>CM024240.1:31668391-32868391 GCA_013421045.1 Propylea japonica
CCTCAAATTGTCAGTTAGAAAGAGAGGAAAGATTTTATCCGACGTCGTTCTGAAACATTCGACGAAATCTCAAACAACCCGTGCGCTCTACGTCCGACGCACTTCCTTCACCGGGCGTTGATTCTGAACGTAGCCTTGGTTCCATTGAGCGAAAACAATGATAGACTGACAAGAACGAAGGAATAAATGGAAAGTGCTTAGCGGGGTTGATAGGTCCATTGATAATTTGACAGCCGAATTTTGGAGATCTCGATCGAATTGTTGGTATGAAATTTAAGTGCTAATGCGTCCATTTGCTACTCATCTTCATCTGGTCGAAGATGGCTTCCGAAGGTCTCTGGAATGTTGATGGAAGATTTGATGGTATTTCGGAGATGTGTTTGATAATGTGGTTGTTGTTAACTTCAGGTTGTTGGATTTAGAGCATCCCTGAAATTCTCAGAATCGTCTGTTATATTGAAGTCGATCTACATGATTTTTATATGAAGAGGTGTTTTTCGATTTTTGCAAATCATCACTTTATTGAAGGAAATATTTTAGAGCGACTTTTTACACAGTGGTGAGCAGTTGTAGGACTCTCATTCACCACTTCAAAGGACTTAAATGTGACTATTTTCATATAGAGTTGAGCATATTTCTGGAATAAACTTAAGCCGGGTTTACAAAACTCCAATCACCTTAATTATTGAAATGTCTTCATTTCTGTGCAATTTTCAGTTTATTTTTGTCATAAACCATCGACTTGATTCAAAATCAACGATTTGATTGCCCAAATCAAGCTTTGTGTGCTTCGGTGTTTGATCAACAACACAAGCCTAGCTGCGGTGTTTGATCCATCCAAATATGGATTTGAATATTGTAAATTTTCTTATTTCTTCACTCATGCTAAACACGTTGAAATTGGTCAATTAATTTTTGTTACAAGGTGGGGCAAAGGAAATTTAGAAATTTTATGAAACAAAATATCGATTGAATTACTTTTCACCATCAAGTAGTTGGTGGTCAACTAAGGAATTCCGATTCAAAAGCGCTCTAAAATTGTTTTGAATAGGAATAGAGAAGTGGGGTTGGTCTTAAACGAAGGAGGGGTTCGTGGAAATTCAGTCGCCATAGTTCGCTGAATGGGTGAAGACCGTTCATTCTGTGTGCGCGCTTATTACTAAAATCAACAACTTTTCTTTTAGGACGCTCATTTACATCTCTACGGCTATGTAAACCAACAAAATTGTCGGTATTGGTCTTCAGAAAACCCCAAAGAAAAACATGAAACTCAATAACATAGTCTGAAGGTCACAGTTTAGTGTGCACAAAGCATTATTGGCCCGTACTTTTTCGAAGACCGATGCGGCCGAGCAGTAACAGTGGATTCTGATCGTTATATGGACATTTTGAACAATTTTTTTGAACCAGCCCTTCAAGACTTTGTATACAATCGGGACACGTGGTTTCAGTAAGACGGGGCCACTTGTCACACTTCAAATCGGTCTTTACCTGTTATTCAGGCGCTTTTACCTGAAAAATTGATTTCTCGGAGTGGAGACCTTCCATGGCCCCCCAGAAGTCCGGACTTGACACATTGCGACTTTTACTTATGGAGATACCTCAAAAGTGTAGTCTACCGCAACAATACCCGCACTCTAATTGCGTTGAAGGAAAATATCCGCCAGGAAATTCAAGCCATCGGTCCAGAAACTTTGCGACGTGTTTTTCTAAATTTGGGGTTTCGACTCGAAGAGTGCCAGCAGAAAAACGGTGGACATTTGGACCGCGTAATTTTTGAGAAATGAATATCCAAAGAGCTAAGCATTATTTGTAGAAAAAAAAATTAAATTGACTCAATTGTTTTTGTGTTATTTCTCTTTTAAATCGAAATTCCTTAGTTGACCACCCAGTACAATATTTGAAATTTATACATATTTAGACAGTTTTAAAGATGATATCTTAAAATGGTGTCCCTTATTGTCCATACATTAAGTTAATCGATTGTTTTAGAAAATATAATTTTAGATATCCTCTAAAATAAATAGTAAAACTGGAGTACTGTTAATCTCAGAGAAATTCAAGAGCAATCTCTACATTCACAACGTGTCACAGTTTGTAGCTTCAACTTCAAGGAACCTAGGTAATTTAAAAATTCTTCATCTGAAAAATTGTATCTTCACCGTACAAAATTGAATAGAATAGCAAAAAATAAGGCCGGAAGTACGGAAGCAAAAGCACTACTCGGTATTACTTTCCAGGAAGAAGCCAATCAAACAGAAACAATTGAGATATACATTGAATTCTCAAACAATATTTTGATTACAGGTTAAGTTTCGGTGAATGATAGTCCCGAAACATGAAACAAGCTTCAGTAATTATGCTTATTAACAATGTTTCCTTCAACTAGAACTATATGACTTGCGAAATCAATAACGGAAAAGTTCACGGTTATTTAGCTACAAGAAAGAGTTCAATCCTATCATTATTTTGAATATGGCGGAAAGTAATCGATAGTAATCGTTGATTTTCGTAGCATTTTATAATGCACATCTTCAAAGTAACATTACTGCGGAAAATTCGTCGTAATCCAGTCAAATTGTGCTTTTAGCAAGAAAGTTTTGGGATAGTTTTGATTTCTTTCATTTGTATGTTTTTTGTAGAGAAAAATACAACAATCAATAAAAATCTAATTCTTGGTCAGTTTTTTACTTATAACTCGGAAACTATCAACTTGTAGTGAAAAACCGTTCCATACAAAATGAAAGCACATAAAATTTCCTATAAATTGTTCTACCACAGTTTGTTCTGCGACAGCCCGTTCTGGCTCAAATTGAGGTATTTTTTATGACTCAATAAATGAAAAAAATTGAATTCTATGGTTCCGATGATGCGATCCTCTTGAAATTTTGCATGAACATTCAGTATATCAGTCTCGATTCACAGAAAAAATTTCACTATAATCGGATATCTTGTTATGGAAAGATAAAGATTCTTCTTTTCAATATTCCAATAGAATTTTCTATGATTCTGTTCACACTATGGTCACACAATTTTGCATAAGCCTTATTATGAGCGTCTTGCATTTGGCCGCAACATTTCATTTCGATTGGTTTCGTTTCGTCTGAGATATTGAGGAACGAAAATTTTGAATGGCCGTGTTTTATGAAGCATAAAATAATCATTCTCATGTAATACTCTCCAAATTCCATTATAATTTCCAACAAAAATGGACATTCCTCGAACAATTCCACCCATCAATTTAATCCATCACAAAACCCCGAATTGAAAATAAATTCATGTCCTATATTTTTATTCCCTCGAAAAATCATTCCGTTCGCCATATAAAAAGGCCATTCGAAAACAAAAACGCCATGAATTTTCCATCGGTATTAACAAAAAAAACTGAAAAACCTTAATCGCCTCACCGCGGCGCACTAGAAAATATTTATTCACCTGTCCAGCCCCAACTATTCATCCCTGAATATTTATTCAATATTATGTTGGAAATCAAATCGGCCTATTTTGTTTTGTCAATATTTCAGTGTAAATTCGTTTGCGTTCGGGGCAGAACGTGCAGCTCTGTACACACAAGCGGACACAGGCTATTTCGTTTACGTACTTCAAATGCGAAATTTGAAAATAATGAACAATGGCTCTATTTAAATTGGTGCCGGATAAATGGAGACCTTTATTGACTCTATAACAAAACATTTTGCATTCATCAATAGAGAGCACAATGGTAAACTAGTTTTTATTGTGCGTTCCGGTGTTCATGAAATACGTCTGGAAAATTTGTCATGCGATTTTTTCGACGGTTTGAAGGTTTTTCATACAGCAGAATTGATTACATTATTTATGAGGTATCTTCTATCTACAGGGTGCTACATGATAGTGTGTTACAACTTGAGTGGGTGAATCTACATGTAATTTTAAGAAAAAAAGTTTATATGAAGATGGGTCCGCAAAAGCTTCGTTACCGAGATAGGTGTTGAAATTTTCAAAAATTATTGGTTTTTTCTTCATAACTCCTGCAGTTTTTGAGATATTCAGTCCAAATTTGGAATGCGAGCTATTTTCAACGGTCTCCATCATTGCACTTCCTAAATCTTAACTAGAATCTACAGGGTGTTTTCTTTTCCGGAGCCACGTCTCCTTTTTCCCCCTCAAACTTTCTGAGGTACGCCTCTGCTTAGCGTAAAATAAATTTTTGACATTTTTGTTCAATTTGAAAACTTTTTTGACTCTTGTAATTTTTTTGTATCTCTAACGGTTTTCGAGTTGAAAATTATTGAACGATTGTATGTATAGAATAATAGAAACTATAGTCCGTTCACGAAAGGCTGAGCACATAGTAGGCGTTTCTTTATTTATCTGAAGTTGGCAGTATTTACTGTCATAAAGTAAAATTAAGTCAACGTTGCCGAATGTACTCGGCCTCATCCGACGAGTTAGCGAGTTTTCAGAGAACTCTATGCAATATTGACAACATTGCGTATCAATCTGACATGAAAATAAAGAACGTAACCTAGAATTTTAATATACACAGTGAAATATGCCAAATTTCCATAGCCAACCGACGGCTCAACCTTTCGTTAACGGAGTATAAATATTCGATAGGTATGCCCAAAATTTGCTTTTATTTCGATAGCTCGTCATCTGAAACGAAAATAATAATATTTTTTCACTCGAAAACGGTTAGATATACGAAAAAATTACATAAGTCAAAAAAGTTTCTAAATTGAACGAAGATAGCAAAAATTGATTTTACGCTGACCAGTGGCGTACCGCGAAAAAGTTTGTGAGGGAAAAGGAAACATGGCTCTAGAAAAGAAAAGGACATGCAATGATGGAGACTGTTGAAAATAGCTTGCATTCCAAATTTGGACTGGAAATCTCAAAAACTACAGGAGTTATGAAGAAAAAAACAATATTTTTTGTAAATTTCTTCACCCTGTAGCTCCGTAACGAAGCTTTTGTGGACCCATGTTTATATGGCCTTTTTTTCTTGACATTATACGTAGATTCATCTCCTTAAGTTGTGACGTACTATTAGGTTACACACTGTATACTATATTCTACTTCGATTTTTAAATTGAAGAGTAGAAAATTGTGTTCTCTCACTTAGAGCTACACTAAAATTTATTCATGAAACAAGTGCAAAAGACATTTATATTCTCTGATGAATTGAAAATAATTCGAAAACGAGCTAAAAAATAAAGTGTTTTTGAATCAACAAGTATCATAAACGGTGTTACAAGTTGAACGTTTTTTTGATGGATGAAATAAAAAGTTTCACAAAAGTTGAGTGTGAGTTCGAGTTGGCGGAGATAAAAAAATAAGAAAAGAAACTGACAAATGATTCATATATTGAGGAATATTGAACTCTCAAAAATTCATAGATGAGCAAAATGAAACCAATAGGTCTCAGAATTTTCAAATTTGATCGAGCGTTTCCTCAATAACAACAAACACACAAAAGCTTGTGTCTACACGTCAGGGCTTTTTTCAAATCCTGACACTAGTCTTAAAAATGCTTTAATTTAATTTAATTAAGTTTTTATTTATTGAAACGGTGTTTGTTAATTCTCATCATAAATTGCCATACTGAAAGCCGTCATTAAAAAAAAAGAACAATCACTAAAAAGCTACATAGGTCGAAATCAATTTTTTCGCCATGCATTGATTCAAAATTCCCCATTTCTCCCTGATTATTTTTGTTTTTTTCTCACAGTTTCTAATATCCCGCATCTGTAATCAACATCTTCCCCATCATTCATGTTACCAACTTTCGGAAATACGATACTTATACACAAAAGTGATAATATCGCCCCAAATTACGATATAATGACAGAAAACATAGGGGCTGCGAAAAATACATTTATCCCAGAAAAAATACTTCGCCTCTACGGTAATAATATAAAAGAAGTGTTAATAGGTAACAACAGTGTCAGCTAAGGTGTCATGTGGGTAATTCGAATGAAAGAAACAAGAATTATAATTCAGACCCCTGTGTTATCGAGTTTCTTCACGGGTGTCAGGATTCAGCTACAATAAGGGCTGGATTAATTCCAATAATTATCCTTTGCGATTATGTCACGCGGTATAATGAAGGATTCGATATTTGTGTGATTGTTTTCTCATTGAAAAAAAAAAATATGTGCTATATGTAGAGTTGGGCAGAGCGCTCCAAAATGAGTTGGTTGATTTTGAATCATACGTATTTTTTGGCAATAAAATTCAACATTTTTCTTCAACCTCTTAGCTGTAACCCCGCCTATTTAGTTTTCAACTGCAAACATATGTCGTGTGTATTACCCATTGAATTTTTTTAAATATGTATCTTGAAAATTCATTATATTAGGTTGTAAGATTATTATATATCGATTGAAACATATTCTGGAAGGATTCTGCATTTCTACTAACTTTATAGGTTTTCACTCCCAGTCTCTGAAACAGAAATAATTAAAAAAATTTAATTAAGATGAAGTGCTCCTGCGAGAATCTGTGTCACACACTTTTATACACTCTTGAATTCTCTTTTTTTAGATTTTTATCAATACTCTTTTTTCAGATTTTTATCAATACAATTTTATTTTCTCAAATTTTTTTATTGATTTCTATGCTGCGAAATTTCGATCAATTACCCTGTATAATAAAATTGGCAGACACAGTATTGGCAGAATTTTTATTCAATTTTTAATTGCTGTAGAATACGAAAAAAATTGATTTTTCCTATTTTATATAGCGTGTTACGATTTCGAAATATTTGTCCACTTCTATTCGGTGGCAAGACATGTTCTCAACTACTTAACGTAGTAAAATCGTGAAACGTTCACTACTGATTTCTCTCTATGGACTCCCAGAGAAATTTCAATCGTTAATATTCTTTTGTCATCGAAATGCTACGGTTCGATTTTTATTGATTCATAAAATCAGCGGTAAATTGAATTATCAATTAATTTATTTTTCTTAACTAGGTGAGCAGGTAATTTGGCCGCCAGGTTAATTTATTAATCAATTCCAGCGATAAAGTTTTATTGCTTTTCGTCATGCTAATGATGAAATGAAAATTATACTACAAAGATTCACCGAATTCTCGATTGAGATGAAAAAGAGACGGTAAGATTTCGATACCTACATGGTACGAATATTTTTAAGTTGTTTTTAATGAAGCCATTTAAAGTTCAGTTTTCTCTGATCATCAGCGATGAGTTTTGAATTTAAATAATACCTGAATGTTTAAGTGAAAGAGAAATAGATTATGGGGATTTCACTAAACAAAGGCTCCTGATATAAAATAAATACATGTCATAAAATTTGATCACAAACATAGCCATTATCCAGGATCATTTTAATTCAGAGAAAAAGGAAATTAGTGCTCACTGGATTTTTTTATTTTACAATCTACTGTACTACTTTCGCCTGCTAGGCATCATCAGGAGCTTTGTTGAGGAAAAAATAATTCACATTGAATATTTAGTCGGAAAACTGACATCCACAAACAACAAAACGACTGAAAACTTTAGAATTCCGAAAAAGTTTTCAGTCATTTCGTTGTTTGAAACACGAAAATTATAATATCAGGCATCGAATAATGCAAAATTATTTTCCAAACTGAAAAATTGGGATTTAAATAATTGAAAGTCAAGTTTTTTCTGTGACGGGAAAAAAATGTGACATTTAATATCTCTTAACAGGTCACAAATTATGACTTTTCAGAAATAGTATATTATATTATAAGGATTAAAAGTGCATATTTTTTTACGAGCAATATTTGTAGTTGCGAGGCGCAGCCGAGCGAATGCAAAATTGCGAGTTAAAATAGGCACTTTTAGTCCGAATAATATATACTATTTTTTCTCCAACCAAGTCAAAATTACAATAAAATTGGTTTTAGTCAAAAATCGTTAATAATTTGGTTATAAATTTGAACACATACATGACAGTGATTGTCAAGTAGACGTCAAATGCAATTACTTTTAATCCAAGGATTAAAAGTAGCGTTTTTAATCCTAGGATTAAAAGTGTTGCTAAGTAACGAGTGAATTTTTGTACGGTAAGGGAATTTATGACTTTTGCACCTGAAAATAGTACAAAAAGTCAACATTTTTTGATTGTTGGAGAAAAATTCCTTTTTTCCTGTAAAAAAATCGAGTGTCTATGTATCCGGGAAAAAAGTACCCACTGTTTTGCCCACGGGAAAAAAGTACCCACTTTTTTCCCGTGGGCAAAATAGTTATTTTTGTACAATATTAAGTGCGTAAATGAGTTTTTTTTTGTCATGGCATATGAGAGTGTTAATTCTTGGCCGAGACCGCAGGTCGATGCCAAAATTTCACTCGAATATGCTATGAAAACACGAATTTCATACGCACGAAATACAAACAACATTTTTTGTACAACTGTGAATGTGAATTGACATCGTCTGAAATATAAAATGATTGAGACAATGCTTCCAATGTAATATTTCTATGTATACAGTCTTTACTTTTTTTCACCGTTAAAAAAAGACTTTTTTTAACGGTTTAAAAGGGTATTCACTTTTTTCACCGTTAAAAAAAGACTTGTTTTACCGGCGAAAAAAAGTAATCATTTACGCATCCATAGTGATGAAGAAAATTTAAGTTTTTTTGACAGTTGTACAAAAAAGTAATTTCTTGAAGGGTTATATTTCTTTCACTATCAAATGGTCGTTTTTCTTGTCACAGAAAAAAATTATCTGTGTGTTTTTTTCCTTGTATAATAAATAACTATTTTTAAAGAAATAACGATGTTAATGATATCGATAAATGAAGTAGGAATATTCTTTTCAATATAGCACTTACAGGATATTCTGCACATTTCTTCTCATATGATTTCTCAGTGATATTGAAAGATTTACACACAAATGAAATTAATCACCCTGTACATCATGCATGCAATTTTGGTTTAGTTGATTTTCAATATCACGTTCTTCTTAAGTTAGATACGAGTACTCCTTTCCCATTAAAAATTCCGTTATAAGCAATCTGACAGACTCTCCATTCCGCGGACGATCAGAAAAAAATTCAAATCGAATGGTTCAACTTTTTCAACGGGACCGCGACATCTCGTATATTTTGGGCCGGGAATCGGAGGACCTTCTTTCTTTTTTCACCGTGAATAAATCCCACACGTAGGATTCGATTCAAAGCAAACAGAATCGAACACGGTCCGAAACACATATCACCGATATAATGAATGAATTCTTGAAAACTCAAAAACAGGTTTTGTCCGGCCGTATCACACTGACCGTCCGGCCATGAGGCATTTTAAACGGCCCTAGGTTCGGTCAAATCACACACGATAACCATTGGATTCAAAAAAGAGGTATTTCCGCAATATTATTTTGAACGTATGACGATTGGATTTTTTCGAGGAGCGTAAGATACTCGTAGAAAACTGTCTTTATTATTTATTATCATCATAGTTGAATGTAAAAACAGGTATTATAAAAACACTATATGATAGGGCCTTTTTGATTTCATTTACACCTGAAATTAGAAATGATGAAATTGACTTCATTAAAGAATTTCTACTAGTTAATCAATACCAAGCAAATTTTATAGAAAAAACAATTTCAAATTTAGAAGGAAAAATATCTTATCAAAATTCTAATGGTGATCAGGTACAAACAGAAAACCGTCAAGAACAACCCGAATTTGTCGAACGTCACTTCTTTCATTCAGGCTTTTCAGGAAAAATGAGAAAAATTATTTCCAAATTCAAAATAATAACTGATTTTAAAACACGAAATGATTTGAGATCCATTCTGACCAGAACGAAACCAATGAATGAGACACAAAAATAAAAAATCTGGGTTTACAATATTCCTTGTATATGTGGAAAATTTTATACAGAAGAGTCATCAAAATCTTAAGAGATGAAAAAGCGCAAACAACATCAAATATAGAGACATTACAAGACCACAAATCGCTGATCATGTATGTTCAAATAGCGGAAATCATTTGATGAACTGGAAAAACACAAAGATCCTAATGACGGAACCTGATAATTATAAAAGGAAAATAAATTAAAGAATTCACATGTATTTTGTCAGATGAAGTAGATAATTTGGCTTATGGTTCTGTTGGAATATATCGTATTTGGATTGATTTATTGAAGAAAGAAAAGGCATCAGGAAATTTCAATATTAAATAAATAAACATCTCTATGTGTTGACAACTTTCAATGTCAATGAGACTGCAAACGAAAAAATACACAATTCCAAATATTTTACAAGTTTGTCTGAAGAAGGGGTCTGGTATAGACACCAAAATGTTTATGTCACTGAATTTTTTAAGATCAGTCAAATAACAAAGTAACAAAAATTATATCAATTTCAAAACCCCAGAACAAATTTGTTTGTTCTTTATGTACTTTTATCATTTAATAAAAAATCAGGGTAAATTGTAAGCTCAGCTTAACTACCCTCGAATTGAGCGACGTAATAATTTGGGCATATTAAATCATACCAAGAAGAACTTGCAGCGTTCACAACCTTTCTTATGTGGGTCTATAAAATTACACAAATGTGAAATAAATGAGTGGCATGGCAATCTGATAATGGTACGAAAGGCCCTCTTGAGTTCAACATGCGTGTCAGGGCAGCGTTATGCGCCGTTTATTTTTCATTTAATGCTTAATTGAGCACTTTGACTTTGATAGCTCTTGATTTTTTCAATACGATGTTCTTTCAATCACGTTTAGGAAGACATAGTGATTTTTATTGGTGGAAAGATGAGCCTGATATAAATTAATTACAGTTTTTGTTGGAGTATGCGCTTAGAAAAGGGGATTTATTGCAGGCTATGTAATTTGTGTTCCATTAGCAGCTCTTTACACCATTATTGGTCATAAATTGGTTTCATTGTGCTCATTTTTATTGGATTATAAAAAAATGATTCAACAAAATTCAATATGTCGATCTCATGTATGACTTGTTTTGTTTTACCTCACACTGAAAATTGTCATATTCAATTCTGGAGGTTTCATCAATTTCAAACTAATATTATTGCACATTGTTGAAATTTGATAATTGATAATAATCGAATGGAAAGTATTTACCCTGTTTTATTTATGAAAAGATAGCGGTATTTGAGGACAAACAAACAATTTACAATTATTATAAAATTTCTAAACATTTTGATGGATAGAGATCTAATTTTTTATTACCTTCGAAATAATTTATTTTAAATTATTTCCCAACGTATTTGTTTGAATGATTTTAGAGTTGTCAAGTCAATATTTCTTTTTCTTGTTTGTTTTCGTTGGTCGGCTCATTTGAGATTGTTCAAAATAGTGGAATTGGAATAGATGTTGTGAAGGTATCTAATGTCTGATCTGTCATTAATGGATTTTTCATTTTGTTTTATGTGAATCATTTCGAGAAATTCTCTAGATTTCTTATTTGATTCTCGGTCTAACACTACAGTCTCGTCATAATTGAATGTATGTCCATTCTCAGTTTTGTGCTTGTAAAGTGCTGTCTGTGTTTTGGAGTACTTGTGTCCTTTCAGTCTGTCCTTTAGTTTTTGTTCCGTCTGTCCTATGTATACACCCTCGCAATTATTGCAATTGATCTTATATACAACATGAGATGTTTCTGTTACTGGTGTTGGTGATTTTAATTTGCTATATAGTTGTTTAAGTTGGATGTGTGGTTTGTGTGCAATTTTTACATTGTTGTAGGGTTTCAAGATGTTTTCTATTTTTTCAGATAGACAAGGTACGTATGGCATTGGTATGAATGTGATTGGTTAAACAAATAAAGAAGATAATAAAACAACGCACACACAAATTATACAACACCAAAAATTCAACAAATAAAAAAGAAGAACCAATCACATTCATACCGATACCATACGTACCTTGTCTATCTGAAAAAATAGAAAACATTTTGAAACCCTACAACAACGTAAAAATTGCACACAAACCACACATCCAAATTAAACAACTATATAGCAAATTAAAATCACCAACGCCAGTAACAGAAACATCTCATGTTGTATACAGGGTGTCCCGTAAATACCACGCGAAAGTGACACTGGAGATAGATTGACATTAGGTCTTTCAGATAGCATCAACAATCAACATGACCTCAGTAAAAGTCCGCTGGTTTTCGAGATATCCCCACTTTTGTGTATTTTTTAAAAATCTCCAACTTTCGGTCTTCAATCTCATGTTTTTTTTTCACCTAGGCTATCCTGAATAGTTGCTTTAAACAATGAAGTAATAACTTCACCGAGAACTAGAACAAAATCCTTCAAAAAATGTCTAACTTGTTGTATTTATGATGAAGATAAAACGTTAACTTAAGGTTGACTGACTGATGTGAAAAAAAATTATATCAGACTGAATTGACAAATAATCGTAAAAACTGGTCCATTTCCTGCACTTTTCAAAATGATACAACACTACCAATTTTTTTAAGTCAAAACCTTAGAAATTATAATTTTGTCGCGAGAGATGTGTATAAGCCGAAATAATTAAAAATGCACAAGTATCACCTGTTGCCAAATTACATGTTGCTTGATATTCTTTCCTCGCTACCGTTTCAAACAACCATTATTTTTGCTCTTCTTTCTCTTTTATCTCACTTTCTCTTTCATTTTTTGTTTGCAAAAGTGGTGATATCTCGAAAACCAGCGGACTTTTACTGAGGTCATGTTGATGCTATCTGATAGACCTAATGCCAATCTATCTCCAGTGTCACTTTCGCGTGGTATTTACGGGACACCTGTATAAGATCAATTGCAATAATTGCGAGGGTGTATACATAGGACAGACGAAACAAAAACTGAAGGACACAAGGACAGACTGAAAGGACACAAGTACTCCAAAACACAGACAGCACTTTACAGGCACAAAACTGAGAATGGACATACATTCAATTATGACGAGACTGTAGTGTTAGACCGAGAATCAAATAAAAAATCTAGAGAATTTCTCGAAATGATTCACATAAAACAAAATGAAAAATCCATTAATGACAGATCAGACATTAAATACCTTCACGTATTTGGATCAAGAATTTAGACTCAAATCAAAATGCGCTTGACAAAAAATCTTGTATTCAACTAGTTTATTGATCTAGCGATTAAATGATAATTTGTGCTGTATATGACTTTCCTACCTAGAGTCTTGAGTAGAACCCCCTGTAGAACCTATTGATTGACTTCCTTGCATAATATTATAGATGATCCTCTATCCTCGAGGTCCAACTAGTCTCCTTTTACCACTTCTGATAACGTCCCAGAAGTACCCATCTGCAAGGAATACCTGTGTACCTGTAACACATACCTAGATCGATGACCACAGGAATTTTGGTCGTTCACCTGGAACTTTGGCACCACTTAACTTACTGAGGATTCAAGGGTCTGTTATAGTGACACGTACCAGTATTGTTGTACAGAAATATTTATTGCTTTATTGTTCTTTTAACTCAACGTGGGAATCTTCCTTTCGTATCTGCTTCATATTTTGCTTCAATCATATCTGTAATTGCCTGTTTCTGTTCTGTTGGTAATCCTACCCAGAATGTTTTAGAGAAAAAATGCTGAGGTTGAGCTGTTCTTCAGAAGGATTTATGTAGAAAGTAATAGGAAAATAGAAATATTTTTCGATACCAAATTCATATAAGTGGGTCGTTTTATTGCCATATATTTCGTGGAAGTTTTCAATATATTTTTTTCTACAATGAATGAAAAAAATTTAATTTCATATTTTCGATGATGCGATCCTTTTGAAATTTCGCATGAACATTCAGTATATCAGTCTCGATTCACATAATAAATTTCACTCGAACCGGATATCTTGTTATGGAAATATGAAGATTCTTCTTTTCAATATTTCAATAGAATTTTCTATGGTTCTGTTCACACTATGGGCACCAAATTTTCATAAGGCTTATTATGAGCATCTTGTATATGCAACATTTCATTTCGATAGTTTTCGTTTTGTCTTAGATATTGAGGAACAAAAATTTTGATTAGCCATGTTTTATGAAACAAAATATGGCCATTCAACATTTTTTGAAAGGCCATGTTCTATGAAACTTAAAATATGGCCTTTCAAAATTTTTGTTTCTCAATATTTCAGACAAAACGAAACCCAGCGAGATGAAAGATGTTCATAACAAGCCTTATTCAAAATTGTGTAACCATAGTGTGAAGAGAACCATAGAAGATTCGATTGGAATATTGAAAAGAAGAATCTTTATATTTCCATAACAAGATATCCGATTCGAATGAATTTTTTTTCGTGAATTGAGATTGATATACTGAATGTTCATGCGAAATGTCAAAAGGATCGCATCATCGAAAATATAGAATTTAATTTTTTTTATTTATTGAGTCTTAGAAAATACCTCATTCTCAAGTATAATTTGAGCCAGAACGGGTTGTCGCAGAACAAACTGTGTTAGTTCAATTTATAAAAAATTTTGTTAGCAAACCTCAAATTCGAATTCAGCACCAAAAAAAACATGAAAATGAAAGAAATTAAAACTACCCCAAAACTTTCCTGCTAAAAGCACAATTCGACTGGATTTTCAATAAATCGAAAATAAAAATGATATAAATGTATTACGCATACGCATTTCTATTTCAATCCCTATAGTTGTATGTTACCTGTATAAAAATGAATATGAGTTTATTTATGTTTAATGATTAATTAATTTTCCATCTGAAAGTGCTGAAGTTCAACCTTTTAAACAATTCCTTTTTTGGTCGTATTGGAATTATTTATTCTGAATATATTCCAACAGAAATTATATTCTAATGAAAATATGATTATTAACCGAGTTATAATATAACCCAATTTGGACAGAACTGTATCGTTTCGTTGCCCAAGGAAAGCGTAGAAACTTATTCTCCTGACAATTATTATAAAAGGAAAATTAAGGAATCCACGTGTATTTTGTTAGATGAAGTAGATAATTTGGCCAATTGTTCTGTTGGAATAGATCGTATTTGGATTGATTTATTGAAGAAAGAAATGACATCAGGAAATTTCAAAATTAAATAAATCAACATCTCTATGTGTTGACAACTTTCAATGTCAATTAGACTGCAATGGAAGAACACACAATTGCGAAAATTTCATAATTTTGTCTGAAAAAGGTGTCTGATATAGATACCGAAACGTTACATTATCATTTCCCTTTATTTCCTTTTTTAGTTTTATTGTTAGGCAACAATATTTTCAAAACCAATTTGCTCCTGACAAATAAGTGCAGAGATTTCCGCCGAAGCACTTCATCTTAATTAAATTTTTTTAATTATTTTTGTTTCAGAGACTGGGAGTGAAAGCCTCAAAAGTTTTTAAGAAATGCAGAATTGTTCCAGATTATATTTCAATCGATATGTTATTCTCCTTTGTTTTGTTGCTCAAAAGTTTCTATAATAATACGACTAATCGATGCCAAAAAAATGCAGCTTCTTGAATGAACATATCATTGAATAATTGAATACAAAATCTTAAAACTGTTAATCTAAACACCTGTTAATAGCATCTGGATGATCAAACTAATCATTATAAAATGATATATAAGGATACTAATGAATGTATTATTGTTATTAATACTAACCGTGATCATTTGAATAAATGCAAGTGATCTTCTGAAGGATTAACATAAATTTACATTACAAAATTCACCATTTTAATTCGACAATTGTTATTTTATATCCAAGTTTGCATTCTTTTAGATACATAGTATATAAATTCATATTTTTTTGTAAAAACCAGTTAATCATATTCTGATTATTCATTATGTACCTATTTAATGTTTTGAACAGATATAGTGAAGGATTTTTCTAAAAGAATGAATCCAGATGAAACGAAAAAATAGCAAGTACCCATAATTTTTTTCCTTCTCAAAAATCAAATTTGGATATTTCGAACATTTTTCATTGTCGATAAAATGAACCTATCATAAGAAAAATCAACCTTTATGTTGAATAACATAATGAATTTTTTATTGTTAGTTTTTCTTTCATTGAATTTTTCTCGTAGACGGTTTATTCTGTAGACATGAACAATATAATTTGTTTTGCTTAATATTCGAGGTATCAAATTTGAGGTAGTTTTTCCGTAGAGAGGGCAGCTAGAAAAAACTAGCAAGCTGTGAATTTAACATCATTGGCAGCCTCAATTGTGTGTAGCTTCAATTCTAGTAAAAGGAAGATCTAGTAAGTAGCTCATTGCCGAGCTCATTGCCAAATTGGACACGACTGACTCATTTAACTCGAAGAAAGGAGTCGATATGCGTACAAAAAAAATATTTTTTTAGGCGACCAGACTAATGTATAATTTCACAGTAGGTATGACACTCGGTATGACATAATATGGTTAATTAAATTTGAAACGGACGTCTATGGCTTGATACGCAAGAATTTACACGGGGGAAATGGACATGGATATGTGTGCATTTCGTTTTATAATTAGTGAACAATAAAAATTAATGATTCTTCGTACAGGTTTAGAAATAGAATCCGCTGATTATCTTGAAATTAATAACTACTGGCCAGGTAAGGTTTCGATGCGTTGCAAATGTTGCCATCGCGCCAAAATGTGAGTTGACGTGAGGAAACGCAATCGTTAAACGATTAATAAGTGAGAGGAAGTAATTAATGAAAAAATTCTACAACCTGAGTAGGTGTTGCTACGGAAAATTTCCTGTGGAATGAATCTTTCACACCCGATATCATGAGAATCATTAAAAAAATAAGTATCCAACGTTTAACAAGTGAAAATGGAAAATTTTTGCATGTTTTTCTTGGGAATAGAAAACTGATACTTTCCATCGAAATGGTTAAAATATCTTGTCAATTTTTTCTTTAATGGCGCTTATTCTTTTCATTATGACATGCTTGGTAAAGCAAATTCAAGCTTTGTTGTTTTTTTTTTGTTCAATAAACGTTGTTTGGTTAACTCGTACTGATGTGAAAATTGATTCGAATATCACACAGGAAATACATACTCATTATCAAGCTATTAGCTGAATTGTTTTCCAATGTGAAGCCAGTTCCGGAAAACATTAAAATAAAAATTATGCAATGACTTCCTAGAAATTACTAAATTATAATAAAACAAGTCTACTTATTATATACTCAACAGGTCTTTTCTCGGTTCTTTCAGAACTTGATGTAGGTACCAGCTTCTAGGTTCATTTGTTTGGTATTCACATATTGAAGTATCATTGGAGATGGCTCACAAAAGCATACTCCAAAGCACATTTATAGTGTATATTTATAAAGCCGTATAGTTACACCAAAACTCCTTCAAATTTGAAAATGGTTTCAACATAAACATGGCAGTTGTTCAGTAATTTTATTCATTAAATTAGAATTTCTAAAGATACTTTAATTCAAAAATCATATAAACAAATACTTCTTCAGAATCATGATGATCTTTCCTATGCAATTGAGTCAAATGTTTAAAAAGTGCACCAACTATAATTTTGAAACCTTAATAGTTATTTAATCAACTAGGTTATTAAAGACAGCGACTAATGGTCAAGATATTTTAATGCGTGAGCGGAGCGAACGCGTTAATAGTTCGAGACCATTAGTCGCTAGATTAATAACCGTGTTGATTACAAGATCTTTCCGACGATCTCAACATGAATAGTGTAGAAATTCTTGATTGAAATACATTCTCATTTCGCACAAAACATACATTTGACAAAATGGAATTTCTATGTTCCAGTAGAGTTTTGACATTTCTCGTAGTGCTTCTGAATACTTTGTGTACGGTTGCCATGAGGATTGCACATTGAAATGGCTGAAAAATTGAGCATTAAAATGGGTCATTAATGCTCAATTTCGTACACATTAAAATCACCTTCGAGATCTGCGGAAAATTTGGTGACTGACTTTCATTTAACCGTTGCAAATTTAATTTTTTATAAACCAATTTCATCGTAAAAGGAAATAAGGTTTTCCCGGAAGCTGAATAACTGAAATGATTTCTTGATAAATTTGCAACATGATAATTTCGCCTATTCACATATATACACATTACACGAAATTTTCTGAATACTTTCTTATTATTTCTTTTTTTTGTTACAAAGTAATGGAATTCGAATGGAACAGATCGGAGTTTACTGACGTCACAAAAAATTTTTGAGTATCTATTTATATCAGTCATGGAATTTACTTACTTGGTTGAATAAATTATATATAAATGAATATTTGTTTTTCAACACCTGGTATTGATAGCCTTTGGAAAGATTCTATTATGTATTTACAGTGTTCTGTTAGCCCAGTTTCAAGCAAGGTGGTTACCATAGTTTTAATCTATCTAATAAGGTTTTTTGGGCAACTCTGTTCTCTCTAACCATACATAAGAAGAAAGGCGTTATTGCTTAGCACTGAAAAATGGCTTTTTTCGCAAATCGCTAGGAAATGATGACATTCCTAACCAAATTTCTTGAAGAAAAGTCAAGACTTTCTTGATGTAATTTCCGTAGAGTTGCATTTTCGTCTTTTTCCTTCGATATTTTGGTAATAATTATATTAAAGCACTAAGCAGTGTTCATTGCCCCAGCGAGCTCTGGAGGAATGACGGTTCGAAAAATACAGATATTTGCGCAGAATGATAGCAAGCTGTTGGTATCCTTGGAACAAGCGAGCAAAAACATAGCTTGTTGATGAATTTTTGGCATGAACTAACCACATAATGTTTTTGAATAACTGAAATTTTCGAAATTAAAGTGGAACTTCCCTAAAACGAACTTCTGTATAACGAATTCCGTACAAGACATTGCAAATTGAATCCAAATTGAATGTTCAAACACCCTCTAAAACGAAGTAAATTCTCTCTAAAACGAAATATTCAAAGAACATCACTCTTTGAATGGGTATTGGTAAGAAGGTATAAGGGTGGGTTTCTTCCGAAATTTTACCGGACGACCGTTATAAATCCCAACCTTAAACTAAATCATTACGGCGGACAGAGAAATCCTTCTGAAACAGTTTTGAATACACCCTAAGCTGTTTGGTTTCAATCTAACCATAATGCTAGTGTGAAAAGTTTGAATGATAAACTTAAATTTATCAGTGTCTACCGTGACATTGCCGACTATAGAAACAAATTTTCTGTATAACGAAATTTCTTCATAACGAATTTTTTTGCGGATACAGCGCTTTCGTTATAGGGAAGTCCACTGTATTTGGAAGTATCTGGAATTATTTGGAATAACTTGGGATTTTAGGAATTATTTGGAGGTCTTTGCTCGTTTTGGAATTATTTGGTGTTTCTTGGAATTATTGACTGCTTTAGAGTTTAAGTGTACAAAATTTTTGGAGTGAAATACCCCTCGGGTGCATCCATATATCAATCGTTTGATAGACCTGGTGATAAAAACCAAAAGTTCATCCCGCTTCGAAGAAGGCGTTCGCATGTCTAAAGCGAGGGCATTATGAGTAGGTACCAGGACCCAGAAAGGTGAGCCGGGGGTACACCTGTCCATCTGTCAGTTTTAATGTAGCATAAAAATACCGAAACATCTGATTACAGACGAACGTCGTGATATGACCGTGTATTTCGATGGTAGTTTAGATTGTTTCGGAAAGACCTTCCAAAAGGACCTCGGGCATGAAGTGCTTGGTCGACGGAAAGATTATTAGATAGCAAGCATATGCGACTAATTTGCGACGTACTTTTGTTCTTGACGACAGTTTCGACAATTCGCCGCTAAAATTGTACCTTTTTAAAAAATTTAAGAAAAGCCCTGGGCAGAAGCTTTTAAATGGTTGTTCTTTGGTGGAATCTCAGCACAATCAGAATTATATTCTGGAAGTTATTCAAAAAATCGAATATTTGAAAAAAATAATCAAAGAAATTAAATTCTATGGTTCTGATGATGTGATCCTATTGAAATTTTGCACGAACATTCAGTATATCAGTCTTGATTCACAAAATAAATTTTATTTGAATCGGTTATCTTGTTAAGGAAATAAAGAGTTTCTTCTTTTCAGTATTCGAATAGAATTTTGTATGGTTCTGTTGACCTTTGGCCACGAAATTTCGCGAGAAAATTAAGTATATCAGTCTTCCTTCACAAAAAAATTCACTTGAATCGTATATCCTTTTATGGAAGTATAAAGATTCTTCTTTTCAATATTCCAATTGAATTTTCTATGGTTCTGTTTAGCACGATAACTTTCGAAGGAATTGTCCTAGAGACTTGAGATTTTCAGGGTGAGTTCGGTTCGCAAATGCCGCCGTTAAGTTAGTTAACCAGCCAAATCGTACAGGGCGCTCCATAAAATATGGCCATGCAAAATTTTTGTTCCTCAATATCTCAGTTAAATACGAGGTTAAAACGGAACCAATCGATCTGAAATTTTGCGGCCATATGCAAGATGCTCATAATAAGCCTCATGCAAAATATTGTAAACATAGTGTTAACAAAACCATGAATAACTCAATTGGGATATCAAAAAGAAGAATATATAATAATATTATAATGAAAACAAACTGAATATTTTAGGTACCTATTTGTATTTATTTCACAAGACCTTTTATTAATTTTTTTGTATTTATCTTTCATGAGAGAAATTCTAAAGCGCACACAATTTTGATGTTGTATTTATCAGAGAAAAATACTATGGAAGTTAAAGAAAAAAATTATTATTTCTCTCAGACATTTCTGGCATATTGTATACCCCAACTACTGTCATCTATTTTTGTGACAAACTGATATCTGATATGGAAAATTTTTTACCTGAATTTTGTTTTCAGATTGTCACCAAATTCTTCCTAGAAAGGATATTTGAGTGGAACATCTACGTAGAAATAACTCTGGTGTGTCTATGACTTCAATGTGTTCAATTCGATTTAGCATAATATGCTAAAAAATCATCAAATCATATTATGATTTGAATGTATATTTTGTTTCGTATTAGAATGAAATATCTGTTGATTTTAATGGGTAGATAGTTTATTTATAGTTTCATATTACTTCTCATCTATTTTCACTGAGTATATTTGTTATTTCTGAATTTCAATTGATCGGATCATTATAAAGATGCGAAAATTATACCTTTGCACTTGATTTCATAGTATATAATAATTTGTAGATATCATTCCAATATTCTTTAACTTTTCTTTGAGATCTATCGTTTTTCACATTATGAAGTGATATCCATTCATTTCGAATGTGAGGGTTGAAATTTGCAAATAATACAAATAAATTTTAAAAACATTTTCAATTTAATTTTTGTCACACCGTACAACGATATATAATATTATAATAATAATAATAATAAATATGTACACTTCAATTTATTAACAAAACTCTTGAAAATAATTTTCATTAGACAGTACGGGTACTCCTTCATTCCAATATGAATTATTTGAAATTAACAAGTCACATAATTGTCAAAAATCACGTCACTAATAAAAAAAATATATCTCAACGTAAACAATTTTGTGTATGTTTCATTCAAATATATAATATATATTTATATATACGACAATTTTACAATATTTACCATACAGTGTAAATTTCTTGTTTTTTACTGATCCGGAAATAGGTTTTTTTAAGTAAAAATCACGTTCGACTGCTTTACGTAGTCATGTTTGACATATATTTACAGTTTGGAGGCTGTCGCCGATTTCGCGTTTTATTCGAGTAAAAAATTGAAAAATTGCATTCTTTTTCAAAGAATGTTTGTACTAGAAATTACCTGAAGTGAAATATTTTGATATTTGTCTATTTTTGAAGGATAATGGTGAGAAACATGCCAATACCAAAAAGTCAATCAATTCAAAATTTATAATAATTATTATTTAAATTATTATGTCGTTCGGATATAATAGGTATATTTCTGCTTTGTTCATTGAAATTTTGAAGTAAACTTTTTCTGTTACTGGTAAAATATGATACTTTTGATTTTCTTAAAAACGCTGTTTTGTCAATTAATGTTAATAATTTTATTTTATAATTCTAATTCCTCATTTTGTATTGGAACTTTGTTATTATTATTCAATAGAAGATGTGAATATTTCATGATATTCATAAAAAAAAGGTTAATATTGATGTGAGTGTAATTCATTTTAACTACATTAATTTGATTCTGATTGAAAATTACGCCTTCATAATATATCTTCCATGTGGCGAACACTAACGGAAATGATGTAAATAAAGTTTTAAATAGTTATTTATCAAAATTTCCACTCGAATAGAACGAAATTTTCCTATCGACGACAGTCTCTGTCTCGAATTTCATTTACAAACGTATGCATCTAAAATATCAATATATTACAACTTGCTGAACCAGCATATTATCACTCTTCTTATTTACAACTAATTTACAATTATATACGACTAGGTGAGTCTGAGTTCTGAATGTGAAGGGTGCTGAACGGTACTCACTCGGCTATTTCGCCATGATTGTAACACAAGCGTCAAAGATCACCAAATTTTCAAGAAAAAACATCAACTCAATATGAGTCTGAGTTATAGGAAATTTGAGAAAATAATTTCGAAGATAGAGAAAAAGGTAATAGAGCAGATTTGGCGTACAACGAACAAATTTCAGCTAATCTAATTCAACGTCTTACCCAAGACTTGCCTTAAACTTGAGATCGAAGTCACTTGTGCCACAATCAGTGATTTAACAAAAAGTCTTCAATTTATTACAGTCCTTAACTAAAGAAGACCACTAGAACCTCCGTGCGCGCGGCGTTTAAAAATTGTTGAGGTAGCATTTAAAACAGAGTCCGTCGGAAGACGATGAAGTGACTTTTCATGCGCACTTTGCATTGAGTTTTTGGCATTTTTTTCGAAAATCACTAACCGTTCTCGCTACGTTGGAGGATGGAGGCCCAGTGGTTTGTGTGCTAGTGGGCCGTTAGCTGATGGCCCATCCCTTGGGGGGACAATATTGGGGGACTGTGGGAATGTGAATGTTGACCCATTGGAGATCCGTGCATGTCGGGGTGGTGTCCGTAGCCAGGGTGCATGTGACCACCCGGTGGCATGCCTTCCATCATCTCGCCGCCTAAGGTATTTGGCGGCGTCATTCTCTTCTCTTTCTGCCTTCTATTGCAGAACCAAACTCTAACAACTTCTTTTTCTAACTGTAAACTATCTGCTAACGAGGTTATTTCTTGAGCTGAAGGTTTGGGTTGTTTGTGAAAATGCTGCTCTAACGCACCCTTCACTGACACTTCTATACTTGTACGCTTTTTCCTCTTCCTCCCTTGCGCTGCTATCTTATCTATGGAAGTTGGCGACCCTGTCGTCGAATCAGCTTCTTCCAACCATTTTTGCAACAACGGTTTCAATTTGCACATGTTTTTGAAGCTTAACTGTAACGCTTCAAACCTGCATATCGTTGTTTGAGAGAAAACGTTTCCATACAAGGTACCTAGAGCTAGACCTACGTCAGCTTGAGTGAATCCCAACTTAATTCGTCGTTGTTTGAATTGTTTAGCGAAAGCTTCTAAATCGTCACTTGTAGGTGTTTCATCTTCACCACCACTAACGTCACGGTCTTGGTGATGAGGTTGATGCGGACTTTGCATGTCTCTATGAAGGGGATGGTGCAATTGTGGCGATTGGTGATGAGCTAGCATACCATTCATGGCGGCATGATATTGCTGAAGTGGAGAACCAGCTCCACCTGGATTGTAATGTGCCGACGATACAGGAGCGTGCCAATGGGGCGACCCCATCGATTGCTGTTGTTGCTGTCTATGGTGCATCATTTCAGCTTGTTGGGTTAAGGGTTTAACGTCTTGATGAGGGTGGTGATGATGGGCATGGTGCATTCCCGCCATGGACGCTGCCCAAGGGTCAGATCCAGGTTGTAAGCTACTAACCCAAGGGTTCGTCGCTGAAAGCGATATTGCTGCATGACTACCAGGCGAAGGTGAATTCGTCATATGGTGATGGTGGTTATGGTGGTGCTGGGGCAGGTACTTCATTTCACTAGCGTCAGCCGCTGATCTTGGCGACGCACTAGCGTGATAGCCACCGACAATATTCATACCGACAACGCTACCGTCTATTTCGGACACAGCACTACTTGCCGGAAGATATGTGGTGGCTGCCATGCCCGGTAAAGGGCGACCAGGCGAAGAATCCACACTGTCCTCGTGTTCGTACACTTTGTACCACTGGTATCTATCACCGAAACGAAACACTTTGACGGTTTATTGTAACTTCACCTCAAAATAGTTACAGTCGTCTTGTGTTGACGACTGTTCATTACCACTGTTTTGTATCGAAACAGAAACGTCGCCGAACTGTCATTTATATCACTATTATTCTGATACTCATGCGTTATGCATATCAACTACACTCACGGCGACTCTGTTTGCACTACTGTCTGGAATCTCTATTCTCAACTCAATCCAGCAACTGTTCCCCCACCACCTTTCCCCTCTGATTGAGGTAGAGTAGATGCGCGCGTCATTGGCACGGTGTTACTTGTGCTTCTTCGATGACGTCACAGTGTGTAAAGTTTTGGTTGGTTGCGGGGAAGTGGTGCACGCCCAGAGAGTGTCCCCACCAAGACGGGGAAGTGTTTACACTTGGAAGGATACGGTAGCTAGGCAACAGAGCGTTCAGGACACACATACGACGTTCCCTGACATTTCCGACGGACGGAAGGATTGTTCAGTCCATTTGTGGGCAATAATCTTGTTTTTGCCATTGAAATACTCATGTTTTGCAGATTTTAGAAGGATTCTTCAATGTGCTAATAACGTTTTCCTTATTAGAGTTACACCTTACAAAAATGATGCATTTGATTTGAGTTTTGAGGGAAAGGAAGTTCAACTATTTTATATCACTAAGAAACTGAAATTAAAATGATACAACATGGTAGAATTGCATGTATTATCTTGTCTTTATGGCATCAGTTACCTGGCCATGGAACTTTGACATGTTCGACTCTATAATGAAAATTTATGGGGTGAGAGTGATTTTCTTGTCAACTAACTGAGCAACGTTGTCTGTTCTATATAATAACCGTAGAAATGTAATTTTTCCCGCAATTTGCATTTAATTTTGAAGGAGATAAAATGCTGTTATTTTATTTTTGGAGATTTCGAAGGTTTCTGAGTATGAACTGTTCAAATAGAAGGGTAGGAGGAAAATTATCGTCATCCTCCTCACCAACATTTTTCCTAGTCGTAAATAAACGTTGCAGAAAAATAATTTCGATTGATATAAAATATTGTGTTTCACTGTAATACTTATATCAATATTGGTAGGTATGGTACTTCCGTAATAAATGAATATACATCATCATATCATGGTAGCTGTCAGAAAGAGATAATTTCAATCTAAAATTCACTTTCTGCTACTTTGTCTGTGCTTTTCGGGGATTGTTATAATTTTTTACTGATACCTAAGCATTTATAGGTATAAGAATAAAGGGCAAACATAAAATTTTCCGATAAAAACTGATGATACTTAGATGTAGCCAAAATCTTTTATGGGAATCTAATTTGTTATTCAATTGTGGGAAAATATTAAATATAGCTCAAAAAATCGATTGAAAGAAGACTTATTCATTGTACTGAGGTAAAAAAAAATTGACGATTTCAGTAGATATTGTCTGGAATAACTAATACAGAGTTAATTATTAGAGTACTCTATTGAGGTTACAGAACTCGAGTAAGAAATAGAATAATCGATAGGTAATTGCGGTAGTACGAGTAAAACTATATTATATTACCCACTTTATTTAAACGAAGCATAAAACAGTCCAGGAATATTATTGTACAAGTGTTAAAATGTTCTCTGTTTTCCTGAATTATAATTCGAATTAATTTAAAATTTCTATGAATATTACTAAGAGACTTGAATTGACAGATACATAACAGAAGAGTTCTGACGGCCAAAATATAATATTGAATTGAAAGATAACCATTAAATCAACAATTTTGTTTCACTAGATATGTTTGAGTTAACACAGAATTGGGGAAAAATATACATGTACTTTTTCTGCAGAAGCAGATATTCAGAGTTCATTGAAATGTTTTAGAAATTTTGTTTTCAGTACCTAGAACAATATGGCTTTTTCAGATATCGATTGAAATATAATCTAGGAGGATTCTGCATTTCTAAAAAACTTTATAGGTTTTTCACTCCCAGTCTCTGAAACAGAAATAATTTAAAAATTTTTAGTTAAGAATCTTTGCACTTATTTGTCAGGAGCAAATTGGTTTTTAAAAAATTGTTGCCTAACAGTAAAATAAAAAAAGGAAATAAATGAAAAGAATGATATAACGTTTCGGTGTCTACATCAGATACCTTCTTCAGACAAACTTCAGAATTGTGTGTTTTTTCATTTGCAGTCTCATTGACATTGAAATTTGTCAACACATAGAGATGTTGATTTATTTAATTTTGAAATTTCCTGATGTCATTTCTTTTTCTTTCTTCAATAAATCAATCCAAATACGATCTGTTCCAACAGAACAATCGGCCAAATTATCTACTTCATTTAACAATTAAAAATTTCTTAATTATTTCTGTTTCAGAGACTGGGAGTGAAAACCTATAAAATTTTTTAGAAATATGGCTCTTTCTCTCACCCTACATTTTTTCTATCCAAAATTCATTTTTCAATTATATCTAAGAAATCACCAAAATCCTCTAAAATTAGAAACTGATAATTCTTGAATATTGGTAATCAACTTTTCTCTTCATTGGATACACCAAAAAGGTTGTTGCTTTTTCATGTATATCGAGT
Organism: Propylea japonica; assembly: GCA_013421045.1. Lineage (NCBI taxonomy): Eukaryota > Metazoa > Arthropoda > Insecta > Coleoptera > Coccinellidae > Propylea > Propylea japonica. The sequence continues at coordinate 31,695,112 of CM024240.1, forward strand.
TAAATTCATTGTAACAGTAGTAATACTATAATAATAATAATCAACAAAAAACACTGATAGCTAATTAACATAATTAAAAAAAATATGTTTGTATAACAGATCAACGAATGAATCCCCCAATCACCAGTGGCGCCCAATCAACATTTAGGGGTAACCAATATTAAAGGTGCACCATTCCAGACAAGGTGTTAATCACCTGTTGATAATTTTTAATCCGCAGAGTGGAACCATAGAGTTCGACCGCAAACCACCGACTTCTTAACAATATTGTCCGTCGCATCACATAGAAATCTACATAAAATTTGCACCACAATGGGGTAGGTATCGAACGTTTACATCTAATACATATGTATAAGATCTGCATTGATGGTGACTTTTCGTTCATTTAGGTTGGGGTAGTGCTAGGTTATTATTCAGCATAGAATCGAGCCATCGAGAACGTAAAGTGGGTTAGGTCAGGGGGTGAGAAACAATATTCGGGAAAATTATCATACTTGATACTGGTATAGAATATTTATCAACTTGTTGCTGAAAATTTGAATTACAAAGAAGTTACGTGCAGTCGGCACTTGATGTGTTATTAAATGTAATGTTGTACGGTTTTGTTTGTGACCTGCTCTTGAATTTTTGAAGGTTGATTTTTTTTGGGTTTCCTGAATGGTGCTCGATTTTGAAGTGATTGCTGAAAAACAACTTAGAGATATTAGGTTGAGGAAATATCCACTGGACTTGGTGGATTTTCATTAAGTTATAATAATAATAATCTTTATTAACAAAATACAATTAAAAACCATACCTATGTGAATAATTTTGACCCATCAAAAATATTACATGGGGAGTCATCAAGTCAATATTAAAAGGCATTACAACTGTCAATAAGTCGATTAACAAACATTCAAGATATATCACAAGCATTACATATATCGACCTACAAATTTATCTGTGAAATAAAAGTAAAAGTATTTAAATCACAAATATTACATATAGTCCTTTCACGAAAGTTTGAGCGCATAGTAGGCGTTTGTTTATTTATCTGAAGTTGGCAGTATTTGCTGTCATAACGTAAAATAAAGTCAACGTTGCCGAATGTACCCTGCCTCGTCCGACGAGCTTGCGAGTTATCAGAAAACTCTATGCAATATTGACAACATTGCGTATCAATCTGACAAGAAAATAAACAACATAACCTAAAATTGTAATATACACAGTGGAATATGCCAAATCTCCATGGCCAACCGATGGCTCAACCTTTCGTGAACGTACTATATAACACATAAAATTAATAAATTAACATTGAATATAAGTAGGTATAACACAAACATCATATGGACACACTATTCAAAATGACTAGACCAGAATTCTTCCATTGTGTTGTTGCATTTTTCATATAAGATTTTTTCATCTCCTTCCTCAACTTCAGATTATTCATTTTATTGAAAGCCTCAGGTATTTTATTATAAATTTGAATGGCTTCATGGTTGAAACTGAGTTGAGCCGCTCACAACCTGTGATATGGTGTTGAGAATTTCCCTGCATTTCAGTAGAAAGAAGAAGAACCAATTAAATTAAGCCGTTAAATTGATTTTTCCGTCGACCTCAAAATAAAAGGTGAATTTAATGTGTACGAAATTGATCATAAATCGCCCATTTTATTGTTCAATTGCTGCTATTTTAATGTGCAATCCTCATGGCAACCGTTCACAAAGTATTCAGAACCACTACGAGAAATGTCAAAACTCTACTGGAACATAGATTTTCTTTTGTCCTATGTATGTCTTGTGCAAAATGATAATGTATTTCAATCAAGAATTTATACCGAGATTTATACACAATTCATATTGAGATCGTCGGAAAAATCTTGTGATCAAATTGAATAACTATTTCTGCCGCAAATCCTTCAGATTTCAACTGATATTGATTAATTCTCAATAAATCCTGAATAATTTCATTCACAAATATTGCTTCGAAATTCGCAATATACAAATTAACTTCTCTATAACGAACGTCTGTATAACGGATTTCTCTGTATAACGAATTTCTTACAAGACATTGTACCTTGAATCCAAATTCCATGTTAAAACCACCCTCTAAGCCCAAGTTAATTAAAGGTATGAGGTTGGGTTTTTCCGAAATTTTTCGGACGTACGTAATAAATCCCGACTTTAAACTAAATCATCACGGAGGGCAGATAGATCCTTCTGAAACAATTTAAAATACACCCCTGGCTGTTTGGTTTCAATATAACCATCACGCTAGTGTGAAAGTTGTGCAAAAATGTCTAAAAGCAAGTGCTTAAGTTTGAATGATAACCTTAAATTAATCAGTGAAGTCGACCGCGACATTGCCGACTATAGAAACAAATTTTCTGTATAACGAAATTTATTTATAACGAATTTTTCTGCGGATTTAGCGCTTTCGTTATAGGGAAGTTCCACTGTAATTACGTGGGTTACAATGGAAACATATAAAGTTTGAATTGTTCAACTTTCAAAAATTTCCGCAGGATATTGATTTATCCATTAAACTATAACTACAAAAAGTCGGTAGGTACTTTCAATCGAGAAAAAAACACATTTTCAGAACGAAATCGCCGACTTCCCAAATGTACAGAAAAGACCAATTGCGTCGGGTTTTACACTCTCCATCAACGTTTCGTAGATAACGGTCGTCTTCCTCACTTCCTCAATTTCTCACGTGCCACAATGATGAGGTTCATTCATGAATATCGCCGGAAATTGAACATTTCATGGAGGCCTCGGTACAAATCAGCTTTAAATAGTTCATTTCATATTACCGTCCATTGATTTGCTGTAAAGACCCGCACGGCAAAACGATTTTTAATACGATATCGTTACTGATTTCCGCTTTCAATTATCACTCGCTTGTTTACTACGTACCTGCGTTTATGACAAAAATTCTGCTACTGTACTGGAATTTCAAGTGTACTTTGCCATTGATTGAATATTCATAGAATTACCGATGGTGTGATGGAGAAGAACAATCCTATTCGAACATTGTTACAATCCAATATTTTCGAAAGAAATATTAACGATAATTAATTAATTGTCTGTATCTATTAAAATATGGCTTTATGTTTTTTCGGTTTTCGCGAGATAATCTATTGTTTCTAAAAAACTTTATAGGTTTTCACTCCCAGTCTCTGAAACAGAATTTCAACATAAGAACTGTTTTCAAAACACAAAATGCTTTGAGATCCATTCTAACCAGAACGAAACCAATGAATGAGACACAAAAATCAAAAAATTGTTTTTACAATATTCCCTGTATGTGTGGAAAATCTTATACAGGAGAGACATCAAGACCTTTAGAGATAAGAAAACGGGAACATAAGAACAACATCAAAAATAGATTCATTACAAGATCACAAATCGCTGATCATGTATGTTTAAAAAGCGGAGATCATATGATGAACTGGAACAACACAAAGATCCTAATGACGTATCCTGATAATTATAAAAGGATAATTTAGGAATCCACATGTATTTTGTTAGATGAAGTAGATAATTTGGCCAATTATTCTGTTGGAATAGATCGTATTTGGATTGATTTATTGAAGAAAGAAATGACATCAGAAAATTTCTAAATTAAATAAATCAACATCCCTATATACAACTTTCAATGTCAATCAGGTTGCAAATGAAAAAACACACAATTCTGAAGATTTTACAAGTTTGTCTGAAGAAGGTGTCTGATATAGACACCGAAACGTTACATTGTCCTTTTCATTTATTTCCTTTTTCAGTTTTACTGTTAGGCAACAATTTTTTCAAGACCAATTTGCTCCTGACAAATAAGTGCATAGATTCGCGCAGGAGCACTTCATCTTAATTAAAATTATTTTAATTATTTCTGTTTCAGAGACTGGGAGTGAAAACCTATAAAGTTTTTCAGAAATGCAGAATCCTTTCAGAATATATTTCAATAATTATCTCATAATCTATTGTGTTATTGAATTTCTCTTGAAATTGGATATGATCTCGTGAAACTTCCGTATTACTTATTATATAGCAAATGACATATTAATAAATAAATTGATGGATTCAAAAATGAATTAGAACATGCTCTAGATGAGACGTGAAAATGCCAAACTATTAAAGATTGTTAATATATTCAACTACATGAAAATTCACATCGGAGCGTAAAAATCAATGAAAAAATATTTTATCCACTCCTATAGAGTAATATGTCCAGGGCCGGACTGGGCAGGCGGGATACCGGGGAATTCCCCGGTGGGCCCCCTTATGTAGTCTGTGGGGGCCCTTGTCATAAACGGTGCTACTTAATAATGAAACATATTATAGATTTATTTCGTTATTTCGGTTGATGGCTATACTAAAAAGGTGTTAGTTAATTTTTTTCATTTTTATTACCACATCTATTGATATGTTTCACCTAATATCTGTAGTTTACACTACAGTCTGATTCTTCTCGATGTCTGGGGTGCCTAAGCTGCTGTTATTTAATATTAAAAAAAATTAACATGCATTCGTCTGCATATTTTAATATACAGGTTTGGAAATTCACATCTGAAATATACGATATTCAATGCATCAGACAGAGAATTCTTCCCTCCAGTTGCACAGATGAATAGTCGAGACAATCACTTGCTGTAACACACTGAATTCAGTTGTCTTACTTCATTATTCTAGTCTTGTCTCTCTCTTATCGTTTAAAGGAGCGTAATTCTTTAGTATGGTAGGCAACAGTAAATACTTGAATCGAGTATTACGGGCAGCCTGACAAATTAAAAATTCTATACGTGTAGTGCGGGTTCCCTACCATACTGAGATAAGAGAGAGACAAGACTAGATTATTGCAGTAGGACAGTTGAATTCATTCAGTTATCGCACTTGATTATCTCGCCTATTCATTTGTGCAACTGGAGGGAAGAATTCTCTGTCTGATGCATTGTATATCGTATGTTTTCGATGTGAATTTCCAAATCGGTATATGTTGTTTATAAGTTCATATTAACGTTATCATGCATGCAGTTCAAATGTGAGACGATATTTTCTATATTAAAATTAATAAAATCCAGAATTCGTTCCACCGTTGCTCAGGAAACGCTGGGGGCACTAGTAATAATTAATGTGGAAAGTGATATTACTGATAATATCGACAACGATGCAATAATAAATGTTTTAAGCATGAACCATGTTTTTAAAAACATGCTCTAGCTCTAGCAAAAGAATGTTTCCCGACTGATTTTTTGAGTGACTATGTTTTCGTTTTGTTTTATTTAAGCCGGGTTTCACAAAAACCCCGATCAAGTTGATTGATGAAGTGTCATTATTTCTGTGCAAATTTCAGTTCATTTTTGACGTAAACCATCGAACTTTTCTCAAAATCAACGATTTGATTGCCAATCAAGCTTTGTGAAACCCGCGGTTAGACTGATAATTTCTGTTATATATTTAATATTGAATTATACAATTTAACTTTGTTATATTTTATGCATGAACCATGTTTCTTAAAAACATGAATTTCGGGTTATAGATTATTCTGAAATTGATGAAAACCAATTCCTAGTCTCCAATGTTCGAACTCGACTATGGAACGCACATCTTAGCAAGATTGCTTTTCTACTTCTTTTTTCGGGTTCACCTTAAACTACGTGCCTCTGTCAGAATCCGAACCAGTACTCTGGTTCTGAACTTCTGGGGCCCCCAACAAAATTTTTCCCGGTGGGCCCTACCATACCAGTCCGGCCCTGAATATGTCAATTATTGAACTAATTTCTATGTGTAATGGTAGCTATAACACAACCGTAGACATGTCTATGAACCGAAAAGCGAGTGTTATAATAACACCCGCCCATAACACCCGCTAATAAAAATACCTACCTAGGAAAAATGAAATTGCTTACAAAAACAAATGAATAAAAAGTAGGAGAAGCAGAGATATTGACTGACAGAATAACACACTCTGTCATTCCCGAGGTCATTCCTTCCTGATGAAATATGCTTTTTTTTAAATTACTTTTACTTTATTATTTTATTTATTTATTTATTTGAACTCTTTATTGCTGCTGACGTTTTACAATTCAATTGATACAATATGCAATGGGTGGGCATATCGTTAATTTCCTCTCTTTTCGTTGCTATGTATGTATATTTCTAGACAACTTTTTTTGGGTTTTCACTCCCAGTGTCTGAAACAGAAAAAATAAGAAATTTTTAATTAAGGTGAAATGCTCCTGCGTAAATCCTTGTAATAATTTGTCAGGAGCAAATGTATTTGAAAAATTGTTGCCTTACAGTAAACTAAAAGAGGAAATAAATCAAATGGATAACGTAACGTTTCTGTGTCTTTATCAGACTCCTTCTTCAGACGAACATGAAAAACCCCTTCCAGATTATGTTTCAATCGATATCAGAAATGTTTGTATACTTCGCTTAAAATTATTTTAACTGATTTCGATTTTGAAGTCCTCATTCAAAATTGCTCTGTTTCAGTGCAAAATTCAATTGATTTACTGTTTCCTAAATTTTTCCTCCCTTTTACGAAATTTATTGCTCCTAATTTTTCCCAATTCAAAGCAGTTTTCCTTTTTCAAAATTGAACTAGATAGGGTAAAAAAATGCCTTCAATACTTGAATACAGCGTCAAACATAATGGTACAGTTTGGCTTTCAATGATACATCAAGTATGATCCGCTTGAGATCCCTTTCATTATTTTGAATGTATGCGACCCTTTCAAACAGTGTGATCTGGTTCACAGCTGAGGAGCGAAGAAACGATCTCAGGTGTGCCACAATCAAATACAGGCGCGCCCATTGAAAAAGCGAAGATATGCTTCAACATAATATGATGTTTCCATGGATAAAAAAGGAAAGAACCACCCACTCCACCTGAGAACACGACTGGTAAATTTTGGCCTGATTGATGAACAATATTCAATTAATCAATTTGAATTTTGAAATTAATTTCGTAGTTGGTTTTACGAGAAATATGGTTAGATATCGCTGAAAATTATTTCAATGGACCATGTTATATGTGACTCAGTTGTTCCCCTTCATTTAGAGACAGAAACAACAACTTTTATCATGTTACAGATTCCTGAAAAGTTGATAAAAATAATCCGAAGATTATACAGGGTGTCTGTACACAAATGCGGGGAACTTTGGGAGATGATTCCTCGATAAAAATAAGCAGGGTAGTTCATGTGAATTTTTTTTTCGAAATCGACCCCCCTTCAAAGATACATCCTTTGGAAGGCGATGACAGTTTTTAATTTTTTTTACGGCTTCTTCAGAACACTGAGTGATAAAACTACACATAATATGAAGCACTAAGTAGATGATACTCACACAAATTTCTTAGATCTCATAACTTTACTATTAGAAGTTGAAAATAACAACCCCCTACGATTTTCGTTAGAAAATTGTTTTCGTGGGATAGATTTCCGAAAAATAAAATTCTCTCATGGTTTCCTATTTAATTCTGGAGAAAAAAAGTCTCCTGCCAAATTTCGATACAGTCGATTCTTTTCTCGGAAAAAATGAAAACTCACAAGCAGTTATGATCACTTTTCATTCCATTTAATCGTATAAGTGTTCCATAGAATGAATATTCTGAGATTATTGTATGTCTATGACAGGAGATGTTCTATAAATCTTTCTGTTTAATTACTAATTTTTGGAAGAAAAATAACATCCGTAATATTATAATTTCACAAATAGAACTTTTTTCGAATAATAACCATAATTGACAAAACCAATTTTGAACATAAACAATATCTATCTATGGAACATACGATGAAATGGAATGAACTGTGATCATTACTGCTTGTAAGTTTTTATTTTTTCTGAGAAAAGTATCGACTGTATTGAAATATTGCAAGATATTTTTTTCCCCAGAATTGAATGAAGAAAATTTTATTTTTCGAAAATTTATCCCAGGAAAACAATTTTTGAAGGAAAATCATTAGGAGTTGTTATTTTCAACCCCTAATAATGAAGTCATGGGATCAAAACAAATTGCATGAGTTACATCTACTTAATCTACTTATTACGTATAGTTTTATTACTCTTCGTTTTCAAGAAGCCGTAAAAAAATTAAAAACTGTACTCTCGTCGTCGCGGGTCGCCTTCAAAAGGCTGTATCTTGGAAGGGAGGTCGATTTCGAAAAAAATAATATGAACTACACCTGCTTATTCTAATCGAGGAATCATCTCCTTAAGTCCCTTGCATTTGTTTACAGACACCCTGTATAAAACTGTATCCTTTCTAGGGTACAAAATAACGCTAAATAAAGTCAATTGATCAATAATCACCAAAGTTATTAACTGCTGACTGTAATAGTGCAGATGAAGAGGAAATAAATATTATTATTGATCATTCATCAACTAATCTTTTAACAGACTTTGATATATTTGTGTCAACCTTATAAAGAGATAAAGATGAACGAAAGAGGTAAAATTGGACGACCCCGTCGATCTCTTCATTCAGTGAGAAAGCTCCTGCGTAGACCGGGTTAACAATACCACACTGTGTAACTAGAGAAAATACTAAGACACAACAATACCGGGCAAAAGTACAAAAAGATGGTATTGAAGAGAAGACAAATCAGTTGAGAAAGGTTATCTTCGGCTATTCTGTCTGAAACGTAGAAAGGTGCAACGAGATGAGTCGATAAGGGGTGCTTCAATTCAAACGGGGGTTACACAGGGGTCATACTCGTCGTCGTTCGCACTTTACACTCCGTCTGCAGTTTAGGCTCATTGGCGTACGAAGGGTTATCTTGGGTATGGATGATGATTATGGCAGAGTTTATTCGGATCTACCTATCAGAAAACAATCTTAATATAGACACTCCTTATGTTTATATATTCTGAAACACTAACTGCAAATTTCTAAAAAACTTTATAGGTTTTCAGTCCCAGTCTCTGAAAAAGAAATGATTAAAAAATTTTCAATCAAGATGAAGTGCCCCTGCGAAAATCTTTGCACTTATTGGTTCTGACAAAATGTTTGCCTAACAGTAAAACTCAAAAAAAAAAATAAATGAGAAGAATAATGCAGACACCTTCTTCAGACAAACTTTTAAAATCTTCAGAATTGTGTGGTTTTATTCATTTGCAGTCTAATTGATAATTAATAATAATTCTAACCAGAACGAAACTAATAAATGGGACACAAAAATCAAAAAATTGTGTTTACAATATTCCCTGTATATGTGGAAAATCTTATACAGAAAAGACATCAAGACCTTTAGAAATAAGAAAACATAAGAACAACATCAAAAAATAAAAATAGAGACATTACAAGATCACAAATCGCTACATCATACATCATGTATGTTCAAATAGCGGAGATCATATGATGAACTGGAACAACACAAAGATCCTAATGACGAAACCTGATAATTATAAAAGGAAAATTAAGGATTCCACATGTATTTTGTTAGATGCAGTAGATAATTTGGCCAATTGTTCTGTTGGAATATATCGTATTTGGATTGATTTATTGAAGAAAGAAATGACATCAGAAAATTTCAAAATTAAATGAATCAACATCTCTATGTGTTGACAACTTTCAATGTCAATTAGACTGCAAATGAAAAAAAACACACAATTCTGAAGATTTTACTAGTTTGTCTGATGAAGAAGGTGTCTGGTATAGACACCGAAACGTTACATTATCTTTTTCATTTATTTCCTTTTTTAATTTTACTGTTAGGCAACAATTTTTTTAGAACAAATTTGCTCCTGACAAATAAGTGCAAAGATTTTCGCAGGAGCACTTCATCTTAATAGAAAATTTTTTAATTATTTTTTTTCTTAGAGACTGGAAGTGAAAACCTATAAAGTTTTTTAGAAATGCAGAATCCACCCAGATTATATTTCAATCGATAACTAACTGCACAGTTCATTAGACGAGGAGTTTCATTCGAAATACAAACGTTACTTTTTGAAAAAATTTCCAGAAAAATTTGCTACTTGATTAGCAGGTGCTTTTGAACGCTCGTTTATCGGTGGAGCAAAAATGCTATCACCTCAAATTTTGTATAGGAATTGAGATTCATGCTTAGTATATGAATGCAAATTAACAGCGCGATCGGAATCAAATTATAGAATTTATTCCACAAATGAAATATGTAAAAAATAAATAATTCAAGAAAAATTTAATTCTATGGTTCTGATGATTTGATCCTCTCGAAATGTTGCATGAACATTTACTACATCAATCTTTATCCACAAAATAAATTTCACTCGAATCGAATATCTTGTTATGGAAATAATATAGAGATTCTTCTCTGATATTGAATATTATACATTGAATAATTTCTTGAAACAACCAGCTTTTTCATTATGAAAAAATACCTGACAACTCCTTTTCATAGAATGCCTCAATTGTATTTAATTTTTCTGTGATTTTCTCATCCGTTCGAAATACATAAAAGGATATTGACCCAACAGAAAATCATTATCGCTGCACCATTAAAAAAATATGAATATTATCGTACGACTGATATTCGTAGAACTATAATAATCGTTCTAGTTAAAAATAAAAAACCAATTTGGAAAGCAATTATAGCACCGTCCGAAAATATCATTGATAAGCCCCTGGAAAAAATATTAAATATTCAACAGTCGATAGCAACATATTATACCACATAAATAACGATATTATTATTTTTTTAATACCATTGTCAACTAAATGTCTGTAGTACATAAAAATACTAAAACCTTATTAATAGCGAAATATAGAAAAAATTCTAGCAACTTTTGTCATGTTACCTTATGTAGGGGAAAACCCGGATAGATGGCTTCAGTGGGATAGATGCCCCATTTTCAAATTACCTAATTTCCAAAACACGTAACCAAAAATTAATTTTATAAGTAGATGCTACACTCACCCTGGATCTTAGTTTTGTAAGGGTTATTGTAAAGTGAGATCTTTTTTCGCTAGTTTGTGCGATCATCTTCGCGGCAAACTTTATAAACACGCCAAAGTATTTGCCGCTGTATAACTTTTGAAGTGGCAATAAATTCAATTATTTTTTTGATTACGTCAATACAGTGTTTCATCGAGTATACATCTGAGTATAAATAGTTGCTGCATTCTTCTTAATTTATCCGAAAAATTCATAGGCATCTAACCCTATCGAAAAGGATAGTTTCCCTGGTTTTTCGAGGTATAGGTGCACCTTAGGGCATCTAAACTAAAACCCTATCTTCTTAGCTGACTTTCAATTCATTGTGTTAATTTGATTTTTAAACTTGATTCTTGATTATTCTTGTTGAGACTTAATATTTTATTAATTTATCATGAACGTGTGAAATAATGCTTTATGTTAATATGAAGATTAAACTTTTCGTTTAAAATATATGTTTTTGAAAATAAATTAAAAATGCACAATTGTTGTTGATTCGATCCATGTTGCGTAGATAAAGTTGCTGTTTTAAGCGTAGCAAATTTCATTGTATTTAGTTGGATTTTTGGTTTAAACAGTATGAAGAAAATGTATCCTTCCAAGTATTTTTATGGTGGGAAAAATATCCACTTTTGTATGCATCTATCCCAAAAGAAAGGGTTCCACAAAATTAAAATTTTTGTGAAATTTGAGATTGCTATGTCAGAGAAAAGTCTCAGTATTTCAAATCAAATAATGGGGCTACCTAAATTCATGGAAATTACTCATATAAAATCAATATTTTCAATAATTTGATGCAATTTCAAAAAGTGGGACATCTATCCGGGTTTTCCCCTATTCCGCATTCATGTTACGCCTCTGGCGAAGATACACAATGATCTCCGTTCAGAATGATGAGCTACCATGAGATAAAAGCTATTCGAGTCTTTTATCTCCTCTCGTCTGACAGGAGTTCGTTAGATTTTGAAGTTTCCCGTCAAGCCAATGAAAAATTTTGAATACCGAAGTAGAAAATCGCTCTTTTCCATTAGCATTTCTCGTCAATATCCTTTCAGTGCCAACAATACCTTTTTAATTTCGAATCAAAAAATAGCTTAGTGATTTTTCGTTCTTTTTAAGTCGATGAAATGAGCGGAAATATGGGTTTGATAAAGGGTGGGCCATGTAAAATTTTAAACTTAAAAAGTCAATAAAAAAACGGCTTGATATTTTTCAAAGGTCTAACATTTATTTGAAAGGTTGTTTTATGAAATTCATTTGTGGAAAACAATTTCGGACAAATGACCACCACGGCTGAGTTTACAGTAGCTTATCCGATCCACCCAATTTTGGAGCACTTTCTCGATGGTTTCAGGCCTTATGGCAGCAACAGCAGCTTGAATCTCGTACTTTAGATCTTGAATTGTTTCTGGATGGTTGGCGTAACATTTATCTTTAACAGCTCCCCACAGAAAATAGTCCAACGGAGTTAAATCGCAGCTTCTGGGAGGCCAATTCACATCACCTCTTTTGCTGATTACGCGATTTTCGAAGATAGGGCCTAAAAGATTGAGTGTAGCGTTTGCTGTATGGCACGTAGCGCCGTCCTGCTGGAACCAAATGTTGTCCAAGTCTTCCTCTTCAATTTGCTTGAAGAAAAATTTGGATAACATTGCGCGATATCGCTCACCATTGAAGACTCACCACTTTGGAAAAAAGTTTTCAATATTTCCCAGTTTTCTTCTAGCGAATAGCGACCCATTTCGTAAATTTTAGACGTTTTACTGAATATCTGTCACTTTCCGAATGGTATTTGACGTTTCTAATGTCGAAATAAAGATAGTTCAAATTTAAAACGCTAGATGGCCCACCCGTTATAATCCATATTCATCATATTGAGTATCATTTACTTATAAATGAGAAAGCAGAATTTCTAACTTGGACGAATTCATTGACTGCCAACCGTAAACAAGTAAACGACCCAGAATATCTTCAAACTTGAAGATCGAATGTATAGATGAGTATAAAATAAGACCAAGAAGTTGATTGTCTAGTTCATATCATCGTAACAGATAAAATATTGTCACTAAAACGCAATTTTCACCGATTGATATATTTTTTCCGTCGATCTCAAAATAAAAGGTGATTTTAATGTGTACGAGATTGATCATTAATGACCCATTTTAATGCTAAATTTTTTGGCTATTTTAATGTGCAATCCTCATTGCAACCGTTCACAAAGTATTCAGAAGCACTACGAGAAATGTCAAAACTCTACAGGAACATAGATACATAGAAATTTCATTATGACAAATGTATGTCTTGTGCAGAATGAAAATGTATTTCAATCAAGAATTCATACACAATTCATATTGAGATCGTCGGAAAAATCTTGTAATCAACTCGGTTATTAATCGAGCGACTAATGGTCTCGAACTATTTAAGCGTTCGCTCCGTTCACGCTTTAAAATATCTTGACCATTAGTCGCTGTCTTCAATAACCTAGTTGATTAAATAACTATTTCCGTCGATCTCAAAATAAAAGGTGATTTTAATGTGTACGAGATTGATCATTAATAACCCATTTTAATGCTCAATTTATGCTATTTTAATGTGCAATCTTCATGGCAACCGTACACAAAGTATTCAGAAGCATTACGAGAAATGTCAATACTCTACTGGAACATAGAAACATAGAAATTCCATTAAATCAAATTTATGTCTTGAGCAAAATGATAATGTATTTCAATCAAGAATTTATACACAATTCATGTTGAGATCGTCGGAAAAATCTTGTAATCAACTAATCTATCTTGACCATTAGTCGCTGTCTTTAATAACCTAGATGATTAAATAACTATTTGTTGCTGGTTAAAGTAGCTATACGAAAATAATGGATATGCTTTGGAATCATTCATTTTTACACACAAAAGCAAAATACATTGAATAATCCGCTTTGAAATGGGAAAAATGTCTTGTATTCCATTAATGACCATATTCACTGGCTGCGCTCTCAGAACGTCGTTATCCAAAGAATTCCAGACGCAGATCCCGAATATTATATTATTATCATGTTATATTATTGAATACGAATTAGAGATTGAAAACCTTCAGGAAATTAGTGAGTAAAAATTACTTATATGTCAACTTGACTTTTTCCACCAAAGTAGGTAATAGAAGGGAAATATTGAAAAAAAATAAAAATGTCAGGAATGGAAAAGATATAATCTATGTATAGATCATAATGGCCGGTATATAAAACATTTGACATGTTTCTTATTTTATCAAAGAAATGTTCATTGTTATAAAATATAATCTTCGATAAATATTATGATTGAAAAATATTTTGCTAGAAAGTCTCTTTGATTTTAGGAAACACAATCATAGATATCTATGTATCTAAATCTAAGCCTACTGTCACAATACAGAAAAAATAAATGGAATAGAATTATTATAAAACATGCTGCAGGTCTCTGACGGTAAGCAATAGAAAAAATAATATTCGAAGGAAACAAGAATCATATTATCTTTCGATTGAAACAATAAAAAAGTATGAGAAAAATTTTTTGATAGCTCCGCAACGCCTGGTATCTTAATTCTTTTCTCCGACTTTTATGCACATCTCAAGTCAACATTGGCTTATTTCAAATACCGTCAACAGAATTACAAAATATTCATCCCATTTCGAGAAAAATTAGGTTACCAAGATCATCCTGTACACTTCCGTGACAAGCAATCACCTATTTAACCATACATTCACACCATGTATAACAATAAACACAATACATAAACAGTAATTCCTCACTTATTCGTAACCATTGCCTTCCTCACATTCCGAAATAAATCTGCACAAATTAAAACATAAATAAAATATTTAAAACTGTGTATATAATGAAAACAAATATCCAAGCTTAATCCTCACTTAAAATGCATTTATACGAGAGACCCGCCCTTAATCTTTATTCATTCGAATAATTGAAACAAATTAGCAACAACTTTCAGGAATTCATCACTTGCAAAAATGCAAATAATCGAATAATTTAGCTCCGAATAACAAATCATTCAAAACAATGGTCACGGAGAGATTTTAAGCTGCGCGTTCATGACAGGCTCGTTTATTCTTAATTGATGGTTTCTTAGCGTAATTGAATTCGAATTTGCCGCGATGATATCGGCTGCTGTTGAATTCAATATAATAATTTAATCAAATTTATTCGTTTCCCCATGTATCGCGTCAGGTTAGTTGGTGTTCGGTTTTATAGCTTGTTGTGCCATCACACGGATTAACGGTGTACTATAAAAGGGCGGGAAGTGTGGTGATGACAGGTTCCTGTAATGGAAATCAATACTTTTCGTGTGTAGTTTGAATTCGGGTTTTTATTTCCATTCCTTATTTATACGGTAAAGATTATACGGAGTCTTTATAAATTGTAACATCGTAGGTTGCTTTGGAAATATTTCGTATTATCGTTTCTTATGCAAAGTCCACAAATTTATAATTCCGATCACATTATTCAATTTCTTTCGGAATGACTAGAATGAATTCACAATATCGTTTGTTTAAATTGAAGCAGAATACAAATACAGTGAAACTTTCCTATAACGAACGTCTGTATAACGAATTTCGTACAAGACATTGCACCTCGAATTCAAATTCCATGATAAAAACACCCTCTAAAACGAAGTTAATTCTCTCTATAACGAAACATTCAAAGAACATCATTCTTTGAATGAGTATTGGTAAGAAGGTATAAGAGTGGGGTTTTTTCCGAAATTTTTCCGGACTTACGAAATAAATCCCGACCTTAAAGTAAATCATTGCGGCGGGCAGAGAGATCCTTCTGAAACAGATTTGAATACACCAATCTGACCATTAATCTAGTGTGAAAGTTGTGCGAAAATGTCTTAAAGGAAGTGCTTATAAGTTTGAATGATAAACTCAAATTTATTATTTCTCAGAAACTTTATAGGTTTTCACTCCCAGTCTCTGAAACATAAATAATTAAAAAAAGTTTGATTAGAGACATCACAAGATCACAAATTGCTGATCATATAGCAGAGATCATATGATGAACTGGGACCACACAAAGATCCTCATGACGAAACCTGATAATTATAAAAGGAAAATTAAGGAATCTACATGTATTTTGTTGGATGAAGTAAATAATTTGGCCAATTGTTCTGGAATAGGTCGTATTTGAATTGATTTATTGAGGAAGGAAGTGACATCAGGAAATCTCAAAATCAAATAAATCAACATCTCTATAGATTGACAACTATCAATGTTAATCAGATTACAAATGAGAAAATACACAATTCTGGAGAATTTTAGAGTTTGTCTGAAGAAGGTGTATGATAGCCACCGAAACGTTACAATATCCTTTTAATTTGTTTTATTTTTCATTTTTACTGTTGGGCAACAATTTTTTTTAAGACCAATTTGCTCCTGACAAATAAGTGCAAAGATTTTCGCAGGAGCACTTCACCTTGATCAAACATTTTTTAATTATTTATGTTTCAGAGACTGGGAGTGAAAATATATAAAGTTTCTGAGAAACGCAGAATCCTCCCAGAATATATTTCAATCGATATCAAATTTATTAGTGAACTCGACCTCGCCGATTATGGAAACAAACTTTCTGTATAACGAAATTTCTTTATAACGAACTTTTTTTGCGCATTTAGCGCTTTTGTTGTAGGGAAATTCCACTATATTTCAAGAGTTTATAGATGTATACAACTGACAAGCTGACTATAAATAATCATTTAAAAAAATCACGTGAGTTTTATAGTAATCATATTATTGTTGACTCTATAATTATAGATTCGAATGACGTATTAACGTACATTTGTAATGTAGATTAAAGAGGGTTTCTCATAGCGAATGGCTTCAATTATACATACTCGACAAGTGGTTCGCCGCAAACATCTGTAACTTCTGGGGTAAAGGGTTGAAGTTTACTCTAATGGTGTGCTAAGTTTCTAACCGACTTGAAATCTCATTTGATGAAGACGGTAAAGAGCATCATAGACCTATCTTGAAGACAGTCGTTGGCAGTCGGCAGAAATAATAACAATTCCACCCAAAATATCATTAGCTATTTTCCACTCGAATGATAGGATGATATTGCTGAGGTGAAATTCTTGATCATGCAAAATATATTGAATTGTTAGGTATTTGGGCAGTTTCTATTATGCAGACTTGGAAATATCAGAAGAGTAAATTTCGTTACCTACTCATTGAAAATGATTGTCATTTTTGTTCCCAGGAAACAATCATAGACTTCGATTTATTTTTCATTTATTCAGTTGTTGAAAAATCAATTTTTTTTTTAGTCTTGATCATAGAGATAGGATAGTATAGAGTTGCCATCATTGAAATAAACGTGGTATCAGATCCGCCATATTACTACCACCTTAACGTCAAATTTGACAATCATTGAATTTTCTGGAGGAATTGTGATTCTTGCGCCTTTTTCTAGTTAAATTGTATTTTTTTCTGGGCAATAATATACAATTGAATGGTATCATGTGCTGTGAGGCTTCCTTCAAGCAGAGAAGAGACAGATAAGAAGAAAATTAAAGGAAAAACATATCACAGGTAGGGATGAGTACTGAACAGATCTGCATTCGAAATTTTTGCAAGTCTCTCATGGTTATCTGATATCTTTTTATATGTGTATGTTATCGCCTGAAAAAAAATTGTTTATTTGATATTCAATTGACCTTATTTGAAGTCGTATTTTTTGGGTTTTTGGTTTGAGTTTTTCTTTCTTTATATCATAAAAGCTTCACCCCCTAAAATCAATGTGGTCTATCAAAGCATGTTGGACAAGTTTTGACTCATCAGTATCCACAGTATCGCCAAATCGAGCAATTTTTTTATGTACTTTGATTCGCACATTTAAGGCTCGCTCAATTTCTCCAATATATGTAGGCTTCACCGAAATCAGTAGCACTCATTATAATATAAAATCTGAATTACTCTCATCTCAACATGTACAATCGAGCAGAAGCTTCTGACGTCAGATATTTCTTGTTTTCAAGAAAAAACTGGTAATATATTCTTCATCTGATCAGAAACAATCGGAAGATCATAAATACATTCAGCTGGAGAAAACCGTAATACGCGGATATTTATTTACATACGCCGATATCATTAGTTCTTGTCGAAATTAGCACGCCACAAGCTGTCACGTGAATAAGGTTATCCCTTGTAATTCTGCTGGCTGCCTATTCAGAATTCAGACTACCGACAGTATCGCAAACACTTCAGATAATATGGGTATGGTTAAGAGGTACGACTCCTTTACAGAAAGGAATTTCGGAAGATGTTACGTACGAGATATGGAAAATTTAAGAAATGTTGATAGAATGTTGTTCCTCCATACTGTGGTTATTTTATTCCGGGAATGCCTTTTCGATTTTTTCGCTTTGATCTTGTCTGGTGAAATTTGAATTGTAAGTTTCTGGAGAATGTTTAGTGGTTTGAAGTCAGTTCATTCGGATCATTCAATAACAATAGTTCATTCAGTTGTTATTCTTCTGCTACGTGTACATATATTCTTCATCTTTACATTTCAATGAAAATCCAATGTTTTCATTCCATAAATTACAATACTTTTCAACCTTTCGACCGATATTCGCAAGCTTTCGTCAAGAATTACTCCTCAGGATCTTTCAAAAACAACAAAATAAATACTATGATCTGTATTTTTGGGCTATATCGCTTTGCCTGTGGTCATATTCAATTCTGTCCGTAGGATTTCGAAGGGATTGTCCTAGAGACTTGAGAGTTCGGTTCCCAAATGCCGCGGTTGAGTTCGTTAACCAGCCAAATAGTAGGTACAGACCTCGGTACAGGCTGTTCCATGAAATATGGCCATTCAAAATTTTGTTCCTCAATATCTTAGGCAAAATGAATCCAATCGAAATGAAATTTTGTGGGCCACACGCAAGATGCTCATAATAACCCTCATGCTAATTTCGTGGTCATAGTGTTAACGGAACCATCGAAAATTCAATTGGAATATTGAAAAGAAGAATCTTTATATTTCCATAACAAGATATCCGATTCAAGTGAAATTCACGGAATGAAGATTGATATACTGAATGTTCATGCAAAATTTTGAGAGGATCGCATCATCAGAACCATAAACTTTGATTTATTTTAATTATTAAATTTTACATATTTCATTTTATAATAATTTCCAGAATATAATTCTGATCGAGCTGAGATATTGCATTCATATACTTAGCATGAATCTCAAGTCCTATACAAAATTTCGAAGTATTAGCATTATTGATCCACCAATGAACGAGCGCTCAAGAGCACCTGCTTTTCTTAATTTTGAGTTATCAGATCGTCAAAATTCAAACTTGATTTCATTATTGGAAAATTTTTTTGAGATCTACAGGTGGGTTTTTGACAAATGACAAAGGCAGATTTCTTCAATTTTCGGTCGATCAGTTTCGAAGTTGTAGGCATTTGGAATTTTTCATCAATTTCCAAAATAACCTAACCGAATAATTCGAAATTTGGTATTTTGCAGCACAATAATGAAGTGCAAATTTTGGCAGAATTTCGTGAGGATCCTGCCATTCGTACCAATAGAAAAATTCAAAAAAATATTTTGTCTCTGCAATGTAAACTGACAACTTTATGTCTAAAAAACTTTTTAGGTTTTCACTCCCAGTCTCTGAAACAGAAATAATTAAAAAAAATTCAATTAAGATGAAGTGTTCCCTCGAAAAGCTTTGCACTTATTTGTCAGGAGCAAATTGGTTTTGAAAAAATTGTTGCCTAACAGTAAAACTAAAAAAGGAAATAAATGAAGAGGATAATGTAACGTTTCGGTGTCTATATCAGACACCTTCTTCAGACAAACTTGTTAAATTTTCGTGTGTTTTTTCGTTTGCAGTCTATTTGACTGCTAAGCGGATAATGTATGAATATTTTAGATCGCTGAGTAATAAACATATATTTATTACTTTGAGATTTGTATGGTAGATAGAATGGTGGAAATAATACAGATATAGAAATGTGATTATTTTTATTCGAACTTGAATTTAAAATTGAAGAAAAAGCAGTGAAATTAGGGGAGGCCCGGCCTCCTCTGCCTCCTCTGAGCAGCCGCCACCGCCTGTAAATAGTGCTTGACCTAACTTCCGGAACTTTTCCATCCACCAAATGCTCTCAACATTTTCTCTTCTTCTTGTCGTCTTCAATCTTGGTCCAATGCGTAGGTACGCAACAAAATGACATTATTCAGCAGAATCCATTACGCTACTACCATAAATAATAATCACCGGTAAAATTATAAGCCTCTATAATGAAAACTGAAGAGAAGTACATAACCCTCAACAGCTCGGTTCTTTTTTCCTCATTTTTTTCTTTCTAAAAGCAGTCCCTGCCATCGCGCCTGAGGGCGATCGGCAAAAAGCCAACCTATCAATTACACATGGCGCATTTTTCAGACTAGAATACTCCTATACTTCTTCAGATTAAACCATAAATAAGAATCCTGTTATTGGTTTTTTAAATTGGAATTCAAGTCTCCTTGTCGGGCGGTGACATGACAGCTAGTTACTGTAAAAACAGGAAAATCTAGAAGGCTGACTGTGCGGATGGCGGCGCCACTTGTTACTGTCAACTCGACTATGCCTACTTGGATCACGGAGATGACGGTAGGTATGACCGCAAAAGGAGATCGATGGACATTCGATGATTTTTGAGAGATTCTGAGAGGTTGAAAATTGGCTTCCGGAAGTGATTATCTTTACGAGCATGTTTCGAATTAGAGCAATATTTCAAGGAATACTCAATCGCTCTTTTAATCATGCTAAATTATTTTTTCAGTCTATGAAATCTGTACTAACTTATTTCAAAAATTAATCGACTTAACATTTAGTGGTTAGACCAATACACTCACCGGTAAAAATAATCGATCCACTCAAAAAATCGATGAAGTTTGTTAGTTCATAAATATGTTATTTGGAGTCCGATTCGATTGGATTTGTTTTTCAAATGTAGGTATGTTCATCCTTAATCACCAGTTTTAAATTTCACGAAAACTCGGCTCACGTTATTTTATACAGGGTGAAACGAAATCTATTTTTCCACCCTAGCTTTAGAACCACCCCTGGTGTGTTCCAGTTGATTCACTGTGTGATTTCTTATTTCATTATCAAGACACATCTTCGTTGGACAATTTAGTTTTTCATTCATAACAATAGCTCAATTTTTGTTGAAAAAACAAGGTTTTCAGAGCAACTTTAAACTCCACAATTTCGCTATGGCTATGAAAGTACTTCACTCACAGATTTAACCTTAAATCCGAACGTTATGAAAATAAACTGAAAACTGAGTTAAAACATAAAACTTCTTATTTGAGACGATTTCCTGCTAATGCTTTATAATGCCCGACCGCATCAACCGCATGTGGCTAGGATTGTCAGGGAGTATTTAGCAGAGGTTGATATCAAAGATTTCAACTGGCCTGCTCTAAACTCAATTAGGCATGTTTGGATGCTCTTGGGAGGAAAATTCGATCTCGCGTACCAATTCCTGACAATTTGCAGCAGCTCAGTGATGCTCTTATTGATTCAAAACCTTAATGAGGACATGCCGAGAAGAATTGCACCTGTTATCAATTGAAAAAAAAATTTCATTTGAATCGGACCTGAAATAACATTTTTATGAATTAACAAACTTCAATCGATTTTTTGAGTGGATTGATTATTTTGCCGTTCAATGTAGATATAATCAATTCAGTCGATTTTTCTCGTACGATATCCCCATTAAAATGAACTATTTCATCACTTCTGAAAATTATATGAATTTATTAAATTTGCATCCACCGGGCTAATTATTAAAATGATTATAATGAGGATAAACCACTATGGTTATACGGTTGATGGAAGGCTATAAAAAATATACATTTTATTTGTTGTTTTCAAAATTTTATAAAGCGGGAGCAGATTGAGGTAGCCCAAGGAAAATGGATATGTTATTGCACCGTGACCAGTGGTGGCGGAAATAATTTTCAAATCGGAAAAACCTATTTGATTCACTCCGTTTACGTATACCTTCATGATGAATGTCTATTATCTCTTTGTTCATATTGGAGTGGAATAATTTTCATTATGACTATTGTTTATGTTTTTCAGTGCGAAGAACCATTTTGAATCTCTGGAAGATAATTGCTCAAATCCAAAATTATTACACTTATACGGAGAAGCACAGATTTTTGCTGTGTTTTTTTTCTTTTCTCCTCTCTTTGATTTCACTTAGAAGTACAGGGTGGGGCATAGTAATTTTCTGATTTATAAATAATTTATAAATTCAAACATCGCATTTCTGGTTTACTCCGTACTAGAACTAGACCGGGAACTATGATTTTGAAAAATACAGTTGATCATTAACATAGCAACGAACTAACGGCTAACAATTCATATGAAATTGGTTATTAAAAGTTTGCATATTGTACGCAACACGCTCGAAAATAGTTTTTTTGGATTCGCAGACTTCCAGAAATTTGTCTTTTGGTCCAAAAAATTATATTTTCCGGATATTTCAATAAAGTAGGCCATTGTTTAATGACAATGGTCAGGCCAACGTTAAGGGATCTTTTATTATAGGATCCTTTAATAAAGTTAGGCCTCTATTTGGTTTTCGATAACTCTCTATTATCAATTATCATATATGATGCTCTGTTGTTTAGGCTTGTACTAAGAATTAGGTACACGTGATGTTTGACTATGGATAATTTTCATGAGGGTGTTTCTCAGTAGAGGTTATATTGTCATTCAGATTATTTACAGACAGGTGTTTCTACCTTTCGAGCCTCTTCTGTGAAGAAAGAGAATGAATGAATGAATGACCTTAAATATTCAAGGTAACATCGGAGCCATAATTAAATCAATTTAGCGCTGGACGAAAATTCTGAGGAACCCACCCTCCTTCAAGCAGAAAGCTTGAACGATGAACACCATGTTCATCTATTTGTCATTATACTGTTGGATATTTTATATATCAACTAACATTTTCATCTGTTAAATTCATATATTCATGTTAACATTATCAGGTATTCCATTCACTATTTTCATTGTCATATTTAGAACTGCACAAAATATAAATATCGATTGCAATATAATCTGGGAGGATTCTGCATTCCTAAAAAACTTTTTAGGTTTTCACCAGTCTCTGAAACAGAAATAATTAAAAATTTTTTAATAAGATGAAGTGGTCCTGCGAAAATCTAATATCTTATATCATACACCTTCTCCAGAAAAACTTGTAAAATCTTCGGAATTATGTGTTTTTTCAAAACCGATTTGCTCCTGACAAATTAGTGCAAGGATTTACGCAGGAGCATTTCATCTTAATTAAAAAATTTTTGATAATATCTGTTTCAGAGACTAAGAGTGAAGAACTTAAAAGTTTTCTAGAAATTTGTTCAACAGTTTCTTATGATTTTCCCATGAAAACTCATATTCCAGGCATGTGTAGTGTGTTTGTAAACTTGGTCGGTATAAAATTACAGCCGTGAACTTGAAATAAGTCAATTTGACTAATAATAGTAATAAAGCGATAGGTCCATGGAATAAGTTGAAAATGATCGTGAATCGACGGCACACCGGGCTACCGTAGTTCGCATACTTCGCTTCGATAAATCAGTTGCGGTTATTAAAGTGTTGACTGGCTCGAATTGCCATTGCCGGACACTATACATTTTAATGATTGCAACATCAACATTTCTTGTCGCATGAATTTTAGCTTTGCTATGGTAATGTAGAGTGAAGTGTTAGGCGAAGACATTTTTCTTATAGCTCGGAAATCACTGGATTGGAATATAAAAGGCTATTGAATGATTACTTTTTTACTTTCAATCGTTGATTTTGAGACCAATTGTTTGATCAATTCGAAAGTTGTGAAACATGCCATAGTGTTAAGAGAACCATAGAAAATTCAATCGGAATATTGAAAAGAAATTCCTTATATTTCCACAACAAAATTTCTGATTCGAGTAAAATTTATTTAAGGGGTGAAGATTCTCATATTGAGAATCGGATAATGAGAACCATAAAATAATTTTTTTTCTAATTTATCAATTTTTTTGAATGATTCAGAATTTGTCAGTTCCATCGAGCTGTAATTCTGCAGTGAAATGTGCAATTCCAATTTGAAGCAGTATGCAAAAATTTGTGGGAGTTGCGTTCATACAACCATAGAAAAGTTTATCATTATATCGAAAAACAATTCTTATATTTTCTTGAAAAATCTTTCTATTGGAAGGATGTGAATAAGCGAATGGATAATCATACGAAATCTCAAAAGGATTGTAAAATCAGAATTATTGAAGAATTTTGATATTTTTAGTTATCGATTTTTAACATACTCCATTCATTGAAAAATTTTCAGAATATAAATCCGATCGTGCTGGAATTCTGCATTCATATAATATTTAGTATCAGTTTCAAGTCCTAAAATTTTGACTTTAATTCCTTATTGCTCCACCAATGAACGAGCGCTTCTCTTGAATTTTTTATCATAATTCCGGAATTTAATTTGATATTCAGGGTAGAATAACGCTGGAGAAAGTTCCCTGAACAGTTGAGGTTCTGAATTTTTGGAGCTGGACCTGATCTTGGAAATCCTCCTGACCTGAGCATTTTTCGAATATCAAAAAAATTTCAAAGAAAAGTATGAATGTGACTGACATTTGAGATTCAGGAGTGATATGTTTACCAAAGGTAGATGTCACTACTGAAACTGTCATTTTTTGACATTTGACAAGTAGAAACTACGCCATTAATAAAAATGAAACGATACACGCTTCAAGAACGCATAAAAATTATTGAAATTCACTATAAAAATGGTGAAAATTTGACAGAGACGGTTCGTAAAACTCGGTCATTTTTGGGTCGTCGTGAAGCACCTTGTCGGACCGCAGTAAAAAAATTGGTGGAAAAATTCGAGCTGTTGGGACAAGTTAGTGATATGAAGAATAAAACCTATGCACGTCGCTCAAGAACATCCGAGAATATTGCTGCTGTAGCCAAAAGTGTTGAAGAAAACCCAGGTTTGTCCATTCTTCGTCGTTCTTTGGAATAAGGCAGATTTGGGTTTTAAGGCTTATAAAGTTCAGTTAACACAATAGCTCAAGCCGACCGATCATCAACAACGTCGTGTCTTTGCTGATTGGGTCGTTGAAATGCATAAAAATGATCCGAAATTTCATTGAAAAATCATCTTGAGTGATGAGGCCCATTTCCACCTCGGTGGCTTCATCAACAACCGAAATTGTCGCATCGGGGGCTCGGAAAACCCAAGAGTTATTATTGAAAAGCCTCTCTATCCTCAACGTGTGATTGTTTGGTGCGCTTTATGGACCTTACTTTTTCGAAAATGAGGCTGGAGCAACAGTTAAGGTGAATGCATTGCGCTATCGAGAGATGATTAATGATTTTTTTATGGCCGAAATTGTATAGTATTGATCTGGACAACGTTTACTTTCAACAAGACGGCGTTACGTGCCACACAAGCAACGAAACCATCGATATTTTTGCGGGAAAAGTTTCAAGACCCTGTTATCCCTCGAAGAGGTGGTCACAATTGGTCACCGAGATCTCGAGATTTAACACCTTGCTACTTCTTCCTTTGGTGCCACGTGAAAGAGAATGTCTACGCCAATAGCCCAGCGTCGATTCAAGACTTCAAAGATGGAATTCGTGAGGCTATCGAGAACATAGGGCAGCCACTTTGCGATTTGGTTATGGAAAATTTCATTGAAAGGATATGGTCCTGTAAGCGTGGTCGTGGTGGTCATTTGCCTGATGTTATTTTCCACTATTAACGTAGCTTCTTCTTTATAACGAAATAAACATCCGATCATTTATATTGAAAAATGACATTGTTCTTTGAATATCAAAATATCACCTCTTATTGGAAAAACCTTTACTAGATGACAGGACAATATATCATTAGGCCACATAGAAGCGTAGGTATACAGAATGTGGCACAATAGACGATCATCCAAATATCCCGAAGCACACAAATATTTTGCCACACATAAATCTATAATGCCGAATAATAATATCCCCCAAAAACAAAATTGAGCACTAAAATTTAACGATTTTTCACGAAGCCCCTGAACAACGGCCTACCGTAAACATATTCGGGTGATATCGACCAGGCTAATCATCCTACTGCCGATCAACGATCTTACATGAACACCCATGATTTCATGTAATATCCGAAGTACCAGTCTTGAAATAGCTGCTCTAGCCCTCGGGGGCTCAGGATCCGGGTGCCTGCGCTGCCGTCCGTCCGTCGGTCCGTCTGTCCGTGCGTACGAAGGTGCCTATTAGATCGCAGACGGTCCGCGCCCCAGGACACGACAATCAACTCCTTCTTGTTCCTTGCTGGAAGAGAGGCTGAGGATGGCGGTCCTTCTTGCATGGATCTGATCACAGAGCGTATCGTATCGTGATTTTTACCAAAGATAACATAATATCGGTTAACTTGTCTCGTGATATGAAATATCGGCCGACTTTTTTCCTTGAAATTTGGTCTTGGTTGGTTTCGAGGGATCGTGGCTTTGACCTTACCTATGTACCTCATCTTGGATATATGCAGTCTCTAACATTTTTTATGAATGTGGAACTTCCCTATAGCGAACGTCTGTATAACGAATTTCGTCCAAAACATTGCACCTTGAATCCCAATAACATGTTGAAAACACTCTAAAACGAAGTAAATTCTCTCTATAACGAAATATTCCAAGAACAAGAACATCACTCTTGAAATGGGTATTGGTAAAATGGTATAAGGGTGGGGTTTTTCCATAATTATGCCGGACGTAGGTAAATCCCGACCATAAATTAAACCATTACGTCGGGTGGATAGATTATCCTTCCGAAACGTTGGATTCAGCTGGAAATGTTGATAATAACGATTACTTCAAATGATTTCGTTAATGTCGATGTCAATATTGTAACAAATGAACTTCCAATTGAAAATGACATGTTAAACAGAATCAAATGCGCCAACCGGCAATCGGCCGAAAAACGAAATCGTAAAGAGGTACTTCAAGCCTTCAAAACCTGTCATCTCGCTTTTCGGTCCATTGAAAGGGTTCCGGAAAATATTTTTGAATCTTTGAAATAATGAGAAGTTTTTTCATGAGAATAAAATGTTTTTTAATTGTACCGCTCAGTCAAAAATTACGAATTATTGCTCAAAAAATATTGAATAGCTATGTATTGTATACGTACCTACATAAAATGCCTATAAGCTATTAGAAATGTACTTATACACCTTTTTGATTATGTATACACACACTATATATAATATAGAAATTTCGTTTTTGAGCGAAATCAATATCATAACACTCATGTGGGAAGACAAAGTCCTTTGATGTGGTTTTATCTCTGTACTCTTTCTTGCTTCATACGCAGAAACATAAAAATCTTTAAACATGCTCTATAATTCAATATACCAGAAATTCTGTGAAGCTCTTATGTGAAAAGATTCTGTTCAATGAAAAATAACAAAAAAAGTTATTTATTCAACTAGTTTATTGATCGCTAGATTTATAAAGGTTGTTGATTAGCATCTTTTCGTCGGCCGCAATATGAATTTAGTAGGGGAAAACCCGGATAGATTCTCTACTTTTTGAAATTGCCTCATATTTTTGAAAATATTGATTTTATATGAGTAATTTCTATGAATTTAGGTAGCCCCATTATTTGTTGAGAGTTAAAATACTGAGACTTTTCTCCGACAAAGCAATCCCAAATTCCACAAAAATTTGATATTTGTGCAACCCTTTCTTTGGGATAGATGCCTACAAGTATGGATAGTTGCCCCACCATGAAAATACTGGGAAGGATAGATGTCCTTGATACTGTGTGAACCAAAACCCAACTAAATACAATGAGATTTTCTATGCCCAAAACAGAAACTTTATCCACGCAACATGGATCGAATTAACAACAATAATTATGCATTTTTAATCGAAATTCAAAAGCATATATTAAACGAAGAGTTGAATTCTTCATATTAACATAAAGTATATTCCACACATTCATGATAAATTAGTAAAAGTAAAATATTAAGTCTGAACGAAAGTAATAAAAAATCAAGTTTTAAATCGAAATAAAAAAAAATCAAAAATCAACTAAGATAAGGTTTTAGTTTAGATCCCTTAAGGGGCACCTTCCCCTCAAAAAATCAGGGGAACAATCCTTTTCGATAGGGATAGATGGCCATGAGATACATTTTACATATTTTAAATTTTTAAGTCCTTTATTTCAGTACAGTTGAAACATAACTCGTATTTCATGTTCGCTTGCCCAAGATTACATTAAAATAGGAGGATTCACGCATTGAAATGGGTCATTATTGATCAATTCAGTGTACGTAAAATTAAGTTTTTATTTTGAGGTCCAGAGAAATGAAAGATTAATGATCAAACATTCAGTGTCGAAGACTGTTGAAAAAATACCCTTTTCCACCTACAAACCTTATTTCTCACATACTCAAAAACCTATATTCCGAATATCCATCCTCTCTTGAAACTATTATGTCCGAAATAAAGACAAGGCAGTTAGCCTCCCCAAAACGCCGCTTTTAATATTGCATTATATATAGTTATAGTTGTGTATAATTACAGTTTCGATGACTCGAGGATGATTTAATTGAGCCAGCGAAGTTTCTTTTCGGCCCTTAACGTCAAATTAGGGCGTTTTAACGTCACAACATTGTCTAGACCAGGTAACTATACCCTGTTAGAACATTAAATGGGTATTAAGCAGTGTTAAGTTCTCGGACGAAAAATGCCTCTAATTATGCTATTAAAACAACATTTGTCTGTGAGGATTCGACGCGGTGTTCGTTTGTTTCTTCACTATCTGGTAATTTTTAAATGGGATGTGAAAAATTATGACATGTATTTAGGTCTGTCAGTGATGCTGGATCTGTGGAAGAGTTTAAAAATATAAGTTGTTATATTATTTAATTATAGATCAATTGAATATTAAGTGATGTAATGAGGTCTGACCTATTGGTGAGCATGGCGAGTGTCATATGAGGTTTTCGCTACATCTCAGTCATTGGAGCAATTAAAAACACATTTTGAAAAAAAAAGTGTTTTATAATTTTTGAGTCGAAATGGTCTTGTTGGTCTTATTTCTGGATAAGCTTTCATGAAAAAAATTAGGTACATTTTGTCTAAATGAATTATTTTGCTGAATTGAAAGAGATCAGCAAATCCTGAGAAAACTCAACTTTAGTATTCTGTGGATTACAAGATTATTCCGTCGACATTATTATGCCTTAAATATAAATTCTTGATTGAAATACATTTTCATTTTGCAGGAGAGATACATTTTACCTTCTGGATGCTTTATGTTCGGTTGTCTAATAAAATCATACAGTAACATAGGAGAAAATATGCTTTGAGGTGGGTCATTATTGATCAATTCCATATACGTTAAACTGGACTTTTATTTTCAGGACGACAGAAAATTAATCATTATTTTACTGAAGTATTTTTCGAATTACGAAGAGTTTTAAGTTTTTTATTATTATATATCCTAGAAAAAAACGTACAGGAGATTTTGTTGTTTGAAATTACATAAGGATTTCAGAATCTTCTGAATTATGAAATTAAACAGCGACTTTAGTTGCTTACTGATTTAGCGAATAGAAAATGATTCCTTCAATTTTATCTCGACTGGTAGTAAATAGCTTGGAGATAACAACGATAGGCTAAGCGAGTAACCTAACCTAAAATTTCATGGCATTTCACAAATTGAGAGCAAATTCGAGTTTTTGGTCCCAGACATGATGCCTAGATGTAAAATAGACATCAAAATAATTAAATTTTAGATCTTCAAATTTCAATTTTTCATTTTATTTATTATCTCCTTCTCCTTAAAGTTTTTGGAATTTCATTAGGTATAAATTTTTATGGCCCCACGGCTGACACCGAGTCGAGCAGGTGATATTCAATAATATTGGTTCTGAACTCGTCTTCATCTCTTGTATTTTAATTATGGTTTTATTGCCTTGATACTTCATACTCATCTGTTTTTGCCATTTCAAAATCAACCTGCTCTCATTGAAGAACCCTTCAGCTTTTCAAATGCTTACTTGAAAACATAAGAACACTATACCAGTTACATTTGTTGATACTATAAAAATCTCGATTCCTAGATGCTCTTACTCTTTCAGTCACAGCGTCCCCCATCAATAAATTTCTGTAATCACGCATTGTTTGAAAAATATCGAAAATACCGCAAAGTGAACCTATCAGATAACCCATAAGCCACGTGCAATGCGCTCGTACAAGGCTTCTTTGAAATTTCTGCAGATCGTAAAACACCATTGTTGGCCAACAGAGCGCACGGTAGCTACTCGATCGGCCATCAATAAATAAAGAAGAAGAAGTAACAATGCCAAGTGCGCGGTTCCGTCCATAGATCTGGAGGCCCAGTCCCGCTCAGACAGTCGACCAGTCGTTTATTCAGCGAAAACAGGTCTGCCAGGTCTGGCAACTTCTCAAGAGTTATCTGGATGGTTGGCAGACCGAATGGCATAACGTAAATCTTGTCCCCGAACGGTAGCATCGCAGAAAACAATTGTTCTTGCTTAACGTCGGTTAGTATAAATGTTATGCTCTTGTTTTCGGTCTTCTTTTTTCCAGATGCGCCATTGGTGGCAGTGAACGATGTATGGATTGTCATGATTCTATCAGGGATGAACCGTTGCTTTTTTCGAGAATGGAATTGCACAAGAACCGCGATAAAACAAACTTGGCTTCATAAAATTGATCTAATAACGTTTGAAAGAATCCTGCAATTGTAGGAGAAGAATAATGATGCCACCATACCATTTTATGTTTTATTACTCTATATAAGATCACAGAGATGAAAACCTTAACATTGTAACGACACAGAGAAGATTGCATGATCCGGAACTCCTTTTATAGGAAGAACCCTCTTGTTGCAAAGAGGAAAAAAGCCCACAAAAAAAATTCACAAGCAGAGAGGAAACAGATAGAAAATCCCTATGAAAGAGCCTTTCGAATCCAGACTTTTCCAAAAAAAAAAACTCTCCTGTGATTTATTTACCAAGAATATATTGCACCATCTCACAGGGTTTCTCACTGGCTATTGCCATCTCAGGCAATACTTGAGACGACTGGTTATAGTGCAGGGTATGAATGTAAATTTTGCGGGAAGAACCAAAAGAACAAAACCGATCGAGATGAAATTTTATGGCCACGTGCAAGATGCTCATGAAAATCCTCAAAAGAAATTTTTTGTCCATAATGTTAATAGAACCATAGAAAATTCAATCGGAATATTAAAAAGATATATTATTTTATTTCCACAACAAAATATTCAGTTCAAATGAAATTCATTTTGAGGATGATGATTCATATACTGAATGTTCATGCAAAGTTTCGAAAGGATCGCATGAACAGAACCATAAAATTATTTGTTTTTCTAAATCATCAATCTCATCGAATAATTCAAAATTTGTCCATTTGTCCCAGCTGAAGTTTTGCAGTAAAATGTTCTATACCATTTCAAAGCAGTACGCAAAAATTTGTGGGAATTGCGGTAATACAGCCATAGAACAGTTTTTCGTAACCATGAAAAAAAATGGATTGAAATGAAATCTAGTTTGAGAATGGAATTGGCGAAGTGTAAACTTTCAAGAAGATTTTGAAATCAGAACCATAGAATTCTGATATGTTATGAATTTTTTACATAATTAATTTTCTGTATAATTTCCAGAATATAATTCTGATCGTGCTGAGATTTTGCATTCATATACCCGGAAAATGTGGAAAATCTCTCGGATTCAGATAGATAATAAAAAATAAGATTACAAGTTCCCATATTTTTTTCCTAGCGGCCTCCCTATGAAGATACGACCTCCTAAATGACGCCATTAGTGGAATAAATAAATAACAACTTGATATAATTTAATGAAAATTTGATATACTTACTTCTTTCATTATTTTTTTTTCGAAAACGGTTCATTTTATCGACACTAAACAAGAGTACCTTTTCTTTAGCTTAACGTTCAAGGTATCCAAATTTGTTTTTTTAGCACCTTATCATACATGGTGTTAAAAATGTAAGCATTAAAATGTACAACCCAGTCCGCCACTGGTAATCTAATCAAGCTAATTGAAATTTGAGTGCGGAGATTTAAGAGGTCCTTAACACTTGTAATCATATCAAATTTTCATCAAATTATATATCGTAGATTGGAACTTATTCCACTGAAATGGATTTCCAGTGGCGTCATTTAGGAGGTCGTATCTTCGTAGGGAGGCCGCTAGGAAAAAAAATTATGGAAACTTGTCATCTTCATTTTTTATGTTCTATCTGAATCCGAGAGATTTCCCACATTATCCGGGACACCCTATATGTATTTAGTGTTAATCTCGAGTCATATACAGAATTAGCCTCATTGCTCCACGAATGAACGAACGCTCTTGCTCAGGGCTTTCTTCAAATTTTTGAATTCTATTACCTGAAAAACTGCCAAATAAGCTTCTAAACAATTGTTTTCTATTACCGCTATACAGTGTGTTTGGTCATGACTTAGCGATAATTTAAGGGCATCAAATATACCTAATATTATCGACAAAAACACCCAAATTTTGAATTTTTCCCCCTTTAGTTTTGGAGTAGCTCCCATTTTAAATTTAATTTTTTATTTTCGTTGACCCTTTATAATAATATCGATTTCTTTGGACATGAAGGTCTTACAGATGTGAAAAAAATGTTTTTTGAAAGATGATACTACCACCTTTCATTGAAACGCCATAAAAAAAATCTTTAAAAAAGTTTTAGTAAAAATATGTACTGATTTTCTAAGTAAATCCGCAATAGTTCAAGAAATAGCACATTGAAGTATTTTTTTTTCAATGATTTAACACGCAAGGATATTAGCTACAAAACAACAATCACATCATTTCTGTAAGTTACATAATTTGAGAGTTATTGCTGCTCAAACATAATCACTACGAGAGCAAAAGACACAAGACAGCAAGACAGGTCGTTATGAAGGCCACTGCCTGTCTACAGAGCCATTTCGAGCAATTTTTATGATTAATTTGTTTGTTTTATCATTGAAAATTATCGAAAGTACAGTAAGTACTGAGATTTTTTTTATTTTATCAATTTTCATAAGGGTCATGTTCGAACAGCAATTACTTTCTAAATATGTAACTTACAGAAATTATGTTGGTATCGTTTTGTAGCTAATATCCTTGCGTGTTAGCTCATTCAGAAAAAATTATACTTCAATGTGCTAGTTCTTGTACTATTGTAAATTTGCTAAGAAAATCAGTAAATTTTTTACTAAAATTTTTTTAAAGAATTTTTTTATAGCATTTTTAAGTTATATGTTTTCATATTGTTCCACTTTAATGAAAGGCGGTAGTATCATCTTTCAAAAAACATTTTTTTCACATCTGTAGGATCTTTATGTCCAAAGAAATCGATATTATTTGGAAGGGTCAACGAAAATAAAAAAGTAAATTTAAAATGGGGGCTACTCCAGAACTAAGGGGGTAAACTTCCAAGTTTGGGTGTTTTTGTCGATAATATTAGGTATATTTGATGCCCTTAAATTATCGCTAAGTCATGACCAAACACACTGTATATATAACGTTGAGTAACACATCTGATTAAATATATTAAAATATCATTGAGGTCATCATGATCTGAAATGAAAAAAAAGCATTCAAAGCGTGTGGCTTAAAAACTTCCTTAAATACATGTATCATAATATGCAATTATAATAAAAGGAAGAGATTTAGTGAGTGTGAAACTGACACATTCACTCCAATGACTCAGTCTGCAGGTTCAGAAATTATCGCTTGTTTTCAACACATGTAACAATTTGTCAACAGAAGTATAGGCAATAAACTGAAAAACCTTATGAAAAACTCCCAATTACATAATTGCACCTCCATAAATGTCACAGAGAGTTTAATTTCACATCGCAATACGGAGATAGAATAATACGAGACCGTTTTGAATTATCTACCGATTATAATCGCACCACAGCTCGATTTATTTATAACTATTAAATCATGCAACGTATTATTTATTAATTATGCGTTTCGTTTGGCACACAGAAGCCGCATGCGGATCGATAAATAAAGAAAGGAACGGATCTCATTCGTTGATTGCATATCGGAGGAATTGAAATCGTATAAATTGTTTCAATGTTTCACTTTCAATTAGAATTTTATTTGCGTCCGTAAGTTTTTTTATTTTTGATGTAAATCATTTGGACACAATCTATCTGTATTTCTAGAAAACTTTTTTAGGTTTTCACTCCCAGTTTCTGAAACAGAAACAATTAAAAATTTTTTAAATAAGATGAAATGCTCCTGCGTTAATCCTTGTACTAATTTGTCAGGAGAAAATTGGTTTTGAAAAAATTGTTGCCTAACAGTGAAACTAAAAAAGAAAATAAATGAAAAGGATAACGTAACGTTTCGGTGTCTATATTCTTCAGACAAACTTGGAAAATCTTTGGCATTGTGTCTTTTTTCGTTTGTAGTCGAATTGACAACTTTCAATGTCAACTAGACTTAGGTCTTCTCAGCATAGGCTGGCTGGAAAAATGAAAAGGATATATATTTTTCGATACGTGTGATACAAGAGTACAGAAATTAAAGCATTAATGAAAAATTTAACACATTTTAAACATTGATAGAGAGAAATTTTCTTAGACTCGTGATTGATACTAAATATGTGAATGCAAAATCTCAGCACGATCGTTATTACATTCTGAAAGGTATTCAAAAAATAAAACATCGAAAACTTCAATATCCAAATTCTGATTTCACCATCCTTTCGAAAATTTGCAGGATCTTTCACTTTTCTATTTTACACTCTTAAACTAAATTCCATTTCAATCGCAGGTTTTTTTCATGGAAATTTATATTTTTTTGGATATTACGAAAGACTTTTTTAATTCCAGGTATCAACGCAACTGTCATGCCACAATTTTGAATACTAGTTTGAATTGGTATAAAACATTTTACTGGAAAATTTCAGATCGATCAAATTGACAAATTCTGAATTATTAGAAAAAATGGATAATTTAGAAAAAATTAAATTCGATTGTTCTCATTATGCGATCATCTTGAAATTTTGTATAAACATTCAGTAAAAGAATTTTCTCCCTCAAAATAAATTTCATTTGATTCGGATATTGTTTTGTGGAAAAGGATTTTTCTTTTCAATATTTCGATTAGATTTTCTATTGTTCTATAAACACTATGGCAACAAAATTTCCTGTGATGCGTATTTTGCATGTGTCCACAAAATTTCATTTCGATAGGTTATCCTGTCTAAGTTATTGAGAAAAAAATTGAATTGCGTTATTTTCGGGAACATCCTATACAATTTTGCTGGTTAACCAACCTATCCCGTAAATTTCAAGTCTCTAGAACTATTGAATTTGACCACGGTTTCGTTATCAGTAAGTGGAACCTTGTCGTTTGAGAACATTTTCGGCTGAAAAATTACAGACATTTTGGCTAAACGATAGAGAACTCGTTCAAGTGTAGAACGAGCGCTTAAAAATTACATAACTATTAACAATAATCAACAGTGTTTCATTGGGAGAAACAAATCCAAAATTTATCGAAGAACTATATAATTTTAAATCTTTTAAACGTTGTCAATAGCTGAAAGTGTACCTGTCTTATGGGTAAAAGTAAGACAATACTTCGAAAAACCATAATTTCCATCACGCAAATATTTAATGACAATAATTCATCAGTAGATATTCCTTCAAATACCTAATTTTTTCCAAATCTCATGGGTAAAAGAGTAACCTTTCGAAACTTGGCGTCATCGTGTTGCGCTACAGGCATCAAAGGCGGGAATACCAGTCTGCAAGTATATCTAGGTACTATTTATTATCTTCAGCGACCACCTATTTACCTGGAATCACGAAAATCCTAGAATAACTCTGACATTAAATGATTGTTATGATTAAAAATCGTTTTGAAGATACTTTATTTCATGATCGCCCACAACCGTATAATTTACTTAAATATCATATGGACCGAGACATTAGTTTTTTATGACATAATTTCGGGCCTAGATTCGCTTTATGATTTCAGAAAGACAAAAAGGTCCTTTCGATGCAGTCAGAGGTCTCGAATATGTTCCAAATGATATCTTTTCAAATGGTTTGGTACAAATAATGGGGAAAATATGAGGCAATCAATTATCTTTAACTGAGATTGTTGGATACGAACCGTTATTATAGAATTTTAGTGGGTGGATCTATCATGTTTTTTTCGAGCGAAATGATATTTCAAGATTTCAAAGAATTCGAAGATATTCGGAATCGTTACCCGGTTATTACTGATTTTAAAAGAGTTTAACATAATATCAGTTCCATCCAAAAATATATTTCAATGCCTATCATTTTGATTTAATTTAATACTTTGAACGATTATGGGATATAGAAAAGCATTTTAGAGTTTTTGAGATTCTATTTATTATTTGAGAAAGACAAAAAGGTCTTTTCGATGCAGTCAGAAGTCTAGAAAATAATCCAAATGATATCTTTTTTCTTTTCAAATGGTTAGGTATAAAATGATGGGGTGAATGTGAAGCAATCAATTATCTTTAATTGAGATTGTTCGATACGAACCCTTATTATAGAAATTTAGTGGGTGGATCATTTTTGTTTTTGTCAAGTGGAATGATATTTCAAGATTCCAAAGAATTCGATAATATTTCGAATAGTAGTTCCTTACCCGGTTATTATTGATTTTAAAGAAGTTTAAAATTATATCAGTTCCATCCAATAAGACCTTCCAGTGTCCATCATTTTGATATCATTTAATACTTTGAACGACTATGGGACATAGGAAACATAATTTCCAATGGTTTTTTTCCTGGAGCACACTGGCGTATTTAGGGGGAGCCAGGGGGGCCAGGCCCCCCCCTGATGTACCTCTGGCCCCCCCTAAAAGATTCTAATAAAAAACTACGTATAGGTATCGCAAAAGAACCAGGGGCCGCGCCCCCCCCCCCCCTGAAAACTGAGGCTGCATACGCCTATGCTGGAGCATTTTCGGACTTGCTTTATGATTTCAGAACGACAAAAAGGTCTTTTTTATGCAGAAGTCTCGAATATTGTATGTCTATGACAGGAGATAAAAATGTTCTATAAATTACTAATTTCCGGAAGAAAATTATATCCGTAATATTTTAATTTCACAAATATAACTTTTTTTCGATTAATAAGCATAATTGGCAAAACCAATTTTGAGCATAAACGATGATTTTGTCCGAGAAAAGTATCGATTGTATCGAAATCTTGCAAGAGACTTTTTTCTCCATAATTGAATGGGAAACCATAAGAGAATATTATTTTTCGAAAATTTATCCCACGAAAACAATTTTTGAAGGAAAATTATAAAGGGTTGTTATTTTCAACCCCTAATAATAAAGTTATGGAATAAAGAAAATGTGTGAGTAACATCTACTTAATGAATCATATTATGTATAGTTTTATGACTCGGTGTTTTTAGGACTCCTAAAAAAAAAGTCCCTCGCATTTATTTACAGGCAGCCTGTATATAATTTCCCTTGGGGGAACCCAGAATTCTGGCAATATGTATACATTCCGAAAACACGAAAGTCCGCAAAGCTGGAAGCAGAACACGACCGATTCAAATATGTATATCCACGTGTAATTTGATCGGATCCATTAATCAAATCATCACCGATCGCGATCTTCGGTCAGAGATAAACGGAAAAGTCAGAGCCGACGGTCAGACGAATTTTAAATGAACAAATAGTGTCCATCTGGTCGAATTTAAATTGCTAATAATTTCGTGCTCCCTGGTTCCGATTCACATTAGGTTTCTGACGAAAGGCGATAAATCGCTGGGTCACACATTTTACATATCGGATTCTGATTTACATTTTTTATGGATGTGGGTGTTTTAAACATTAGGTGAACTACGAGTTGAACTAAGTAGATTTAGACGAAATGACATCGAGTTGTCTTCGAATATTATCAGCAATCTTTCATAGTTTTTCTTTCATTTGATTTTCTACACTCGATCGGTACGCAACGCGAAACACGCAATTTGACCCAAGAAGAATGTGCCCAAGCGGTAGTTTGGCGAGAAAAAAGGTGGACATACACAAGAATTGCAGAAAGGTATGGAGTTTCCCATGCAACCGCTCGCCTCCTTCAAAATCAGCCATTTGCCATTTGCCCCATACATTGTTGAAAATTCCATTTTTATGGACGATAATGCCAGACCCCATCGTGCGCGCATCCTTCAGGAGTACCTTGAAGAGGTTGAAGTCTCTCGAATGGAATGGCCAGCAAGAAGTCCAGATCTCAATCCGATTGAGCAGGTTTGGGACAACCTCAATAGAAGGCTGAGAAGTTCAGAAAATCATCCAGCTACTCTTAATGACTTAGGAATCCAACTCATGGAAATCTGGGACGGATTAGATCAGAACATTTTAAGATCACTCATTTTGAGTATGAACCGTCGTTGCCGAGCTCGGTTACAGAGAAGACTGTAGGGGTTCATTTCGTAGGTTGGGAATCCTCACGCTTCCCAGCATGTTTGTACTTGAGTGTCTCCTGTATGTACGTAAGAGTGTGAATGATTGGGTTTCTCATTCCAGTGTGCACTCTCATTTTACGAGAAATAAATACAACCAGGGGACTATTGCACCAACATACTTTGCAACTTTTCACTTTGCACTTTGCATTCTGACAAATTTCAAAAGTGAAAATTAGTTATGTTGCAAAACATTTTTCCCAATATTTGATGTCTGCGGAGTAATTTTCACCATGCACTTGACTTTTCACAATGTATTTTTCATTTATGAATGCGTTTCGTGCAACTTAATTCATTTGAAAAGTGAAAAGTGCAAAGTGAAAAGTTGCAAAGTGTTTGGTGCAATAGGCCCCTGGTTACACATTTTTTAAGATTGAGCAGGTCACATGGTGGTCCAAACTATCTTGCCCTGAAGTTTTATAACAAGTTGCCCGAATCTTGGAGATTGCTTCCTTTGAATGCTTTCAAAGCTAAGCTCACTGAATTTTTAAAATATCATGCACTGTATAGATACGATCAATTTTATGAGTTGAATTTCAGTGCTCCCTAATTTGTAATTTATTATTATTATTGATTGTGTGTACAATTTTATATGTTATGTGTTATAAATGAATTTGACGTGTATATGTAGATACTATTATGTATTCTATGCAAAATAAACTTGAACTTGAACTTGTAATTAACGCAAGGGGTGGAAATACCAAGTATTAAATCACTTATCAGCATTCCAGTATTTTGAAAATTGTTTATTTCTCTTTTTTCACAAAAGATTCGGTGAAATCCTGAATTTTTCTTCCATTTAATGTGTCTCGTTTCGTTCAAAACCTTCCCGAGAGAACTTAAAAAATAAGTTATAAAGTCAATGTAGAGTTAACTTTCATTAAAATTGATGTTTTCAGAATGTGCGTTAATTTTTTTACGCAGTGTAGTACCCATAGAATTATAAAAGAATGGACAGGACGTGTGAGAGAGAATATTGACTTCATACAAGGATAGAATAATATTAGTGCGAAGCACAGAACATATAATAAAAACATTAGATCGTAGATATCTACGCATTAGATATTTTTATGTTCTGTGATTTTGCCAACATTAAGAGAGAGATACTGTGAAGGATGAAGTAATATTAGTTTAGTTTAGTCTATGCTCTACACTAATATTACTCCATCCTTCACAGTATCTCACTCTGTTATGTTGGGGGCACAAAACTTAGTGTGAAAGTCACGTGACGCCCTGTACATCCTTTTATATGTCTATGGTAGTACCTAATGTGGAAAATATTTTATGGTTTGACAATATTTCGATTGTGAAGCAAAGCAGAAATATTCATACAATCTAGAGGTCAAAAAACTGAGGTACCAAACCTTTTGAGGCTCATACAGACGACTTCAAGTTTTTCAACCGAAATTGACCAATGCGATCACCTAAAACGCATTGGCTGTAAAACAACATACCTACATGGCTGAAACAACAATGAATAGCTTCATAATGGAATAAATCCCCATTTAGACTATATACACACACCGTAATTATTTATTTATTCCACAGCCCATTCCGAGTCAATAACTAATCAAAATCGGACATGTCTGGCATTCAACTCCAATAACTTCACAACCAATGAGGCACGAGTTTTTAGTCCTGCACGGTACAAATAGTCCTCGGACAACAAAACACCGGTAGTCAAGAGGCGAGGAGGATCGAATCTGCAGAAATAAGTAATTAGGAGCAATAAGAAATCGAAGCACGGCAACTGTATTAATAAATACGAGCACCATGATCGGTTCCAAACTTCTTGAATATTCATGATGTTGGTTGGTTCTTTCTAAACGCAGAGCAGTGGCGCTACGACTGTTGCGGAATTTTTATGGCATGTCTTTCGTTATTATGGCAGCAGTAAATTTCGGGTGCATCGCATTTGTTATTGGAGGTATTGAGGATTGAATAAAAATGAAAAAAATTGAAATATGTATTCGAGTGGAGGTGAAGTTGTCGTGGTTTTGTTTGTTGATAGAATTATTGGAAAAATATGTTCGTTAAAAATAACAAACATTGATGACTTTTATCTAAAGGATGTTTCGAATTGCGTGTTTTAAAAAAAATAAAATATAGATGGCGCCCCCAACTCGTCTAAGTATTTTTACATTCAAGAAGTGTGATGTATGATATTCATAAAAAATTTTAAAAAAGCCCTGAGCAGGAGCTTTTGAGCGCTCGTTCTTTGATGGAGCACTAAGACTATTACCTCAAATTTTATATGGGATTGATACCAAATATATCAAAAATGCAGAATCTCGTTACAATTGGAATTATATTCTTAAAATTATTCAGCAAATGGAATATGTGAAAATATAAATTAAAAAAATTAATTATTTATGTCTCTAATGATGCGATCCTCCTGAAATTCTGCACGAACATTCAGTATATGAGTTTTCATTCCCAAAATAAATTTAAATCGAATCAGAAATTCTGTTAAGGAGAAAAAAGATTCGTTTTCAATATTCTTATTGAATTTTCTATGGTTGAGTTAACAATATGGCCACAAAATACTGCATGAAGATTCAGTATCAATTCACAAAAGAAATTTCACTCCAATCGAATATCCTGTTATACAAATATAAAAATTCTCAAAAATAATTTCACTCGAATCGGATATCTTTTTACGGAAATATGAAGTTTCTTTTTTTCCATATTCCAATTGAATTTTTTATAGTTCTTTTCACACTATGGCCACACAATTTTGCATGAGGTTTGTTAGGAGCATCTTGCATTTGGCTGTATTATTTCATTTCGATTTGTTTTGTCTTTTTTCAGATATTGAGGAAAAAAAATTTCGAATGGCCATATTTTATGGAACACCCCGTACGATTTGGCCGGTTAACAAACTTAACCGAGCCATTCGGGACCCGAACTCATCCTGAAAATTTCAAGTCTCTAGGACAATACTTTCGAATGTTATTGGGCTAACGGACGGCCGGACGGCCCCACGGACAGAATTGAATTTGACCACGAATTCGTCATCAGGGAGTCTTACCCTATCGTTTGAGACGTTGAGACTTAGTGGGTCCACAACATGGATTATTTTAAACAAGGTTTCAGCTCCGAAGCCATATAAGTTTCAAATAATGAAGGATCTAAATCCTAATGGCTTTAGTTCATTCAAAAGGTCAGTTTCATCAATGAACAACCCGCTGATTTTTCTGTGATGTGATCTGACGTAGTAGTTATTCAATTTTCAGTCGACCTCAAAATAAAAGGTGATTTTAATGTGTACGAAATTGAACATTAATGGCCCATTTCAATGCTCAATTCATGCAAAATTTTACTGTTCAATCCTCATGGCAACCGTACACAAAGTATTCAGAAGCACTACGAGAAATGTCAAAACTCTACTGGAACATAGATACATAGATATTTTATTATGCTTCTTATGTCAAATGTAAGTCTTGTGCAAAATGAGAATGTATTTCAATCAAGAATTTATTCACAATTCATGCTGAGATCGTCGGAAAAATCTTGTAATCAACTCGTTTATTAATCTAGCCACTAGTGGTCTCGAACTATTAACGCGTTAGCGGAACGAAATGGCTAAAATATCTCAACCATTGGTCTGTCTTTAATAACCTAGTTTATTAAATAACTATCAATGTATTATTTCAATCCGAAAATTAATTGCGATTAGTAGAACCACATTTCGTTCCATTTTAGTTTCAAACAACCCATTCAGAGCCCATGCCAATGGTGTTTCGCTCCAGGGAACAGTTATTTATATTTAAAGAAGTATTCTGTCCGTCGGTCTTCTTTTTTCTGCCGCGAGTTGGTCCGGCAGAACAGGGCCACTGTCATACGCGCCCGTCGAACATAATTTATATGTCTGTGATGCCACAATGGACTCTCGAAGCCTCCTCTTCTGAATTCCACACGACCGAAATTCCTCGCCAACTTCCAAATAACCGGGGTGAATTTTTCGTTCATGATGCTGAGCAACTCAATTATTAAGGTAAATGTTGAAGCATAAAAGCGGAAATTTTATTATTATTATGTGGGACGTATCATTCCCGAACCATTGCATTTTCTTTGATTTATTTT
This sequence comes from Propylea japonica, assembly GCA_013421045.1. Lineage (NCBI taxonomy): Eukaryota > Metazoa > Arthropoda > Insecta > Coleoptera > Coccinellidae > Propylea > Propylea japonica. Next base: position 31,737,739 of record CM024240.1, read on the forward strand.
TTTTTATTTATTTTTTTAATAAGTAGTAGTATCCACGCAAATATAATCTCGAACATAAGAAAATTCCTGAATAATCCTAATACAAGAACTTAAATAACTTCACAATAAAAAATGAGCAAATTACAACAGCAAGAAAACTCCGAAAAAAATTTAGATATTATAATTTCAGATGAACTAGGTTTGTCAAAAAACATAAATTATAATATCAGTTATTTAATAAACTAGTTTATTAATCGATAGATTGATGAACGAGTTGGTCACAAGAAATTTCCGCCGAGCTCATGAATTAAGTTGAAATTTTCGATTGAAATACATTTTTATTTTGCATAAGAGATACATTTAATATAATATAAATTTCTATGTATCAGTAGACCTGTAACATTACCCACATTGCTTCTGAATACGTCATGTTCCGTTGCCATGACAATTGCCGTTGAAATAGTAGAATTAAAAAATAAAAGGGATCATTATTGATAGATTTCGTGAACGTAGAACTGAGCCTTACATGTTTCATTAGAGTTGTAACATTACTTACATTATTGCACTTTGTTTCGGATATTACCCTAGAAATGGGTCATTGTTGATCAATTTCATTTTGAGCTCGACGGAAATAGTTATTTAATCAACTAGGTTATTAAAGACAGCGACTAATGGTTAAGAAATTTTTTGCTCCGGTCACGCGTTAATAGTTCGAAACCATTAGTAGCTCGATTGATAACCGAGTTGATTACAAGACTTTTCCGACGATCTCAATATGAATTGTGTATGAATTCTTGATTTGAATACATTCTCATTTTGCACGAGACTTACATTTGACAAAATAAAATTAATATGTATCTATGTTCCAGTAGAGTTTTGTCATTTCTTGTAGTGCTTCTGAATACTTTGTGTACGGTTGCCATGAGGATTGAACATTAAAATAGCAGAAATTGAGCATAAAATGAGTCATTAATGATCAATTTCGTACAAATTGAAATCACCTTTTATTTTGAGATCGACGGAAATAGTTATTTAATCCACTAGTTTATTGATGATAGTAATTAATGGTTGAATTTACCGCTAGATTGAAGGATTTTTCCGTCGAACACAATACGAATTGGGTATAAATTCTTAATTGGAATAAATTTCTATTCTGCACGAGAGATACATTTGAGATTATATAAATTTGTACATTTCAGTTCGTAACATTACCTACTCGTATTGCTTCTTAATACTTAGTGTTCCATGTCAATAGTGTATGGAAGTAGTAAAAATTGAGCAATAAAATGGGTCATTATTGATCAACTTCATGTACGTTGAACTGAATTCGACGGAAAAATTGAATTAATGAATAAAATCAATAGTTCTCATGATATTCAAACTCGAATTATAGTTTTTTCGATATGAACAAGCGCCTAGAAGCTCCTGACTCCACCGCATCAGGGCTTTCTTCAATTTTTCAATCAAATAAAGGGTTTTCCAATAAGAGGTGTTAGTTTGAATAGCCCGCTATTTCGGTATATGTCACGTTTTAAGCTGTCATTTTTTCACTTTTGACAAGAAGAAACTACGCCATTTATAAAAATGGAACGATACACGCTGCAAGAACGCATTGAAATTATTAAAATTCATTATAAAAATGGTGAAAATTTGGCAGAGACGGTTCGTAAAACTCGAAAATTTTTGTGTCGTCGTGAAGCACCTTGTCAGACCGCAATACAGAAACTGGTGGAAAAATTCGAGCTGTTGGGACAAGTTAGTGATGTGAAGAAAACCCAGGTTTGTCCATTCCTCGTTGTTCTTCAGATTTAGGCATTCCACAAATGTCATTGCACCGTATTTTGCATGAAGATTTGGGTCTTAAGGCTTATAAAGTTCAGTTAACACAAGAACTCAAGGCGGCCGATTATCGACAACGAAACCATTGATCATTTGCGGGAAATGTTTCCGGACCGTGTTATCTCTCTAAGAGGTGATCACAATTGGCCACCGAAATATTGTGATTTAACACTTTGCTACTTCTTCCTTTGCGGCCACGTGAATGAGAAGGTCTACGCCAATGGCCCAGCGTCGATTCAAGACCTCAAAGATAGAATTTGTGAGGCTATCGAGGACATAGGGCAGCCACTTTGCGATTTGGTTATGGAAAATTTCATTAAAAGGATATGGTCCTGTGAGCGTGGTCGTGATGGTCATTTGCCTGATGTTATTTTCCACTATTAACGGCATAGCTTCTTCTTCATAATGAAATGAACATCCGATCATTTATATTGAAAAATGACATTTTTCTTTGAACATCAAAATAACACCTCTTATTGGAAAACCCTATAGATGTCCAACGGTCAACCAACCGATTCTATAAAACCGAATAAGGTAGGTACATCTTGTGATAGATAGCACTCGAAGTACACCAATTTCCAAAATTGATGGTCACAGTAATGTATCGTAACCACTCGCTTTCATTTCGAACATAGCCCCAGGCCAAAAACGGAGGCTCGAACATTTAGTTATGATACTTCCATAGAATTACATATAAACATCGTGGTCCGGATTTATATCAAGAGATACGCGAGCGTGTGCGTGGGCCTCGAGAATATAATTTACCGGCCATCTACGGAATGGATAATGACTGAGTTATTATTGAAAGTGCCCCTTTGGTCTTCTTCTTCGGTTTTACGGTAGCCGGGATCGATATTTCGGTACTCTGAAGATCGCCGTATCGATATGCGATGCGAAGCTCTCTCGGACCGCTCATTTTTTTGCCTTTTCGGCATTCCTTTTGAAGATTTCGGCTGGTGGAGTTATGATAGCGAGAAGGGGACCGCGAAGAACTTCGGTTGAAATGGATAGGTTGGTTCGCCATGATGAAGATGCAATATCCAGGAAAGAATCATTGTAGGAAAAATGTTCCCTCAGAATATCTAAGCGCACGAAATAAGCTAACGAATTCAAACACATGTACCCTGAAAATTACGAGTATCTTCTTCTCTTCAAGAATACATTAATCGAGTAATCGAGAGCTATTCGATTAATTTGGTCCCATTACATACAGGGTGGCCCATCCATAATTTTCCACCCTCGAATAGCTCAAATTTTTTTGGAAATGGGACAAATAAGGGTGTTCAAATGAGTTTGATATCATTACCCCTCTAGCCGCAACTCCAAACAGCTCTGATTTTTGAATAGGGAAGAGGGGTCGAGCAGCTCCTTGTTGAAAAGGCAATTCAAATTCCTGCATGAATGTATTTTTCTTACAAAGAAAATCGTGCGCTTTCGTTTAAATTGAAATAATGGCTGTTAGGGTAGCGGCTAGAGGGTTAGGGATATCCAATTCATTTTCTCCTGTAAATAAAATTTGACTTGTTCGAGTGTTTTTCAATCTCAAAGATCCAAATTTGGCGTGTGAAAGTTATTGATGGAATACTGAGTCACTATGGAAAAAATACACTCATGGAGGAAATTGAATTGCCTTTCCAAGAAGGTGCTGCTCGACCCCTTTTCCCTATTTGAAAATGAGAACTGTTAGCCTGCCAAAAAAGTAACGTAAATCCTCAATATTTCTGGTATGACGACTTATTAAGTAAAATCCTAGCACCTTTCGACTTTTAATGTCAAAAGCAATTTTGCCTATGCTTTTCAAATTTGATATTTCTCACTACTTACCAGCGCACCCCTCTACTTAATTTTGCGAATGGAATCTAAGGATTGTGGCACATCAAATGAATTGGTAAGTTATCAAATTACTAAGTTAACTAATGCAGACACATGTACCCTATAAATTTCTAGTCTCCTCTTTTCGTCACAAAAACATTTTGAAACATCTTTAGTCAAGAACTATTCGATTAAATTTGTCCATTACCTATACAGGGTGTCCCATTACTCGACGTCAACCCGGCACCGGGTGAAAAAGCAAGTAATGCTGGTTGTCAGAAAAATATAAAAAAAAATCTAAGTTGCATGATTTTAAAATAATGCGCATTTAAAAAAACACGCAAAATTCCACACCCTGTGACAGTCTTTTTGCTGCTGTTGCCACAAATATCAACTTTTTCCAACTTTTTTCTTTGCTGTGTAACCTTGAATAATGCTTGTCTAAACTGTAATCAAAATTTTGATACCAGCTGATCTATGTTTCATAAAAATAGGGCTTACTTCTCAGAAAAAAAAATTTGAAATAAACAATTGCCTAGTTTCAACTGACTGTATTGAAAAAAAATGTACTACGTAGGTTTGGCATGTTTTTTCAAAAGTTGGCGCATTTAGTGAGGATTCCAAAATAGTATAATACTTGTTCAATTGTCGTAGTTCAAATTTATTTTCGATTGCCTTTGAATACACTTTTTCGATAACTGCTTCCCAGTAGGTAATAGAGTCCAATGGGTTCAAGTCCGGTGAACGGGCCGGCCACGAGATTGGACCAGAACGTCCGATCCATCTTCCGGGAAAAAATGTTACCAGAAAAAAAAATTTTCAGAGAAATTTCTCAGGAAAATTTTTTTCTAGAAAAATTATTTTCTTTGGAATTTTTTTTTTCTGATAACATTTTTTCCCGGAAGATGGATCGGACTTTCTGGTCCAATCTCGTGGCCGGCCCGTTCACCGGACTTGAATCCATTGGACTCTATTACTGGGAAGCAGTTAACGAAAAAGTGTATTCAAAGGCAATCGAAAATAAATTTGAACTACGGCAGCTACAATTAAACAAGTATTATACCATTTTGGAATCCTCACTAAATGCGCCAACTTTTGAACAAACATGCCAAACCTACGTAGTACATTTTTTTTCAATACAGTCAGTTGAAACTAGGCAATTGTTTATTTCGAATTTTTTTTCTGAGAAGTAAGCCCTATTTTTATGAAACCTAAATCAGCTGGTATCAAAATTTTGATTACAGTTTAGACAAGCATTATTCAAGGTTACACAACAAAGAAAAAAGTTGGAAGAAGTTGATATTTTTGGCAACAGGAGCGAAAAGACTGTCACAGGGTGTGGAATTTTGCGTGTTTTTTTGAATGCGCATTATTTTAAAATCATGCAACTTAGATTTTTTTTATATTTTTCTGATAACCAGCATTACTTGCCTTTTCACCCGGTTCCGGGTTGACGTCGAGTAATGGGACACCCTGTATAGAGTGTCCCAGAAAATGTGGGAAATCTCTCGGATTCAGATAGAACATAAAAAATGAAGCTGACAAGTTCCCATAATTTTTTTTCCTAGCGGCCCTCCCTACGAAGATACGACCTCCTAAATGACGCCTCTGGAAATCCATTTTAGTGAAATAAGTTACAAACTGCTCGATATAATTTGATGAAAATTTGATATGATTAATAGTATTAAGGACCTCACTCACCGCACTCAAATTTCAATAAGCTTGTTCAGTTTACCAGGGGCAGACTGGGTTGTACATTTTAATGCTTACATTTTTAACACCCTGTATGATGGGGTGCTAAAAAAAGCAAATTTGGATACCTTGAACATTAAGCTAAAGAAAAGGTACTTTTGTTCAGTTTCGATAAAATGAATTTTCAAAGAAAAATAATGAAAGAAGTAAGTAATTGAAATTTATTCCACTAAAATAAATTTCCAGTGGCGTCATTCAGGAAGTCGTATCTTCGCAAGGAAGGCCGCTAGGAAAAAAAATTATGGGAACTTGTCATCTTATTTTTTATGTTCTATCTGAATCCGACAGATTTCCCACATTTTCCGAGACACGCTGTATATTTCGACACTGCACCTAACCTGAAAGAAAGCGTTTACTTTCGTTTGAAAGTTATAGTGTTTACGAACGGATGGACAGAATCTTTTTCAACCTCGAATTCTCTTTCTCATCACAAATACATTTCATCAAAAATAAAACCATTATCTGATCTGATTCACAGTTCTTCTAATGTTTTCTTGGATCCCCAGCAATTTCCACCCCATTGTGGAATTTCTCTAGTCATTGTTATCAGCATTCATTCCTCTATAATCTACAGTTCGAGAGGCTTTTGACGGATCATCAGTTTGGAAATGTTAATGCGTACGATTGTATAGCATACGGATTTCGCAGAGTCATTCATATACATAGTGTGTTCGACTAGATAAAATCATAGTGAAATTGTTTCCTTAAATATCTCATATTGGTTGACAAGTAAGATTGATATGGTTGCTAGGTGATAAAATATGCAACTTGTGTTTTGAAATTATATGGAAATTTGTTCTACACGCAGAATAATCAGTGCTTCGGTGCGCTATTCGCATAAAATGTGTATGATAAATCTTATACCTTACTGATTTATAGTCATTCCATGAAAGTGATCTCATTTTATAGTATATATTTATACTACCTGACAAAATTTTCTTACTTTCATTGAGATCTACGACTCAATTCTCAGTTATACGATATGGTTCAAAACCTCGCTATTCCATAAAAACTGAATATGAAAGTTTTCCTGTAAAAGTAACCTGCACATGTGAGAATTATCACCCACTATGAAATTAGGTACGTGAATGCTTTAGCAGGTAAGAGGCAATGAAGTAGAACCCGCATCAGCTTGACTTAAAGATCTGTTCATTCCGGCAGCAAAGATTTGAAAAAAAAATGATGATTGATGTTTGATAATTGTTAGAAGTGACGACTTTTTCCAGAAGTAGCGAAAGTTTTTTTCATTTTTCAATATCAAAGTGTGATAATGGATGACTGCAGGAGAATTCAGTCATCCATCCATGTATATTTCCATTCATTATAATATATCAGGTGTCCCAAGGTGAGTGGCCTGTTAGATCAATTTGGCGTGTTACAAAAATTACTTCAGTTTGCTCAATATTCGAGAATTAAGTCAGAAATTTAGCAAGTTATTAGATACTGACCTGATCTATGTCACTGCTTTTGAATTATAGATGCCAGTTATACAGGATGGACCAAAAAAATTATCATATAATGAGAATAATAATCTAATAGGCCACTCACCTTGGGACACCCGATATACAGGGTTGGGCGAAAGTAAAATTATCTTATTGCTACTCACAAACAGACATGGAATATCTACTTGAATTGACTTTGAATTAAACGCATTTGTGGAAATAAAGTGGAATATTTTTTTTCAACCCCTTAGTTCTAACCCCACCCATTGCCCGTTAGCACAATAACTTTCGGAGGGATTGTCCTAGAGACTTTCAGGATGAGTTCGGGTCCTAAATGGCTCGGTTAAGTTCGTTAGCCAGCCAAATCGTACAGGATGTGTTCCGTAAAATATAGTCATTCAAAATTTTTGTTTCTCAATACCTCAGAAAGTACGAAACCAATCGGAATGAAATGTTACGGCCGAATGTAAGATGCTGATAGCCAGCCTCATGCAAAATTTTGTGGTCATAGTGTAAACAGAATTATAGAAAATTCAGTTGGAATATTGAAAAAAAGAAACTTCATATTTCCATAAAAATAAAAAGATAATCGATTCGAGTGAAAGTTTTTTTGTGAATGGGGATCGATATTCTGAATGTTCATCCAAATTTTAGTGGCCATAGTGTTAACAGAACCATAGAACATTCAAATGGAATATCGAAAAGAAAAATCTTCATATTTCCATTACAGGATATCCGATTCGAGTATAATTTTTGTAATTATTAATTTTTAAATTTTTCATTTTTTGATTTGGTTATTTTCGGAATATATTTCCGATTGTACTGAGATTCTGCATTTATATTTTTGGTATTAATCTCAAATCCCATATATTTTGAGGTAATAGTCTTATTGCTTCACCAAAGAACGAGAGCTCACAAACTCCAGCTCAGGGCTTTTCTTGAATTTTTTTTTATAGAATTTCGGAATCTGCAAGTTCCTCTGCCCTATTTTATATTTTCAATCTTCAAGATAAAACAAATAGCGAAAGTAGAAGATTTTAAAAAGTGTTTGGGAATTCTGACTTCAAATTGAGCAGTGTTGACGAGCAACATGTCACTACCTACAACTTCAAATTAGCGAAGGAACCAAAACCCACTGATTTTTCGATTCATCTAGTGTCGTTAGAGAGAACCGAAAAAAACTTAGATTATCGAGAGATTCAAATAATCGAGTGTCGACTGTATAAGATCTCGACACGAATTTTCCCAATTTTTTTTCGTCTTCAAGATTAGACGCCCCCACACAACTGAGTCCATTTCCACAACTCGCAAAGCATCTGATCGATCAGTGAATGACGATTGTATGAATGTGGGGGCCCACGCTCTCTAGATCAACAATGGGCCCCGGGCGCGGTGACTTGCAGTCAAGAAGGGCCCAGCCAGCAGACTATAATACCGCCGCCGCGCCCGCCTGGGCACCTCCGCCGTGTCATTACCAGGGGTGGCGGGCACCGAGGGGCGGCCCACGCGCTCACGGCCCGGCCATTGTGTGTGCTGTGCTGCCCGTGCCCTTGTAATAACGACGGTTATTGTTATTTTTTTGGGCAAGGGGAAAGAGGTAAAATCTCAATTTCACGGGATGGGTAGTTTTGGTTAAATTGATTTCGAGAGTTCGGAGATGGTCAGTTCTCACTTGAGAGAGAGAACGCTGACATCATCATGGGTGGACGTGGGTTAGGAGAGTCGAAATCTATAAGGCCTATCTGAGAAACACAATAACCCATTCGGAAAAAACCGATTGTGAATGGAAAGTTATTATTATGTCTTGAAATGTTGATAGGAATATTTCCCTCATTCACTTTTGTTGTTTAGGCGAATATTGACCAGACGTATTCAGCAATCACATCACGCTTTCTTCGAAATTTCAATGGATAACTTTCATTTATTTTAAAAATATTTGTCCTTTCTGACAAATTTCGAAAATCTTATCCATTCTTGTTATTTATTAAATTAACAGAATTTGGTTGATCTAAATTAATTTGCTTTAACTATGGAATGCCGTTTATATTTTCCAATGCTAATACTGTGAAATATACATACGAAAAATGTTGTAAAGCAATAATATTTCCAATGGGTTGATTACATTGCTCAGCTGCTACTGAGCGAATTTAGAAGCGAGTGAATTAGCTTGTGAGATTGTGATGATTACACACAAAACTGTCTACTCGTTGAGTAGCCAAAAATCCAGCGATCCACGTGAGGTTTATGTTTGTATCGTTGTCAAGGAACTAAGATAAATGTCAAATAAGTTTTTAAATTTAAGAACCAGGAACCACCAAGTAGATGAGAACTCACAGATTGTTTAATACCAACTGTGATTACACACGGCTTGTTTACATGCCAACAAGCCAAAACGCCAGAGATTTAAGGTATAATATAGCTCAGCTTTCAACACTAAACGCAGCTATTTTACAATCAGATTGTTAGCTTGTGAACACGATTACACCAAGGCCTTCTAAAGATAGGAGGTTTAAAAGGCCGTGATTACAGTGAGCGAATTTACAATCAGCTACTTAATTCGCTCAGTAGCAGCTTGTGAAGTAACTCAATGTGATCGACACATGAGAATATTCCAATACATATAATAACTGAGATATTCGTCTCTGAAAAAAGAATTTGATTTGGAAACGAAACTGAAAAACTTGAGACAACTTTGGCCCATGTGAACCAAGTCAACCTGAACTTCCAACAGAAGTTTTCCCCACTGGTAGATCCAGCAGTCTCGATTATTTTTTTCTCGTAACCGATCGAATTTTCTAATAGACTATTAATTATAATAATCGAGATATTCCGAGAGGCGTTTGCTGCAGGATCTCAGATCACTCGAATGATTATATATCTTGCGTTGTTTTGTTTCAACGTTGGTTGACCACGCTGTGTGTTTGGGACGTGGCCCACGGCCAAAAAGTCACCTGTCAGAAATGGTACCATGTGAACGTGTGGCGGCGCGACGAGGAGTACCTAGCGATGCAAGAAGCAGTGGCGTATGCAAATCGACTTAGGTTATGAATAATTTGGGAATAATGAGGTTTAACCATAGTCCAAGCTATACACTAATAGAGGAGTAGGTACCATAAGAGTGGCTGCTTCGAAAACACCAAATATTACTTCCCTTTTTTATGCAATAAATCAACTTTTATTCCATAACTCAAAACTTAACAAGGAAATGAAGGGTTTTCCAATAAGAGGTATTAAGTATTTTGATATTCAAAGAAAAATGTCATTTTGCAATATAAATGATCGGATGTTTATTTCATTATAAAGAAGAAGCTATGCCGTTAATAGTGGAAAATTGCAAATCAATACTTTCCATTTTTGGTCATAAAAAATTATTAGTCATCTCTCGATAGCGCAATCCATTCACCGTAACTGTTGTTCCAGCCTCATTTTCGAAAAAGAAAGGACCAATGACCCCGCCGGTCCATAAACCGCACCAAACAGTCACACGTTGATGATAGCGAGGTTTTTCAACAATAACACTTAGGTTTTCCGAGCCCCAGATGCGACAGTTTTGCTTGTTGACGAACACCGAGGTGGAAATGGGCCTCATCACTCAATATGATTTTTCGATGGAATTCCGGATCTCTTTCATGCATTTCAACGAATCAGCAAAGATTGTTGATGATTGGCTGGTTTGAGTTCTTGTGTTAACTGAACTTTATAAGCCCTGAGACCCAAATATTTATGCAAAATACGGGGTAATGACGTTTGTGGAATGCCTTATTCCAAAGAACGACGAGGAATGGACAAACCTGCAGCAATATTCGCGGCTGTTCCTGAGCGACGTGCACTAACGTGCACCAACTTGTCCCAACAGCTCTAATTTTTCCACCAATTTCTTTATTGCGGTACGACAAGGTGCTCCACTCTACAATTATAATGATTTAATTAAAATACTGAAACAGAGAACATTCTTTACAAAACCTCTACATTGGGTTACCAAACTTGAATATTCAAACTGGGATACCTCGCCTTCAAATCGAATTAAACTTGGGAATAAAAAATAAAAAACAGCTTGTGACAACCTAAACATATTCGTTTAACCATACCTTCACATAGTAACCCGAAATTATTTTTTTTGTCGGAAAATCGGTTTATCCGAGACGGCACTGAAGGAAAGACCGGAGGGTAAGTCGGCAATATTCGGCTGCAAGTGGGCCATGTATTACTCGATGTCCATAATTAAGTGGCGATCCCCGGTCTGAGTTTTATATCTGCGCCCTGGGCATCATCGGGTATACCGTGACCGCTCACTTGATCCTTCTTTTTCTTACCACTAAACGTCGAATATTACAGTGTAACCATTGAAAATTTCTGCCTGGCTCACTGGTCTGGAATGTCGCAAACAAAACTTCGAGATGTTTCCTAGAGAGTTAAAAAGAATGGAATTGATTCGCTTCGGTGTCATCACTGTCATCATCTTACTCGTCTTCTTATGTCACCTTCAAATGGAAAGTAAAGGTTACTCTCGACACATTCTCTTAATTCTGATAATTTTTTGAAGCACAAACAAAATACAATGAAAAAAGTTCAATACACGTACCGGGTTTTTCACTATAATTTGACCCCCCCTTTAACTTTGTTACTGAAGGAGATACAAAAAAATGTTTCGTATGAAAGTGTCACGAAATCAACTGAGGTTTTTTGATATGACTCCAGAAACTGAAATATATACAGGGTGGCCAACATATTGATGGCAACTTCATTTTTTCAAATGGAACACCCTGTATATTTTTCCAAATTTGGTTAGCTCTTTTTCCCCTTATTTCGAATATGTAACATATGTTGGTCTATCTTTCTTATTCTGAGCAGGACAGAGTTTCAAATTTCAATAACCATCTAGCATAACGTTTTGGAAGTTCGTGAATATTCAAGTGGCCAATTTGATCTTTGGATTGGTAATGGCGCACCCATTTTATGGCCACCAAATAGTCCCGATTTAACACGTTTTTATAGCCGGTCTTGAAGTAAAAAATTTACTTCAGCAATAATGACAATCAATGAAAGCGGAGAATAATATTAATGATATAAAATCAACCAATATTAAACCCATAATTCTGAACTAATCCAGTCAACGAACAAATAATAATGATAATATTGTAATGCTTAGACACAAATTTTGAAGCTTCAATTTCTGACTAATAATGCTATCAAAAATAGTCTAAACAACTTGAGACAACTATATGAACTATGTGTATTGAATGAAGGGCGTCGTTTTGAGCAATTTCTTTAGTTGATGTCATTCTTACCATACTTCCATAGTTGATCATTGTTTATTGGTTAAGTAATTTTTAAGAATTCATTCTTAAATAATATTTTTAAGTAGATTGTCTGGATATAAAGAATTTCGTAGGTATTTCACATATTTTTTATTAAGTGTTATCATTTCAAAACTTTGAAACTCTGAAAATTGATGAGACACATCCACATACGCATTTATATTCGAGATCAGGAGGAAATAGCCTATCAAGAAAAGGAAGAATATATTCAATATTGTTCACCCTGTATTTCTTCCCATTGACGTTATTATAACTCCAAAAATGAGCATTTTCAGTAAAAACACTGCCACTTGTAAAATGATTACAGATCTTGGCAGGTGGTTCTTAAAATTTGAAACTCTGTGGTTCTCAGAATAAAAAAGATAGGCCAACATATGTTACATATTCGAAAAAAGAACTAGCCAAACATGGAAAAATATACAGGGTGTTCCATTTGAAAAAATGAAGTAGCCATCAATATATTGGCCACCCTGTATATATTTCAGTTTCTGGACTCATATTAAAAAACCTCAATTGATTTCGTGACCCTTTCATACGAAACATTTTTTTGTATCTCCTTTAGTAACAAAGTTAAGGAGGGGGTCAAATTATAGTGAAAAACCCGGTACATCATGAGACAAAATATTAACCTCAGAGTAAGAAGAACACGTAGACATGCCCCTACGCGAAAATATTTATAATTATCGGAATACCCTTAAGCAACAATAAACTGCCACCAAATCAGTTAAGTAATTCAGTTTATGAACCTCAAATCGAAACAAAAATGTAAACACGACGCATCGAATGACTAAACAGTAACAGAACGATTAGTCCATAGCAGACTCTAGCTGTTAGTATACGGAAGAGAGATACGTCAAATCCACAACGCCGAATGCGTGAAGGCATCTCTAGGTTTACTTTTTACTCTGAGGTATTATATGAAAGAAGAGATTAATATTGATCGATTAAAATCAACAAATATCAAACTCATAGGTATTTTGGAGCTCAAAAAACCTACAAGGAGGTAATATCATCCACAGGCAGGTGTTCAGACTTATTAGGGCTCATACAGGATTTTTCTTTTAAGTTGGCCTATTATACTTTTTTGGAAACCTATTGAATATTTCTTTCTGAAATTTCAGATGCGACGTTTAGGAGAAAGGAGTGTTGCTACATCTGTCTCTCAAACGCATATCCACTTACTACTTTATTTATGTATCGATTCAATACCAAATTCACAGTATAACTTGCTGAAGAAAATTTCTTTGCCATGCACTGTTGTCAAGTTATGCACAAACTCTTGAAATTTTTGAGATCTGCATTGCCAGTTTGGAAATGCAATATCTCGATTATTTGCTATACAAACGAAACCAAACTCAAGAGTCTCATAGTATAGTAGAGAATCCATGCATTCATGTGGTACATTGAGTTTTTTTATACATAGTAAGGTTTTCGAAAATGTTACTCCGAAAATGTGGAACTTAAAATTGAAATATTTCGAGATTTTCAAATGGCAACCACTTTATTTCACAGCATTCGATTAGAAATAAAAAATGAATGGCAGTCTCCTTTCACACTAGTTATTTATTCTGGGTAATTTTTGAATGAGATGAAAGTATTGCAATTCTTCAGTATTTATAGAAAATCCCAACACTTCCAAGGCGAAACATTATTTCACAATTTCACATGACCTAAAATCAACTAATCTAACGCCACCTAATCTAAATCAATTTAACCTAACCTGGTCAAATAGAAGAAAACCATAGCTTTCGTCCTATAAGACACAGGAAAATTGACAATAATTAATCGATCCATTTGTAAAATATTAGGGGCGTTCGGCATCGACATCGGACGTGTCGGATCGATCTGAACCGTTCGTTTATTACATCCGGATTGAGGGGAATACACATCTGTACCGTTCGTCATAAAAATCTGAGCAATCGGACGTCGATCTTTTCGCTCGGTCTATTTCGACGGAGCAAAGCGATTTTATCCATAGAGTTTTATGTTTTTTATATTTTTTTTGTTTTATGTTGAGTTTCCTGATCCGACAACCGATAGATTGAAAAATTCTAACAGTTTTATTCTTCTGTTTTCATTTATTCATTAAAAACTCAATTGATTCATTAAAATTTTTCAATATATGTAGCTATCGTAGTTATGAATGGGCAGGAGGAGATATTGCTTTCCCGTTTCTTTTTCGTGTAATTAATCAATTAATTGATCAGGATCTTTCGGTACAACTATCGCCAACAACGACCAGAAGGGGATATTGCATTACTCGTTTCTTTCGCATTCAGTGCTTTTGCACCTAATTATTTAATTAAGATTTTATGGAAGAGCTACTAAAAGGGTGAAAGTATCGTTAAAAGATGAGCATATTTCCCAAAATAGTGATCTTTGAAATCTCATAATCTATAAAAGTAGAACAGAGCAGTATGTTCTGTGGCAGATGCTCTGTACCGTTCGTTTATTCCCAGATATTTCAGATTTATCTGTACGATCTGTGGTCACGTGACTAAAAAATCCGTCCGCTCGCGGAGGTCAATGCCGAACGCCCCTATTCTTCGTTTCATGATTGATCATTCCTTCATAACGTAGGTTGAATCAACATTTCACTTTCAACAAAATAAACTCGTTAAAAATATTCAATTTCAGTACTGGTGACCTTTGTCACGTAAGGTAAAGTAATCAACAACTCATCTTCATTAGGGTGATGAAACAATTATTCAAAGTCCATGCAGACTGCAGAGTACGGTCCAACACTCCCAAGGCGAAATAGTACCAATTTTGCCGGAGCAAGACAGCATGTACTGAAGACGAAAGAACATTTCACCTTTCGAGTGTAAATTTTCCCCGCGGCCAAAACGAAAGAAGTAATTTATTTATATTATTTGATACGGCCAATCCGCCCCTGGCAATAACATCCGATCCGCTCAGCCATAATGTTTACTCCCTTATACATAATTATAGTTTGTGTGTGTTCTGCAAGTGGAAAACGTTTCATCTCCTCTGCCTTTTTATCATCTTCTCTGGTACACGATTTCATAAGCGTGATATTCGAAAACGTCGACTAACAATACGCTATGATCGGGGATCACAGCTTAGATTTAGATAATGCAGTTCTGTTCTTCTTTTTTCTAGGAATTACAGATGGAATGATTCAATTTCAATGGGACGAATTGTGGTCAATTGGGTACAGCATAACCATGGAATCATGAGGAACTGAGTAAATGGTCTTTAAGTGCAGTTCAATTTGACTTTTGAACTTGTGATTATGGGATTATGAGAAAGAGAAATCACTTAATCATGTGATTGAAGTATAATTAATAGGGAAACAAGGTCTGTGGTTTTGAAAGGGTCAAAATGAAGTGAAATGATGTAAGTTTTTTTTATGAATGGCTAATAATCTTGGTACCTTATTCCAAATAAATCTACTTGAAACGGTCAGCGAGCTACTATGATTGTCGACCGATAATTCTTGACATTGACATAGGACACAGAAAAAATTCAAAAAAAGCCCTGAGCTTTTTTGAGTGCTCGTTCTTTGGTGGAGCAATAACACTCTTACCCCGAAATTCTATATGGGATTTGGGATTGAGACCAAATATACAGGGTGTTTCCTGAACATGCGGCCAAAATTCAGGAGGTTGTTCCTTGGACTATTTTAAGCATGTTTTGTCCTTTGATGATTTTTGAAAAACCCCTTTGTTTCGAAGATACAGGGCGAACAACATTTTTCATATTTTTAAAATTAATAATAGTTTAAATAAAAATGCGTACCGCACTGTGTTTACTAAGTAGGTACAATTTATTTTTAAATTTGTTTAACAACATTCCAATTACTAAAAACGGCCAGTTTTTTGACTTAAAATTGAAAAGTTCAGATTGTAAAGGAATACAGATTAAACACGGTTTTCATTTGAATTCGTTTTGTGATGTATAAGCAATTAACATTTTATCTTTGACTATTATGAATCGCTATACACTGGCTAGAGGTGGTCATTTTCAACAGTTTTTGTAGGTTAAGTTAAATTTTCATGTAATTTTTCATAATAGAATGTTATTATCTAAAATTTTGTTTCCCCTGTATCTTCGAAACAAAGAGATTTTTCAAAAATCATCAAAAGACAAAATATTCTTAGAATAGTCCAAGGAACAATCTCCTGAATTTTTGCCGCATGTTTAGGAAACACCCTGTATAAATGCATAATCCCAGCACAATCAGAACTATATTCTGTAAATTATTCAAAAATGAAATATGTAAAAGATAAATAATCACAAAAATTAAATTCTATGGTTCTGGGGGAAGCGATCGTCTTGAAATTTTGCATGAACATTCAGTATAGTAGTTTTCATTCTCAAAATCAATTTCACTCGAATCGGATATTCTGCTATGGAAATATAAAGATTCTACTTTTCCATATTCCAAATGAATTTTCTATGGTTCTGTTGACCCTATGGCTTAGATTTAGATAATGCAGTTCTGTTCTTTCTTTTTCTAGGAAAGGTAAGCAATTACAGATGGAACGATTCGATTCCAATGGGTCAAATGGTGATCAATCGAGGAATCATGAGAAACTGGGTTTAAGTGGAGGTCAATTTGTCTTTTCAAGCTGTGATTATGGAATTATGAGGAAGAGAAATCATTTAATCATGTAATTGAAGTATAATTAATGGGAAAACAAGGTCTCTCGTTTGGAATGGGTTAATCTCAAATGATTTGAAGAAGTAACATTTCCACAAATATGGTCGACATGTTAAGCAATCATTGGATAATACTTTTTGTTCATAATTCCATCTAAATTACATGAAAGGTATCGATTGAAATTTAATCATGCATTTCTAAAAAACTTTTTAGGTTTCACAATTTTGAATTAACATGAAGTGCTCCTACGAAAATTCTTGCACTTATTTGTCAGAAAAAATAAGAAGAATTGGTTCCAAATTCAACATAAGAACTGTTTTCGAAACACAAAATGATTCGAGATCCATTATAACCAGAACGAAACCTATGAATGAGACAAAAAAATAAAAAAATGTGTTTACAATATTCCCTGTATATGTGGAAAATTTATACAGGAGAGACATCAAGACCTTTAGAGATAAGAAAACGGGAACATGAGAACAGCATCAAAAATGGAGACATTACAAGATCACGAATCGCTTATCATGTAGATATGTTAAAATAGCGTAGATCATATAATGAACTGGAACAACACAAAGATCCTAATTACGGAACCTGATTATTATAAAAGGAAAATTGAGGAATCCACATGTATTTTGTTAGATGAAGTAGCTAATTTGGCCAATTGTTCTGTTGGAATAGATCGTATTTGGATTGATTTATTGAAGAAAGAAATTACATCAGGAAATTTCAAAATTAAATAAATCAACATCTTTATGTGTTAACAACTTTCAATGTCAATTAGACTACAAATGAAAAAACACACAATTCCGAAGATTTTACAAGTTTGTCTGAAGAAGGTGTCTGATATGGACACCGAAACGTTACATTATCCTTTTCATTTATTTCCTTTTTTAGTTTTACTGTTAGGCAACAATTTTTTCAAAACCAATTTGCTCCTGACAAATTAGTGCAAAGATTTTCGCAAGAGCACTTCTTCTTAATTGATTTTTTTTCAATTATTTCTGTTTCAGAGACTGGGAGTGAAAACCTAAAAAGTTTTCAAGAAATGCAGAATCCTTCCAGATTCTATTTCAATCGATATTTGAACCTGGAACATCCAAAAAGTTTTCGGATCTCAGTAAGAATAAGTTACGCCTCCTCATCATTATTCAGTTTTCCTTGTAGTCTCATCAAATTTGACCACACATATTCGGAAAGGGCAATAAATTTGCTACAAGATGAGAGAGTCACGATTCTGAAGTTAACAAAATCAGTCCTATTTTTTCAATGGTTTTTTCGATGAAATATGAATAATTATGCATACGCTTTCTCTTCAGTAAAAAATACCTCGTTTAGTGTAATTACGAATGACATCTCAACTTTTTTTGCTAGCTGCTCATTCTCCGCTATAATATCATGGCAAACATGATAACAACGGGAAAGTCTAAAAATTCCGAACCTAAATTTGCTCTATTTTGAAGCTCTTCGTGATTGACTCTTAGTGTAATTTTATGGAAATCATCAATTCATCTGTTGTGGAGGAAAAATAGCTTATGGTATAGAAGTACCAAGCTCCTTTGAAGCACTTGCATTACTGAGGAAATCCTTTACGCATGTTTCAGTGGGTATAACTATTATTTAATTAAGAAAATATATCAAATTGATACCGAACTCAGCCCTTACACGTGTCATAGAAGTTTTTCGCTTTTATAGACCGAACTCAGTCACTACCTTACTAGAACACAAGGCCATGAAACCGAATGAGTGACGTCACCATAGGTAGTCCATTCCGTATTTATTTACGCAATGTCATTTCCACAAAATTATTGATCAATTTAGATTTCATTTTCCAACAAACAAAAATTATGTTTTTCTGAGTAGGTAGGATCGTTGTTAACACAAGTACCAATTTCGTGGTTATTTTCGATATTTATTGAGGAAAAAGAAATATGGTGGATAGTGAAAATAGTGTTTTTCTCAGTATAACTGGCGATATTAAGTCCCCATCATTACATTTCAGTTTTTTTGCCTTAATATTATTAAATAGCACAATAACGCTAAGTCTTCAGACACATACCTACACCTTTATTTTAACAACTGGAATTTCTGATGAAGAGTCCAAATAAAAAAACACAGGTTTTTTCTCCTTTGGCTTTTATCCAACCTTTTGGAGCAAACACTTTTGTAAAAACCTCAGCTGAAGTTGCAAATGACACGGCTGAATCATATTCTGAACAGGATTTGATGCAATGGCTTTCTCAAGATCTCGACATTCCACTTTAGATCGCTTGGATTGAGGAGATACTCTGGTATGAACATCTGATCTGCTTAGGTAGGACGGACAACCTGGCAATTTCGTTGGTATCGCTCCTAAAACGAATGTTAAAAGGTAAATAGAAGGCCATTTGATTAATAACATTTTTTCAACCTATTTTTAACCTAGTTAACTTCAATGGAATTTCGACTTTTTGACCTGTAACTTCATGTGTGTAAGTTGTAGATCTTTCTATAAATTCTGTTTGGAAATGTAGTTCGCAAACCTAGAAATAAGTAACTTCTGAGTTTCAGGCAAAACAGTTGAATTTGCAATAATTAATACCTTACTGCTGTTACTGGGAACGAAATCTTCCCTTTCAATTGCGTTAAACCAAGTTCTTTTAAGTTGCTCCTCTTTGGGAAGCCCAAAGACTGCTACTTTTGGTCCTCCTGTATAATTGCCCCTGCACTTGGGAACATAGCAACGAAATGGCATTTCAGCTGGAAAAAACAGTGAGATTAGCATAAAACGAACCGAAACTGAAATCAAAATAACCTCGAACATGAAAAGCAAAACTTCTATGAACTAGAAGTAAAACAAATAAACTGGTGGGAAAATATAAAAAGGCCTTATCCTCACCTGTTAAGAACTGATGTAACACCAAAACAAATAGAATTTTGAGCAATAAACTCCGAAAAATACTCACAATTCTGGCAAAAACGTGAACAAACATCAACTGTCACCTACAAATGATTGACTACTCAAACACTTCACCCCCCTGCCGCTGTCATTCTGTTTCATGGACTTGTGTTCTAGTAAGGTAGTGACTCAGTAGGTTCTTTCACTAAATATATGACAAATAAACAATAATCAGAGCTGCCACGTCCAATTGTAACTTCTTTAATGGTCAACACCTGAGCCTGAGCCGACTCTGGTATTGTTGAAGATTCACTCTGCAAAGATTCCCACCTCTTGACAACGTGAATGTTCATCTGCTGACCCATCTTCACTTATCGCTTTTACTTCAAGAATCCGTTAAGAAGATGAGCTTTTTCCAAATTGAATTCACCCACACAGCTGGGTCCATCCTGTTTATCCATCTTACAGATCACCATTGATTCACACCCATTTTGATTTTCGAGAATGGTAGCTGGATGTTGGAGATGATCTTTCTTATTGTTTGAACATAAAATTGAATGCTTCTTATGGGTTTATTGGGCTTGGACGACCGGTAGCTGAATTGGTGTTTAGGAGAAATACGAATTCATCTCATGATCCGATAAGGAGATGAATTATTCGGGAGTGGTTGCTTGAGTTGTATTAACTCTCCGAATGAAATGCGAAGCTTTATACAAAAATATTCAAGAATGGCTATCACGAAACAATTTAATTTTGAATGAAAAGAAGACGGACATTATGGTTTTTCGTTCTAACAGATTGAAAGAGGACAAGCTAATTAATTATTCATTTGGGTGAGGACGAAGTCGAAACATCAACATTTACCAGATTTCTGAGGGTTGTAATAGATGAGTTTCTACAGTGGACAAAACATTCAGAAGAACTAATGAATGAATTGAACAAGGTATGCTATGCTACGAGAATAATCAGTCCTAAATACATAGGCAATGAAACGAAGAAGACAATATACTACGCAAACTATTAATCTTTGATCCGATATGGAATAATTTTTCGGGGAGTGAGCTCAGCAGTAAAGTCAGTTTTTGTCAATCAGAAGACAATCCTGGGCATGAACAATGCTGGGCATGAATTTCAGAGATTCATGAAAGGAAAATTTAAAGTGCAAGTTTTTTTGACAGTTTATGGACTGTATTTTCATGAATGTCTAATGTATTGATATAAACATAAAACTGAGTTCTTAGCAAATAATACAAATACGACCTATAATACAAGAACAGCAAATATTAATTTTCCATATCATCGATTGTCTCTTTCTGAGAAAAATCCATCCTATATGTGTGTGAAGATCTTCAATAAATCAAATCTCAAAATTATCAGTAATCAAAAACAGTTTGTTAAATCCAAGAAATTTTTAGTGGAGCTAGAGCCATATTGTTTAGAAGACTATTTGGGTGCAAATTCGTTTTTTTTTCTTGTGATAATTAAGAACACTATTTCATTTTGTGGTTCAATATCAGAATATAATTTGAAATAAAGATGCTTATATATCTATCTATTGTTGTTAATTGGACCAAATATAATACGACGTATAAGAAAATTCTGTCAATTGACGAGTATTGAGTCAGTTTCAAGCAAATGCTATATCGTTTCACTCAAATGTCTGTAATTTTCAAATTTTGAGCATGATGACGCATCCGTGCGGTCAGATTCAATTTTGTCTGTGGGGCCGTCCGGCCGTAACCACAATAACTTCTGAAGGAATTGTCCTAGAGACTTGAGATGTTCAGGGTGAGAATACTAGTGTTAACAGAACCATAGAAAATTCAATTGGAATATTGAAAAAAAGAATCTTTATTTTTCGATAACAAGATATCCGATTCGAGTGAAAATTCTTTTGTCGATGAAGATTTCTATACTGAATGTGCATGCAAATTTTAAAGAGAATTGCATCATCAGAACCATGGAATTAATTTTTTTTAAATTATCGAATATTTTACATGTATTTCATTTTTTGAATAATTTCCAGAATAAAATTCCGATCGTTGCATTGATGCTCAGGGCTTTTCTTAAATGTTTTTGATATAAATCAATTTCTGGGAAAAATAAAATTGAATCATTGCATTCAGGTGAGAATGAAGATACCCGATTAAATTGCAATGGAACTTCCATATAACGAAAGCCCTAAATCCGCAAAAAAATTCGTTATAAAGAAATTTCGTTATACATAAAATTTGTTTCTATAGTCGGCAATGTCGAGGTCGACTTCACTGATAAATTTAAGTTTATCATTCAAACTTAAACACTTCCTTTTAGACATTTTCGCACAACTTTCACACTATCGTAATGGTTAGATTGAAACCAAACATCCAAGGCTGTATTTAAAACTGTTCCAGAAGGATCTCTCTGCCCGCCGTAATGATTTAAGGTAAGGTCGGGATATATTACGTACGTCCGGAAAAATTTCGGAAAAAACCCACCCTTATAACTTCTTACCAATAACCATTCTAAAAGTGATGTTCTTTGAATATTTCGTTATATAGGGAATTTACTTCGTTTTAGAGGGTGTTTTTAACTTGGAATTCGGATTCAAGGTGCAATGTCTTGTACAAAATTCGTTATACAGCGAAATTCCTTATACAGACGTTCGTTATAGGAAAGTTCCGAATAAAAGCAATTCTTGCAAAAGAATATCTATATGGTCGTTTTCTGTATACAATTACATTACACCAAAGAATCCTCTAATTAGTTAAAATTTCCGGCGATGCTGAACTATTTTTGGAGTTAATCTTCAAGAGCATTAGCTTCAAAGCACATTTCAACCTCAATTAAGTAGTGCCTTGGGAAAGCAGCGGAAGAAATGCATAAAATAGGGAAAAAATATATCGTGCCAAAATGCATTATGCAAATTCGGACCAGTCGATTTCGGATTCTGAAATTGTTTCCACTGAATATGGTTTCCTTGAATATGGGTCAATATGGAGCATTGCCAGATTTTCTCGTCTTACTATCTTTGCAAGAATTCAAATTAATCCGCGGCTTTTCTCGTGTCAAACTTTTCTTCTTTAATCGTTTGCGAATGAGTCGGAATGATTTGGGTCATCTCATTTCAATTGGGTTTTTCAAGAATAAATAAAATATACACTGCGCAAAAAATTAACGCACATTATGGAAATCTCAAATTTATTCTACAACTGAAGGTGTTCTCAATGATAATTATTTTTATCAGAATTATGCATGCATATGTTATCCACTTTCAACGTTTTTCTTCAATACAGATGTTTTTTTCCCAGCAGGAATAAAAAAAGATGAGATTATCTGATTTTGAATATATTGGCTCCATTATGAAATCAGTTGTTCTCGATCAATTCTAGTGATCAATAGTTTTTCTTTCGTTTGATTCATATTCGATCGCTATGCAACGCGAAACACGTCAATGTGCCCAAGCGGTAGTTTTGCGAGAAGAAGGGTGGACGGACATACACAAGAATTGCAGAAAGGTTTGGAGTTTCCCATACAAGTGTGTCCAGAATGTGGCAGCGATTCAGGGAGACAGGTATGAATGTCCGAAGACCAGGACAGGGTAACTACGGGTAACAACTGCCATTCAAGAACGTTACTTGAGAGTTTCTTCGTTGAGACAACGGTTTGCAACCGCTCGCCTCCTTCAAAATCAGCTTGAGCAAACTCATGGGATGCAAATTAGCACTCAGACAATAAGATATCGCCTCAGAGAATATGATTTAAGGCCTCGTGTCGCGGCAAGAGGCCCAGCTCTTACCCCAGCCCATCGAAGGGCGCGTTTGGATTTTGCGAGAGAGCATATCCATTGGGAAGAGGCTGATTGGGAAAGAGTTCTCTTCACAGATGAGTCTAGATTCTGCCTCTACCATTGTGATCGACGTTCCCTTGTATACAGACGTCCACATGAAAGATATGCTCAGTGCAATTTCCTGAATACTACTGGTTTCGGGGGAGGATCGATTATGGTATGGGGTGAAATATCTTTGACTGTTCGCACAGACCTAGTGGTCGTTGCTAATGGAGCTATGAATTCTGATAGGTATATAAGGAACATTACATACATTGGTGAAAATTTCATTTTTATGGACGATAATGCCAGACCCCATCTTGCGCGCATCGTTCAGGAGTACCTTGAAGAGGTTGAAGTCTCTCGAATGGAATGACTCTACCACACTCACAAGGTACCAACTTCATGTTTAATTTTCGAAAAGTTGATTCTCATTATCAGGTCCAAATTCAATTAGATCAGATCTGATAGTATCTTGGGTCTCGAATGCTGTTCTTACATTGTATTTATTGCAAATTCTTATAATCCTTTCAGATAATCCCTCTACGTCTTCTGAAGATTTCAATAGATAGTTTTTTTTGACTTCATGTCACTGCTTTTCTTGAATTTCTATTTGGAATAGCTCATTCCTCACATGATGACACAAAAGTTATATGTACTGATAAAATCTTTCCATTCAAACCTCTCAACACAGTTCGACAACGTTGCCAACATGCAAATCATGCACGAAACAAAACAAAAAACGCCCCACTGTATAATTTAGTAAAAGTTCGGCAAAAATTGGATAGAATAGATCATCATAAGGGTCTTCTTCAGTAATGTCCAGGAAGCTTTCGTGCTATTCTTCATTAAATCCGCATCGGCATAAATGAGTTGGTTATTTTGCCCCCATTTTCCATCGCATATTTGCATGCACATTCCCTCCTTGAGATGACGCTCGTGTAAGGTTATGACCTTGGTAAGGTTAGGAGTTATGTGAGTCATCTCGTGAAGATGGACAATTACTTGATGACCACTATTAACCCAGAGCTGAGTGGAGTGCTGATATACGAGTAAAGTACTTTGAGCATAGAGTATAGAGAGTTTTATTTGATTGTCTCTCAGTAAACCCTTGTAAATTTATCAAATGCCTTCTCAAGCTTAGAATTTTCAGAAAGAAATTCGTATTTTTGAACACGATCATATTTATGAAAATTTCATTTCAATATTTATCATCCAGAGTTAGTGATTTAGCTTCCACTCTGGACAATCGCATATTCAGAAAAACCGTAACGTTGGTATGAAATCGAAATGAGGGTATGTGCACCCGGAAGAATTGATTGGTGGTTTCGAAATGACCACTAAAGAAACGTTAATCGCCCATATTTCTCAAGGCATAAAGTACCTCAAACATTGGAGGAACAGTTTTTGACTTTACCCATTTAGAGGATTTTCCAATAAGAGGTGTTATTTTGTTATTGGAAACAAAATGCCATATTTCAATATAAATGATTGGATGTTTATTTCATCATAAAGAAGAAGCTATGCCGTTAATAATGGAAAATAATGTCAGGCAAATGACCACCACGACCACGCTCACAGGACCATATCCTTTTAATGAAGCCTATTTCCTCGATAGCCTCACGAATTCCATCTTTGAGGTCTTGAATCGACCCTGGGCTATTGGCGTAGACCTTCTCTTTCACTTGGCCCCAAAGGAAGAAGTCGCAAGGTATTGAATCACAAGATCACGGTGGCCAATTCACCTCTTCGAGAGATGCATTTCAACTACCCAATCAGCAAAGACACGACGTTGTTGATGTTCGGCCGGCTTGAATTCTTGTGCTAATTGAACTTTATAAGCCTTAAGACCCAAATCTTTATGCAAAATACGGTGTAATGACGTTTGTGAAATGCCTAATTTCAAAGAACGACGAAGAATGGACAAACCTGGGTTTTCTTCAACACTTTCGGTTACAGCAGCAATATTCTCGGATGTTTTTGAGAGACATGCACGGGTTTTATTCTCCTCATCACTAACTTGTTCCAACAGCTCGAATTTTCCACCAATTTCTCTATTGCGGTCCGACAAGGTGTTTCACGACGACCCAAAATGTTCGAGTTTTACAAACCGCCTCTGCCAAATTTTCACCATTTTTAAAGTGAATTTTAATAATGTCAATGCGTTCTTGAATCGTGTATCGTTATATTTCTATTAATGGTGGAGTTTCTACTCGTCAAATGTTAAAAAATGACAGCTTCAAACGTGACATCTACCGAAATAGCGCGCTATTCAAAATAACACCTCTTATTGGAAAACCCTTTACAAGATGAAGTTTTTGGAGGATAGAGATACTGGAAGATAAGCAGTTTATAAGGGAATCATCCAGGAATCATTACAAAGCTCTTTCGAAATCTCAGTAAGAATGAACTACACCCCTTACTGGCTTGTTAACAGGACATTGAAGCATGTGATAGGAATTGGCTCAACTGAAACTGACCAGTTTAGATTCTGTGAGTAAGCGAAGTTAACTCCTGTTCACTTAGTAATCTACATAGTGTCTAGCCATTGAAATCCTGCGCAAAGAATGTCTTAGACAGAAAATTATTGGAGAAAAGCAGATTTAGCCTACTTGGAACCCCTCACAGATACCGGAGTTTCTTGAAGATCTGGAAACTTGGAGGTGAGTTGTAGGACAGTTGCAAAAACAGCTCTGCTGTGTAACACAATAGACTTCAGGGTCGCAGTGGAATATATAGACCTCCTTAAACTCAACAATTTGGAGAATGGGTTAGATGAAGCAATCATTCGAAGCACAGACAAAAGGAAGCATCTATGCTGAGAATGAATTCAATAGAAGATAATTGTGAAAGAAATCTGAAAGATTCGACTGTAATGACCATTAAGCGATTAAATCTTAGACAAAGGATTCCTTTGTCTAAGGATTAAACCATACAGTCCTGCGTATGACAGCTACAACAGCAAAAAAAACCTCAATAAAAAACTCAGTTCCCTCGTATCAGTGAAGTACAAGAAAGTGATTGGTTACTTAAATTTGTTTGAAGAGAGTTGAAATATTCACATCAGATGGCTTTTCTCTATTTAAATTCATTCTCTCATTTTATTCGTCATCCTAAAACTGGATGTCAAAGAAACGAAACAACTGAAAAAAAGACTGTGATGATTGTTGGGTTCCAAAATGTTATTCTTTTCTGAGGATAAGGATGTATTATGTCAGTTATTGCCATATCGTTAATCATAGAAATACAACCATTAAAACAAGAAACTTATGAATATTCATCACCGAGATATGCTCGGATATCCAGACCTTGCTCCGTACGTTGCAATCAAACACCCAATACCACAACAGATAATTGGTCAATCCAACCAATTCTGCGAAGCAACACGACCATACATAAAATACAAGTACTGTACACTCTTTACCATAAGAAAAAACAAAAAAGTAGTGGATCTCACCTCGCTCACAACGAATCGTTCGCCAATGAAAAGTGTCACCCAAAGTCCGCCATTTCTGATTGGCGGCGTGCAAGGCAATACAGCTTAATGGCCGCGATCGGTAGGCAGGCCATGGAAGAGACAAAAGCCAATCGCTTTTGCCGCGATCGCGACAGTGTTCGGGACACATGCTCTCACGACACTCACGTGTGTCTCTTTTTCTCTGGGACTTCCAGCTTGCTATTGTTCTCCGAGAGGAAACAATTGACTAATGCGAGATTGCCTATTGTTCTCTGCATGTTTGTAGGATGCTACGTGGGGTTGGAAGCATGGTTAGAGCAGGTCACTGAAAGAATATAGTTGAATCTTTTAGTGGAAAACCCCCTCGTGCCCAGAAAGGATGAATTCGAGAAAACGTTAAAAAACGGTTTCAAGAATATCTTTAAAATTCTTCAAAACTGACTATGAAGGTATACTGTAATATATAGATATCTAGGGGAAAACCCGGATAGATGCCCCACTTTTTGGAATTGCTCCATATTTTTGAAAATATGGATTTTATTCGAATAATTTTTATGAATGTAGGTAGCCCCATTATATGACTCGAAATACTGAAACTTTCCGAAAACATAGCAATCCCAAATTTCACAAATATTCGAATTTTGTGGAACCTTTTTTTTGGGATAAATGCCTACAGGTATGGATAGTTGTCCCACCATGAAAATACTGAGAAGGATAGACGCCCTCCATACTATGTGAACCAAAAACTCAACTTACTCTCATGCAGTTTTCAAAGCCTAAAGCAGCAACTTTCTCTGAGAAATATGGGCCAAATTTACAACAATATTAGAGAAAGTATGAGTGGGATAGATACTCCAAGGGGCACCTATACATCGAAAAATCAGGGCAACCATCCTTTTCGATAGGGATAGATGCACATGCATTTTTTTCATGAATTAAGAAAGAAACAGCAACTATTCATAGTCAGATGTACACTCAATGAACCACTGTATTGACGTAATGAAAAATATAACAGAATTCATTACTACTTCAAAAATAATACAGCGTCAAATACTTACCTCTAAAACTTTGGCGTGTTTGTGAAGTTCGCTGCGGAGATGGTAGCACACACTAGCGAAAAACGTAGTACAAAACTGAGGTTCAGAGTGACAGTGATCCCTACTTATAAAATTAATTTTTTGTCATGTGTTTCAGAAGTTAAATATTTTGAAAATGGGACAACTATCCCACATATTGTAAAATGTAAAATGTTTAGGAAATCCAAACAAAATAATCTTGTGGTCTTCTGAGAAGATAACAATATGGACCTGTGTTTTTAGAATGAAGATCCTGCCAATCCTAATTAACATCCTCATCGTCGTCACTATCACCTTTTGGCAATTCAAATATTTGCTAATAGACGAATAATCTCACACTTTTTGATATTTAACATCCTCCTTACATTTATTAGAACTTTCCTGTTACCAGGCACTACGGTAACGCATAACTAACAAATATGGGCATACCTTGTCAATTGAGGGCCAAATCTACTTTCATTATATCAACTATAGTATATTATATTATAATTAAAAGGAGGATTAAAAGTGCATCTTTTTTTTACGAGAAATATTTGCAGTTGCGAGGCGTAGCCGAGCGAATGCAAAATTGCGAGTTAAAATAGGCACTTTTAGTCCGAATAATATATACTATTTTTTCTCCAATCAAGTCAAAATTACAATAAAATTGGTTTTAGTGAAAAATCGTTCATAATTTGGTTATGAATTTGAACACAGAATCATGACAGTGATTGTCAAGTAGACTTCAAATGCATTTACTTTTAATCCAAGGATTAAAAGTAGCGTTTTTAATCCTAGGATTAAAAGTGTTGCTAAGTAACGAGTGAATTTTTGTACGGTAAGGAAATTCATGCAACACTTTTAATCCTAGGATTAAAAACGCTACTTTTAATCCTTGGATTAAAAGTAATGGCATTTGACGTCTAGTTGACAATAAGTGTCATTAGTACCTATGTGTTCAAATTTATAACCAAATTATTAACATTTTTGTCTGAAACCCATTTTATTGTAATTTTGACTTGGTTGGAGAAAAAAAATAGTATATTATATTATAAGGATTAAAAGTGCATATTTTTTTACGAGCAATATTTGCAGTTGCGAGGCGCAGCCGAGCGAATGCAGAATTGCGAGTTAAAATAGGCACTTTTAATCCGAATAATATATACTATTTTTTCTCCAACCAAGTCAAAATTACAATAAAATTGGTTTAGTGAAAAATCGTTCATAATTTGGTTATGAATTTGAACACAGAATCATGACAGTGATTGTCAAGTAGACTTCAAATGCATTTACTTTTAATCCAAGGATTAAAAGTAGCGTTTTTAATCCTAGGATTAAAAGTGTTGCTAAGCAAAGAGCAAATTTTTGTACGGTAAGAGAATTTATGACTTTTGCACCTGAAAATAGTACAGAAAAGTCAACATTTTTTGATGGTTGGAGAAAAAGTATATATTATTCGGACTGAAAGTGCCTATTTTATCTCGCAATTTTGCATTCGCTCGGCTGCGCCTCGCAACTGCAAATATTGCTCGTAAAAAAAAGATGCACTTTTAATCCTTATAATATAATATACTATTTTATCACAAAATATACAATGACTTCCCCAAAAATTTCTCATGTGTCAACTTGACTTTTTTCACGCTTGTCATAGAAGGGTCTTGTCAGTAGTCGTGGATAAAGTACAGTATGCTACTCGCGTATAATGGCTGTTATTCATTCGGTGATTTGGGCCACTCGCCCACGGCTCGTGGCCTAAAGGTATTTTATTTTATAAGCTTTTATTTTGTAAAAACGGCATGACAGGGTTATTTCTACTGAGGTTTTACCCTGAGCTCTGGCATCATACGTAGAAAAGTATGCTACCCCGTTTTGCACTAACCTCAGCTAGTAATTTCTTTGTTGTATGTAAGTTAGCACTTGATTTAAAGAAATACGTATACAGGTAGGTATACATCATCTCTAACCATTTGACATTCAAATATTTGCTGTAATTGATGCAACACAACTGAAAAGATCAAAATTATTGGGGGTATACTTTTCATGGTTTTCGTTATAGATATTGCTAATCGCTCAAAATATTTCGGATCTTGACCAGATATATTAGTATCACAATGTAATTTTTGATAAGTTCAACTTCGTTGAAAAAATATCATTTACCAAGAATTCATATATGGTTAGTTCCATCCCGAAGTTGTATGGTAACAACGACATACCAAGGCATGGATGTAAATGGGATCAGTCTCGACCACTCCACCCATGACTTATTCATAGCCGTCCGCTTTTCTCCAAGGTAAAAGCGCCCCATTGAGTTTTGATATTTGTCAACGCGACTATTATGATAATTGGCCCTTTGGAACGAACCACATCCGACTGACAAAGACACCAGACGAAAAAAAG
Organism: Propylea japonica; assembly: GCA_013421045.1. Taxonomy (NCBI): domain Eukaryota; kingdom Metazoa; phylum Arthropoda; class Insecta; order Coleoptera; family Coccinellidae; genus Propylea; species Propylea japonica. The sequence continues at coordinate 31,768,103 of CM024240.1, forward strand.
AAAATGGGTGCAGCCTTTTTCTACCATACGCAATGCGCGGGCATTACTAAAATTAACTGTCATTAGTCCTTTAAATCCTGTTATTATTTTTATAACCACATATATGTGACACGGATAAATGGAACGGATCGGTTCCATTCGGTTTTTGTTTTATTTTGATTATTGCAGAGTGGAATTTTGTCTTTTGCTTATCACAATTATTTTACTATTTATGTTACTTTTTATTTTATTCTATCTTTGTTCATGGAAGTCTTATTTGGGCTATTTCTATCATTTTTGCTTTCTGTATTCAACGTTCTGGTCAGTAGGTTCCATAGTCGTCTTCAATAAAACACTTAAGATTTTTAGCTCAGAAAAGCAACTTCCGCCATTCACAATTCATTTAATCTTTTTTGATATTTTGTCAACGCGACTGACACCAGACGAAAAAAAAGAGAATGGGTGTAGCCTTTTTCTACCATACGCAATGCGCGGGCATTACTAAAATTAACTGTCATTAGTCCTTTAAATCCTGTTATTATTTTTATAACCACATATATGTGACACGGATAAATGGAACGGATCGGTTCCATTCGGTTTTTTGTTTTATTTTGATTATTGCAGAGTGGAATTTTGTCTTTTGCTTATCACAATTATTTTACTATTTATGTTACTTTTTATTTTATTCTATCTTTGTTCATGGAAGTCTTATTTGGGCTATTTCTATCATTTTTGCTTTCTGTATTCAACGTTCTGGTCAGCAGGTTCCATAGTCGTCTTCAATAAAACACTTAAGATTTTTAGCTCAGAAAAGCAACTTCCGCCATTCACAATTCATTTAATCTTTTTTGATATTTTGTCAACGCGACTGACAAAGACACCAGACGAAAAAAAGAGAATGGGTGTAGCCATTTTCTACCATACGCAATGCCCGGGCATTACGAAAATTAACTGTCATTAGTCCTTTAAATCCTGTTATTATTTTTATAACCACATATATGTGACACGGATAAATGGAACGGATCGGTTCGGTTTTTTTATTTTATTTTGATTATTGCAGGGTGAATATCTGTCTTTGACTTTTCACAATTTTATTATTTACTTTTTTTAGAGCGCTCGTTCTACTTAAACGAGTTCTATATAGATTGAAATATAATCTGGGAGGATTCTGCATTTCTAAAAAACTTTATAGGTTTTCATTGCCAGTCTCTGAAACAGAAAAAATTTAAAAAATTTTATTTAAGACTAATGCCCGATTGCACCGTTCGTCTAAGCAACGTTTAAGCCCTGAAATGACGTTTCATCAATGGAATAAACGTCACTTAAGGGCTTAAACGTTGCTTAAACGAACGGTGCAATCGGGCATAAGTGCTCCTGCGAGAATCTTTGCACTTATTTGTCAGGAGCAAATTGTTGCCTAACAGAAAAACTAAAAAAAATAAATGAAAAGGATAATGTAACGTTTCGGTGTCTATATCAGACGCCTTCTTTAGACAAACTTGTTAAATCTTCAGAATTGTGTGTTTTTTCATTTGCAGTCTAATTGACATTGAAAGTTGTCATCACATAGAGATGTTGATTAATTAAATTTCGAAATTTCCTGATGTCATTTCTTTCTTCAATATATCAATCCAAATACGATCTATTCCAACACAACAATTGGCCAAATTATCTACTTCATCTAACATAATACATGTAGATTCCTTAATTTTCCTTTTATAATTATCAGGTTCCGTCATAAGGATCTTTGTGTTGTTCCAGTTCATCATATGATTTCCGCTATTTGAACATAAATGATCAGCGATTTGTGATCTTGTAATGTCCCTATTTTTGATGTTCTTTTTATGTTCCCGCTTTCTTATCTCTGAAGGTCTTGTTGTCTCTCCTGTATAAGATTTTCCACATATACAGGGAATATTGTAAACACAGTTTTTTTTATTTTTGTGTTTCCTTCATTAGTTTCGTTCTGGTTAGTATGGATCTGAAATTATTTTGTGTTTCGAAAAAAAAGATGCTTTATCGTTTTGTCCAAATGTAATTTTATAATTTTGATCCGAAAATAGTCTCAAACGATAGGGTTCGACGACGAATTCGTGATCAAATTCATTTCTTTCCGTGGGGCCGTCCGGCCGTTAGCACGATAACTTTTGAAGGGAACACAGAATAGAAAATTCGATTGGAAGATTAAAAAGAAGAAAGTTCATATTTTCATAACAAGATATCCGATTAGAGTGAAATTTATTCCGTGAATGAAGATTAATACTGAATTATACTGAATAATCATGCAAAATTTTAAGAGGATCTCATCATTAGAACCATAGAATTTAATTTTCACTGAATTATGAACTTTATCGAATAATTCCGGGTTTATTCATCCGATCGTATTGATACTTTGCAGTAAAATATCCAATGCCAATTCTAAGCAGTACGTGAGAATTTGTGGGAGATGCGTTAATACATCCATAGAAAAATCAATTGGAATATTGAGAAGAAGCATCTTTATATTTCCATAACAAGATATCCGATTCGAGTAAACTTTATTCTGAGGGTGAGGATTTTTATACTAAATGTTTATGCAAAATTTCAAGAGTATCGCATCATCCGAACCATATTTTATTTATTTTTTTTAATTAATTTTTTACACACTTTATTCTTCGAATAATTTCCAGAATATAACTCCGATCGTGCTGAGATTTTACATTCATAATACCTTCAGCATGAAGGTCTAGTCCTGTTCAAAATTTTGAGGTTGTAACATTATTGCTGCACCAAGCACCTGCCCAGGCTTTTTCCTGAATTTTTGAAAGCAAAAAATCTCGAAAAAAGGGTGGTGGATTTGGATGTTGTGAGATAAGTTTATATGTTTATATTGCAGGGATTTTCAACAAATCAATCAATTTTCCTTTTCATAACTTGACGAATATTGGTTTTTAACTACTCAAGAGTTGAAGGTTTATCTGCATAAACACGGTCTTTCGCGTAGCCCCACAAAAAAAAGTCAAGCAGTGTCAACTCGCATGATCTTGGTGGCCAGTTGATATCGCCGTCCACCGCCGGTTGTTCAAGCACCCATTCGACGTATCCACGATGTTGATGTGAATGGTCGGCTGGCTTCAGTTGTTGTGTGAGCTGGATTTTATTTGGGTGTAGGTGTAGATCTTAATGCAAAATACGCCATAATGTGCCTTAAGACAGTCCTAATTCCTGAGAATGACGAGGAATCGACAGATTCGGGTCTTCGGCAACACTTTCACTTACAGTAGCGATATTTTCAGTGGTACGAGCAAAACGATGATGCACAGGGCTTACAATATCTGTAACCAATCCAGTCTCTTCAAATTTCTTCACAATTTTATGAATTGCTTGCGTAGTTGGACGATTATGTAAACCAAAATCTGCTCTTAAAGCATGATATGTGGCTGTGGCAGAATCGCCATTTTTGTATTAGGTTTTTACAATTTTCATGCGTTGTGCGATAGTCAAGCGATCCATTTTCATAAATGTCAGACTTTTAACTAAACAAAAAAATTTTTTTTAAAAAACTTCGTTTGACAGATATCGAATTCCAGCCGTATACTTTTGAAACCACGAAATGGATAACCCGTTATTTTACTTATAAGAGAGGAATTTTTAATGAAGTGATTCTTATTTATCAACCGCGAAATAAATGTCAAATCACTTTTGGAATTGAGAATGGACAGGTGCGAGGATTTTTCTTAATAATTTTTCATTCAAAATTCATTGACGAGTTACTCTTTTGGGAACTGGCTGGTATTATTAATGACCAATTGTTCAAAATTATTCGAACATGTTATACCTACCTATCCTCTGAACATTAGACACCTGCACAGTAACTGCCGAATTTCAACTCGAGTCAATCCCAAAATATCGTGTTGAAGCCGCAGGAATAAATCCTGGCTCTGACTACCATAATTTAATAAAGCGCACACTATAGCGGTGCTCAACCTGAGATTCCAAGTTGACATGAGGTTCCATTGTTCTCAAAATAAATATCGATCCGACGGTCTTCTAGAGATCGCCGCAAAAAATTCGATATCGAAGTAGCGCACGTGTTCGTCTCTCAAAATCCCAAATCTGAACTAGACAGAAGGAATTCGATTCATCGCGAGGCCCGTTAATTTATATTATGTCTGTCCTCTGGTAGGAAAAAACGACATTGGATGGTTGCGAGTTGACGGAATGCCATTTTGGGACATTTTCGAACGACTAATGACGAGAGGTTTCGAATTTTAGAGTTTTTTCTGAGGTAGGTGATGGTTATTGCTGAGTTGTGGGGGCAAGCGTCAATGGAATCTGCTGACGATCCTGCAGAAAACCTCTATGTTCGGAGTAGATGTTTGCTGATGCTATTGTATGATTGATTTCGAAATCATTCATCATGATAAATAATTATATTAATAATTATAATTATTAGCAGATCATTATCACAATCAATCAAGCTCTTACCCAGAGCCGTTCCTAACGAGGGTGCAATATTCCAGAAACACTTTTCATAGAACGCTGATTTTCAACAATTTGAACGTGTGGTTGTATCGTATGAGAAGCCATTTTTTTAATTGTCCTACATCACACATCTCAAAATAATCAGACGAATTCAGTGCGCCATCTATATTTTATTTATTCCTGAAAAACCGCACAATTTGGAAAACCCTTCATATGAAATATGAATGCAATTGTCTTATTCTTCATGATACAAATTTAGTAAACATGTCAAACATTGTCTACGAAGAATCTGTACAGGGTGATTCACGTATCTTCGTAACCTAATTTTTCTCGAAATGGTATGAATATTTTTTTAATTCTGTTGACGGTATTTGGTACAAGTCAATGTTGACTTGAGATGTGCATAAAAGTCGGAGAAAAAAATTAAGACGCCAGGCGTTGCGGAGCTATCAAGAATTTTTTCTCCAAAAACATACCTTTTTTATTATGTCATTCGAAAGATAATTTGATCCTGAATGTTTCTTCTGAAAACCATTTTTTTCTATATCTTACCGTCAGTGACCTGCAGCGTATTTTATGTTAATTTTATTTCATTTATTTTTTTCTGTTTTGTGACAGTATGCCTTGATTTAGAGACATAGATATGATTGTGTTTCTCAAAATTAAAGAGTCTTTGTAGCAAACTTTTTTTCGATCATTATATTCATCAAATATTATATTTCATAACAATAAATATTTTTTTAATAATAAATGCAACATGTAAAACTATAATTATGTTCCATATTTATGATACATACATAAATTATATTTTTTCCTTAGTTCAATATTAGTTTCTTTGTCCAGGTGATCCCTAATATTTTGGGCAAAGTAACTTAGGTATAATGAAATAAGGAAAAGATATAATCTATGGATCATAATGGCCGCTATATAGAACATATTATGATTTGACATTTTTCGTTTGTTATTAAAAAAATGTTCATTGATATAAAATATAATATTTGATGAATATTATGATCGAGAAATTGTTTGCTACAAAGTCTCTTTGATTTTAAGAAGCACACATATCTATGTCTCTAAATCAAGGCATACTGTCACAATACAGAAAAAAAATTAGCACAAAACATGCTGAAGGTTGCTGACGGTAAGAAATAGAAAAAATGTGGTATTCAGAAGAAACATTCAAAATTAACTTATCCTCGAATGACACAATAAATAAGGTATGATCCTGGGGAAAAAATTTTGAAGGTGCGACACTAGGCTTCTTAATTCTTTTCTTCGACTTTTATGCACATCTCACGTCAACATTGACTTGTACCAAACACCGTCAACAGAATAAATAATAATTCATCCCTTTCCAAGAAAAATCAGGTAACAAAGATAAGTAAATCACCCTGTACATGCCTCTGGAACCGAATCTAGACTAAAAACATCCATAATAGTCAAACACAAAGCACACAAAGGGGAAAAAATCTCTTGTGCACCCTCACAAACGTGAAGTGCACCATCTCTTGCACTCTTGCACCAATGTTTACTGCCGGCATCTGGAGTACGCGAAGATGACCCTAGAAACAGAAAGCAAGAACACGAAGAACGAAGCATCTGACTTGCAAATGAACCAGCTCGGCATGAATCACACTCTCCTCTGTGCTCCTTACAGACCATTGAGTTCGCGAGGACATTACGTGCATCGTACTTTTCTGTGCTTTCAGTTTTCACCCTCTTGAGGGAAACACGCTCGACTGTGGATAATATGGGTGACAGATCGACGACGACCGTATTGATGGATGGGATGATCTGTCAATTTTCGGTGAGGAGTTTTCCGCTTCGTTGGATTTGATTAAATAGTGGAACCCTGGTGGAGGTTCGGTATTCTGTGGTCTGGGGGGTTCATTAATTAAGTTATTGTACATTTGCGACTAAATGAAGTGTGAATTGGGATTTATCGAAGAGGATTTATTGGAATTAAATTTTATTGTTTCATTTCCGAATACATTTCTTACTCTTTTTTAGTAGATTAGTAGGTCAAATGATCAAGTGACATTATACAGAATATTTTTCGTTACTTTAAAAATTAATGGATATTGTAGGGTATAACTCTATATTCCCGACACTTTCCTTAAAAAAACCAACTTTATGTATCATCAAAATTGATTTATTATTTGGGAATTTCCATCATACACAATTTCTATGTTCAATGTTTCTACCAGCGTTCGCCAGACCTCGTCAGCAGAACATTCTATGCTCTAAATCCTCTATTTTCGCTACTCTAGATAGACAGATATGTATCTTGATATGTATATAATTTGGAGTTGGGAAAGTGGAGAGCTTATCTCCACGCACTTTTTTTCAGTTATTGAGGTTCATAAAAAACACTGGTTCTAAATGCCCAACTGTAAAGAAGGACTACCCTAAACAGCTGAACTTAAGGAGAACACTGAATGTCGCAATGCACTATCTCATGTAAATAAAGGGTTTTCCAATAAGAGGTGTTATTTTGATATTCAAAGAAAAATGCCATTTTTCATATAAATGATCGGATGTTTATTTCATTATAAAGAAGAAGCTCTTCCGTTGATAGTGGAAAATAACATCAGGCATATATCCACCACGACCACGCTGACAGGACCATATCTTTTTAATGAAATTTTCCATAAGCAAATCGCAAATTGGCTGCCCTATGTCCTCGATAGCCTCACGAATTCCATCTTTGAGGTCTTGAATCGACGCTGGGCTATTGGCATAGACATTCTCTTTCACGTGGCTCCAAAGGAAGAAGTCCCAAGGTGTTAAATCACAAGATCTCGGTGGTCAATTGTGATCACCTCTTCGAGAGATAACACGGTCCGGACACTTTCCCCGCAAAAGATCAATAGATGATCAGCCGGCTTGAGTTCTTGTGTTAACTGAACTCTATAAGCCTTAAGACGCAACTATTTATGCAAAATACGGTGAAATGACTTTTGTGGAATGCCTAATTCCAAAGAACGACGAGGAATGGACAAACCTGGGTTTTCTTCAACACTTTCGGCTACAGCAGCAATATTCTCGGCTGTTCTTGAGCGATGTGCACGGGTTTTATTCATCACATCACTAACTTGTCCCAACAGCTCGACTTTTTCCACCAAGTTCTTTATTGCGGTCCGACAAGGTGCTTCACGACGACCCAAAAATGTTCTAATTTTACCAACCGTCTCTGCCAAATTTTCACCATTTTTATAGAGAATTTTAATAATTTCAGTGCGTTCTTGAAGAGGGTATCGTTCCATTTTTATTAATGGCGTAGTTTCTACTTGTCAAATCTCACAAAATAACGGCTTCAAACGTGATCTACCGAAATAGCGGGCTATTCAAAATAACACCTCTTATTGGAAAACCCTTTAGAAGGTAGCCAATTCAAAAATCTAATTTGTCTCAAAGAATCACGTTTTTTTCATTGTGAGCAAAGTATGAAGTTAAAAATCACAAATTTGTTTGAAGCAAAGCAAATATGAAGTTAACAACGAAGTTTTCTTGCTTCAACCTCTACATCAGGATCAAACTCCATCATCCTTCCATATCTAATAAAGACTGTTTGCGAGCTGTCAATTCGGCTCAATATCAGATCAGACCTGATCGCATATGACATGCGTACGTCCGTAACGCACGTACGCCAATATTGACTCAAAATCCCGCCTTTCTTTTAATGAAGGTTATTTACGCAATAATGCCTCATACTGCGCCACCGTTGATAGCACTGTTTGTTGGTTAACGGTCGGTTGCACACACTGTAACGTGGACACGTGACGCGTTGCGTCGCCTGTCTTTTGTTCGGTTTAATTGCGTTTCAATAAGCAATCGCCTACTCTTCTTGAAATCTTTGGGGAAGGATTGATATATCAATATGTAAATAGGACCACGTGGGGTGCAGCGTGACGCTACAACCCCTTGATATATGAGGAATTTAAGTTGGTAAACATATCTATTGATGATTGAAGTTTGAGCTGATGCTAAGGGTTCTCAGTTCGATTATATCATAGAGATAAAACATTTAAGAAAAGTTCTGAGCAGGTACTTTTGAGTGCTCATTCATTGTTGAAGCAATGAGGCTAGAAAACGTTCAGAAAAAATTCTTACGGTACTCAAAAGGTGATCCCGAGAATTATTCAATCAGGTTCAGGCATTTTAATGTCGTCAGTTTGGAGTATCGCAGGGCTTTGAATGATGTTTTGATGCTCCAAAAGCTGTTGAATGGGTCTTTAGAGTCGGCATTCCTCCTTAACAGTACATATTTCTTTTTATGCGCCAACTGTATCAATGACGAAACACAACATCTTTTTCCTAATTAGGAGAAATACTGTTGCTGCCAAAAATTCACCCATACATCGAATGCAAAAGGAAACCTTATTGTTTGGTGAAGTCTGTGACATAATCTTCGACGGTTCGAGAACTCTTAAGCGAAAAATGTTGGAAAAATATTTCGAAGATCTTTAACTTCCACATTTATTTTTTGTATTTTTATCAATAACTACTAGCACATACAATTTTTTTCCTCATCAGAAACTAGTTATTGTTTTTTGATTATTGATTGTTATTCTTTGTGACCATGGGTAATTTGTAATGCATTTTCATATATGCACTTTTGTTTGATATTTTGTGAATACCTTTTTAGATGTGAAAATCATCCGTGAGTATTCCATAGTGAATAAATAAATAAATAAATAAAATTACCTCAAAATTTTGTATAGGACTCGAGATTGAAAATAAATACAGTAGAACTTCCTTATAACTAAAGCGCTAAATCCACAAAAAAAATCGTTATAAGAAAACTTCGCTGATGAATGTAAGTTTATCATTCAAACTTAAGCACTTGCTTTATACATTTTCGGACAACTTTCACACTAGCTTAATGATTAGATTGAAACCAAACAGCCAAGGGTGTATTTAGAACTGTTTCAGAAGGATCTCTCTGCCCGCCGTAATGATGGTCGGGATTTATCACGTACGTCCGGAAAATTTTCGGAAAAACCCACCATTATACCTTTTCACCAATACCTTCTCTATAGAGAGAATTTACTTAGTTTAGAGGGTGTTTTCAACATGGAATTTGGATTCAAGATGCAATGTCTTGTACGAAATTCGTTATACAGAGAAATTCGTTATACAGATGTTACTTATATCGAAGTTCCACTGTATATAAATGCAAAATCTCAGCTCGATCGGAATGATATTCTCGAAACCTTAGAATGTAAGGAATGGGCTAGGTACTGCAATACCCCATATGAAGCATTCTTTCAACAATGAACCATCATCGACCAACAGACAAAGACCAATAATTCCTCCTTGGGTAATTGGAAGTGGTCGCAGCAAAAATAATCGCAGAAAAATGAAGCCCTGTCCGTCCGAAGATTCCGAGAACGATGCAAATGACGTAGTTGGCCGTTGAGATTGATACTTGGCAGTTATCTCGAAACGAGGTTGTTTCTCTTTAATGGGACACCCCGCGATCGAACACGTCGTCCTAAGAATGGCTATCATTTCGCTGGATGCCAAACAAATGAGACCACTTTGCTACTGTTTCCAGCGCATACTTAATAAATTCCTCTCTAATTCACTTGCCGCCTGGTATCGAAACTTGTACGTTCCTGTGGGTCTTATTGTTGGCTGATTACGATTTGAAAGAATGGAGAAAATGACTAGGTTGGGTCAGGTAAGATGTCATTTCAGTCGAATTTGAATATTCCATGCCAAATTTCCTTATTTCTTATTCGAGACTTGATTTGATACTGAAAGATACTTGTGTTAATTTAAATACCCTTAGTTTGCGCTTTAACTAACTGTTTGGAGCAAACAATTTTTTATACTTAGGAAAAAGATGCTACTGAGGTTCCAGCTCTCTTCGCAATTGGTGATTTTCTTAGTGACTCACAGAAGACTCACTCTAATCTAATATTCTGTCTATATGTTTCAGGAGTTAGTCCTTCCTGGGGTTCTCTAAGGTTTTCAGCGCAACAACACATTTGCCGAATTTAACCCCTTGCGATTTTTTATGGGGACATCTAAAATGACATGTTCATAACGATCGTTTCAAAACTCTGGCCCACTTGAAGATCAACATTCGTTCGGCTGTAGCAAAAATTAACGAAATGCTGAACACTTCCGAAATTGATTAACGCAGATTATTGAGAATAATTTTTTAAAACTGTAAACATAAACTATATGTATATGTTGTACTTGACGATGAAGAAATAATTAATTCGATATTTGCATAAGTTCTGGTTAATTGTGGTATTTCTGCAATCTGTAACTTTTCATAAGCTTACAGGAAAATTTCAATTCTGAACCTCTTAAAGGGATCTGTAGCTTACAGAAATCTTTAAATATTTACGAGTACTCGACGGGTGATCGGAAGCAATATCGAATGACATATGGTTGAATGGTTTGTTTATTTTAGGACGAACACCAACGTTTAAATATAAGAAATTCATGATGAACATAAATAATATGGCTTTGTTTATTGGATTGTCATCGGAAGAAAATCATAACAGGTAAAACATTATTCAATAATATACATGACTTGAAAATCATTCTATTTTTAAAGTTGGAACTTGAGGAGAATTGGAAGGAAAAGGTTGCGTGATCAAATGAATCCATTTAAATGCCGGATGACCAGAAAATGTTCAGATTGAAGAAATACCGAATGCCCAGTTTGTGAACATGTTCAGATTGAAGAACCAGTGTACTATAAACTTAATAAACGCTCTACAGCTATTTTAACCAAGAATTTTTTTCTCTTTCCTGTTTTCAATTTAATAGATGAAAAAAATAAACGAAAACTACATTCAGATAAATGTATTTTCAAATTCAAATCAAAACCATTTACTCATAATACATAAAGTTCCATGATCAAATCTCACGAGTGAAGGTTATGCTTTTCAGCAGTTCAAAAGTGGCACTGTAAATAAGAAAGCTACAAGAACCAATAGAACCATTCCAGAATTGTATTATTTACGAATCTGTAAGTCGGTCAGTTAGAGGTCAATCGTACGCTACAGTATCGTAACTTACAGATGAAAAGCAGAATACCACCATAAATTGAATTTAAATTCCTCTAACCTATCCTGTACAATTTTTCAGATAGATAGATTTTTAGGAATGATCTATTCCGAATGTTTTCTGTTGCTTCATCAATATCTTCATTGACTCGATGACGAATTTCTCCAATTGCAACCCCCGATGCATTTATTTTATTTCTCCCCCACATTTATTACGGTTTCCATATATTCTCACGTTCCTGGCGTCCGACCTAAACATCTAATCAGATCAACACAAATCATTATGACCCATCGTTCTTCTGCATCCCCAACAAAAAGAACGATGCAAATATTTTTACCATTTCCAGCGTCATGAAAAAAAAATCTGTTGTGTCACTTGCAAAGTGAGGTGTAGCGCCATCTTGTTTAAACCAAATGTCCCCTAGATCAATATTCATTAATTTTTTAATAATACAATAGATGAAACAAAAAAGTCCTTAGCTGAGGTTGGTACAAAACGGGGTACCATACTTTTTGACGTATGATATCAGAGCACATCGAAAAACCTCAGTAGAAAAAACCCTGTCTCGCCGTTTTTACAAAATTGAAACTTAAAACTACTCGAATGAATACCTTCAATATTCAGATACAAAATACTTAATTCATGATTTTGAGCCAGGAGGGTGTTTTAAACCAGGTCTGGCATTCCAAGTGATGATTTTTCGAATCTCCTGTTCTTTTAAGACCGCTACAGGTCCCTACAGAAGGGTAATCATCTCCCATAGATTTAAATAGTGGTATTTCATCCTAAATATCGAAGTCAATTTCGGAATAATGATAAAAAACGTGTGGCAAACTTATGTCCAGTGACATTACCTAACTATAATGCTCACCAAACAGTGACTTGTTTTGGTATGCGTAAGTTTCTCATGAATAATTCGTGGATTTTCTTCTCCCCAGATGCGACAATTGTGTTTTCACCCAACTGAAGGATGAAATTATTCGTGTCCTTAGCTAAATAGAGACTCAATAATGTCCAAATGTCATTGAAAATGTTAACAAAAGAGTGGACGTTTGCTGATATTATTTTTCATAACTGTCATAACTGAAACTTCTGTTACTAATGAAAAGTTTTTGAAAATCATGTAAATTGTGTGTTTATATATTCTTAAAAAAACGCTCAAATTAAAACACCCTTTACTTTACATCCTGTTTTAATGAATATACAGGGTGTCTACTTCTAAAAGTGCAAAACTTTGAGAGGAGTTCATACAAAGTATTTGCAACAAAGTTTCGAATGTGTTCTGTTGCGTAGTAACCTCATCTTCATTGAATGACGAATTTCTTCAGTTGCATCCACCAAATGCATTTATTTCTCCCCCACATTTATTACGGTTTCCATATATTCTCACATTACTTCCTGGCGTCCAAGCTAAACATCTAATCAGATCAACACAAATCATTACGACCCTTCGTTCTTCTCCATCCCCAACAAAAAGAACGATGCAAATATTTTTACCATTCCCAGCGTCATGCTATATACCGGACGACCTGACAAGCGATTAGTACGTTGCATGGTCCATTCTTTCTTCGATTTTGTGACTCGGAAACAATTTGACATCGCTTAGGTCACGTGGCATCATCATTAGCAGGCGTGAGAGGGCGAACGCTTGAACTGGTATTATCATGACCGATTTAGTCAAGTCGGCCGACTCTTTATACAAATGTCATTGTGCGTAAAAAGTGCAGTTGTCATCGTAGAGCTAAGAGGGGTGTTAATGATTTACGGTATGGGTTTGCCGGTAGTGACATGGCGTTTTGTATTTAGTGTATTTTTTCTATGCGCTTTTGTTCAGGGTAATATTTATGTCCTGGGTGTCCTCCTCTTTTTATGACCGCCCTGTTTTGTAACGCCGTTGATATTAAGTGAATATTAAGGGAGATGTTGACCAGTACTTTCTAGCGTTTTTTATGAGTGCTCGTTTCTGGGATTTTGATTTGTACTCAATGTCCGAATGAACTGATAATGTTACGAAAAAATACTCTTAAATTGTTGCATGATGATAATGAGAAAAAATAATTCAAATTTCAATATCTGGGTCTGAAGTTACTCAAAAATTCAAATTTCTTACAGTGGAACTCCCCTTCAACGAACGTCTGTATAACGAATTTCGTACATGACATTGCACCTTGAAATCAAATTCCATGTTAAAAACACCTTCTGAAACGAAGTAAATTCTCTCTATAACGAAATATTCAAAGAACATCACTATTTGAATGGGTATTGGTAAAAAGATATAAGGGTGGGTTTTTTCCGAAAATTTTCGGGGCGTACGTAATAAATCTCGACCTTAAAATAAATCATTACGGCGGGCAGAGAAATCCTTCTGAAACAGTTGTAAATAGACCTCTGTTTAGTTTCAATCTAATCATTACGCTAGTGTGAAATTGGTGTAAAAATGTCCAAAAGGAAGTGCTTAAGTTTGAATGATAAACTTAAATTTATCAGTGAAGTCGACCGCGACATTGCCGACTATAGAAACAAATTTTCTGTTAAACGAAATTTTTTTATAACGAATTTTTTTTGTGGATTTAGCGCTTTCGCTATAGGGAAGTTCCACTGTATTTCTTTGGGGAGTTTTAGTGAAGAAAATGAGGAGATAACTCTGAAGAAATTACAAATTTTCATCCTCTATTATTATATAATCTACCCATTATACGTCTGTTTGATCGACCATAATAATATCCATTAATCACTTGTTAATAATGAGTCATTAGTCACTGCTGTGATATCCTTCCTCGATTTAGCAATAATGTTATGAAAACTGATATTTCTACAGCGTTTTAGAGTTCCCTAACCTAACCTAACCTACAAATATGGGTGAAAATACCTTTTCAATCGGGGGCCAAATTTACTTTGAATGTGATAAACTTTCATTACGAAATATTCCATGAAAAAATTCCATGAAAAAATTCATAGATTTATAGTTCAGGGATCACCGATTCTGGTCACCCCGTATAGCTCCGCTCGTGTTGTCCGTTTGAAGTGATCAACCCTTTCCTCGAGAAGAATGCCTCCGATACTCAAAAGTATTCGATTCCAGCCCAAATACCGTGAATAACAACAACGACCATAGACACACCAAAGAATATAATTCACAAAAAAACGATGGTACACAAGTAATAGCAACAATATCTCAAAAGAGGCTAATCCTTCTCGAAGCTATGCTCAGCTACAAAAGACCCAATTAATTAGGCTTCTCTTTCGAATAACAAACAACACCTAACAAGACTGTGAAATCGGGGTCGATTTAATAAGTGATATTTCACAAAGACAGGCTGGTTACCAAGAGAGATGACCACAAAAAGCATCCATTTTACATGATTTAGATCTATTAAATATACGATGAACCTTTACAGAAGAGCTATATGTATTCATTCTTGACATTGCTATCATTAGTCATCTAGAGAAGCTTACAGGTAGCTTTAACGCTTGATTTCGTTCGTTTTATTGATGAGCACAGTTGGTTTATACTGGGGAAATGTTAAGAGATAATTTGTTCTTGTTCGAGAGGTTGGAGCGTTTTGAAAGCGCACGCAATGTTTCTTGGGGACTTGGAAACTTGCTTTAACGAGAAGTATAGTTATCTGTTATAGTATGAGAGATGGTTATTCGTTATTTGATATCGATTTTTATAATACACTGAAACTTCCCTATAACGAAAGCGCTAAATCCGCAAAAAATTCGTTATAAAGAAATTATGTTATACAGAAAATTTGTTTCTATAGTCGGCAATGTCGCGGTCGAATTCACTGATGAATTTAAGTTTATCATTAAACTTTAAGCACTTCCTTTCAGACATTTTCGTACAACTTTTCACACTCGAGGTCTCGAGGTCGAGATTTATTACGTACGTCCGGAAAAATTTCAGGAAAACCCCACCCTTATACCTTCTTATCAATACTCATTCAAAGAGTGATGTTCTTTGGATATTTCGTTATAGAGAGAATTTAAATTTACTTCGTTTTAGAGGGTGTTTTTAACATGGAATTTGGATTCATGGTGCAATGTCTTGTACAAAATTCGTTATTCAGAGAAATTCGTTATACAGACATTCATTATGGGGAAGTTCCACTGTTCTAAAACAAGTTGCAGAATTAGCTCTTATTACAACTCGAATGTAGAATTCGAAAATGAGCGATGAAGGGAACAGTTTTCGAAAGCAAGATTGTTGGAATTGTCTTCTGCAACGAGTATTAGACGATATTTTCTGTGTTTTGATGAAATTCTGTCGAAATTCGATGAAGAATTCAGATTATACAACCTAGTGACTTTTGTATTGTATTTTGGCAGTTGGTTTAACTGTTACAAAAATTGAAAGATTACGAAATTTTAATTTGAATGTCAAGTTTAGAATTTCGAAATAGTTATTTAAGCAACTAGGTTATTAAGGACAGCGACTAATGGTCAAGATATTTCAACGCGTGAGCGGTGCGAATGCGTTAATAGTTCGAGACCATTAGTCGCTCAATTAATAACCGAGTTGATTACAAGATTTTTCCGACGAACTTAATATGAATTATCTATAAATTCTTGATTTTTCTCATTTCCTACAAGACATATATTTGACAAAATGAAATTTCTATGTATCTATGTTCCAATAGAGTTTTGACATTTCTCGTATAGTGCTCCTGAATACTTTGTGATCGGTTGCCATGTGGATTGCACATTGAAAAAGCAGAAATTGAGCATTAAAATGGGTCATTAATGATCAGTTTCGTACATATTAAAATCACCTTTTATTATGAGTTCGACGGAAATAACTTTTTATTGGATTTCTATGAAATACACAATTAGGAATTAACTTGAACCTGTAATGCCATCTTGGCAAATATACAGCCTACATATATGTATGTAGCTGAAAATATTAACCATCTAAGGATATTTGTCATGTAACTGACATTTTTTATGTTGCATCATGCATTGAGTTATAGAGGTTTTAATAGGAGAAAGCTTCTTTATACACATATTCATAATTTTCTTGTAGCACCAATTATACAGTATATAAATTGCTGGTTGAAACTTTTCCTGTAGATACATCTGTGCTATACGTATATTCATCATCGAACTAGGAAAATTCCCTTGAGTCCTAAAAAATGTTGTGCACATCAGATCTGAAACAATTTTATAATAGCACAGATGATTCATAATTAGCAGAAACCTCCAATACCTTATTTTCTTGATGAAAATTAAACTTTTCCTATCAACAATGATTACCAATAGTATATTATGCAACGAGCGTATAATGATTGCTATTATTCGTAGGCGCGTGGCCCAAATCACCGAGCGAATAATAGCCATTATACGCAAGTAGCATACTTTACTTTATCCAGGACTATTGAATATATTTCTTGAAGATTTTAACATTTGGCGACCGCGACAAAATCCCTTCTATGACTAGCGTGAAAAAAGTCAAGTTGGCACATGAGAAATTTCTGGAGAACTGGTCATTGTAATGAAAAATGCTTCAATTGGTATAATAAAAGTAGATTTGGCCCTCGATTAACAATGTATACCCATATTTGTTAGTTGGAGTACTTTAGAATACTGAAGAGATACCAATTTGAAGAATATTATATCAGCTAAATCTATGAAGCATCTGACAGCAGGGAATTATATCTCATTAATCACTTGTGATTAATGGATATTATTTTGGCCGAGCCCACAGACGTAAAATGGCTAGATTATATAGTAATCGTGGATAAATTATATTACTTGAAGTGTGTTGAACTTTGATAGGATCCGAAGTCAGTGTTGACAACCACAAAACGAAAAATATACCTGAAAACGATGCTGAGTTCATTACAGCACTGTTTTCAGAGCTGTAATTAACTGATTACGATACTGAAATGAATTATTAAATCGTGTGAAAACCAAATCTAGAAATGTAGACGCCAAGTTAGTGTCCCATGTGCCAATCTATCAGGTTAGGAAGCAATGAAGGCAGAAATCTTCGATATTTCCCATGATAAACACTGAGAAATCAAACTAAACCCTTATCAACTGCTGAAAAGATCCGTGAATTTGAAGAATCCGAATCCAATCTCATTTTATCCTTCGACCGCATATCTCTTGAATCCTAAAAATATAAAAAAACCTCTTTCAAACATCGAGTTGACTCCGAACAAAAGTAAACAGATTGTAGGTGGGGCACCTGTCCGAATCGGTAATAAATTTCGAGAACTTTCAGTTTTTATTTGATTTATCGTGGTCCACGGTCCACCAGTTAATTTTTCCGTTCGGGTCTCTTACCCATTTTACCTGCTCTATGGTTGACGGCCACGGTATTAATCAACAGGTGTGCACAGATCAAGAGATGCGGTGGAGTTCTGTGCGTGGTTGAGATTCGCAACGTTTGACAGATTTTATCTATGTCGGTTTTGTGAAAAGTCATTTTGATGGGATGTTAGAGGTTCCCACCGTTTGGGACTTGACGTAACTATGGTTCTAGGGTTGGGGAAATGGTTCAAGATGAAGATGATGGTACCTATGAAGAACCGCCACTTATAGTTAATTCAATTGGCACAAGTACGTATACAGGGTGTCTGTAAACAAATGCGAGGGACTTAGGAAGATGATTCCTCGATGGAAATAAGCAGGGGTAGTTCATATAATTCTTTTCGAAATCGACCTCTCTTCCAAGATACAGCCTTTGGAAGGCGATGACGAGTAGACAGTTTTTAAATTTCTTAGGAGTCCTAAAGAATACCGACTCATAAAACTATACATAATATGATTCATTAAGTAGATGTTACTCACACAATTTTTTTTATCTCATTACTTCATTATTTTCCCATTCAATTCTGGAGAAAAAAAATTCTCTTTCAAAATTTCGATACAGTCGATACTTTTCTGGGGAAAAAATAAAAACTTACGAGCAGTTATGATCAATGTTCATTCCATTTCATCGTATGTTCCATAATAATAATAATTTACTGATCCTCTAAAACACATAAGAGTGTATAGGACACGTCAGGTAACACACAGTATGATAAAAAAAAATAAAAATAATAACAAAATTCTTCGATGCTGTAATAAGACGTTTCTATTAAAACGTCTAAAAAGTCTCAACTGAATACTTGAACTGTTTGTTATTTAGAGTCTTGAATCTTCTAGGTAAATGATTAAAAAGTTTAGTTCCAAAAAAGTTGGTTTGGATTCATATTTGGTGGTACGGTGTCTTAAATGAACTGTCTGAAAATAAACTTTAATTGTTGTCCTTGATGAAGGAAAAAAATTAGGTGAATGGATATTCGCCATAGTTTTTATTTAATTGAATTTCTGAATCAAGTTCCTCTCTCTGTCCCACCCTGTATTACTAAACTCGGAAAAAAATTTCTCTTTAGGTTTCAGGTGGAATTTTTTTGCCAGGACATGATTCAATTTGACGTGAATTTTTTGATGATTGAGCATTAATTGAAATATTATTTTAGCTTGTTCCAGAACTTGTGCTTGTTATTTAATAATTAATAATTATGTTAATTCTGAAGACGGCTAGCGAATTCTGGCCGAAATGTGAATATATAAAGTGAAAGTGATGAAAATAGCCTAAATAATAATTTCCTAAGAATGTGATTTGAGTTATTCGAGTGCAGGTGATTTCGAAAAATGAAAATTTTGTTGAATTTCGTCAGAATCGTAGTAATCCTGAGAAAATTTTAAGAAAATGAAAATTCTGGCTTGTACTGCTAGTTTGGATCTAAGCCCTCAGTATGACCCTCTATATCACTCATTTACAAGTTACATTCAATTCTCACATACAGAATACCTGAAAATAGTATATTATGCAACAAGCGCATAATGATAGCTATTATTCGCGAGGTGAAGTTTAGTACACGAGCCGTAGAGAGTGGTCCAAATCACCGAGTGAATAACGCTAGTAGCATACTATACTTTATCCACGACTACTGAATATATTTCTTGAAGATTTTAACATTTGGCGACCGCGACAAGACCCTTCTATGACAAGCGTGGAAAAAGTCAAATTGACACATGAGAATTTTTTGGAGAACTGGTCATTGTATATTTTCTAATAAAAAATGCTTTAATTGATATAATAAAAGTAGATTTGGCCCTCGATTGACAAGGTATGCCCATATTTGTTAGTTGGAGTACTTTAGAATACTGAAAAAATACCAAATCAAAGAATATTATATCAAAGCTAAATCTATGAAGCATCTGACAGCAGTGAATTATAATCTCATTATTCCCTTGTAATTAATGGGTATTATTAAGGCCGAGTACAGAGACGTACAATGGACGGATTTTACAATAGTCGTGGATAAAATTATATGTTTTAAAGATAACAATTTTTATGTTGGATCATGATTGAAATTATCGAAATTCGAATTAAGCATTCCGCTTGCCAGAGGTACCCAAACTCTGCGACGGCAACTGGACCACATCAAAGACTTTCAGAACACTATAAAAATCTCAAAAACATCTCGAAACAACCATTGCGGGCATACTAAACACACAGTTGAACACTGGGACGTGTGATCGGGTAGAAAAGTGACTAGCAGAGCTCTGGCGGGGGGCGCCCGACCCCCCACAGGGGGGCCCCATAAACAATGGTGTAAAGAGCTCGTTTCTCCCATCTCCGCCCTCTAGCCAAGCAACGGGATCCTTCATTTTTCATTAAAATTGCCCTTCGACCGTTGTTTATTTTCGGGTTTATGTGGGTCTTTCGTTTTTCTAGATGGGAATTTTCTCTGCGGCTCTATATGTTATATTTTATATTGATAGTGTTCTAAGGATCTCATTCCATCTCGAATGCCATTGTGGCTTGGACGAAATGACCGGACAGATTGAAATACTGGATAACATCTCGAGAAGGTCGTAATAAATGTGGAATTGAAAATGGTTAGGATGGTCTGAATTGAGGAGAAAACTGCTAGTTGTTAGTTGGAATATTTTGGGATATGTAGTTGAATACGAATCTTGTAGATATTTTTGGAGCGCTGAAGTCATAAAACATAATAATATGGTGGAATTTGTTAAATTGACCTAAAATAGTAATTTAATCAACTAGGTTATTAAAGACAGCGACTAATGGTCGAGATATATTAATGCGTGAGCGAAGCGAACTCGTTAATAGTCCGGGACCATTAGTTGCCCGATTAATAACCGTATTGATTACAAAATTTTTCTGACGATCTCATTCTGAATTGTGTATGAATTCTTGATTGGAATACATTCTGGTTTTACACGAGACTTACATTTGAGATAATAAAATTTCCATGTATCTATGTTCCAGTAGAGTTTTGACATTTCTCCTTGTGCTTCTGAATACTTTCTGAACGGTTGCCATGAGGATTGCACATTAAAATAGCACAAATTGAGCATTAAAATGGGTCATTTATGATCAATTTCATGCACATTAAAATCACCTATTATTTTGAGATCGACGGATAATGTCATTACTGCTGTATTTTTTTTCGGTTAATTGATTCTATTACGATTTTATTCTTCGTTATACGGGGTCTTTATAAATGATTGTAACATCGTAGGTTGCTTAGGAAATATTTTATATTATGGTTTTTCATGCAAAGTCTACAAATTTATAATTCCACTCACATAATTCGAAATGACAAGCCTAAACTCGCACTTTCAGTTGTTTAAATCATGTTTTACATCAGAACATAAATATTTAAAATAGTCCAACGCCAACTGTTATAATCATTTATAGAGACCCTGTATAAAAAATATCGGTTAGAAATAATTTCAACAATGGTGGTTTTCATTTAAATATAGATAGAAATAAGTTAAGCTTAATATCTCCAATATTATAATGATATCAACATTTGAGTGAATTTGAGATTTCTAATATTTCCATGAAAAAAATGAAATCGAGTTTGAGGTCAGATAATAGGGGTATAAATAATAGTTATCCAATCTAGTTTATTAACGACAGCGACTTATGGTCAAGATATTCAGATAATCTGAGACCATTAATAGTTATATTAATAAACTAGATGGTCACAAGATTTTTTTCGTCGACCGCATTATTGATTGAGTATAAATTTTTGATTGAAATACATTCTTATTTTTCACTAGACATTTATTCGACATAATATAAATTTCTATGATTCCATGTTCCAGTAGAATTGTGACATTACCCGTATTGCTTCTGAATGCATTCTATTCGGTTGTCCATGACGATTGCTAATTAGAATTGCATAAATTGAACATTAAAATGGGTCATTGTTATTCAATTTCGTATACGTTAAACCCGCCTTTTAACGGGTTATCCATTTCGCGGTTTCAAAAGTATACGGCTGGAATTCGATATCTGTCAAACGAAGTTTTAAAAAAAAAATTTGTTTGTTTAGTTGAAAGTCTGACATTTATGAAAATGGATCGCTTGACTATCGCACAACGCATGAAAATTGTAAAAACCTAATACAAAATGGCGATTCTGCCACAGCCACATATCGTGCTTTAAGAGCAGATTTTGGTTTACATAATTGTCCAACTACGCAAGCAATTGGTAAAATTGTGAAGAAATTTGAAGAGACTGGATTGGTTACAGATATTGTAAGCCCTGTGCATCATCGTTTTGCTCGTACCACTGAAAATATCGCTACTATAAGTGAAAGTGTTGCCGAAGACCCGAATCTGTCGATTCCTCGTCATTCTCAGGAATTAGGACTGTCTTACGGCACATTATGGCGTATTTTGCATTAAAATCTACACCTACACCCAAATAAAATCCAGCTCACACAACAACTGAAGCCAGCCGACCATTCACATCAACATCGTGGATACGTCGAATGGGTGCTTGAACAACCGGCGGTGGACGGCGATATCAACTGGCCACCAAGATCATGCGATTTGATACTGCTTGACTTTTTTTTTGTGGGGCTACGCGAAAGACCGTGTTTATGCAGATAAACCTTCAACTCTTGAGTAGTTAAAAACCAATATTCGTCAAGTTATGGCTGAGATACCGCCCAATATGTGTCAAAAGGTGGTCGAAAATTAATTCAAAAGAATCGATGCTTGCAACAATTCGGGTGGTTGTCATTTAAATGATGTAGTGTTTCACACAAATGTCAACGTTCAAACTTCATAATAAAAAAGAAATATCATGATAAAAAATATTTTTTATGTGTTTTATTTACGTTTACTTTTGAAACCGCAAAATGGATAACCCCTTATTTTGAGATCGACGGAAGACATTTTCCATCATCAATTGAAATCGATCAATAATGGTCCATTTTATTTTTCTATTTCTACTATTTAAATGAGCAATTGTCATGGGCAATTGAACACAAAGTGGTGTTAATTCGAAAACGAAGCATTTTGTCGATATCACTCCGCTGAACCTCTTTTTTGTAATTAAATTGTAAAATGCATCATTCGTAATTCTTGATGATCTTCAACTCGAACTTCGAAAGAAGTTTTTGGAAGTTTCGAGTTTAGAGAGTGATTCCTGACTACCGACGGCTGCCTAATGCTTGCTGAAAAATTGAATAGTAAAGAAGAAAATGATGGTTATAGCCCAAATAATATGTCAACAAATTTTCTGTCATCAAGAATTCTACGTCAATTAAAACCTTTTTCTTTATACCGATAAAAACTGCCTCATGAAATTCAATTCACCCAATAAAGACTATCATAAATGATATATAATAGCACATGAATCCTCCAAGTGGGTGGTAGAAATAACCTCCACACCATCGACTCAATACAGTAGAAATAATAAAAATGCACCCCTACCATAAGTCGAAGGAAGCATCGAAAATGAATGATCCAAATATTCTCCACTCACCGTGACTCTTCCCAAGTCCGATAATATTGATACATCTCCATCATCTGGGACTTTTTTAGGTTCGAACAAAGCGGCGCAAGTTACAAAATGACTCCGGAAAGTTCCGGTTCCATTTTCCGGAAGTAGGGTCGTTTAGAGTGCCATTAAAGCTGCAGTTTCAGGGGGACGTAATGGCTTATTTTGACTTCTTATTTCGGTAATAAAGCTCGCGGTGGTATGGGAGCTCAATTTTTTGGATCGAACGATTTGATTTGTTCAGGGGGTGAAATCTGAGGTCAATGGTGTACATGCGTATGAAGGAACAGATACATAGAGAGTGTTTTGAGAGAACGTTTATATTTTAATAGGCGTTTTCGGAAACTTGCTCAGGGTTATTAACTCGATCACGATTATACTCGGATCACAGACCCGGGTTCCGAGTATACGAACACATCAGGTTTAAGGCGAATTTTGGCGATGTAACTACAGCACACCATAGTTACATAGTTGACAGTTAATAGGCGTATGTTCTGTCGAATCATCACGTGATAGTTACATAGTTACGTGAGTTGACAGAAAATATGTGTATTAACTGTCAACTATGTAACTATGGTAAGCTGTGCTTACATCGCCAAAATTCGCCTTAGGATTTGAAGTGTCAGACGTATCAATAACATAACCAAATATTTTATGAATCTATTTTTTCAGTCCCAGTCTATCTTTCTTTTAATTTCTGGTGTGTTATTTTTGAGTACCTATGTTAAAGAATTTGTTTTTTCAGTCCCAGTTTATTTTCGGATTGTCTCTATAGCTTTGCTATTGGCTTTTGTGAAATCTTTCTTATAATTTCTGTTGTGCCCTTCCATGTTTAATGTTATCTTTGAGTAACTATTTTAAAGAAGTAAAGAAAGCTGTAGCTTAGCACAGAAAAATCTGTATACAAAGTTATGAAGAAGTTGTTTCACATTATTTTCTTGGCTCATGGAACCACACATCTTACATTGAGCCAAATTCTCTTCTCTTTCCATAATTTTTAGGAATATAATCCACGAAATTACTAGAAGAGTAGAAGACTAATTCCCGCCTCTTTCAAATACAAAATTAAACTGCAGTGCGCATGCGGTGACTGTACAACCCTGCTCTCGTGTGGGGTTACGGTAAATCAACCTGGGTCGGTGATCGAGTTAATAGCACCGTACTTTCCGAACACGGGTTGGATGTTCGGGTTAGGTAAACGAACGCGAAGGTTAGGGATCGAGTTAACCCGAGTAAGTATCCGAAAAGGCCTAATTATTTCCACGTCCTCATAAAAATTAGAACTGGAAATTATCAGCGACCTATACGGTATTCGTCTTTGGATTCTTCTTGAGTGATTTCAACCGAGTCTTTCAAGGCCATAACTGGCTCAAAATTCATTCAAGAAAAACTATAGTGCTCTGTTTTCTTGGGAACATCACGGAAAACAGTATTTTTCCAAAGAATTCTTGAAGTAACCACAATAGCATCTCTGAATCTTCCAATATCTTAACCAACCAGTCGATAAACACGATTCTGTCGGTGGCTAGGCTATAGGAATTGTTTCAATAAGTATTGTCAGACATCCGCAATATCGCAAACAGTAGCAATATGCTAACACCCGGCACATCCACTGGATGAGACCGTATTTGGCTTGTCACGTTTGTTATTCACGACTTCTGGACTACTTCACGGCCGAGAGCATGATTCCAACATTTTCTGGTACTGCTTTCCTATGGTGCTTTATTTATTTCGAGAGAGCTTTTCTACGGTGGATTAGTTTAACGATGGGTGGTTCCACGTCAAGTTTTGAATTGGTCATATCGTTTAAAATAGTCACAGAATTATAGGATATAGGGTAAAAAAAGCATAGACATATAAAAGGATGGACAGGGCGTCACGTGACTTTCACACTAAGTTTTGTGCCCCCAACATAAGAGAGAGAGATACTGTGAAAGATGGAGTAATATTAGTGTAGAGCATAGACTAAACTAAACTAATATCACTCCATCCTTCATAGTATCTCTCTGTTTCAATGTTGGAAAAATCACAGAACATAAAAATATCTAATGCGTAGTTATTTACGATCCAATGTTTTTATTATATGTTTTGTGTTTCGCACTAATATTATTCTATCCTTATCTGAAGTCAATATTCTTTCTCACACGTCCTGTCCATTCTTTTATAAGTCTATGGGTAAAAGCTATAGTGATTGACACCTTAATTGCATGGATACATTCAGTAGGGGAATTCGGTTCCTAATTTTACTGCAACACTGAGGTTATTACTGAACTATAGTTGAATGTTATTTTGGTATTACCTTCAAATTTTCAATAAATATCGATTGAATATTCGAGGAGACACCAATTTCCTCGAAGTTACATATTTGATAGTGATTGACACCCAGTATGATAGTCATTGACATAATTTCATTTCACTTTTGCATCAATTTTGGGTATGATATCATCCTTCTTTCTCTCACTCATTCATCCTCATTATAAGGGTGAGTGAGACAAGAAATTTAGACAATTTTCTCCCATATAAACAACGAAGTAACGAAAAGTATCAGTGCTCTTCACATATATACCGATGTAATAAACTATTAGTGCTATCTAGGGTTTATTGACACTACTGCAAACTCTCGCGCCAAATATCTAATGTTGGCGTTTTAAGAATGATAACCTGAAGAAATTGAACTTGACCAATAGGAAAATAAATCATTCTGAAATATGTGGAGACAGATAGAAAAACTCTATATAGCACCAATAGTTTATTACATCGGTATATATGTACACAGTGTCAATCAGTCAACAACTGAACCTCTCACCCTATTATCAATTAAAATTATACTTAAATTACATAATAACATCTTAAAAAATTATAATATATCATTTCGAGAAATGGCTTTTACATTTATAGAGGAGGAAAATGTGTACGGGGTAGTACCATTAATTTCTTCGTATGATACAAGATCACAGAGAAGGTATCTCAATAAAAAACTTTGTCTCCCAGTACAAGTACTGCAGTTATGCTGTGAATACTGGATTTTATTAATAGAATAAACCGAAATGTTCATATCGAAGTCTGCTTTCCATTGAACTAATTTTTTTCTTCTTTCATTAAATTTGTCCTCTCGAATTTGCATCCCAAAAAAAACAACTGAAAAAGAAAAAACGATGATAAAATAATGAGTAATATAAATATCACCTCTGTGTCACAAACTACTCACAGTCTCATTCAAACTTTTCCTTGAAATTTTTTCGATATTCGAAGAAAACTGCTCTAAAGTCAGGAGAGTTTATGAAACCAGGTCTGGATATTTCAATTACCAATAAATTTTTTTTTCCGCCGACTTCGAAATAAAAAGTGATTTCAATGTGTACGAAATTGATCATTAATGACCCATTTTAATGCTCAATTTTTATGGCTATTTTAATGTGCAATCCTCATGGCAACCGTTCACAAATTATTCAGAAGCACTCCAAGAAATGTCAAAACTCTACTGCTGTCTTGTGCAGAATGAGAATGTATTTCATCAAGACATCATACAGAAATCATATTGAAATCGTCGGAAAAATCTTTTAATCAACTCGGTTATTAATCGAGCGACTAATGGTCTCGAACTATTAACGAGTTCGCTTCGCTCATGCATTAAAATATCTCGACCATTAGTCGCTGTCTTTAATAACCTAGTTGATTAAATAACTATTAATGAATGCAAATCATGTGTTTTATTTTCTTCTTGAAAAACGCGCAATTCGAAATGCCCATTACATAAATTCAAAAAAGAAGTGTTAAGACATGCTGTAATCAAAATATATTCATTCCCTGGATAAGTAGGTACCTACTATTCTGATTCTTAAGTCTTAGATCCTAGATGCTCAGTATTAATAAGAGTAAGATTAATATCATGCATTGTAAATTTTGTTCGACTTATCCTATAGGTACACTTGTAGTGTCTTACAAAAGCACTAAATTATGTTATGTTATGGTATGCCGCTCTGTAAAGGTAGACATCAGAGGGTAAACGAATAGTAACTTAAAAGAACCGAAAATCAGCACGGCATTTCCCCCTAGAATATGATGTCGATCCACCCGAAAACAAAAGATACAATCTGCTGTTGACAAGACCGTCATATAGAAAAAATATTAGCACCCATCACCGTCGGTTGACGTGATTCTACATAATTTTGATGTCGTATACAGATAACCAACGATGCGCTACCTACTAGATCCACCAGATACGTCAGGAAAACTTTTGATATTAAATTCGCGGAACGAAAAAAATATGAGCTTTCTCGAATTTCGACAGATACTTATCTTGACTGATAGCAACCCCTTCCGTTGTTTTCACCAGAAAACAAAGGGTCCTTCGCACTGAAGACGACCATTTTTCAGAAGCCTTATCGGGTGACATCTGAGGGAAGAAATGTCAACACTACATTGTCCACAGGGAGCAAAAAATGATGTTTTATGAGCGTTAAACATATGTTTACAAGATTCTAAATAATTGTTTGTGTCGGATTCGAATTTAAAGTACGCAATTATAAGTTATGTCTGTCGTTATAAAGGTTGGTGGACAAAATTCTATGTTTATTGGAATGTACCGTTACCTGATGACAAGGAAGGGTCGCGTTAGCTTGTTTGTGGTACCCGACCAAATTTAAGAATTATTTCTGTTGGTTCAAATATGACATTTGCCATTTATCAGAAAAATTTACAGAATATCATGTTTCAAACTTCACAACGCTGCATATTTTCATGATAATAATTATGGTCTTTATTTCGAAATGCACTTTTTTCACACAGTCCCACAGTTAGTACCGTAGACGTTGACGGATTATTGAAAATTGTTGGATTTTTCCTTATTTTGTGCAAAATATACCTTAAATTGCATATAAATATTGTAAAAACTTCGGTATGTAGTATTCCAGAAGGCTGAAATTTTCGGTATAGATTACAAATACAGTGAAACTTCCCTATAACGAATATCTGGAAAACGAATTTCGTACAAGACATTGCACCTTGAATCCAAATTCCATGTTGAAAACACCCTCTTAAACGAAGTAAATTCTCTCTATAACGAAATATTCAAAGAACATCACTCTTCGAATATTGGTAAGAAGGTGTAAGGGTGGGGTTTTTCCGAAAATTTTCCGGACGTACGTAATAAATCCCGACCTTAAAATAAATCATTACGGCGAGCAGAGAGATCCTTCTGAAACAGTTTTAAATACACCCATGGCTGCTTCTGGTTTCAATCTAACCATTACGCTAGTGTGAAAGTTGTGCGAAAATGTCTAAAACGAAGTGCTTAAGTTTGAATGATAAACTTAAATTCATCACTGAAGTTGACCGCGACATTGCCGACTATAGAAGCAAATTTTCTTTATAACGAATTTTTTGCGGATTTAGCGCTTTCGTTATAGGAAAGTTCCACTGTATCTAAAATAAAATGAAATATTTTTTTCAGTCTGGAACGCATTTTCTTTCATAAAGTAGCATTTCCTGGCCTATTACGGAAAAAAGGTGTTGTTTTAATGTTTTTGTTTCAATTTCATAGCACAAACAGAAAAGGGGATAATTACCAGGGTTTGAATTGTCCAAATGTCAATTTTGGCTCATAACTCGAAAACAAAAGATAGATCAATTCGGTTGATGGCATTATGAGTTTATCGAAAAAAGATAAGTTCCATTTGATGGAAATAGGTCAAAAAACTTTTAATTACAAAAGATCTACTGTTCTTTTCAACATTTATTACATCAAATAACTCTCGTACACGCGAAATGCAATCAGCTAATCAGTATCCCGAATGTTTTTCATACCATTTGTTCTCTTGTCGTGAAATACGTAATATAAAACATGGTGTTTCAAGTACTTAATCCCATCAAATTCAACAAGAGGGTGTCCTGCAACCACAAGAATAATGTTTCCATTCCATTAACTCCGACTGTCCTCGAGTAAGCTAGACAATCACTTAAGGAAAATCAGAGTCACCTAAACAACAGTTCTATATTTTTACTATACTGGTTTACACATTTGCATCTACCATAATACTCTGATATACACATAGGTACATATGTTATATTGTTCCAATAATAGAAAAAGATATTGTGAAAATGAATTATAATATAATTTATGTATAACTGATTACTATGAATCCTCATAAAAGAAGCATACTATTGAAGACCGCTGAAAAAATCCGCAAAAGCAGTACAAAACTCATAACCAAAGTGTTAGCTTAGCTTTTTATGGTGGCTAATAGAATTAGGTGATCAGTGAGTTGCGTTGTAAATGAGGAAGAATTGAATTGAATGTCCCCTGGAAGCGAAACCACAGAATTGTCCCCTTATGTTACCTTTTTCCACCAAATGTTTCCTCTCCCTAACAGAGAAAAGTTTCGTAAAAAATAAGTACAATTAATTATTTCACTAGATAACCATAATTATGTCTGTTAATACATGAATTTGTGGCTTGAACAGGAATTTGCAATATTTTTTATTGGTGGATATTCAATGTTTCTGCTCTTTTCGAATTGAAAATCTGGTTCAATATGTAAAATGAATTGTTCGACATGTTTACGTAGGTACTTGTATATAATAAGTAATAATTTTGAAACTAAATCAACTAAAGAGTTTGAACCATACTGAAACTCTTTAGTTGATTTAGTTTCAAAAATTATTACTTATTATATACAAGTACCATACTCAAACTCTTTAGTTGATTTAGTTTCAAAAATTATTACTTATTATATACAAGTACCATACTCAAACTCTTTAGTTGATTTAGTTTCAAAAATTATTACTTATTATATACAAGTACCTACGTAAACATGTCGAACAATTCATTTTACATATAGAACCAGATTTTCAATTCGAAAAGAGCAGAAAAGCAAAATTGTTAGTGAACGCTGAATCGGAAGAACACAGCATGAAAAAACCTATATTTGAACAATAGTTATTCAAGTTTGAATGATCGTTTTCCCTACATGAACAAGTGTGTTATAGCTTCTATATCTTCTATGAATGAAAGTTTTCCCACGAAAACACTGATTTGTGATTAAAACCCGTTAAAAAAATACTTTTTTTAACGGTGAAAAAAAGTTGTCATTTACGCATCTATAGTGATCAAGAAAAGTCAAGTTTTTTTGACAGTTGTACAAAATAGTTATTTTTGTAATAAGTGCGTAAAATGAGTGTTTTTTTCATGGCATATGAGAGTGTTAATTTCACTCGAATGTTTTTGTACAACTGTGAATGTGAATTTACATCGTATGAAATATAAAATGATTGAGACAATGCTTGCAATGTAATATTTCTAAGCAAACAGTCTTTACTTTTTTTCACCGTTAAAAAAAGACTTCTTTTAACGGTTTTGAACTGTATTTACTTTTTTTCACCGTTAAAAAAAGACTTTTTTTAACGGTGAAAAAAGTAATCATTTACGCATCCATAGTGATGAAGAAAAGTCAAGTTTTTTTGACAGTTGTACAAAAACTAAATTTTGTAGTTGTTTTAATAATCGTTATTTTGATTCCTTGAATTTTTTGACTTTTTGAGAGCATATAAACAAATTCGTCTCTTTCTTCATGGCACGGTGTGACTGGAATAAATTAATAATATCGTAAGATATTCATTGTAAAGGTACTACAGAAAAATCTGTAAATTCATAATTATCAATGATAACCCTTATCAAGTATACTCACTCAAATTCAAATTTCTTCTACCATACCAAACCTAGCAGAATTTTTCCATTTAGGCATTATTAATAGGTATTGTTATGATTTCAAGGCCAATATACCAACAATAAAATTGTATACCGAAAGCGGTAATTTATCCAGTTGGTAGCTCTGAAGGAAGATGACCCTACACCCGTACAATTGAATATTCAATAGTTTTGCGTGCGTGGGTCAGATGTGAGAACTATTAATAATGGTCAATAAAAATTTAAAATGCAAATAAAAGTCGAACGGTAGTTGTTTTACATTTCGACACATTTTATCTGTTCACCACATCATTCATTATGATGGTAATATTTTTGTCGGGTTTATAAATCGACAACTTATGGACGAGCATTAATATTCTGACATAAACAAACCTTTTAAGTCTGGGGAGAAGAAATAGACGAGGTACTTTTAGCATATCGTTTAATATTTATATGGTTTAGTTGTCCAAAAGATTTCAGGTAGCTCACCTCTGTCAGATTTGATTCGAATTTGAATTTCGTCATGTGGAACATTGATGTGAATTTGGGCAGGAAGTTGTTGCTATAATTTGTGATTTATTCAGAAGGTTTTAGTGTTTTTTTTGGGAAAGGGGCGGTGCTATTAGGAAGCAGTTGAAGATCGGAGACTGCAAAAACTCAAAAACTCCCTAGCTGATACAAATCAAATAAAAATTTTAAAGAAGCCCTGAGCGTTCGTTAGAATAGGACTTAAGATTCATGCTATTAAGTATATGAAAGCAAAATCTCATTACGATGGTAAATATTTTCTGGAAATTATTCAAAAAATGAAGTATGTATATGTCAATAAAAAAAATTAATTCTATGATTCAGATGATGCGATCCTCTTGAAATTTGGTATGAACATTCAGTAAGACAATCTTCATTAACAAAATAAATTTCACTGGAATGGGATATCGTGTTAGGGAAATATAAAGATTCTTCCTTTCAATATTCCAATTCTATTTTCTATGGTTCTGTTTATACCATGGCCACAATATTTTGCATGAGGCTTATTATAAGCATCTTGCATGTGGCCGCAAAATCTCATTTTGATTGGTTTCGTTTTGTCTTAGATATTGAGGAACAAAAATTTTAAATGACCATATTTTATGGAGCACCTTTAAGATTTGGCTAGTTAACGAACTTGACCGCGGCATTTGGGAACCAAAGTCACCCTGAAAATCTCAATTCGAAAATTACAGACATTTGGGCATTACTAGACACTCGTTTGAGTAGAGCGAGAACTCAAAAATGAACTTTATTTTCAGAAAAATTCCTGACTTTTTGTGAAATTTGACAACCAAATCGTGAAAAAAGCTTTCGAGGGTGAATCATTACAATTTTTTCCCTAGTCATCAATATTTCAACTTTGTATATTCTTTATATTTATCTATTTCTTGTTTTTTTGCTCCACTTTTAGAATTGATTTTTGCCAAAAGAAAACTGTCAATTGAAATGATGTCAATAATAGAAAAAAAATATAATCTTATAGTGGTAGGTAATAGAAAAACTCCAACTGTCGTATAGGTAATATCAAAACTCAGTGGCGCAGCCAGGATTTTATTTTGGGGGGGGCTGAACTGAAAAATTTTTGATGATACAGTGAATAACGAAAGTTGCAAAAAAATAAAGAAGAAAGAAATGACGAAGGAATTAATCTTTGGGGGGGGCTGCAGCCCCAAAGCCCCCCCCCCTGGCTGCGCCAGTGTCAAAACTCATGTGAAAAATTGAATAAACTAAATCGTTTCACAGAAAATATTTTTATACGAAATTTGATGAAAACTCACCTTTTATGTCGTAAACATACTGATCTGAAATATGTATTCGTTTTTTCACCTAGTTCTGAGTTAAAATCGAAAAAAAACCTTAATTTTCAATCTAAAATTCTCACTTCAAAATATGAGTGTTTTTTGTTCGCTGAAATCTTCTCTTCCAACCATCAAAAAATGTTGACATTTTTGTACTATTTTCAGGTGCAAAAGCCATAAATTCCCTTACCTTACAAAAATTTGCTCGTTGCTTAGCAACACTTTTAATCCTAGGATTAAAAACGCTACTTTTAATCCTAGGACTAAAAGTAATTGCATTTGACGTCTACTTGACAATCAATATTCACCAACAATACCAGATATCCCCGACTACCGACTTGCTATCGCTGTTATAATTAGTAGGTGTTCAAAATTACCAAATTATTAATGACTTTCGATTAAAACCAAATTTATTTCAATTTTGACTTGGTTGGAGAAAAAATGGTATATATTATACGGACTAAAAGTGCCTATTTTTACTTGCAATTTTGCATTCGCTCGGCTCCGCCTCGCAACTGCAAATATTGCTCGTAAAAAAAATATGCACTTTTAATCCTTATAATAATAATATAATATACTTTTTTGTACAACTGCCAAAAAAACTTGACTTTTCTTCATCACTATGGATGCCTAAATAATTAAATTTTTTCACAGTTAAAATAAGTCTTTTTTTTCACCGTTAAAAAGTAGTTTCCATAGTAACGATACAGAAAAATCACTTGATGCATAGAAATATCATATTGGAAGTCTTTAAATATTATATTTCAGACGATGAAAATTCACATTCACAGATGTACAAAAAATGTTGTTTGTATTTCGTGCGTATAAAATTCGTGTTCTTATGGCACATTCAAGTGAACTTTTGACACTTTCATGTGCCTTGAAAAATCTCATTTAATGCACTTAATACAAAAATAACTACTGTAAGGTAAAAGTTCTCAGAAAATGCAAAGAACCTTGACACACCTGTGAAAATTGACGTAACATTTTGAAAGAGAAGACTAAGTTACCTCTGCACCAATTGGTCAATAATCGTAAACTGAAAAAATAATAAATATCCTTGAACATATATGAAATGCTGATAACCGTTAACAGGTATCAATCGTGTATATGGACAACACGCTGAGGTCCTAATTGCTAGAAGGCCCCTAGGGGGCGCTACAACGGTCAAGTGTAATGGATTTCGAATAAAACACTTTGGCCTGAGAAGAAAAATGGTCCGAAGAAATACCTTCAGAACCCTGTTGACATGGGTAATTAATTAATCTCGGGGAAAAACAAATACGAGTGAGTACTGGATAATAAGACACGTATCGGTTGGAGTGCCTCATGGCTCGAAAATATATAAAAAAAAGCGTTTATTCGTCTAAACAGGAGGTTCTCCCAATTATAAGACAACAAAGTTGATACAAATGGAATTTCGTTTTAGAAGGGAGACTGGTATTATACCAAGATATACAGGGTGAGTCTATAATTTGCCATTCATTTCAAGCACGGATTATTCTTGTGTAATAATTAAAATACATACAGGGTATATCTGAATAACACTGAAAAATTGAAAGGGGTGATTCCACCTGTCATTTTATTAGAAAAGGGTCCTACAAATGTAGTTCCGGAAATGCATTGTTTCCAAGATACAAAGTGTTGAGGTTTTACTTAAAAACTAACTAAAAAAGTGGTACGCCACTGAAATATTGCAAACTAACAATTACAGTGGAACTTTACGAGTATGACGAATTTCGTACAAGACCTTGCACCTTGAATCCCAATTCTATGTTGAAAACACCCTCTAAAACGAAGTGAATTTTCTCTATAACGAAATATTCAAAGAACATCACTCTTTGAATGGGTATTGGTAAGAAGCTATAAGGGTTTTTTCCGAATTTTTTTCGGACGTACGTAATAAATCCCGACCTTAAACTAGATCATTAGGGCGGGCAAAGATATCCTTCTGAAACAGTTTTAAATACACCCCTGGCTGTTTGGTTTCAATCTAACCATTACTCTAGTGTAAAAGTTGTGCGGAAATTTCTAAAATGAAGTGCTTAAGTTTGAATGATAAACTTGAATTTATCAGTGAAGTCGACTGCGACATTGCCAGCTATAGAAACAAATTTTCTGTATAACGAAATTTCTTCATAACGAATTTTTTCGCGGATTTAGTGCGTTCGTTAGAGGGAAGTTCCACTGTATTTTTAAATTCTTCCTTCAATTTTTGACAAAAATCAAGTAGAAAAATGAAACATTTCAAATTAACGTTCTACTTAAAATACGAGTTAAGATGTTTCATTTTCTAGATAACGAGCGCTCCAAAACGCGAAAAAAGTGCAGAAGAGAGATTTTTTGTCACAAATTCAATGAAGAATTGAAAAATAATTGTTAGTTTAAAATTTTGAATAATCTGTTATATAATATCACAGTGTTTGAAGTGCCATTTAATAGTATAGGGTGTATACAGGGGACCCAAAGAGCACAGGCACTAGAAGAAGGATCACGATTCAAATTATCTCAATTAACAACTTGTATCCAACTTCATTCCTACATAAGATGAGCACATACACGGAAAGAAAGTATGAATATAATTTTTCAATTTCTTCATTCTTTTCCTTCTGATATTAACCAAAATAAATATCAAACTCAATTTCGAAATGATGATAAAAAACTTATATTAGAATCACATAACTCTCTAAAAATTAATGCGTATGACGAAATCCAAAGTATCAATTATTATTATCTAGTACAAGCATTGGCAACCTACTGCCTGCGAATAGAATTTTCTTGGCCCGCCAATAAACGTTTTCACACACGACAAACCTCAAAATTAACTCTTCGAATATGTAATGAAACCGTAGCAGTTGCCAAAAAATATAATTCAAAAAGACATTTCACTACCAAATATTTGCAGAAATACGGAAGTTGGACTGGACAATTTAGAAATGAAAGAATAGAGAAAATGAAATAGAATTTGGTTGGACTGCAGAATATTTTCATGAAAAACACGAAACTGAAGATATCACACAGCAGGATACTCGAAGCCATTTTCAGAAGGTGAATTTATGAATGCTTGTTGGAACTCGTGGATACTTCGTATCCAGATGAGCGAAAACTTTTGCAGAAGTATATCTATCAAGAAGAAGAGTCACAAGACGAATAGATGCACTAGCTGTAAATATAAAAGTCGCTTTTGAAAAAGTGGTGGAAACATTTGTTGCTTTTTCTATAGCATCTTCATTCGCGCAGTCGTTCAAAATTACAGAAGACTTGCTTGCGTCAAAGCCAACCTAATATTGAAGCTCTTGCGAAAAAACCCCAATCTTAGGTGTCTCATTAGATAAGAACTTGAGAACTCCTTACTGATGAGTTACGGAGTTATTTTGTTGAATTATATCAGTTTAAGTTTTTTCATCTCTTCCATTATAAGGTGTATTTAAATTTTGTTGAATACATTTTATTACTGTTAGAAATTTTATTTTGGCCCGTGGTCTAAGAAAAATTTTTCTATTTGGCCCCTTACAAAAAAGGTTGCCCATGAATGATCTAGTAAGTATATGTCATCGAGAAATAATAGAGAAGAGACGCTATGACATACAATTGAGTAAGGAAAATAGTACCACTGGGCGGGGCTAAGTCGGGGATCAATATGGCGAAAATTTCAGGGTTGAATTAAGTTGCCAGTTTTTTTCTGTTTACAAATTCCACCCAAAAAATACGACGTGTTGCTTCTTTAGGAATCCTGTTCAAATAAGGTCAATTGAATATCAAATAAACATCAATTTTTCTCCAGGCGATAATATACACATATGAAAAGATATCAGATTACCAAGACAGACTAGCAAAAATTTCGAATGCGGAACTGTTCAGTACTCATCCCTACCTGTGATATGTTTTTCCTCTAATTTTCTTTTTATCTGTCTCTTCTCTGCTTGAAGAAAGCCTTACAGTGCACGATAACATTTTATTGTATATTATTAAGCAGAAAAAATCACAATTTAACTATAAACAGGCGCAAGAATCACAATTCCTCCAGAAAATTGAACGATTGTCAAATTTGACGTTAGGTGGTACAGTACAGTCTCTATAATCCGGCCGTGCGCCACTCCGGCACGTCCAGTAATCCGGCACTCGGTGTCGGAGGAAGGGTCAGCTGTTTTCATGTTTCTGCATGTCAACAAACCATTTTTTTACATTGACCTTAACTGTGTTTTGCTTATATGTAATATTTTTATCGATTTATACATAATATTATGTAATGATTTTTATACTGTACTTGTTTTGTAGTAATTATACGATGTTTTTATGGTCTATTTAGCTTTTTTTTACCATATCTCCACTAATCCGGCAATTTAGGCAATCCGGCACTACCGATCTCAATATAGGGCCGGATTAGCGAGATCCCACTGTAGTAATATGGCCCATCTGATACCACGTTTATTTTAATGATGGCAACTCTATACTATCCTATCTCTATGGTATATGCCAATAATTGTCTTGGTAATAAAGTACCAACATTCGATTTGCTTCTGGACGTTCAGTAATCTGCAGGTGGTATACCTAACACACAATAGACAATCAACATCCAAGCGAGCGAAATCTTTCGTTCGGTTGAAAGTGTGCAGGAACACAAGTTGAATTCCCCGAAAAACAGGTAGGTATATTTTAATCTGTCAAAACTAGTAAACTTCTCAAATTAAAAGAAATATTTCGCAGGCCTCTCTCCATCCTAAGAATATTACCTAAGCTAGTCACCGGGCAGTAATAATTCCTTAAAAAAATCCAAACCTTCTACCGTTTCGGCAGATTGCCATTTGACGCGATGGTAACCCCCCGTGGCTTGGAGCTGGCCAACGAGACATTGATTAATCGAGATGAATTCCGATCTTGAACAACTGAAATACAAATTGTTGGCCAAACGTTCTATAAAGATACAAAAGGTGAGCTTAAAGTGATTTCACGGGAATTATCGATTTGATTGATTTTCGAGCTGGTCATGATGATACGGCAGACCTCTATTTTACTGTTTAATTTTTAATTTCTCGGTTAAGTGCTTAGGTATGACCCTGCTTATGGTTTGTGGGACAACGAAAAATGGGAGGTTTGAAAAGTTGTTTTTTGTGAATAGGAAAACATACTGAGATAGGTACGATAAATAATTTCTAAAAAACTTTATAGGTTTTCATTTCCAGTCTCTGAAACAGAAATAATTAAAGAAATTTTAATTAAGATGAAGTGCTCCTGCGAAAATCTTTGCACTTATTTGTCAGGCGCAAATTGGTTTTGAAAAAATTGTTGCCTAACAGTAAAACTAAAAAAGGAAATAAATGAAAAGTATAATGTAACTTTTGGTGTCTATATCAGACACCTTCTTCAGACAAACTTAAAATATTCAGAATTTGTGTTTTTTCATTTGCAATCTGATTGACATTGAAAGTTGTCAATATATAGAGATGTTGATTTATTTAATTTTGAAATTTCCTGATGTCATTTCTTTCTTCAATAAATCAATCCAAATACGATCTAGTTCAACAGAACCATTGGCCAAATTATCTACTTCATCTAACAAAAAACATGTGGATTCCTTAATTTTCCTTTTATAATTATCAGGTTCCGTCATTATAATCTTTGTGTTGTTCCAGTTCATCATATGATCTCCGCTATTTGAACATACATGATAGCGACTTGCGATCTTGTAATGTCCCTATTTTTGATGTTGTTCTTATGTTCCCGTTTTCTTATCTCCAAAGGTCTTGATGTCTCTCCTGTATGAGATTTTCCACATATACAGGGAATATTGTAAAAACAATTTTTTTATTTTTGTGTCTCATTCATTGGTTTCGTTTTGGTTAGAATGGATCTTAAATCATTTTGTGTTTTGAAAACAGTTCTCATGTTGAATTTGGAACCAATTCTTTTTATTTTTCCTGAAAGGCCAGGAATATAAGGAATGACGTTCAACAAGATTGGTTTTTTGAAATGCAGAATCCTCCCAGAATATATTTCAATCGATATACGATAAATAATGTAAGATGTGTTTTTCGTTTACATTCTTTGTGATATGGATTTCACAAAACAATTGTTACACGGGGTGACCGACACATTGACGTCATTATTTTTTTTAGATTCCTCAGATCTGTACCTATCCAAAAATACCCCATGTATGTTACTCGTATTATGCCAGCTAGGTTGGCGAAATTTATATCTTTTATGCAGTACTTTTTGTTTTTTTAACATAATAATAATAATAATAGCACTTTATTTGATCTCAAAAACCAAAAGGTGTTGATCACGTACAATAATGAAAAATGCAACAAAAAAATAAGAACCACTAAAGTCCATCAAAGTCTCTTTCCATGAGAAAATCTTCCACTCTGTAATAGCACTTCCTAATCAAGAACCTTTTCAACAGTTTTTTCTGCAATACACTTTGTTTGGCTTTGAAGTGTTGGGGTAATATATTCCAAATTTTTATTATAGAGTAATTAGCACTTTTTTGAATGTAGCTATAATTTGTTTTTTGCAAAAGTAGATAAGATTTACTCCTAGTGTCATGTACATGTTTTAGTAGCAAGGTTTTGAACTCATTGTAGTTGTTGATCACATACAGTATACACTCATATAAAATGATCGTTCTGAATGTTGTTTTAAAAAAATACTCTCAACTGTCTGAGATAACTTCAAGTTACCCAAATGAAAGCTAGAACCTCAATTTTTAGTAGGATATACCTACTCTAACATTCATTTTCGATTCAAGAATAAAAAAAGATTTTTTTAGCTTTTGCTAACTTCAAAAACTTTGAAGATTCCTGAACTATGGAAGTCATAGAAAAATGATCGGACTTTTTTTGTTATAATCGGCCTTCTACGACGGATAGGCTAAAAATCAATAAAACCTGATGAACGTTGTTTTTCTTCTTTTTATCATTTTATGGTGAATTAAATTCAAAAATAGGATTGTGAATCGATTCTAATTGAAATTCCTGTAAAATAACTGTAGCTCGTTTAAAACATACCTTAATTTTGCTCTCACCACTGATGGAAAATATAAACATATAATATAAACGAATTGCTAGTTGTAAAATTATCTGTTTCGAGACAGAAAATA
This sequence comes from Propylea japonica, assembly GCA_013421045.1. Taxonomy (NCBI): domain Eukaryota; kingdom Metazoa; phylum Arthropoda; class Insecta; order Coleoptera; family Coccinellidae; genus Propylea; species Propylea japonica. The sequence goes on from CM024240.1 coordinate 31,808,017, forward strand.
AAAAACACTTAGGTAGGTAATACTGAAACTCGGACACATAATCGACAACTTTCAAAAAGTTTCATTTCAATTACTTGAAGCTACTCGAATATTCTTGTTTCATTTTTCTTTTCGCTTCTGAAACTTTTTTCGACTCAATTCTGTTTCGTTTTTGCTTCCTTTCGCGTCCACAAAATAAACCTTTATATGAGATTTCTACTTCGTTGTCAGCAGTTTGGCGCTTCGAAATCTTTTTCAGGTGCTAATTTCACAGCAATTGATTTCAATAACATGTAATAATATTCAAATTGTGATGTACGTGCTGCCACCTATACAATTTAGGGTGAAGAATGTAATCAATGTATGACAAAGCGAGTAGGAATCATTCATTTGTAACTGAGAGTCAACTGGGTTGAGTCATTTCTATGTAGATGGCAGTTAATTACAGAATCCTACAAAATTTTTAAATAAAATATTTTATTCGGAATTTAAATAATTGGTCAGATCATAAATCAGAAAAAAACATAATAACAATCGATCTATTGAGTATATAAAAAATTATTATTGCACTTGGAACATTATGAGTAGAATTATATTACAATAATATCATAATTGGGATTGGAAGGCTTTATTTTCAATGCCATTTTTTTCTTTCTCCATTTTGGCATCAGATTTTGTTGTTTGATTTTCAGATGGCACAGCCCATGGTTGCAATTCTCCTTTGGCAAAAAGTCCATAAATTACACAGCCGGCCAGATATATACCCGCACTTGTGAAGAAGACCACTTGCCATTCTCCTCTCGTCTGGAAAAAATATATTGTACATTTCGCCCATCGATCATAAAAATTTTTAGAAAATCCCTGAGCGAGTGCTTTTGAGAGCTAGTTCATTGATTCAGCTGGAGCAATAATTTTACTTCGAAATTTTGGGATTGATACCAAATACAGTGGAACTTCCTTATAACGAACGCCTGTATAACGAATTTCTCTGTATAACGAATTTCGTACAAGACATTCACCTTGAATCCAAATTCTATGTTTAAAACACCCTATGAAACGAAGTAAATTCTCTCTATAACGAAATATTCAAAGAACGTCACTCTTTGAATGGGTATTGGTGAGAAATTATAAGGGTGGGTTTTTTCTGAAATTTTTCCGGACGTACGTAATAAATCCCGACCTTAAACTAAATCATTACGTAGAGCAGAGAGATCCTTCTGAAACAGTTTTAAATACACCCCTGGATGTTTGGTTTCAATCTAAGCATTACGCTAATGTGGAAAGTTGTTCGAAAATGTCTAAAAGCAAGTTCTTAAGTTTTAATGATAAACTTAAATTTATCAATGAAGTCGACCGCGACATTGCCGCGTATAACGCGAATTTTTTGTGTGGATTTAGCGCTTTCGTTGTAGGGAGGTTCCACTGATTCCAAAATATCGAATTGATATTTCGAAAATAATTCAGAAAATGTAATATGTAAGAAATAGATAACAAAAATATCAAAATTTTATGGTGCGAGATCATTCATTTCACCAATTTACATCCTCAAATTTGATTTTATTTCAATATGGACAGTTGTTTCAAGGAAATAATAGAATGTACTTTCAGTATTGCGATAGACTTTTCTATGGTTGTATCAACACAACTCCCACAAATTTTTGCGTAGGTACTTTGAATTGGTATTGAAAAGCTTACAGAAATATTGTAAAGCAGCTCTTAGTTTAGTATAGACAAACGTTGAAAAATAATAAAAAATCTCAGATTTCAAACAATAACTAAAATTATTCATACTTACAGGAGTGGTAACGACATAACCTGACAGAATGGGACTCACAATTCCAGGAATGGAACCAATGGTGTTTCCAATACCCATAAGGACACTAGCATGTTGAGGAGCAATGTCTAAGTAATTCACACTGAAAAATAAAATTTTTTATTGAAATTGAATTCAAAAAATACCTATTTCCATCGATCCCAAAATAAAAGGTTGGTTTAACGTATACGAAATTAAGTAATCAGTAATGACCCGTCTTATTGCTCATTCGTACAATTTATACTCAATTCATATTGAAGTCGGCAAAAAAATCTTGTAATCAACTCAAACTTTGTACACAACTCATTCATTAATCTAGTGATTAATGGTGTCGACCATTAATCACTGTCTTCCTTTGATTGAATAACCAAACTGCGCAAAAAAATTAACGCACATTATGGAAATCTCAAATTTATTCTACAACTGAAGGTGTTCTCAATGATAATTATTTTTATCAGAATTATGCATGCATATGTTATCCACTTTCAACGTTTTTCTTCAATACAGATGTTTTTAAAAAAAGATGAGATTATCAGATTTTGAATGAATTGGCTCCATTCTGCAATCAGTTGTTCTCGATCAATTCTAGTGATCAATAATTTTTTTCGTTTGATTTTCTACACTCGATCGCTATGCAAAGCGAAACACGCAATTTGACCCAAGAGGAATGTGCCCAAGCGGTAGTTTTGCCAGAAGAAGGGTAGACATACATAAGAATTACAGAAAGGTTTGGAGTTTCCCATACAAGTGTGTCCAGAATGTTGCAGCGATTCAGGGAGACAGGTATGAATGTCCGAAGACCAGGACAGGGTAGACCACGGGTAACAACTGCCATTCAAGAAGGTTACTTGAGAGTTTCTTCGTTGACACAACGGTTTGCAACCGCTAGCATCCTTTAAAATCAGCTTCAGCAAACTCATGGGGTGCAAATTAGTACTCAGACAATAAGAAATCGCCTCAGAGAATATGATTTAAGGCCTCGTGTCGCGGCAAGAGGCAAAGCTCTTACCCCAGCCCATCGAAGGGCGCGTTTGGAATTTGCGAGAGAGCATATCCATTGGAAAGAGGCTGATTGGGAAAGAGTTCTCTTCACAGATGAGTCTAGATTCTGCCTCTACCATTGTGATCGACGTTCCCTTGTATACAGAAGTCCACAGTGCAATTTCCTGAATACTACTGGTTTCGGGGGAGGATCGATTATGGAATGGGGTGGAATATCTTTGACTGCTCGCACAGACCTAGTGGTCGTTGACAATGGAGCTATGAATGCTGATAAATATATAAGGAACATTCTTGAAGAGCATGTAGTGCCATTTGCCCTATGCATTGGTGAAAATTTCATTTTTATGGACGATAATGCCAGACCCCATCGTGCGTGCATCGTTCAGGAGTACCTTGAAGAGGTTGAAGTCTCTCGAATGGAATGGCCAGCAAGAAGTCCAGATCTCAATCCGATTGAGCAGGTTTGGGACAACCTCAATAGAAGGCTGAGAAGTTCAGAAAATCACCCAGCTACTCTTAATGACTGGGAAGGATTGGATCAGAACATTTTAAGATCACTCATTTTGAGTATGAACCGTCGTTGCCGAGCTGTAATTAACGCAAGGGGTGTAAATACCAAGTATTACATCACTTATCAGCATTTCAGTATTCTGAAAATGGTTTATTTCTCTTCTTTCACATAAGATTCAGTGAAATCCTGAATTTTTCTTCCATTTAATGTGTCTTGTTTCGTTCAAAACCTTCCCGAGAGAACATAAAAAATAAGTTATAAAGTCAATGTAGAGTTAATTTTCAGTTGTAATTTAACTAGTGCAATGAAAATTATCGATAATTTTTGGGAAATATGCTCGAATGCAAGTTAAGTTGAAAAAGAGCACGAGTGCGCGGAGCGCTCGAGTGCCTTTTACAGTTTAACTTGCATGAGAGCAGATTTGTCAAAAATTATCGATTCATTTTCATTGCAAGAGTTAAATTTAATAAGAAAATTTTGTGAATCCATCAAATCGTATTGTGTCGCTGTAAGTTGTTCAACAGTTTTCATGTTACTCTAATAAGTAATAAACGTTCATAATTACGTCTGCATTTATTTTAAAGGACCTGATAATTTTGCACTAGTGCGAATTATCGATAATTTGCACTAGTGCAAAATTATCGCCTAATTGTATGCTCATTGGCTAAAACAACAATAAAAAATCAGTCGGAACATTGTTGTCTGTCGAATTTGACAGATGAATAAAATTTTCAGTAGTAATAACCCAAGGACATTGATAATTGCACGAAAAAATTTCTATAACAGATTTTGAAAGCTTGTTGCTTGGAAACAGACCGACGCCGCAGGCGGAGGTCTGTTTCCTACAAGCAACAAGCTTGAGAAATCTGTTACAGAAATTTTTGAGCATTTATCAATGTCCGAGGATTATTCGGATAGAAAATTTTTTGCTAATTACCACATGGTTTTAACTGTTGCTTCTTTAAACTCTGTACCATCTTTTTTTCTCACATTTACAGCCCAATCTTTCAAAATAAATGCCAATTCTTCTGGTGTCCTATTTCCATCTAATATATACTTTCTCTCATCACAAAAAATTTTTTACTGCGAATGGTATTTATTGGTATGTTTGATTGTATGATTTCATTAATATTTTCGTCAGTATTGGAACCAAATCGAGGCATTTTGAAATATCAAATATAGAAACGTCAAAATGGAAATGCATCATAATGTATCCATGGTAACGAGAGTGAAAATCTCGCCCATGGGCTGTTTTCAGTGTAATCAGGCGCTGATTGGTTGTGTTCAATCAGATGACTTCGAATTGATTGATTTCATTGGGTTTTTAATAAGGCAAAAAATTTTCATTAAAATTGAGATTTTCAGAATGTGCGTTAATTTTTTTGCGCAGTGTATTTATTTTACCTGAATCCAGCCAAAGAGAACGAGCCTAGGCCAGCAGCAAATATTAAACATATCATTCCCATTGTGGCCGTCTGGGCAAAAGAAGCTCCAATCAGAAAAATTGATTGAGAAATGAAAGCCCCACAGTTGAACAGTTTTCGCACTTGGGAAATTGTCAAGATTTTTTTCCTCAAGAACCAATCAGCTATGTGACCAGACAGAAGGAGCATTATTGACATAACCAAGTATGGCAGCGCTGTCATAAAACCAGTATGGGCTATGTCAAATCCTAATATGTCTGAAAAATAAGGTAAACATATTTAGCAAATCTTTCGGTGAAAATTCAAAGTTCAAAAAGACATTTTGATAATTTCGTGGTATATAAAATACATACATACAGTGGAACTTCCTATAACGAAAGAGCTAAATCCGCAAAAAAATTCGTTATAAAGAAATTTCGTTATACAGAAAATTTGTTTCTTGTCGGCAATGTCGCGTTCGACTTCACTGATAAATTTAAGTTTATCATTCAAACTTAAGCACTACCTTTTAGACATTTTCGCACAACTTTTCACACTAGCGTAATGGTTAGATTGAAACCAATCAGCCAGGGGTGTATCTAAAACTGTTTCAGAAGGTTCTCTCTGCCCGCCGTAATGATTTAGTTTAAGGTCGGGATTTATTACGTACGTCCAGAAAAATTTCGGAAAAACCCCACCCTTATACCTTCTTACCAATACCCATTCAAAGAGTGATGTTCTTTGAATATTTCGTTATAGAGAGAATTTACTTCGTTTTAGAGGGTGTTTTTAACATGGAATTTGGATTCAAGGTGCAATGTCTTGTACGAAATTCGTTATAAAGAGAAATTCGTTATACAGACGTTCGTTATAGGGAAGTTCCACTGTATTAGGAAAAAAAATTGCAATTTTAAGTTGATAGAACTCATTTCCAGAGTAATTTAAGAAATAACCATTTTTCAGAATATCCTGCATGTGTGTTGATAATTATCTTTTCCTTTTTTTTATCTATTTTAAAATTCTGCTATAAATTAATGTTAGTTCAATTGATTTAAGTAATTGAGCCGGATCTCCGTACACGTGGAAAGTTATTCATTGTAACGTCTATCACTTTTGATATATTGTTTCTTTCGATTGACTTCGTCTCTAATACATGAAATTTAAATCACTTTTATCTGTTCATGGTATCGTGCAATCGCAATCCTTGAAGATTACCGTTTACCGTTATGGAATTCGCCTTTTGATGTGGTGCTGGAAAATCCTTTCAGGATACCATTTAGGGAGAAAGAGTGGCGGTTGCCTGGGCTCAGCTAACAAAAAATATTCTCTGGTGCTTCAGCATCTATAGCACCAATTAGCCAAACCAATACAAAATGAAATGTCACAGATAAATGCAAGATGCTCATAACAAGCCTTATGCAAAGTTTTGTGGCCATAGTGTGAACAGAACCGTAGAAAATTCAATTGGAATATTGAAAATAAGAACCTTCATATTTCCATAAGATATTCGATTCGAGTGAAATTTATTTTATGAATGGAGTCCAATATACTGAACGTTCATTCAAAATTTCGTGTCCATAGTGTTGACAGAACCATAGAAACTTCAAGTGGAATATTGAAAAGAAGAATCTTTATATTTCCAGGATATCCGATTCGAGTGAAATTTCTTTTGTGAATGTAAACTGATTTACTGAATTTTCATGCAAAATTTTGTGGCCATAGTGTTAACAGAACGATGGAAAATTCAACTGGAGTATTGAAAGAAGCATCTTTATATTTCCTAACAGGATATCCGATTCGAGTGAAATTTATTTTGTGAATTGAGATCGATATAGGGGAAGTGTGCCCATGTTGGCACCCTTAACGAATTATTCACATATTTCATTAAAGAAATATTTTTCTATGTCATCGATTGTACAGATTTACTGCTACTCGTATGTATTATGCATTTTTATACATAGTATCGATATAAATTTTCAAAAATTTGGATTATAGCACTTTTTAAAATTTGGCCACGGGTGCCATCATAAGATCACGTATGTCCTTTGATGGCATATAACTGAAAATAAAATGATATTATTTATTGAAATGTTTTATTGGAGAAAATAGCAGTCCTATTTCATGAAAATGAAAATATAAGTGTAGAGGTACTAAATTTACATTCTTTGGCATCGTCAAAATATAAAAATATAATTTTAATACGCAGTTGGCAGTGGTGAGAGTTCTTGTATGATTTTCAATGATCTCGATACTTCACTCGAAACCATTTTCATTATTTTCGGATACCTCTAATATTTCTTGCGAAGTACCACGCTTTGGAGGAATCGTCTCTTGATCTTGATTTTTTTTCTACGATGGCACCCTATGCTATCATAGGAACACTCTGGCTATGCCATCATAAGCATAAGTAAAATATATTTTTCAACAAAGCGAAAAAGGTACTAAAAAGACGAAAAAACCTAAAACTTTCACACTTAAAGAATTGTTATAGAGTGATTAAAGGAAAGTAAAATCATTTTTTAAAGGGATTTTTTGAATATCCAAATAAAACAAAAAAGAATGAAATAACTATCATACATCAACACCTACCGAAATGATTGAACTCTTATAAAAGTCACAAATTGCCACGTATTCAAGGTGTAACTACGTATATCAAGCGTAAATGCCATCTGGCTTACAAACTCAGTAAATATAAGTTTGTTTCAGTTTATGTTAACAGACTTCTTTGAAGTGTGCCATCATAAGCAGGATGCCATCATAGGCATACTTCCCCTACTGAATGTTCATTCAAAATTTCGTGGCCATAGTGTTAACAGAACCATAGAAAATTCAGTTGGAATATTGAAAAGGATAATCCCTATATTTCCATAACAGGATAACTGATTCAAGTGAAATTTATTTTGTGAATCAAAACTGATATAGGTACTGAATGTTAATGCAAAATTTCAAGATGATCGCATCATCAGAACCACATAGAAATTAATTATTGTAATTAGGTATTTATTTTTATATATTTCATTGTTTGAATAATTTTCAGAATATAATTCAGATTGTGCTGAGATTCTGCATTTATATATTTGATATCAATCTCAAATACCATATAAAATTCTGCGTAATAGTCTTGTTGCTCAACGAAAGAACGAGCGCGAATTTTTTATTGAAAGAATGAATACAGGGTTTCTCTTCTGCTATCTATTGGAAAATGGACCCAATTAAAGCTACAATTACTCACCTTTCATATATTTTGGTAACTGCGTCAAAAATGTATAGAAACCCCAGTTTTCACTAAAATTCGCTGCTATAATAGCCCAGACAGGAACAGAAGTTAAAATACTTTTCCAAGGATGATTAACTTTCTTCTTTTCTTGAGTGCCCAGAGATTCTGTTATGTACTTCAACTCCTCACTGGAAATGTTAGGATCCTTCATGGGTCTCTCATAAACCGAGATATTCCAGAAAGCGAACCAAATAAGTCCAACAATTCCTGAAAGAAATGAAACAAACTGGTACACACAAGTGAGGAAAGATAGGAATATTTATGATCTGATCCAAAAACTGTCCTAGTTTTTCACTATTCGATGTGATAATTTAAATTTAATACTTTTAAGTGAATGATTTTAACATGAAAAAAACTTCATAACAACTTGAGTCCTAAAATGCATTCATAGGCGTTTCTAGCCTCAGTTTTCAGGGGGGGGCGCGGCCCCTATGTAGTAGAAGTTTTTTTTGTGAAACCTATACGTAGTTTTCGATTAGAATCTTTCAGGGGGGCCAGAGGTACATCAGAGGGAGGCCTGGCCCCCCCTGGACCTACCCCTAAATACGTCAGTGAATGCATTCCTGAAGAGCTAAAATACTCTACACAACTTCCAATAATCCATAATTTAGGGATGATAGCAAAAGACTCATTTGTGGTTTTGAATGAAACTGAATGAAGTAGGCAAGAACTACAAGGTGTCTTTAGTCTAGGTTTCTGGTCATTCAGGAACCGAAGTAAATGAAGAGGCTTACACATTAGCTAGATAGAAACCACAAACATCACATACTAGCCTAGAACCCATCTGTGGTATGGGCAAATGCATCTATAAGAAAGAGTTTTTGGAGATGAAAGAGATGCACTATGGAGGATTCTTTCGAAAAATTCCTTCAGGCTGGGATCTTTTACCACAAACGTTGAATTTTTAAACCATGCTGATCCAGAGCATAGAGGTATATTACGTAAAGAAAATATTGACTGAACTCACCGAAAACGTAGAAAATGCTAGGCCATCCTAACCATTCTGAAAGTAAGGCACAAACTGGCATGGAAACTACAGTTCCTAAATAAGAGCCAGTGAAAGCAAACGTTGCCAATCTACTTCTTTCTAGTGGTGGTGCCCATTGGGACCATATGGCTTGGATGCATGGATATGTGACACCCTAAAAACAGACAAAAAATAACACATTTGAAACAAGATGTACTTTGAAAATAATGAACACTGGCTTTGTATAGGAGATTGAAGCTAGTTAGGATTTATAATGTTGGACTATGAATAGATAGGTATATTTATGATTTTTCAGTGCCATCTTTTTTTTTCCTTGCGGTTATTCCTACAGATATACAGCCTCCTGAATGAATGAATTCTAAACCACTTAATATTATATAATGAAAATTTGATAGGATGAACACTAGTTCCTTTGAAAACACTGCCCTTGAATTCAAATTAGCTTGTTCAGTTTACTAGGAACGGACTTGTACATTTTAATGCTTACATTTTTAACACCCTATATGATAAAGAGTTTTAAAAAATTTGGATACCTTGAACATTAAGCTGAAAAAAATTTATTCTTGTTCATCACTACATAGTATAAAACAAAGTCGCTTTCTCTGTCCCTATGTCCCTTTGTATGCTTAAATCTTTGAAACTACGCAACGGATTTTGATTAGTTTTTTTTAATAGATAGAGTGATTCAAGAGGAAGGTTTATATGTATAATAACATTTCTAATGTGATGTCGTACCGTGCGAAGCTAGTTGCTCATAAAATGAACCGTTTTCGGGAAAAATGAGAAACATGATCAATTTTTTGAAATACCTAGTTTCATAACAAACAGTCATGAAATTGACCATGTTTTTCAACATGAAAATTGTTTTTTGTCGAAAACGCATTTTTCCGGTAGATGTCACGTTTGAAGCTGTCATTTTATGACCTTTGACAAGTAGAAACTACGCCATTAAAAAAATGGAACGATACACTCTTCATCCGGCCGATCATCAACAACGTCGTGTCTTTGCTGATTGGGTCGTTGAAGTGCATGAAAATGATCCGGAATTCCATCGAAAAATCATCTATGAGTGATGAGGCCCATTTCCACCTCGGTGGCTTCGTCAACAAGCAAAATTGACGCATCTGGTGCTCGGAAAACCCGAGAATTATTGTTGAAAAGCCTCTCTATCCTAAACGTGTGACTGTTTGATGCGGTTCATGGTCTGGCGGAGTCATTGGACCTTACTTTTTCGAAAATGAGGCTGAAGCAACAGTTACGGTGAATGTATTGCGCTCTCGAAGGATGATTAATGATTTTTTATGGCTGAAATTCGATAGTATTGATCTGGACAAAGTTTACTTTCAACAAGGCGGCGCTACGTGCCACACAAGCAACGAAACCATTGATCTTTTGAGGGAAAAGTATACGGATCGTGTTATCTCTCGAAGAGGTTATCACAATTGGCCACCCAAATCTTGTGATTTAACACCTTGCGACGTCTTCCTTTGGAGCCACGTGAAAGAGAAGGTCTACGCCAATAGCCCAGCGTCGATTCAAGACCTCAAAGATGGAATTCTTGAGGCTATCGAGGACATAGGGCAACCACTTTGCGATTTGGTTATGGAAAATTTCATTAAAAGGATATGGTCCTGTAAGCGTGGTAGTGGTGGTCATTTGCCTGATGTTATTTTTCACTATTAACGGCATAGCTTCTTCTTTATAATGAAATAAACATCCGATCATTTATATTGAAAAATGGCATTTTTGTTTGAATAACAAAATAACACGTCTTATTGGAAAACGCTTTATGTTAAAGAGTGTTCTTAAGAAATAAAAATTAAAAAAAAGAAGAGATTACCTCGAATATACCTTCCAGGACCCTCAGAGCTATAAATAAATATACAGACATATTCGCAACTAGCGGCGAAACGAGAGTCATGAAAGCTGTAGCACCTACTCCAAGTCCAAACATTCTTTGGCCTCCAATTTTCATGGCTAACCATCCACCTAGTAGTTGCGTTGTTATGTACCCATAGAAAAATGAGCTAAGGACGTATCCCTGTAGTTTTGAATCCCAATCGAATTCTCTAGTCTGAAAACAGTGGAGTCAAAAAAAAAGAATTGGGATTTTTCTGTGACCATACATATACTGTTTCGTTGCCTATCAGTGTTGGTTTATTTTCAGTCATTACAACTATAGCTATACTTAGATTCGCCCTTAGGGCGTATACGTTGAAAAAACCTAGGAATGCCATAAATGCCACAACGTATCTTCTCCTTTTCCAGAATCTCCATCCTGGACTCTGGTCTGGTGTACTGGAAAAAAATAGGAGGTATTTGATGTTTTTTCAAGAGAATCTATATTTAGTCTCAATTAATTGCAGATTGACGGTTGATCATATTTCCATAATCAGAAAAAAAAAATTGAAATGAGACTCAGCTATTTCAAACCCTAAGTTTTTTTTCATACGAAGTTGTAGTATACAGGGTGTTTCTGAATTGATGCAATGTATTTAAGGGGGTGATTCCTCAGATCAGTTTGTGAAAAAAAGTTTCCATAAATGTATGTCGGTCCGGAAATGCATTGTTTTCAAGATACAGGGTGTTGAAGTTTTACTTAAAAACTGGCCAAAGAAAGTAGTACTCCACTGAGATATTTTAAACTAACAATCATTTTTTCAATTCGTGACAAAAAATATGCCATGCCTTTTTCGTGTAGGGCGCTGTTTTCATGTAAAAAAATAAAACATTTGAACGCCTATTGCTCTACTACACTGTGAATATAACTCTTCACATTGAACGTAAAAAAGCGGACAATTTAAAATGTCGTTTTTGATCACTTTCAGAAAAGATTCAAAGTTCGACAAAAAAGTTGAATTAATTACTGAATGTGAAGAATTGGAGTGATATGGAAATTTGAATTATCTTTTATTCAATATGAACCAGAACCAGCTTACAAAAGTTTTTGACTTGTATAATGTTGTTTACTGTAGATATTAGTTATGTTAACTTCAACTGTATTGACGTCACGAAATATTATCCCAAATAGTTTGAATTAACTGAACTGTCACCTGGCTACAGAATTCAGACCACTTAGTAATTATTTTCTTGGTAAACATCTACGGAATGAAAGAATAAGTTCTGGAAAAAAGCTTCAAGCTTTGTCAAGTATGTGAACGAACTAAAGACACACTATCCACTATTCACAAGAGTTTTTGATTCTAATCACTCAGTAAATGGTAAAATTTGGAAAAAAGAAATCGATATTATTGAGTTAGAGAATTACTGTGAAGGATTCTTGTGTATTGAACCTTGGATTTATGGTGCCTATGTTTTTCGAGAGTGTTGAAGTTGATAGAAGTGGTTTCTATAGATTTCAAGGTTTTTTTTTCTTCAGCATCAGAAACTGAAATACAATGAAGATTACCATATTGTTTAATATTAGTCTCAAAAGTAAATGCTTGCTATTTTTTGTTGGCGAGAGCTTAAAAATTATTAATGAAAATTACTGAAATTGGGTGTTTTATTAGGTTACACTCCTTTTTCCTACTAGAATAGTTTGCCGTAATCAAGGGCGGATCCAGCTTTCGATTAAGGGGGGGTCACGTGAAGGCTATGTTTTGCCCTTCTTTCTCCTGATTTTTTTTATGTGTTTTTTCTATGCTGTAGAAGGGTTTATTTATGGTCCTTTGAAAGGAGTTGATGACCCCATTTCCCTTGATTCCCGAGTGTCCTTCCGTAATCATACACGGCATTAACTCATTACCATTCATTTTTGAGTCTCAACTCTCTAATCGTCTAATCGCTAATGCCAGTGGCGTTACTTAAATGAAACTTAAATAATAACGTAATTGCGGGGATACCAGTTTAAACTACGTTTCTATCATAATTGTCAAGTAGGTGGATGTCAGATTTAGGATCCCTTACTATTAAATGTAATACCAAGTGGTCGACATTTCTCTCATTACCAATTAAGTATGAGAATTTGGTCTACTTCTTATAACGAATATTTACTTATGCAATATGATATGATTAGGGTACTGGAGGAAACGGAAATGTGAATCATAATTTCTTCACCTTGGCGATTATCCGATGGATCCTTATAAAATAATAGGTTATCCTCATAAATATTTCAAAGGCGATTTATAGTACAGTATATTTGTGCTTAAAAGAATCCCTAGCGGGAAGGTTTTGGAGTAGTTTTGATATCTTCCATTTTTTATGTTTTTTGGGGTGCTGAATACGAATCTGAGGTTTGCTAACAAAATTTCGTGAGGGAACATAGAAAAAAATACGAAAAAAGATGAAAAAAATCATTCTTGGTCAGTTTGTTACTTATTACTCGAAAACTATCAACTTTTCGTGAGAAACCTTTCCATAGAAAATGAAAGTACATGAAATTTCTTACAAATTTTACTACCACAGCTTGTTCTGGGACAACCTGTTCTGGCTCAAATTATAATTTAAAATGAGGTATTTTCTATGACTCTATGAATGAAAAAAAATTAAATTCTATGGTTCCGATGATGCGATCCTCTTGAAATTTTGCATGAACATTCAGTATATCAGTCTCGATTCACAAAAAAAATTTCAACCGAATCGGATATCTTGTTATGGAAATATAAAGATTCTTCTTCTCAATATTCCAATTTTGCATGAAGCTTATTATCTTGCATATGGCCGCAACATTTCATTTCGATGGGTTTTGTTTTGTCTGAGATATCGAGGAAAAAAATTCAAAATTTTTGTTCCTCAATATCTCAGAGAAAACGGAACCAGTCGAAATGAAATGTTGAGGCCAAATGCAAGATGCTCATAATAAGCCTTATTCAAAATTGTGTGACCATAGTGTGAACAGAACCATAGAAAATTCAATTGGAATATTGAGAAGAAGAATCTTTATATTTCCATAACAAGATATCCGATTCGGTTGAAATTTTTTTTGTGAATCGAGACTGATATACTGAATGTTCATGTTCATTTAAAGAGGATCGCATCATCGGAACCATAGAATTTAATTTTTTTTACATTCATAGAGTCATAGAAAATACCTCATTTTAAATTATAATTTGAGCCAGAACAGGTTGTCCTAGACCAAGCTGTGGTAGTAAAATTTGTAAGAAATTTCATGTACTTTCATTTTCTATGGAAAGGTTTCTCACGAAAAGTTGATAGTTTTCGAGTAATAAGTAACAAACTGACCAAGAATGATATTTTTCATCTTTTTTCGTATTTTTTTCTATGTTCCCTCACGAAATTTTGTTAGCAAACCTCAGATTCGGATTCAGCACCCCAAAAATCATAAAAAATCGAAAAAATCAAAACTACCCTAAAACTTTCCTGCTAAAAGCAAAATTCGACTGGATTATTATAGGCAATTATTTAATATGCCATTTTAAGGCCCATATGTCTGTAAGTTTTGAATTTTGAGTCCAGCAAAATCTCTTTTTTCTGGGTACGAAGACTTTTAAAATACAGGATGTGTCCGAATTGATAGGAAAGATTTAAGGGGGTGATTCCTGAGATAATTCCATGAAAAAAAGGTTCCCATAAATGTAATGCAAATGCATTGTTTCCAAGATACAGGGTGCTGAAGTTTTACTTAAAAACTGACTTAAACAAGTAGTACTTCAATGAGATATTTCAAACTAACGATTATTCTTGAATTCTCCGTTCAACCAAAAAAAAAATTTGTTCTGCATTTTTTCGTGTGGGGTGCCGTTTTTTGTGAGAAAATAAAAAATCTTAACGCGTATTTGACATTACTAGGTTTAACTTAATTGTAGTTGAATCGCTTCTGTTTTATTTTTTACATAAAAACGGGGCTTCACACGAAAAAAAAGCGGAATAGATTTTTTGTTACAAATTTAACGAAGAATTCAACAATATGTTTTAGTTCAAAATATCTCAGTGGCGTACCACTTTTTTCAGACAGTTTTTGAGTAAAACTTGAACGCCCTGTATGTTGCAAACAAAGCATTCGCGGACCTCCATCTATGGTAATCCCTCCCTTGAATCTCTTGCACCAATTCAGAAACATCCAATATATCTATGTTACTATGTTTCTCAGAGAATCGTTAAATGTTATTTTCTAAGTAGGTTACATAATTTTCATACTTCTCGCCTTTTTTGGTTGTCCGAATAATAAATATGCGAAAGTTTCAGATGCCTATCAATTTCCTTTATTCAATCACTAAAGAACAAAACGCTTCACATAAAACAGTGACCTCGGATAGGGTTACCATTTGCAATTATATACTCTTCAAATTCTAATTAGCTGGAAGCCAAAATTTATTCTTATGTAACTCTATATTCGATTAAATTAACTAGCATTTTGTAATTCCATCATAATTGTAATAAACACATTCTTAGATCCATATCTTCACCCCAAGGGTAAAAAAATTTAACATAAATTTTTTATTCAAATTAGTACTTGCAAATAATTGCAGTTTTCGAAATAATTATTAAGTGTAAGAAACAATTTCTTTTCAATATTCCATCAAATTTGAACAAATTAAAATTGTCAACAACAACTTAAAATTATAACGAATCACGATATGATGAAGTAAGTATTCATCATGTGTGAAAGCTATGGAATTATCTTCATTATAATTATAACTACTGTGAATTTCGCTTTTTTCGAAATTCCTAAAAATAGACAACAATGACAACTTGAGTGATCAACAGTTAAATGCAGGTTAATATGCATCTGAAGTCGACCACACATTTTGTGGTTTTTTAGAATAGTTGGTCGAAATGTGGTAGAGGTGAACAAGGAATACTTAGAGATAGTGTTTTCTGAAAAAACATTATTTTCTCCATCGAAAACCTTTCATTTCTCTCAAATAATTTCAAGTATTTCATTAAAGGGATGTTGTTATTCTAATTGATAATTTTCAAATCGAGGTTCGAAAGTATCTTGAAAGTTTGAAAAAGAGAAGTATACTGTTTTTTGTTTGAATTGAATATGAAAAATTTTCAATAGCTACTATGTGCCCTCAATATCGTTTTTCACAAATCCCCGAAAATGCCCGAAAATTAATTTGAAAATGGTAATTAATGCAAGTAATTATTCATTTATTTTTGTGAAGGAACAGAATACCGACTGGTTCCTAGAGTCACTCGTATATACAGGGTATCCAGGAAAATGTGGAAAATCTCTCTGATTCAGATAGAACATAAAACAATAAGATTTCAAGTTCTCATAATTTTTTTTCCTAGCGGCCCTCCCTACGAATATACAACCTACTAAATGACGCCACTGGAAATCCATTTTAGTGGAATAAGTTTCAATCTACTCGATATAATTTTCAATTAGCTTGTTCAGTTTACCAGGGGCGGACTGGGTTGTACATTTTAATGCTCACATTTTTAACACCCTGCATGATAAGGTGCTAAAAAACAAATTTGGATACCTTGAACCTTAAGCTAAAGAAAAGGTACTCTTGTTCAGTGTCGATAAAATGAACCGTTTTCGAAAAAAAAAATAATGAAAGAAGTAAAATGAATTTCCAGTGGCGTCATTTAGGAGGTCGTATCTTCGTAGGGTGGGCCGCTAGGAAGAAAAATTATGGGAATTTGTCATCTTATTTTTTTATGTTTTATCTGAATCCGAGAGATTTCCCACATTTTCCGGTACACCCTGTATATTTTCATACATTTGGTTCTGTGAGGTTATTCAAAGTACCCCTGGAATTTAACATTGGCTAATCCAATTAATATTAAGCCGTCTAGACTCTTGTGAAGAGGATGGAGAAGGCAACTTTATAATCATTTAATATATTATTATTTAATCTTTGATAACATTATAATTGTTTGTTTTATTAACTCAATTGACCATTTTCATTAGTTATCATTAAAAATCTCAGCAAAGCATATGCCACTGAATAAAGTTAAATGAAAAATTGCAGCCTACATATGACACATATTTCTGCTGATGAATATTTTTTCTCTTATCTTGTATTGAATCAATTCATTATTCCATATTCTGTAGGGCAAAATAGTACCTACTACAATATCTCAGATGCGCAAAGTTTTCATGATTTCAATTAATTAATCTAATAATATGTGTGAACTTCTTATTTATTATATCTGTCAGTTAAATAATACAGAAAAATGGTCTACCAACCAACATTTTTCAATGCAGAAAAGTCACTGAGCTATATTTATGGGAAATTTAAATGATCGCCAACTGATATTAATTAATTCTGAAGAAACGAATGGTTTTATTCACAAAGGAATGGCGCTTACGAATTCCTGAAAAATTACTCGAGTTTTTATGGAAAAGTATCGAAGTTGAATGGTCAAACTTGACACTTATAAATTTAATTTTTGGTGTTCTCGAAAGTGATAAGTGATTATGAAATTTCCATTTCTGGTTGGGACAGTAAATGCTGCTTCATTAGAATAAGGTTTTGCCAAGGAAATAAAAAAATTACGAACATGCATAAAAACATTTATGTAGAACACTAACAACTGTCTTTCTTGAATTATTATATCAATACTCGTACGAAAGGCTCGTTCAATTAAAAACTCGTCACTTAGTGGCTCATGTTGTGTGAATTTGAACTCGTAGCAAAATATACATATTGGATGCACTCGTATAAGATATAAATGACTAAGTATTCAACCTCAAAAAGTTTCGAAATATTTTGACCTATATTTTATCAAACAAATCCGGTTAACAGAAAACAAAATACAAATTTATAATTAGGCTTTCTGATATTCAAAGAAAATTTTCACAAAACCATGCACTTCCATTTTTGACAAGGAATCTCCTTTCAAATTTCGTTACAAGTAGATATTTCATTTCTTTTCGGTGAAAACTGTGTTTTATAGTATCTATTCAGAATAAAATCTGTAAATTTTTTGTAATTTTCATTTGTTAAAAACCGCATCCGTCATTTCGTAGCTCATCTGGATATTCAAGTTGTTATAAAAAAAATAAAAATATAAAAACGGGATTTAAATTTCCTATTGAAAAAATTGCAGATAGAATCATTTGTACTCACCTGGTCTGCGCAATCCCTTTCTCAACTGCCATTTTTCAAGTTCGAATTTATCATCTATAAGGTATCACAAAAAGGAGAACGTTCAGGTATGCCAATATCACAATTAGTTATGCCTTTTTTCCATTTCCTTGCAATCTGCGAAAGAATCGTGAGCATCCATTCTTAAATAGCACAATTCATTCAAACTTTAACAATCGTCAACTTACTATGGTCGGCTATGTGTTTGTGCAAGTCTCCGCAACGAAATGCTTCTGCTGCGGCAATGGAACCTGGGAGGAACGGGCGATGAAAAATCTTTCGTATCAAGCAATATGAAAACCACAATTAATGGGTGTATTATTTATTTATGTAACTACTTGCAAAATTAAATTGGTGCAGCGTTCTTTCAACGCCAGATTGGTTAATTCGTTTCGTAGGACATTTTTTGAATGGTATAAAAAGACGCGGCGTGAAGAAATATTTTCTAATCTGTAATGACTTATGGTTCGCACGATGTTTTTTCTTTGGTTTATTGGCTATTGCTATGATATTTTGTCACTTTTGGCGGTTGGGGGGTAATCTGGATAATTAGCCCCCAAAAGAATCATAAGAGTTTTTTTGAAAGGTCATTTATTTTTATTTTTGAAAATTGAATATATTCTGAAGAAACGTTTTTGAGCGCTCGTTCTACTTGAATGAGTGCTATATCGTTTTGCCCAAATGTCTGTAACGATAAGGTTCGACTCCCTGATGACGAATTAGTGGTCAAATTCATTTTTGTCTGTGGGGCCGTCCGTTAGCACAATAACTTTCGAAGGGATTGTTCTAGAGACTTGAAATTTTCAGGGTGAGCTCGGTTCCCAAATGGCTCGGTTAAGTTCGTTAACCAGCCAAATCGTACGGGGTGTTCCATAAAATATGGCCATTCATAATTTTTCTTCCTTAATACCTCAGACAGAACGAAACCCATCGAAATGAAATGTTGCGGCCATATGCAATATGGTCATTCATGCAAAATTTTGTGGCCATAGTGTAAACAGAACTATAGAAAATCCAAGGGGAATATTGAAAAGAAGAAACTTCATATTTCCATGAAAAAATATCCGATTCGAATAAAATTTATTTTATAAATGAAGATTGATACACTGAATATTCATGCAGAATTTTGTGGCCATAGTGTTAACAGAACCATAGAAAATTCAATTGAAATATTGAAAAGAAGAATTCTCATATTTCCATAACATTTATTATTATTATTTTGTGAATAAAAACTGATATACTGAAAGTTCATGCTAAATTTCAAGAGGATCGCATCATCAGAACCATAGAAATTAATTTTTGTAATTATTCATTTTTATATATTTCCTTTTCTGAATAATTTCCAGAATATAATTCCGATTGTGCTGAGATTCTGCATTTATATATTTGGTATCAATCTCAAATCCCATATAAAATTCTGACGTAATAGTCTTATTGCTTCACCAAAGAACGAGAGCTCAAAAGCTCCTGATCAGTGCTTTTCTTGAATTTTTATTTTTGAAAATTGAATATATTGTGAGGAAAATATGCTGAACGTAGTTTTAACTTCATTTGGAAATACTGCCCCTGACCCAAATAGACCTGAAATTTTGGTTACCAGAAAATGCTTTAGAGCTTTCAAACTTGTCAATTTTGGAAATAACCAAACCAGAGCGAAAATTTTTGAAAATGAGTAAAAACACAATAGAACAAATAGCGATGACTACCGAGTATAGCCAGCCAATATCGGAAAAACTTTTTCACAAAATGAAACAAAATGGGATTTCACTAGTTTACTTGAACTTGGCCACACAATGTTAAACTATTTAACTATATAATACTAAAGTTTTTTCTATTATTTTTTTTCAAGACTTATGGTTCCATAAGGAAGGGCATGGTTCAAATGCGTGAAAATCAGTGAAGGACAACATTATGAAATAATAAATATTCCAGTGGAATTTTCAGCCAGCATGCCTTGTCGATTAAATCGTAATAAATCCGTTCAATATCGAATAAAAAATTCGTGCGTGAGATCATATAATTTCTTTTAACAAATAAATAATGGTTTTATTGACATCGTTATTTTTTCCCATTCGTTTTGGTCTATAGAGTGGCGTTTTTATGTCTGCGGGTTTTGTATGCATCAAAATATTTTTTTCTGTGACGGAAAACACAACACAAGCTCGAGACAAAATCTAATACTTTTTTCCGAGCTTTTTTTCCTTGTATAATAAATAACTATTTTTCCAATGGTTTTGTGGTGAAATGTTTAGTTTTAATAACTGCATTAGATGAAGGATTAAGAAATAACTGAAAATGAATTATGTTTAACAGCATTACATTTATAGAAGATTTCTTCGGAAATAAATTTTTTGGTAATCATTTTTCATACATATTGTAAAATGACCTAAAATTTTTGATCATTAAAGCTTTTGATATAATCATTGAAATGGCAGAAATCATGCATTAAAATGGGTCATTTTTGATCAATTTAGTAAACGTTATGTTCAATTAAGCTTTTATTCTGAGGTTGACGGAAAAATATATCCAATCGTCCCTTTGAATATTTTCATTTTCCGAAAAAAATGAAGACACAAATTCTGTTTACAAATTCAATGATATTTTTTTAAGATGGAATGAAGATTGGAATTGTAATTATTGTTACAAATGCAATTTAAATGTTTCATTCGTCTTGTTAAACTGTTTAAAATTCAAATTCTCATGTTAAAACAAGAAATAACCACATTGGCTTGAGTTCAACGAGGAAAAAACTATTCCATTGTATCTGCTTCATTCAGTATATTGCCCTTTTCACGACGAAGCTCAAAAAATACTCGGAAATTGCAAAAATATTATGGAATCTGTGCTTCTACATACCTCCTTACAGCTAAACTTCCAATTTTCGTCCAGTAGGTAGATCACCATACCATTAACACGCGAAAAAACACCAGTAAAATATATGAATACCTACTGGAAACATTAACTTTATTTTCCAGCAATAAGTTTGTTATCTGTTTGCATTTCTATATTTCGGGAATGCTGATGAACAAATGAATGGTTGGACGCGATAACAAGTTAAGGTAATAATACCTGAAGTAAATAGTGATGATTATTATTATTAACATACAGGTGTGAAGGATTTTAGGTTATCAATGACCAAAGGCATTGAAATAAGGAGATGATTAGTAAGTAAGTAAATCAGATCGTCAAAATACGTTCACTGACTTTAATAATATTTTTAAATAAATAGCGGAAGGTTTTGAGGGACCTTGGAAACGCAGAATTTGCTAATTTTTTGCGGTTGAATTTGGAAAATGGAGTGCTGGTATATCGCCAAAAAAATTTCAAATTTAAAGATTTGGAATGAAAACGATCTCGAATTGAACTTCGAAGAAAATCGCCTTTACAACGGTATGTAGGTAATAGTTATTTAATCAACTAGGTTATTAAAGACAGCGACTAATGGTCAAGATATAGTTCGAGACCATTAGTCGCTAGATTAATTACCGTGTTGATTACAAGATTTTTCCGATGACCTTGATATGAATTGTGGATGCATTCTTGATTGAAATACATTCTCATTTTGCGCAAGACATGTATTTGACATAATAAAATTTCTATGTATCTTATCTATGTTCCAGTAGAGTTTTGACATTTCTCGTAGTGCTTCTGAATACTTTGTGAACGGTTGCTATGAGGATTGATAAAATAGCAGAAATTGGTCATTAAAATGGGTCATTAATGATCAATTTCGTACACATTAAAATCAATTTTTATTTTGAGGTCGGCAGAAAAAGTAATAAATCGAAAATTCGAGACCCTTGTAGGATCTTTCTATCTTTTATTCCTTTAAAAAATAATAATAATAAAAGGTCAGTTCCACTTACACAAAATTGATCAATAGTGGCCCATTTCATTGTTCATTTCCACTATTCAAATGTGATAATGTGCAATTGAAATGGGAAACCGTATATAAAGTATTCAGAAGCAAAATGAGTAATTTAATAACTCCACTCTGAAACATGGAAATTTATATTATGTCAAATGTATCTCCTAGTGTATCTATAATGCAAAATAAAAATGTAATTCAATCAAGAATTTATAGTCAATTCATAATGAGGTCGACAAAAAATCTTGTAATCGACTTATTTCTAATCTGTCTGGAAATATTAACGCGCTCGCTCCGCTCACGCATTAAAATATCTTGACCATCAATAGCTGTCATTAATAAACTAGTTAGTTGAAAATCTATTAGGTACCGTTCATTTCTCGCTCATGGGTTTAATCGTTCTATTATTTTCAATCCTTGTCTCAAACTGATTTTTCAAATGTTTCTGTGAACGAAATGACTATGAACACTGTAACTGTTAATTTCGAAAAATTGTTCGAAATTCATTCATCGGAGGTAACAATAAAGAAATACCTACTTTTTACGAATAAGTTCCTTCGCTTGTCAGTTTTCCATTTTCAGGTGACCATCTCAGTGAAATCGGAAAAATCTTGGTTTATAATTCAGTTTGAATTATATTTAAATAATCCACCACATTATTTCACGATAAAAAATTATGGAGAATAATCGAACGACTAAATCGTCCTTTATTAGAACCATACACGGAAATTCTTGAAATACACAAATCGAGTAGGTATTATCCGAGACTAATTCTTCAAGCTTATCCGGAAAATAGAAAATTTCATTGGTGATCTAATCCGTTTAGTTACAGTCACGTAAGTTCAGTACATAACAAAAGGAAAAGCAGTTTATTTTTCCAGGGAGACGAATAAGGATATTGATTTTATTGTGTACAGAGAAGATGCTTAAAAAAAACTGGATCATTGGATTCCCTCTATCTGTTTTTTTCGTTAAGACAAAACCAAGTTTTTTCCCATGTTTTGTGGTCCCATATAATATGAGGTGCCTTTTTATTATCACTAAAGTTGTAGAATTATAATGAACCATTCGTTATACATTGTACGTCTCTGTGCTCGGCTATAAAAATATCCATTAATCACAAGGGAATAATGAGATATTAATCACTGCTATCAGATTTATAGATTAAGCTTTGATATAATAGTACTCCAATTAACAAATATGGGTATACCTTGTCAATTGAGAGCCAAATCTACTTTTATTATATCAATTAAAGCATTTTTCATTACAAAATATACAATGACCAGTTCTCCAAAAATTTCTCATGTGTCAACTTAACTTTTTCCACGCTTGTTATAGAAGGGTCTTGTAGCGATCGCAAAATATTAAAATCTTCAAGAAATATATTCAGTAGTCGTGGATAAAGTATAGTATGCTACTCGCGTATAATGGCTGTTATTCATTTGGTGTTGTGGGCCACTCGCCTAAGGCCCGTGGCCTAAACTTCTCCTCGTGTCTCGTGAATAATAGCAATGACTATACGCTCGTTGCATAATATACTATTGTTCGACAAATTTTTAATGTGAATCATCTGAATTAAAATTCTTCTTGTCGAAAGTAATATCAAAAGGGCATCTAATTTTTTCAAGAAAAATCTAAAAAGCGCGTGGCTAAGCAACATTTTAACAAGAAGCATGAATTCTGATGACAAAACTTCACTAATGCTTTTTGTTAAAAATATGGCTTTTTTTTACAGGACGATTAATTCGGAAACAGCTGTGAAGCTTTGCCGAAAAAACTACTGACAGCTGCTGCGCCATACAGTTTTTCCATCTGAAAAGTTGTGCGTTGTGATTGGTGGAAATTGAGATGAGGGAAATAGTCAGAAATAAGTACTTTTTCCATTATCCAAATTACCTATTGATAACGACTTGTAAAAAGTCGGGATGCAATCATAATTCCCTGGTTTAATTTCCATTTCTTCTCTTTCGAGAACTCGTCAATCTCTTAGAAATAAAATGTTTTGGTGATATGAAATCTTACAGGCTTCACGTTTATGTATCATCGTTTCAATATTTTTTAATTTATTGATGGATAGCCAAACCATTTGCATGATACACGAGAATGATAATCACCTGCTATTTACCCTATTACTTCCATATAATGAGTAGGTACCACAGCTGATAGCGAATTATTATCCAAATTCAAATAATTATAATATGCATCTTTACATTTGCCTTGAATCTGTGTCGATATGTGAGTTTTGTTCTTGACTTATTTTTTACTGCATAATGATCTTGAGACCTTATTTTTCCAGAGATTAAAAGATTGAAATATACAAATATGAAATGAAAAAATTGTTATCTGCAAAAAGGAAATATCTGGATGAAAATGCGGAAATAATGCTTTTATGATAGTCTGTTTTCATAATTTATGATATGGTAAATCATGTGAGACAATAACAATAAAAACGGGCTATGAATTTTTTTAATTTTCAAATCATAAATCAACAATGACTGTCTGAATAATATAGTACATATAATATAATAGTATACAGGGTGTCCGTAAACAAATGCGAGGGACTTTGGGGGATGATTCCTCCATGAAAATAAGCAGGGGTAGTTCATATAATTTTTTTCGAAATCGACCTCCTTTCCAAGATACAGCCTCTAGAAGGCGATGACGAGTTGACAGTTTTTAATTTTTTACGGCTTCTTAAAAACACTGAGCCATAAAACTATACATAATATGAAGCAATAAGTAGATGTAACTCGCACAATTTTTTAGATCTCATAACTTCATTATGAGGGGTTGAAAATAACAATCCCCTATGATTTTCGGTCGAAAATTGTTTTCGTGGGATAAATTTTCTTATGGTTTTCCATTCAATTCTGGAGAAAAATGTCTCTTGCAAAATTTCGATACAGTAGATACTTTTCTCGTAAAAAATAAAAACAAGCAATAATGATCACTGTTCATTTCATTTTATCGTATGTTCCATAGAATGAATATTCTAAGATATCGTTTATGCTCAAAATGAGTTTTGTCAATTATGCTTATTAATTGAAAGAAAGTTCTATTTGTGAAATTAAAATATTACGGATATAGTTTTCGTCCGGATGACAACGAATTAAAAAACGGTTGATCGCTCTGATTTTCTGCAGGTTCAATATTTCTAAATTATTCTGGATATCACTGAAAATGCCCATTGAAATTAACATGAAGCGTTTTGTAATTCAAAACATTATTTTCCCGTTCGAAAAAATTCATTTGAACGCAATAAAAAACTTCCCGTGGATACTACCAACCATTTACTAGATAGGCTCACTATCCATTCTTTTTGTTCACCCCCGTATATTACAAAAAATTAAGTAGGTAAGTAAGAACGGCTTCTGCCCTCTGAACAGTTTTATTCACGAAATCCCAAGCTCCAATTAAAAATAAATTGAAGTCGACTAATGGGTTCAAGAGAGAATTAACAACAAACTTCTGGGACGATACAATACATTAAAAAAAAATGGTTAAAGTCGACCAAATTGTTCAGAAGAAACAAATTCGTTGAGATTTGATTCGTTCCCCTAATTTCGGAGGTACGTTTATATTTTATTCATCAGCTACGGAAATACCTCAATTAGGTACATTTTTATGTATTATTAAATATAAGCTCATACTAGGACAAGGATAATATGGATATTTTACAATGCCAATGCACGAATATTTTTCAATATTGTTTTGTTTCCATTTAAGGTTGAACGTTCGAATGTAATTTTCTGGGATAATACAATAAGTATATACTATTATAAAATGAAATGATTGGGAAAGAAGTACCTACCTCACAAATAACAATAAGTTGAAAACGCAACGATGAAACCTAAATACATTATATTTATTACACAACTTATATCGTATACAACGAATCATATCACATAATTACATTCAATCATTTTGAAACGTTTGATTATCTACTCCTCTGCCTTGTTTCCTTCCTTCCAACTGATTTTCTGGCTTTAACGTTTCAGATTCATTTGCCCAACTTTGTACTTCTCCTGAAGCGAAGGTCCAATAAAACAAGCAACCGAATAAATATATTGCTGCTGTTAAGTAAAATACCACTTGCCATTCACCTTTGGTCTGAAAAAAATAGAGTCGAGTTCTAAATAAAATAGTATATTATACAACGAGCGTATAATGATAGCTATTATTCGCGAGGTGAAGTTCACCGAAGGAATAACAGCCATTATACGCGAGTAGCATACTATACTTTATCCACGACTACTGAATATATCTCTTGAAGATTTTAACATTTGGCGACCGCGACAAGACCCTTCTATGGACAAGCGCGGAAAAAGTCAAGTTGACACATGAGAAATTTTTGGAGAACTGGTCATTGTATATTTTGTAATAAAAAAGCTTTAATTGATATAATGAAAGTAGAATTTGCCCTCGATTGGCAAGGTATGCCCATAATTGTTAGTTGGAGTACTTTAGAATACTGAAGAAATATCAATTTAAAGAATATTATATCAAAGCTAAATCTCTGAAGCATGTGACAGCAGTGAATTACAATCTCATTATTCCCTTGTGATTAATGGGTATTATTAAGGCGGAGCACAGAGACGTACAATGGACGGATTTCACAATAGTCGTGGATAAAAATTCATTTCAATCAGAATTTACTCCGTTTAAGTATTTACACATATTCACATGATCACAGAAGAGAATAAAGTAACTGAAGAAAAGTTAAAAAAAATAAATATAAATAATTTCCAACTCACAGGTGTTGTCACAATATACCCTGACAGAATTGGGCTCACTATACCAGGAAGTGTAGCAAAACTATTTCCTATTCCCATCAACACACTGGCATGAAGAGGTGCGATATCTAGATGGTTCACACTAAAAAAATCAGAAATTAATAGATGTATACGAGAAACTCTGATATATGAAGTTTATGTGAATGGCACAAATAAACACATTGGGCAGTAAAATGGCCGCCTAGATCATACGATCTGACACAGATGTAAAATTGAACTGGATTTCATCATTCATAAATGCATCCCTTCAGAAGGCATAAGGCGTTTTCGGATACTTACTCGGGTCAACTCGATCCCTAACCTTGGCGTTCGTTTACCTAACCGGAACATCCAACCCGTGTTCGGAAAGTACGGTGCTATTAACTCGATCACTGACCCAGGTTGATTTATCGTAACCCTACACGAGAGCAGGGTTCTAGAGTCACCGCATGCGCACTGCAGTTCAATTTTGTATTTGAAAAAGGCGGGAATAAGTCTTCTACTCCTTTATTAGTAATTTCATATATTCTATTCCTGAAAATTATGGAAAGAGAAGAGGATTTGGCTCATTGTAAAATGTGTGGTTCCTTGAGCCGACAAAATAATGTGAAACAACTTCTTCATAACTTTGTATGCAGATCTTTCTGCGTTGGAGCTAAAGCCTTCTTTACTTCTTTAATATAGGTAGGTACTCGAAGATAACATTGAACATGTGAGGGCACGCCAGAAATTATAAGAAAGATTTTAAAGAAGCCAATAAATCCAAGCAAAGCTAGAGACAATCGGTAAATAAACTGGAACTGAAAAAATAAATTCTCTACTTCTTTAACACAAGTAATCAAAAATAACATTAAACATGGAAGGGCACACGAGGAATTATTAGAAATATTCAACAGAAGCCAATAAATGCAAGCAAAGCTAGAGACAATCCGAGAATAGACTGGGATTGAAAAAATAAATTCATAAATTATTTGGTTATGTTATTGATACGACTGTCACTTCAAATCCTAAACCTGATGTGTCCGTAAACACAGAACCCTGGTCCGTGATCCGAGTAGATCGGGTTAGTAACTCTGAGTAAGTTTCCGAAAACGCCCATAGACATGTACTTCATTACCTGAATCCAGCCCAAGCAAAAGCTCCCAACCCTACTGCCATTATAAGGCATAACATAGAGACTGTAGCAGATGTGGCATAAGCAGTTCCCATCATGAAAACTGTTTGAGCTATGAAAGCTCCGCAGTTGAAGATCTTCCTCACTTGGGTGACATTGAACACTTTCTTCACCAGGAACCAATCTGCCAGTTGTCCAGAAAGTGGCAGCATGATGGACATTGCTAAATAAGGAAGAGCTGCCATGACTCCAGTCTTAGTCAGGTCGAAATCCAAGATATCTAGAAATTGAACTGAATAGCTTATATTTATCAACATTTTAATAATATGCTGTGAGTTTTTCCAATACATATCTAAGGGGTGTCCCAAAATTAACGCAAGATTTGAATTAAATAGAAAACGCCGTTTTTAGTCTTTTGATAGTTATATTTTTATTGACTCGTAAAGTACATAGGACAGGGTTATGTATGGAATAACACAAACAGACAAATGGCCTCCACGGCTTTGCATGCACATGCGCACTCTTTTGTTGAAATTTTCCATGACCATTCTGCATAAATGTGGCTGAATTTCGTTGATGCAGCGTTGAATCTCCTCCTTTAATACACGGGTGGTTGTGGGCTTGTTGACATAGACTTGTGATTTCAAATAACCCCATAAAAAGAAGTCTAATGGTGTTAAATCACACGATCTAGGAGGCCAATTTTGATCACCGAAACGAGAGAGTACACGACCTGGAAATGTCTCATGCAGTAATTGAATTGTTTCACGGGCTGTATGACATGTGGCACCGTCTTGTTGAAACCACATATTGGACACATCAATATCATCCAATTTTGGCAGAAAGAACTGTGTAATCATGTCGCGATATCGAGCACCAGTAACAGTCACTGCTTGACCAAAAAAAAAATATGGCCCTATTATGCCTCCAGCCCAAAATCAACACCATACAGTCACGCGTTGTGGATGCATTTGTTTTTCGACAATCACATATGGGTTCTCCGAATCCCAAATGCGACAATTTTGGCGTTTGACAAAGCCATCAAGATGAAAATATCCTTCATCGCCAAGCTTTCACTATTTTTGAAATATTCTTTAATAATGAAGACACGTTGTTCTATCGTGTAACGCTCCATTTGTAATAACCCTATACTGTTAGCTGTCACATTGCTTTTTTTTCAGGGTTGCCAACACATCACTACACAAATGGCGGCAAATTCAAATCTTGCGTTAATTTTGGGACACCCTTTATATACCCACCTTTCAGATATTTCGGAAGTTGTGTGAGTAAAGTATAGAAACCCCAGTTTTCGCTGAAGTGCGCTATAACAATGGACCAAACAGGCATAGAAGTTAAAATACTTTTCCATGGATACTTTATTTTCTTATCTGTGTTTTCACCAAGAGATTCCGTGATGAACCTCAGTTCAGCATCAGTAATCAAGGGATCTTCACTTGGTCTTTCTGAGATCAATACTACCCACAGAGAAAACCAAAACAGTCCTAGAATACCTGAAAGAACAATTGGATAATATATTATTGGATTATATATTCAATTTGAATATCCTTGCAGCTGTTATAGTTTCCTTCTTTTCATTTATGAATTCAATTAAACTTTCCTATCCAAATATAATCATATCCTGAAAATTTCAAGTCGTTCCTATCGTGAAGTTTTAGTTTTTACAGTCGGGGTAGACAAAAATATTTCTAATAGTTTAATGAAAGTGCTCAGCAATTACGAGAATTCTGTTAACTTTGAGGGCTTTCAGTACTCAAGATTTCGGAGCGCGTTTCAATGAGTCTTTGAGCTTCAAGCTTGTGCTTAGAAGTCTTATCAACTTGTTCAGAAAAAAAATAAATAATATACTCACCAAAAACGTAAAATATGCTGGGCCATCCGAACCAATCTGCTAAAATAGCACAGGCAGGCATGGAAAAAACTGTTCCAGCATAACTTCCAGTGAATGCAATCGTTGCTAGTCTACTTCTCTCCAAGGGTGGTGCCCATTGGGACCAAACTGCATGGATGCAAGGATAAGTTACTCCCTGAAAAAATTACCATTATCTACTACCACATATTTTCAATCTTCCTTTCTATATTTGAAGGAATAATCATTAGATTATTTTACAGAGAAGAATAGTGACTCAAATTATGTGTTCTATAAACAAATGGGGTACTGGAATACTGCAACATTTTGATATATTCTAGTATTGAACCCTTCCTCTCGAACTGACGTGGTATTCTGGCCCTTTTTTGTTGCTCTGAGATAGAGAAACCAGTGGAAACTACTAACGTGCGTTCAAAAAAATTCGTGGTCAAGTAGGCTGTGGATTCTATTTTTCCCCTCATAAACTCTTAGGAAAAATAGAATCCACAGCTTACTTGACCACGAATTTTTTTGAACGCATGATACAAATTAGCATATACCACATTGTGGAAAGGACTTACTTTATGGAGAATTATAGTTGGGAAAAACAACAGCATATTACATGAATGTAGATTGTAGGTAATGAACCTTTTAATTTGAGGGATCTGAATTCGCGAAAAGGTGTGACTTTACCATCAGCATATCAAAGAGTGATACGTGTATGATTTTTTTATTTGCTTTTGCCAGAGTACAAACACTCAAAATAAGTTCTTCTATATCTATACGGATACCCCATGAATGCTACAATTTTCTTGTAGAAATACTCACCTCGAAAACACCCTCCAGTATTCTCAACAATATCAAGAAACCTACACCCATATTCGCAGCTAAAGGAGTTACTAGAGTTAGAATAGCTGTAGCTGCTACTCCCAAACCATAAAGTTTTTTACCACCAATCCTCATGGCAAACCATCCTCCGATGAGTTGTGTTGTGATGTATCCATAGAAGAAAGAGCTTAACACGTAACCTTGAACAGTTGAATCCCATTTGAATTCTTGAGTCTATAAATTGAAAAGAAATAATTAATAAGGATATGAATCTAGACAGTAGATCAGCATGATGTAAAGCCTCAATTTCACTCAGCCCTTCCTACTGCCACTTCTGCGACAGTATCGAAGGCAGTGAGCATTCACACTCAGCTGCAACATTTCTCTCGCGACCAAGTGTCGGCAATGAAGGACAAAGAAATTCCACAGCAACCTAGGTAGTTAAATTTAATCACTTACACTTTACATCTGTTCACGCTGCCGGTCTTTTGACTTCCGTACGAAAAACCGTCAATTCAGGGAGCGTAGTGAGCTGAGTGAAGTCGGGGTATTAGAGAATACTCACATACGAAATATTTCCATTTTCTAGTACTATAGTTTTGTTTTCTGTCATGGCAACAATTGCAATACTGAGGTTGACTCGTAGGGCGTAAATAGTGAAAAATCCAAAGAAGGCCATGGTGGCAACGACATACCTCCTCTTCTCCCAAAATTTCCAGCTGGGTGCATCATCGTCAGAACTGAAAACTTCAGCTGTTAGCAGTGCAAGAAACTAACTAAATTTTATTTTTCAGATGCGCATCCAGCATATATGAGAATTTTCATTCAAATCGATAAGTAGGTTAACCAGATTCGATATTCTGGAAAAACTACATTGTATATCGTGACTTAAGGAACTTGATCAACATTTTGATCCTGAAAATGCAGAATTTCAAATCTGAATTTGCATAGGTAGATACAGGATGGGATTTGATTTGACCAATAATGTTTTATTTTTTGACCAATTTGAGTTAGAATTGGGAAAATTTAGACATAGGTTCAGATAATTTACGTGTTCATTTAGGCCTATGATGTATATTTAATCCATCATAGGCCCAAGTGAACACGCACTATGAACAATTCGATTATTTGCTATGGTGGATGCGCTTTCTAGTAAAACCAAATAGTGCAATTTTAACTCGTGTATGTCATTTTTGTTCATGATAAAACTACAGATAGTGAGGATCGTCTTCATCTTCCATGCATTCATTGGGGATTGAATCAATGAATGGTCATACTCACAATACACAAAAAGTGTACGATGAATGAATTATTACATTTGTTAAAATCACTCTATAGAATTCGTTGAGACAAATACTGGAGCGAATACATTTCGTACTCAAGCAAACATCTTCCGATAATTTTTTCACTCAGAAAAATTCAAGTCAAAGTACGCACCTGTTTTGTACCATGGTTGTCGAAAAATTACGTTAGATCTCACTTATATGAACCATATGGATAAAATTTTGCAGGAAATGCTGGACATAATTAAAATCTATTGAAGGTTCTCTCGTACCACACCACAATACGGAATCGTGAACATTCCGTTAGCTGGAATACCTTGCTACTTGATGTAGTAGTGTAGACCGATTAAGAACTGAGATATAAGATACCTATAGGTATGTCAAAAGCCTGCTTTTACTTTCCAATAACTTCTTTCTCGACTTTCAACCGATATTTGATATTTGCTAGCGAATTCTAAGGTGCGGAACTCTATGGACTAAGGATTGTTGATAATAGGATAATTTTAAACAATGCAATTGGTATCTTTGAAGTAGAGTGCATTGTTAATGCAGATATTTCTTTCTTTCTTTACGATGTGAATACTTTGCAAATGTATCGATGGTTATTGTGAATTGTTTCTATTTTGTATATCACTTGTGAGCTTAATGGAATTCAACAGAGAGAACAGAGAACGGTGCAAAATCTGAGAATTGAAAATATTTGAGATACATTTTTGTGCGTATGTTTCTAGGGAAACTGCGTGCTATAACTTTGTCCAAAATTCTGTATTTTTCGAATTTTGGGTCGGGAGTGGTCTCAAACAATCTTGTCTTGTCGTGAACACAATATTGCTCGAACGGATTCTCAAATTTTGAGAGTTGGTTCGGGTTCCGCTTACATTCGAATTTTTTTTACTATTTTCTAGATATTTCCGAAATCACACATTCCACTATTTCGAAATTAGGTATTCTCAAGAAGAATAACGACGCGCAAAATTCTGCAAAATTTTGTCAGGAACGTGCCATTAGAAATTTTCAAAAAAAAATAATTTGTTTCTGTATGCATGGTGAACCGCTAAATTTCTGGTCGCTTTAACTCTCGATTTACTGCATTGGAATTTTCACGGTGGATTTTTCCATGAGCCAGGCATAAACAGGATTACTTCCGGAAGAAACGACTTTAAAACTTTCAGGCTAGGTTTAAGATTTTTAGAGAGAAGATGAATTCATGGATGAATAGCATGAACCCTCAGTATATTCGGATCGGATTTATAGTTTTCCCGATATGAACAAGCTCGCAAAAGCTTCTGACTTCAAGTCAATGCTTTTTTAAATTTCTCTCATTCATAACGAAAATTTTAAATTGAAGAAATGTTGTCTTCCTGACATTTTTTGGGATTATTTACTCATTTTGATGTACCACTGGAATTCCATATCTATACATATCTGATATCCTAAAGTTGAATGTCGACTTGATTTCTGAATCGTCTCAATTTCATTAACTAATGACGATAGGGAGAAGTGATATATAATAAAAATTATCAAGCTTCCATCTATTTTTCATCACAAAGTTAAAGGTTTTAGATTCATGTCACGGAATTCTTTGTATTCTTACTAGGCACTTAAATCTGAAATTTTGAGCCGAATGGATTCCAATTTCCTGTCCTTAGCTCATTCTGTTTGAAAGATATACAGTATTTACGGAAGACTGGCCAGAATTTCTTTCGACCTCGAATTTTTCAATTAACTTTCTTGGTTCAAAATTCACAGACAAATAAGCTTGTTCACCTAGGAACAAGCACACAGATATAAAGAAATCTGAAATATGCCAGTGTTGACACTGTCATTTCTCAATAGGATATTAATTTTTTACAGTTATGCAGTAGCCATTTGTTCAATCAGAGCCGTATATTCCAATTTGCATGATGAAATTTCTACCACAACAGATGATAATGTTTCAAACACAACAAATGCGAAAGTTTCAACCACACCAAATGAGGTAATTTCAACCACAGCAGATGATGAAGTTTCAACAAAACCGATATTCATGGAATACATCCCTCAAGAGTTACTGGAAAACCGTATAAAAGGTGGAAAAAACACCAATATAAGAAACTACCCTTTCTTGGTATCTATACAAAAACAGTTCATCCCTAGATGTGTGGGATCCTTGATAACCGACTCACTAATCATCACTGCAGCTCACTGCTTGATTGACATGAATAAAAGAACCACCTTCATATTAAATCCTGCCGATTTTATAATCATATCTGGAAGTACAGTTTTAAGCCCAGGTTCAACAACAGGACAAGAAAGGCAAGCTCAACAGTTCGTTCTCCATTCACGTTTTGAAAGACCTTTGCTCAAGTATGATGTTGGCATTATTGAAACAACCGAACCGTTCATTCTGGGACCAACTACAAAACCAACGAAACTTTATACGATGCCTCCTGAAGTGATAACCTTCTTTCAATATTGTACCTTGATTAGTTGGGTTACTGGTAAACATAGCTTTAATGATTATGAAGTTCCTGAGTTGAACCCGAATAGTATGGAGCTTCAGATGATACAGATGAAGATAATGAATGCTGAGGAGTGCCTGGCGATTTTGAATAGGTAATGGTGTAGGTGGCGAATATTGCAATCGCAATGGTACTATAATCTTGGTAAACTGGGGTGTTTTCAGGGATGAGATATCTTAATCTTCGTCCTTGGTGATTTCCTTGCCCAGGTACTTCCCTGTTTTAGAAACCAATGGCCCGATAATTCGTTACTACACCATTTCCAAGTGTATTTCAGAAAGCGTCAATTGTATTTCAGAATAGTCAATTGTATTTCAGAAAGCGTCAAATGTATTTCAGATTAGTCAATTGTATTTCAGAAAGCGTCACTTGTATTTCAGATGAGTCAATTGTATTTCAGATTAGGATATCATATGTATTTCAGAACCCGTCATTTGTAATTCAGAATAGGAATATTATTTTAATTTCCAAATATCACAATTATCTCGATTTCAGTGTGGTCTTGGGACTGAGGAGGATAAACCGTATTTAAAATGAACAATTCTGCTATACACGTAAATGTGTGTACCTATAAATTGAATTTCGAATGACCATTTCCGAAATACAATTGACGATTTCTGAAATTGAATTGACTGATCTGAAGTACAAGTGATGTTTTCTGAAATGCAATTGATGATTTCTGATATAAAATTGACTAATCTGAAATACAATTGACGCTTTCTGAAATACAATTGACGCTTTCTGAAATACAATTGACGCCTTCTGAAATACAATTGACTATTCTGAAATACAATTGACGCTTTCTGAAATACAATTGACGCTTTCTGAAATACACTTGGAAATGGTATGTTGCGGAGTTTCCTGCTCTTCTCCACAGAATCTGCACTCATCGTTTTCGGTCACACCCAGTCTCCTAAGGTGTTTCCTAAGACAGCAGAGATCTACAGGGTGATACATACTATTATGTCACAACTTAAGGGGATGAATCTACGTATAATTTCAAGAAAAAAAGTTTAAATAAACATGGGTCCGCAAAAGCTTCGTTACGGAGCTACAGGGTGTTTAAATTTCCGTAAAAAATTGGTTGTTTCTTCATAACTCCTGCAGTTTTTGAGATATTCAGTTCAAGTTTGGAATGCGAGCTATTCTTAACAGTCTCCATCATTGCACGTCCTGAATCTTAACTAGAATCTACATGGTGTTTTCTTTTTTCTCCTTTTCCCTCTCAAACTTTTTTGCGGTATGCCACAGGTGAGCGTAAATCAATTTGTGATATTTTCGTTCAATTTAGAAACTTTTTTGACTCTTGTAATTTTTTCGTATCTCTAACTGTTTTCGAGTAAAAAATTATTGAACAATTGAAGTTTGACATTGAATAAGCTCAGATGACGAGCTATCAAATAAAAGCAAATTTTGGGCATACTTATCGAGTATTTCTATTATTTTTTCATTTATCGAATAACATACAATCGTTCAATATTTTTTACTCGGAAACGGTTAGAGATACAAGAAAATTACTTGAGTAAAAAAAGTTTTTAAATTGAAGGAAGATATCAAAAACTGCGGTTTTACGCTGATCAATGGCGTACCGCAAAAAAGGTTGAGAGGGAAAAAGGAGACATGTCTCCGGAAAAGAAAACACCTTGTAGATTCTAGTTAAGATTCAGAACGTGCAATGATGGAGACTGTTGAAAATAGCTCGCATTCCAAATTTCGACTGAATATCTCAAAAACTGCAGGAGTAATGAAGAAAAAACAATTTTTTTTTGGAAATTTCAACATCCTGTTTATATAAACTTTTTTCTTTAAAATTACATGTAGAGTCACCCCCTTAAGTTGTGACATACTATTATGAAACACCCTGTATAAGAAACCCAGTGATAATGTGCTGCCTTTTCTTGGGCATTTCAAGATAGTTCAGGACATTGTCAACTCAGGGAAGATTTCGTGGGGAAGAAGAGAAAACTCCAGAGTACCTTACTACTTGTGATGGTGTACCTATTTCTCCATCGGCTGCCAACTCAATGATTGTTTAGGTTGGAACGTTTTTAGGAGTTTAGAGATTCCAACCTTGAACTTATATCAGTTGCGGAGACTCATATTCGGGCTTTTCTATTTGAATGATTACCAGAAGTAATCATTTCACTTCGACTGAATGGTCCAAAATAGGAACGCTGATTTACTATTTTGCATCAATTTAGAAGTGATGCAGCGCGGCGTTAAATAGAAAACTGCTACTGACTCTGAAAATGGAGGGAGACAGTAATCGACACAGTAAGTACCAGGGTACTGTGGCACTGAAAGTAATGAAAAAGCCGATGCACTTCCCGATGAACTTGCAAGAAGTGCATCAAGGTTAGTACCTGCTGGAACTGAGCCTTTTTGTGGGCTTGGAAAAGACCAATATGGGGCAGCGGTCCAGCAATGTCAGTTGAATAACTCTCTGGAGAAACAGCCCTGGACTTACTCAGTCCAAAAAATTCGTGATGATTTCTTCAAACTATACCAGAAAGGTCCTGAAGCTGTCACGAGATGAGCTTCGAGTGATTATGGAACTCCCGAGGGAGCACTGTCGATACAAACATTATTTGTAGGAACGGTTAGGGAAAGTCACCAGATTAGATCTGCAGACTTTGTGGAACACAAGCAGAAATAGAATAGAACAATTGGTATGCAACTATCCAGACCTGGATCGCCTAACAAAAATTCATATGGGGAAGGAGGTTTTATCAACACCTCCTTAGTTTAGACCTACATGGTCGCAGTTCCAGAAGTATAATTTAGCCATTACAACTTCCGTTCAAATATTCTAGTCTCATTATAGCTATTTCGAATTGAAATACTTTTACACTACTAATTTTTCAGATTGACGTCTATGGATATTGTTTGCACCCATTTGCACGAGCAGTGTCCGGGACAATCAGGATCCCCATTAATATGTGGGGAATCGCTATTTGGAGTCTATACATGGACTGCAGGTTGTACCAATTCGTCCTATCCAGCTATTTTCGTACAAATTTCCAAGGTTTATTTTTGGATTAGTAATGTTATAAATGAACAATATGTCGATTCATTATTTAGAGTTAGATCTAAAGCCAATCGCTTGAGTAACCTCTCAAGCTTATTTTGTTATTTCATTTTTGTTGCACATTCAATAAATAACAGATTTTTATAATAGTATTGAGTTTTTGATATGGTAATGGGGATTTCAAGTGATTCTCAGAAAAAACATTTCAGAAATAATGGACTCTCGGAAAATCATAGTGATTATAAAGGGTTTTCCAATAAGAGGTGTTATTTTGATATTCATAGAAAAATGCCATTTTTCAATATAAATGATCGGATGTTTATTTCATTATAAAGAAGAAGCTATGCTGTTAGTAATGGAAAATAACATCAGGCAAATGTCTAGGTACCACGACCACGCTTACAGGACCATATCCTTTCAATGATATTTTCCATAATCAAATCTCAAAGTGGCTGCCCTATGTCCTCGATAGCCTCACGAATTCCATCTTTGATATCTTGAATCGACGCTGGGTTATTGGCGTAGACCTTCTCTTTCACGTGGCCCGCAAGGTGTTAAATCACAAGATCTCGGTGGCCAATTGTGATCACCTCTTCGAGAGATAACACGGTCCGGAAACTTTTCCCGCAAAAGATCAATGATTTCGTTACTTGTGTGGCACGTAGCGCCGTCTTGTTGAAAGTAAACGTTGTCCAGATCAATACTATACAATTTCGGCCATAAGAAATCATTAATCATCTCTCGATAGCGCAATCCATTCAATCTTCAACACTTGCAGCAATTTCCAAAAAAAATCATTTTAAAAATAATGGATTCTCATAAAATCATGGCGATGCCAACAGAAAACTCTGTTGTGAATCGTCTTTTCCACTAATTATGCTTGCTCGGACGTCATCATGGCGCGAAGTTTGAATCGACGAGTATTGAAATCGCATTTTCAATATTTAATTTGAAATTGATTACCCACTCGAAAATTTAAGTGAAGAATTCGAAAATTACAGATTTTGGAGCGGAAATCCAATTGCTTTACATGCATTTTGTAACTCAAATATTCATAATGTTATATGAGAATAACTTACAAAATATTCGAGTATTCTTCATCATTCTTATCTACACTTCTCGATGTTTTTCTAAACACAGCACATAAAACCTTATAAACCATTCTTTTCTACTTAATAACTTATTTCCGTCCCATCACTGAAGACATTTTCCAACATATGGAAGGAACGTGAAACCGTTTTTCCGATAGAGAATGATATCTATCCAATCATCCTTGCTCTCAGCCTGTTGCTCCCTCTGTTATATTTATTTCCTTGGTGCAACGACTGATCAATATTGCTGAAATACCCACTCTTTATTTGTCTTTACTTAATTTATCATGTTTTCATTAGGTGAAGCAAATATAAGCCATCTACGCCCTTAGTTTTCATTCATTACCAATTCTTGACTTCTCATCATATGTAATTACCCTTCATTAATTTTTTCAATTTCTAAGTTCCCTTAGCCTAAAGAAGAGTCGAAACTTTACTGTACTGTAAGTTGGTTGATCATACAGGGTGTTACATAATAGTATCAGTCCGTAAAAGCTTCGTTACGGAGCTACAGGGTATTGAAATTTCCAAAAAAAATTCGTTTTTTTTCATAACTCCTGAGGAATTTGAGATATGATGATGAGGCAACGTTGACTTTATTTTACTTTATGACAGTAAATACTGCCAACTTAAGATAAATAAAGAAACGCCTACTATGCGCTCAACCTTTCGTGAACGGACTATACGTTTATCTCTGTGGGATTCGATGTAATTTGTACTGGTTTAAATAAATAAAATAAATAAATAAATACTCTATAGGTATTAGGTATGCCCAAAATTTGCTTTTATTTTGATAGCTCTTCATCTGAGACTCAACTTGAGCTTATCAGCGAATGCATACAATCGTTCAATAATTTTTTACTCGGAAACGGTTAGAGATACGAAAAAATTACAGGAGTCAAAAAAAAGTTTCTGAATTGAACGAAATATCAAAAATTGATTTTAGGCTGACAAGTGGCGTACCACAAAAAAAGTTTGAGAGGGAAAAGGGAGACATGGCTCCGGAAAAGAAAACACCCTGTAGATTCTAGTTAAGATTCAGGACGTGATGGAGACTGTTGAAAATAGCTCTCGCATTCCAAATTTGGACTGAATATCTCAAAAACTGCAGGAGTTAGAAGAAAAAAACAATTTTTTTTTGTAAATTTCAACACCCTGTAGCTCCGTAAGGAAGCTTTTGCGGACCCATGTTTGTATGGACTTTTTTCTTGAAATTATACGTAGATTCATACCCTTCCTTAGGTCGTGACATACTATTATGTAACACCCTGTATAACTTCGTAACAGATTAAACATTCTACACGAACATTGGGATAACATCAATTGGCCTGGTTTGAAAAAAATATTTTTTCAAATTGCATGAATGGCAAAAACAGCTTGTTTGAAATTTATGAATTGAACTATAATAGGTAATACACAAAGGGTTAACATAATTATTGGTACTGGGGTATTCAATACAGATTTACAACTTAATTGAACCAATTAACAACATTCTTTCATTTCAGTTTGTGTACTTGTAGTTCATACGACCCTTGTTAGGCATTACGTACCTGTGTGGGCGTAGTAGTTCCAAAGTACACCTGATGCGTCATTTCATTCATAAAAATCGTCAAGGACGGAAGTGTCAAAACTAATCTAATCAACAAAGCACAAGACGATAAAACTTGAATTTATTTCTGTTCCTAACAATAGGCAAAAGTTAATGTTGTCGGTATTAAATAATTCACTTTTTCCTTGGGATGGCATACGTTAATGTGAAAGATTGGAATGTGGACCAAGTGACCGATTGGCTCAAAGGTATTCCTCTCTTTTTCTTATATGATAGGATTATACAAGTTGAGACAAGAATTTGAACTTATTTCAACGGTGGAATTCCGAAATATGACTAATTTTAAATTTGTGATATAACATTTGGGCGGCCAACTGCGTTGTTTTTATAATACCTGTTTGGATTATTCCAAAATACTAATTTTCAGAGTTTCTTATAAGTTTTTATTGCTTCCCTTGAAAAAAGGAATTTTTGCCAGAAAAGATAAATATAGTATGCTTTGTTTCTTATATTCTAGATCACATTGAGAATCTTATTTATTCATCCCTTTATATGTACATTTTATATAGTAAAATAAATGTTAACGAAAAGAGTAATCGTAGAATATTTTGGTCTTAGGTTTGGACAGTGCTGTGTCCCACTACACTACTTCCTTCTTGAATAATGGAGTTACTGGAGGCCAATTACTCAATCTTAGAGCTGATGATCTTGAACACTTGGGTGTCAAAATTCTGGGGCACCAAGAAATTATCCTTGAAGCCGTAGAACATCTTAGACATTTTGTAAGTATTAGAGATCAAAAATAACTGTAGTATTATTCTTCATACCTTAAATAGAGAATATATATTCTTTCAAATGGAGAGCTAACAAAATACAATACATGAAACAAAAAAAGTCCCTAGCTGAGGTTGGTGCAAAACGGGGAACCATACTATTCTGGCGTATGATACCAGAGTACAGGGAAAAACCTCAGTAGAAAGAACCCTGTCTCGCCGTTTTTACTAAATTGAAACTTAAAACTATTCGAATAAATACCTTCAATATTCTGATACAAAATGCTTAATTCATGCTCTTGGGCCAGGAGGGTGTTTTAAACCAGGTCTGGCATTCCAAGTGATGATTTTTCGAATCTCCCGTTCTTCTAAGACTGCTACAGGACCCTACTGAAGGGTAATCATCTCCCAAAGTTTTAAATAGTGGTATTTCATTCCAAATATCGAATTCAATTTCGCAAAAATGATAAAAAACGTGTGACAAACTTATGTCGAATGACATGAGAATTAAGATAAGCTTTTGAATAATAAACTTAACCACAAGTTGAACTGGGTTCTTGAGCTTTTGAAACTGTAAATTTATCCATACTTATAATTTCATTCTCCTATTTTTCCTTTTTTTAAATTGAATTCACAAAGACATTACAGTTTCTGATATTGGATTTTTATTCTGCTGACAGTATGATTTTTGGTTATTGATTGATAGATCTCATTATATTCGAGGAAATGATAGCTGTAGGTAAATTAATTAGACTGTTGGTTAACCGAATGTGAAAAAACTTCAAGAAAAATATTCAGTAGTCATGGATAAAGTATAGTACTTATTCTACCTGTGTATAACAGCTATTATTCACTCAGTGATTTAGTCCATATCCCTACGGCTTGTAGCCAGAACTTCAACTTGTGTATAATAGCAATCATTACAAAACAAGTTTTTACTTACTGTTAATTTTGAGCAGATTTACTTAACTTTGACAGTCATAAGTCATAACCAAGCTTTAATCCCAAGCTTTTCAGTTCATCTACAGTTTTTCATTCATTTTGGTTATTCTTTTTATTTTCAGCACTATGAATTGGACAAGGAAAACTTACAAACCTTAGCTCTCAAATTGTCTTGTGCGGCAAACTCATTGTACAGGGAATTGCTAACAGTAGAAGACGACTGTAGACCTTTCAAATCACAGACATTGTCTGATGTGCACAACATCATATCTGCCATTAAACCGTTGGTTTTCTGGCTTGATAGGTAAGTCTTCCAAAAAACTAGCATTTTGCCTAAATGTTCTAATTTGGTCCGCATTAGACCTCGAATAATGAACATAAACTTTCAGAGCTCCATTTGCCGGAGACAAGGACTATATGGACTGTAAAACTCAAATGTTACAATTGGCATTTGAGATGGCTACAAACGCACATAGGGATATATTTTCGGAACAACCAGTTGTAACTATAAGACGGATATGTGAAAAATTAACCAAAATGGCAGACCACATCATTCAGGTAAGCATATCAGAGATAACCTCAAATATTACTATTCGAATTTGTGCTTTCAAATTGAATTTTGTGGTAAAACTACTCTGCTATAAATTTTAGAGAAAGATCTGGTGAAAAAATCTCAGTTTCACACAAATTTCATAGTAAAGTCTGTTCACGAAAGATGGAGCCGTCGGTTGGCCATGGAAATTTGGCATATTCCACTGTGTATATTAAAATTTTAGGTTAGGCTGTTTATTTACTTGTCAGATTGATACGCAATGTTGTCAATATTGGAGTTCTCTGATAACTCGCAAGCTCATCGGACGAGGCCGGGTACATTCGGCAACGTTGACTTTATTTTACGCTTTGACAGCAAATACTGCCAACTTAAGATAAATAAACCAACACCTACTATGCGCTCAAACTTTCGTGAACGGACTATACGAAACTCCCCTGTCACGAATTGTAGTATCAGTCAAATCAGTAATACAGAAACCTGTACTCTCAACCAAAATTTTTGTTTGCAAAAATCACTAAACGATATTTATGGAAATATCCCATTAATTTTAATGAAAATTCTGTGAATTAAGGAAAACATTGTATAATTCTCACACAGAAGGTTCATTTTAATACTTATTCATTCAAAAACTCGGGGTTTACGAGATTTCAATAGATCATGGAAGATTGACATTATTTAACTTCGCAAAATTTGTGAGGTTAGAGTTATTTTCCTGTTAGATGACTCAGTAACGTTGTCTATAACTCACTACATTTTGGAAAAAATTTTAGTACTTTGCGGTTTTGTCTAGCATCAATTTTTAGGTTATATTTATTTGATAGATGGACTAAAACATCTTTTCTTCTTTGCTAACAGAATTCAGTTTTCAACATGAGATATAGTCCGTTCACGAAACTTTGAGCTGTCTGTTGGCCATGACAATTTGGCATACTCCACTGTGTATATTGAAATTTTAGGTTATCACTCATTCACATTCTCTTTTAATGGGCTAAGCTCATATAAGGCTATGTACCCAATCTCAGTGTTATATCTTCGTCGTTAACATATAGTTCATTCATACTACACAGTACATCAAACTTTTTATTCTTAACGAACAGGACATATACAACCATCCATGCCCTCGCCGGGATTCGAACCCGGGACCACCGACACCACAGGCCAGGGGGTCGATTCTTGAATTATGTCGTGTTCGCGAATCGACAAATGTCGACCAACTTAGTAGGGAAGTTGGTCGACAATTGTCGAATCGCGAACACGACATTATTCAAGAATCGACCTCCAGAGCGCTACCTCTGAGCCACCGGGGGTCGGCAATTTTAGGTTATGTTGTTTATTTTCTTGTCAGATTGATAAGCAATGTTGTCAATATTGCTTAGAGTTCTCTGATAACTCGCAAGCTTGTCGGACGAGGCCGGGTACATTCGGCAACGTTGACTTTATTTTACGTTATGACAGCAAATACTGCCAGCTTCAGATAAATAAACAAACGCCTACTATGCGCTCAAACTTTCGTGAACGGACTAT
Source organism: Propylea japonica (assembly GCA_013421045.1). Classification (NCBI taxonomy): domain Eukaryota; kingdom Metazoa; phylum Arthropoda; class Insecta; order Coleoptera; family Coccinellidae; genus Propylea; species Propylea japonica. Next base: position 31,851,694 of record CM024240.1, read on the forward strand.
AAATGTTTCTGAAGTTCATTGTCCTTTTCGTTTTTCAAATTTGCATTCCTTGTAGGATATCTCTGATCCTATGATACTACAACCAGCGTCGTTAGATCTGGCAACCCTGAAAAAGAAAGAACAAGAGTTAGGTTTTTTCATTTTACCCAGCAATCATGCAATTCATCAAATAGCTGACATCAAATTTGGTTCACCAGCCCATAGCAGCTCTAAAATTGAAGAAGGCGATGAAATTGTTCAGGTATTTTTGTTTGTGCGGTTAGCACAAAATAGGATATTTAGTATCATGATTTTTTTATCGTAGGTGAATTATTTGACAGTTGTTGGTTGTCAAAGGAAAAACGTCATGTTTCTCCTACAAGAATCTCCTCCAGAGATTGTTTTAACGTTGAAGAAGAGACCAAGGCACACCAAAGTTTACGGTCAGATATATATGAAACCATACAGGTTACCAAGTAAAAAGAGGGGTCAACCGTATTCCAGATGGAATGAAAACTTGCCATCTCCAGTTTTGCTTCCTATTCCAGATCTCCGTCCTTTAAGAATTGAGAAGTAACTAAGTTTAATGTTTTCTTCTTACATTTTACTTATTCGAGTTTTTGATTTTTAGGTTACCACCAGTGGATGATCCAGTGGACTCGGGAAACGAAATCAGTGAAAGTTACAGTGATACTGAGTCTCCTCCGGATAGTTTGATAGATAGTGGAACTAGGTTATATCCGATAAAACCTATTTCGAATCTGCAAAGGAGGAACACTTTCAATGGAGGAACAAGTACCAGTATGCTCAAATCTTTCTCTATTGAGCAGGTTAGTTTCACAATAATCAACCCCATTTTAATTTTTTGCTAAAAAAATACATAAGATTCTCCCACATTATTGACCTCAAATGCATGATGCCAAACATTTTGAATGTCTACTAATTCACTATTTGAATAAGTGTTCGATTTTTTTTGGAAGTTGTTAATATTTTATATTGACGATATTTGGTTCTATCACCTGTCAAAATGAAGCCTAATTGGGAATACACATTGTATAGCTATAGGTCGTTCACGAAAGTTTGAGCCATCGGTTGGCCAAGGAAATTTGGCATATTCCACTGTGTATATTAAAATTTTAGGTTGGGTTGTTTATTTTCTTGTCAGATTGATACGCAATGTTGTCAATATTGCATAGAGTTTTCTGATAACTAGCAAGCTCGTCGGACGAGGCCGGGTACATTCGGCAACGTTGACTTTATTTTACGTTATGACAGCAAATACTGCCAACTTCAGATAAATGAACAAACGCCTACTATGCGCTCAAACTTTCGCGAATGGACTATAGATCAATAAATGATTAATTTTTAGTGCCGAGAAATGTTAAAAAACCAAGCTGCTACCCCAACTGCTAGTTCCAATCATATTAACAATTCAAACTTTGAAGAAGATTCGAAGTGTCTACGTGATAAAAGTGCTTCCTGTAGTGTTGGCTTAGAATTGAGCCCTCGACCAACCACTGTTATCGGCCTATCTTCTAAAAAGTCATCGTTCAAGAGATCAAAGTGTTCGAAAAAAGTAAACTTTGACGAAGAGAAGATTGAGACAATAAAGACTTTGAAAGTTCCGGATAGTAATTTGAACGAAGAAAAGAGCTTGAGTTTAAATAGTTTGAGAGGTGTAACAGAAGAAACTCTGGATTTCATCGATGAAGGAAGGGAATTGACAGATAGATCTAGTATGACTTCTGGTTGGCAAAAAGAAATTGTTGATGAACTGATTGATACTATAAAATCGAAGCCGAATAGTAGGATAGCCCCTCCTCCCCCACCACCAGAAGAAGAACCCTCGAAAAAAGATGACGAAGGTAAAATAAAAAATGAAAATGCTCCACTTGCGAAAGACAACATTCTAAATGAAGTAAGTTGAAACATATTTTCTAAATTGAAAATGTTATAAATTATTTTTCTAGGTTAAAGTAAACGTACATGACATAATAAAAAAATTAGACAAACAATCTGCGCAAGTATCGAACAATTTGTCACAACAAAAGCCCAAAGTTTTGCCGAGGAGTCAAGTCAAAAAAATTTCTGATAGTTTAACGAGAAGTGATAAAAAACCTGTTGTACCTCCTAGAAGTATAACAACTGTAATAACAACAACGAGACTTAGAGGAAAGCTTGATAAAAGTCACAGTACCCCTGCTTATGATATTTCGGAAGAAGTGCAACCTGCTTGTGAAGGGTTGAAAAAATCTGTGGAGAAATGTGAAACGGTGATATTAGGTGAGTTGATACAGTTGATTGATTTTTGTGAATTCTGTCGTACTTTGTCAAGTGAATTTGTGAAAGAATATCTCGGAAGCAATTCTGCTAACCTTACCTAACATAACCTTAATTTTTCATCACCAAACCATATTTGTAAAAATTTTCGATAAGTTTTAATAAACATTCAATGAATAAGAAAAGAAAAATGTATAATATAGTCCGTTCACGAAAGGTTGAGCCGTCGGTTGGCCATGGAAATTTAGCATATTCCACTGCGTAAATTAAAATTTTAGTTTATGTTGTTTATTTTCTTGTCATATTGATACGCAATGCTGTCAATTTTGCAATAGTTCTCTGATAACTCGCAAGCTCGTCGGACGAGACCGGATACATTCGGCAACGTTGACTTTATTTTACGTTATGACAGTAAGTACTGCCAACTTCAGATAAATAAACAAACGCCTACTATGCGCTCAAACTTTCGTGAACGGACTATACTTATTCTCACACTTCTACATTTCTGTACAAATATAGGAAAATTCAAAATTCGAAAATATTTTCTTGTAATTGATAAGGAAATTCCCAGTGATTTTGAAGAAACAATAATATCTATAAACGTTTCAATTTACTAGATTTTTTTTCAGATAATGAGGATAAAAATGTAACAATAAGAAAAGAAATAGAGACAATAGTGGAAGCTGTGAAACTGAGTGAAAGCGAGAGTATTAAAGAAACAGAATCAACTAGCGAAATTATTCGAAGTTTCGAAAAGACTGAAAAAATTAAAATAACAGAAGTGAGGACAATAATGAAAAACCCCCTTAACGAAATGTTAAACGATGAAAGTAAAACTAATGATACAATAGAGCCGAGTGTACAACCTTTACATGTGCCTGTTTCTAATTCTTGCTCTTCAACATCATTAGGTAGTCATGCGGATGGTAATGATAAAATTGTGGCGCCAATTGCTGAAAGAGAGGATTCAGCACCTTTGGAAGAAGAAGAAATATTACCACCGAAACCTCCTCCAAGGTTAGTTATCCAAAAAAGGTTTTCGTGCTTTAACAACGTGATATTATTTTTCCTTAATCTCTGTATTTTTCGAATTTTCGGTAGAGAGTTGTCTCAAACTACTCGGTTGAACTCACTGTTGAAGAATCCGTGGTCAATGAAAATTCTGTCAAGCCGTGAACACGATAACTCAAACGGATTGAGTTAGGGTTCTGAAATTTTGACAGTTGGTTCGGGTTACGAATGTTGCGGTTAAGTTCGTTTACGGACCAAATCGGTCCAGTAGTTTTTGAGTTATTGACATTTGAAATATTTCATTATTTTTCTGATATTTCCGAAACCACCCATCCGATCATTTCGAAATGAGGTATTTTGAAGGGAATAATGACTTTCAACTTTCTGCAAAATTTCGTGAGAAACGTGCCATTAGAAATTTTCGAAAAAAATATTTTGTCTGCCTGGTAAACCTATAAATTTCTGGTCAGTTATATCTTATAACTTTAATAAAAACCACAGAAACTTTTAGAAACTTTTTTCGAACCAGAAATAAAGCTGCGCCTAGACGTTCGGGTCTACTTCGATGTCAATCGTTCTTAGATGGACTATTATAAAGGGTTTTCCAATAAGAAGTGTTATTTTGATATTCAAAGAAAAATGCCATTTTTCAATATAATTGATATGATGTTTATTTCATTATAAAGAAGAAGCTATGCCGTTAATAGTTGAAAATAACATTAGGCAAATGACCACCATGACCACGCTTACAGCACCATATACTTTTAATGAAATTTTCCATAACCAAATCGCAAAGTCGCTGCCCTATGTCCTCGATAGCCTCACGAATTTCATCTTTGAGTTCTTGAATCGACGCTGGGCTATTGGCGTAGACCTTCTCTTTCACGTAGCCCCAAAGGAAGAAGTCGCAAGGTGTTAAATCACAAGATCTCGGTGGCCAATTATGATCACCTCTTCGAGAGATAACACGGTCCGGAAACTTTTCCCGCAAAAGATCCATGATTTCGTTGCTTGTTTCGTTGTTGTTGTTGAAAGTAAATGTTGTCCAGATCAAAACGATCCAATTTCGGCAATAAAAAATCATTAATCATCTCTCGATAGCGCAATCCATTCACCGTAACTGTTGCTCCAGCCTCATTTTCGAAAAAGTGAGGTCCAATGACTCCGCCGGACCATAAACCGCACGGGTTTTATTCTTCACATCACTAGCTTGTCCCAACATCTCAAAATTTTACACCAATTTCTTTATTTCGGTCCGACAAGGTGCTTCACGACGACCCAAAAATGTCTCTGCCAAATTTTCACCATTTTTATAGTGAATTTTAATAATTTCAATGCGTTCCTGAAGCGTGTATCGCTCCATTTTTATTAATGGCGTAGTTTCTACTTGTCAAATGTCAAAAAATGACAGCTTCAAACGTGACATCTACCGAAATGGCGGGCTATTCAAAATAACACCTCTTATTGGAAAACCCTTTATGTGCTACGCTGTCTTAGTAGATATTGAATTGAGATTTTCATTCTTATTTTAGAACGTTTGGTGTCGTCGACGTCAATAAACCTGCCTATCCCGCCGATTCTCCGAAACCAATAAATCTTTTAGAATTATCGAAGGTGGTTCAACAACCACCGATCAGCACACCACCGCGTGCTCCTCCTAGGGTTTTCGAGTTTCCAGATACGAAAGTGCAGACGCTGCCTCACCCTTACACTCCCAGCACTCCGAAAGAGGCACATGTCGAAAATGTCGCTTTCAAAAGCGACACCAAGTTGTTTTCTGACGATAAGTTGAGTAAGCAATTCGAACCGAAAAGCGTGTCAACTCCTGTTCATAAAGTTAAAATGGATTTCCCTGAACCCGAGCTTCCATCTTATAAGAACAGCTCCATGTTGGAAATTAATAAGAGCGATAAAGTATCGCCGACAAATTCGATGATACGAGCTATGATTTATTCCAAGAGCAAGCCCAAGAAGAAAAATTTGATAGCAAGTGAGTATTATTATAGATTTGTGCCATTTTTCGACATCATTTCAATTCGTATTCGAGACAATTTGTAATCAGCACGACTATGCCTTTCGTTTATATCGAACTGTCAAATTTCAAAACAAAAACAAACATTTTGCTTTGTAAATCTGATATATCGCGCTTGTGGCTTATCTTTGTTTCTTTATTGATCTGAGGTATACGGGGTTTTCCTTTTAAGTTGGCCTATTAGACGTTTTTAGAGAACTAGTGAATATTTCGTTCTGAAATTTTAAGTGATGCCTTGAGGATGACGGAAACTTCGCCTAAAATATTTTCAAGTCGACAGTGTTGCCACGTCTATCTCAAACGCATATCTACTTCTTATTTCGAATGCAACCACCTATATTTTTATTTATATATCGATTCAATACCAAATTCGTAGTATAACCTACTAAAAAAAATCTTTGCCGTGCACTGTTGACAAGTTATGCACAAATTTTTGAAATTTTTGACATCTGCATTGAAAGTTTGGAAATGGAATATCTCGATTATTTTCTATGCTAACGGAACCAAACTCAGCAGTCTCAAAGTAGAGATGCCATGCATTCATGTGGTATATTCAGTAGTCTGATACATGGATTTTTTACTATGAGACAGCTGAGTTTGGTCCCATTCGCATAGAAAATAATCTAGATATTGCATTTCCAAACTGGCAATTCAGATGTAAAAAATTTCGAGAATTTGTGCATAACTTGGCAACCGTGCATGGAAGAGAAATTTTTTTAGTAGGTTATACTGCGAATTTGGCATTGAATCTATACATAAATGATAATATAGGTAGTTGAATTTGAAATAAGAAAGTAGATATGAGTTTGAGATAGACGTGGCAACACTGTCGACTTGAAAATATTTTAGACGAAGAGTTCCTTCTTCCTCAAGGCTCCTCCTAAAATTCCAGAAAGAAATATTCACTAGTTCTCCAAAAATGTCTAATAGGCCAACTAAAAAGGAAAACCCTGTATATGGTCTTAAAATTAATTCCTTTGATATCGCGCGTAGGGCTTATGTATGTTCTTTATTGATCATAGTTTTTTACCAATTGAATCATAAAAGCTCTACATTCGCAATGTTCAACTTTGTACTTAGAGCGGAGGAAAGTCACTGTAAACGATCTAAGTCCGCCAGATATACAAGGATGGTTATATCAAAGGCTTCGTTTGAAACAAACACAACATGTTAGTTGGGAGAAGAGATGGTTTATTTTGCTGGGTAATTGTCTTTATGGTTACAAATCTAAAGATGACCCAAGAGCTGCCTGCTTGATTTTTCTATCTGGTTTCACAGTTGCTGTAGCTAGCGAGGTAAATATAGTCAGTGTGAATCCCATATCATTCATTTACATCACAATTTTGAGTAAATATCCAGTTTACCGCCCATTCTTGTATTTTGAGTTTCAATTTTTTCAGTGGAAAAGTAACACTAACTCTAATAAATACTTGGTACTGTTCCCTTCGAAGATAATCTAACCTAACGTAACCTAACCTCACCTGAACTAACCTAACCTAACTTAACCTTCCTTAACGTAATACGCATATTACAGCAGTAGTTGCATTATCAGGCTCGTATTAAGAGAAATGGCACTTGAATTATGAATGATTTATAAATATTCTTTTTCATTTTCCTGGGAAATATTTATTTGCCGGTGCTTAAACTCAACTGTGGCTTCAAAACATCATAACGAAATATTATGCCAAATATTTTCAAAATCGGTTAAGAGGCGGTAAACTAGATATTAACTCAAGTTTGTTGTTAACACTCTAGGATGCAATATGAACAAAATTTGTATGTATTAGGTTAAATCAAGATCGAACGCCTTCAAGGTTTACCATACTGGTACTGTCTTCTACTTTTCCGCCGAAGATCCAGACACCCTCCAATGCTGGATAGACTTGATAACAGCGGCAACACTGTTAACAGACAATTCGAAATCCACCGATGGAACTCTGTTTTCAGAAACCGACGATTCTGATACCGAAAAATCCAAAAGTTCGTATAAGCAGAGCAATGATTCCTTGAAAAAATTTGGTTCTCTCAAAAAATTTTCCAAAAAAAGTTCTTCTGCTGCTCAGGACGGTAGCACAAGCTTAGATAGGAAATGGTTTTTTAACAAATCAAGTGGACAATCGAAAAATAATGCTCTTCCGGTGCCTACTGCTCAGTTCAGGTCTTATAGAAAAATAAGAACTAATGAACCACAAAGCGAAAGTGTTACCACTGGAAATTTCACTTCACATGTGCCATTTTTTATACCTCCCATGGAGAAACAACATATGAAAAATATCAGTGTACCCAATCTTTCTGTGGATCCTCCTCCAAATATGGCATTGACAGATAACATCAGTAAACTACCAATAGTAAGTTTTGATAGTTATCTTTCCAGAAAGTAATTGTTTGCCTAGAAAAAGAATTCGGGTAAATATTTAGATGTTGGAATCCAGCAGATACCTATTTTGGTGTCACTGTATTCTTCCAGAACAACATTAGTGAAACCAAGAGGTTGTGGACTGCCTTAGTTCAGAAAATATGGGTCCCAAAGTTCCAAAATTTCCCATCCTCACGTAACTTTTTCCACTATGAAGATACAAAATTACTGCTCTAATTTAGTCTATAAATAACGCTGAGTACTTTGACAGGAGCTAGGTGTTTTTGAAGTGTAAAAAAGACGTGAAGATGGAACATTTTTGGAACTTTGGCTGCCCATATTTTATAAACTAAGAAAGATTTATTTCAGAAATGTAAACCAAAAAATTACATCCATGCCAGTAATCCTAGTTTGTGCAATACTCATGACCTAATCGTACCACCAACGCAGGCGAAAAAGTCCTATAAATCAAATAATGATAGTTTTGCTGGATTTGTGACACTCGAAGAACTGATGATAAGGCAAACTGAAGAAAGGAAGAAAAATCCTCATGCCGCATTTGAAGATCCAGTTCCTATCAATTTAAACTTGATCAAGCCTGATGTTGTTTATGGTAAGATAATGGTGTTTCTTCTTTTTACTATAAAGATTAATTTTGTTAATTTTTAGGAGAGGTACCTATTCGCCCTAAAGATAAAAAAGAAAAGGAAGAAATTAATGTTAAAATGGATGAACATAAAGCATCACATAAAAAATCAAATAAGTCAATATCCACTGATGTGTATTATCCTCCTAATACTCTAGAAGAAAGTCCAGAATCCAGTAGTGAATCTAGTAGTTCTTGTTTCGGAAAAAGATTGGGATCCCTGAAGAAAAATCAGAAAAGTAATATAGAATATGACAATAAAACCGCTACATATCCAAAAACAACAAAAGGCTTCGATAAGAAGATGAATAGCTCTTTGCCAAGAATGCATAAGTTACAGGAGAAGTACAGGGAAGAAGATATAGGTGTTCAGTATTTTTCCGATAGAAATTTAGCGTCAGCAAAGTTTGGAGAGAGATCCTATGAGATGATATATTGCCCCGAAACCATCACAGAAACTGTACAATTTGCTCAAAATCGTTCTCTTGGAAGTAAGTAGTCATTACATTAATAAAATTCTACATTTACACTGCCCAAAAAAATTAACGCACATTATGGAAATCTCAAATTCATTCTACAACTGAAGGTGTTCCCAATGATAATTATTTTATCGAAATTATGCATGCATATGGTCACTTCCAACGTTTTTCTTCAATACAGATGTTTTTTCCCATCAGGAATAAAAAAAGATGAGATTATCAGATTGTATTGGCTTCATTCTGAAATCAGTTGTTCTCGATCAATTCTAGTGATCAATAGTGTGTGCCCAAGCGGTAGTTTTGCGAGAAGAAGGGTGGACATACACAAGAATTGCAGAAAGGTTTGGAGTTTCCCATACAAGTGTGTCCAGAATGTTGCAGCGATTCAGGGAGACAGGTATCAATGTCCGAAGACCAGGACAGGGTAGACCACGGGTAACAACTGCCATTCAAGAACGTTACTTGAGAGTTTCTTCGTTGAGACAACGGTTTGCAACCGCTCGCCTCCTTCAAAATCAGCTGGAGCAAACTCATGGGGTGCAAATTAGCACTCAGACAATAAGAAATCGCCTCAGAGAATATGATTTAAGGCCTCGTGTCGCGGCAAGAGGCCCAGCTCTTACCCCAGCCCATCGAAGGGCGCGTTTGGATTTTGCGAGAGAGCATAAAAAATAAGTTATTAAGTCAATGTAGAGTTAACTTTCATTAAAATTGAGATTTTCATAATGTGTGTTAATTTTTTTGCGCAGTGTATTTGTGTCCATTTGATTCAACCTACATTGAGTAAAACAAAAAGTGTCTAATGACGGATATTCATCTTTTTTCAGATGTTGATAATTCCAAGAAATCTAAGATAAAGAAACAGCACAGTTTTTCGTCATCGGAAAAAAAAATTAAATCCGAAAAATCGTTATTTTTTGATACCCCCAAATATCACAAAATATCCGATTCATCCACAAGTAAGATCAAGTTAAAATCTGCCATGCAGTACACTCCGATGTCTCTGCCTTTGACTCAAGATCCAAAATCGAGGCCAAAATTTGCTTTCGAATTGAATCTTGACGAAAAGTCCAGTAAGTCGTCCGGGAAGTTGAAGCAGATTTTCGGAAAACAGCAAAATGACCAGAAAAAGGAGAAAACTTTTTTAGGGTCCCCCAAGTTACATCGAGCCATTTTTAAAAAAGGGAATAGCACAAGTCCGTTGGATGCTACTTGGCCAATAGCTACTCAGGTGAGTTTGGTTCGTTTCTAAAATGTTTTTTCAATTTTATATCAAATGCTTCTTATGTGTTTATGGTCGTAAAGTTTCTATCTTTCTTCAAAATATTTTTTCCCATTTCAAAATTATTTTTCCTCTAGAATAATGCTCCCAAATGCATAATCTGTGAAAGCCCCCCATTTTATCTGCGCCACTGTTTAGGTCTAGTTGAATCCATTATTATCAAACGATAAAAAAAATCCAAAAACCTCCTTGATTCAAATTTGATATAAATCTACCAAATTATTCTGAAGTTGCAATATGTTTGTTATATGTGAGGTTATAAAACATTTCTGCTTTACATTCAGACATCCAATATATCATTATTATATTTTTTTATTTCCCTCACAAAAAATTACGAAATTTTACCTCTCGTCTATTTTGTAACGGTCTATTAGGTTCAGGGCACATTCGCGACGCAATTTAAGAATTTAGGAAAGCTGCCAAAGATGACAACGCCAAATAGGAGCATGTAAACGGGACACAGAAAGCATTCATATGCCCTAGACCTATAACGATAGCTATCGGATACCCTAGACAAGACCTACCGCGATAGCTATCTGGTACCCTAGACCTATCGCGATAGCTATCAAGTACCCTAGACATATCGCGATAGCTATCGGGTACCCTAGACCTATCATGATAGCTATCAGGTACCCTAGACCTATCGCGATAGCTATCAGGTACCTTAGACCTATCGCGATAGGTATCCGGTACCCTAGACCTATAGCGATAGGTATCGGGTACCCTAGACCCATCTCGATAGCTATCAAATACCCTAAACCTATCTCGACAGCTATCGGAGCAGACGCAGTTTTTTCCGCCTATCCCGTAGCTATCGCGGAAGGTATCCGGTATCCGACACCTATCGATAGGTATCTAATGAAATACATTCTCCGAAGTACTGTAGATGTCGATACATTTATGGTGGTATTCTGCTTTTCATTTGTAAGTTACGATACTGTAGGGTACGATTGATCTGTAACTGGCCGACTTACAGATTCGTAAATAATGCATTTCTGGAATTGTTCCTGTAACTTTCTTATTTACAGTGTCACTTTTGAACTACTCATCGAAAAACATAACCTTCAATCGTAAGATTTGATCATGGAACTTTAAGTATTATGAGTAAATGATTTGAATTTGAAAATGCATTTATTTGAATGTAGTTTGCGTTTGTTTGTTTCATCTAATAAATTGAGTGGAACTTATGTAATATACAGAACAAAGATTTAATAACTGATCCCTCGAATAAAGTTCCTGGATTTGATCTTCCAAGGAAAATATGGACTGTTCTCAATCGTATAAGAACAGGTCATGGACGTTGCAATAGTATGCTTTTCAGATGGAATTCAGTTGAGAGTCCTAGTTGCGAATGCGGAGAAGCAGAGGAGACAATTGAACACCTGATAAATAATTGTTCCATATATAAATTTCAGGATGGCCTGAGAGAAATAACCGAGTCGTTTTTGAATTGGGTTATTAATTTTAAATCGATTTAATAGAGTTTCAATCATTTTATTTTTCTGTTCCTTTTTACTGCTTTGATTTTTTCGTTTTAGAATTCCGAAGGCATCCTGGAGAGGGTTATCGTTTGGACTGAATAAAGAAGGAATCCTTCAATATTCAAATAGTTTTTAAGTGTTATTTTTGTTGAAACGGCGAGACAGGGTTTTTTCTACTGGGGTTTTTCCCTGAGCTCTGGTATCATACGAAAAAATAGTATGGTACCCCGTTTTGCACCAACCTCAGTTAGGGATTTTTATTTTTGTTTTTGTATTGTATTATGTTAGCTCTTGATTTCAAAAGAATATATATATATATATAATAAATTGAAAACAGAAAAGAAAAAAATTTCTTGGTTAAAATTGCTGTGAGCATTTATTAAGTTTATAGTACACTGGTTCTTCAATCTGAACATGTTCACAAACTGGGCATTCGGCATTTCTTCAATCTGAACATTTTCTGGGCATCCGGCATTTCAAATGGATAAGGTTCCTACTTAAAAAAAGAATGATTTTCAGGTCATGTATATTATTGAACAATGTTTTACCTGTTATGATTTTCTTCCAATAACAATCCAAGAAACTAAGCCATATTATTTTTATTCATCATTATTGTTGTTCGTCCTAAAATAAACAAACCATTCAACGTAACCTCACAATATGTCATTCGATAATGCTTCCGATCACTCGTCGAGTACTCGTAAATATTTAACGATTTCTGTAAGCTACAGGTGCCTTAAAGAGGTCCAGAATTGCAATTTTCCTGTAAGCTTATGAAAAGTTATAGATTGGCTTACAGATAAAAGTAGAATACCACCATTAGTCGGAAATCAGTATTGACGTTTTCGCCTTGTTTTTCAACAGATAGTTCTCCAAGATGCTTCCTATCTCACGCCAAATTTACCTCCAGTGTCATCAGAGCCTGTCTTACCTCCATCGTTGCCAGTAGCACCACATCCTGATTATCCAGGTTTAGAATATCCGCCAGTATTTGAACCAGAAACGTATTCTTTAGCAGATCCCCAGAGTAGTTTGTCTATTTTGAGAAAACAAGGAAAATGATATATGTGATGTCATATATTAGGGTATTACTCAAATTATAAGCGAACATATAGCAATAATGTTGTATATTCTGTTATTATACGAAATCGTATAATTTAGGGAAGAATGGAATGATTTGAATCTGTGATTTAGAGGTGCTGATTCTAAAAATGTTCATAATCACATTTAGAATTTCAGATAAAGCCAAGATAATAACTAATCAAAACGATATTTATTTCAATTGGAATTGTAAAATAAATGTTTTAAATTTCGAAATATCTGTGACATATGACTAGGAAAATAAAAAAAATCTGTTTATGGTTGTAAAATTACAACAGCAATTAAGAATCAATTAAATATCGAAATATATTTGAAATTTTTATGACTTAAAATTACTTATTTTTATAAACAAATTATGTACTTCTACTATTGTGTCTATTATCATATATCCTATAATTTTTATGATTTTTTTTCTTTTAAACTTGCCAAATAGTATATTTATATTTTTTTCTAGTTCTCTTATGATATTTGGTTGCAATATTCTGTAGTTACTACTCAGATGAATCTATATTATTCAAATTTTTGAAATGTGTTATTATGACTTTGTTGAATAAACATTGTATTTAGTAAATTGAGTCGTTTAAATATAAGCAGATTCTATTCTCAATTCATGAATAACATGGTAAATGTGAAGTAGAGAAAGTAATTTAAACTTGGCAACATCTGCTTGACATTGACATTTTAGTTAATGTCAATTTAGGTTATAATTCAAGGACATACATGCAGTGTAGGGCTGAATAGTGATATAACTAAACGATAATCATTTTAAAACGCATAATTTATTAAGTATTCATAGCCTTTTCGGATATGACTGAACATTTTCTTAAAAGATGCAATTCTGTGGTTTATATCTTCCAAAAGTGGGAATGGAGAATACATGGTGTAACGTATATTGGTTTTTCCCATTTCTTCTTGCTCGCCTGTCTCCTTGGTTGAGTTCATGTACGTATACATGAAAAACGATGGGGTTTCACTGATCGTATGAATCTTGTGAAATCTTCCAACTTCTATACAATCTCTTTCACCTTTGTTCAAAGTTCTTGAATGTCCTGTTTCTTGGTCTTCGTATATAATGGTTCCTTCTACAACATCGATGGAAACATTTCTCAATTCTGAAGTTACGTAATTTTCGAAATTCATATCTGAAAAAGTAATGTTTCAGCATTAAGGGCCTGTTATCTCTTGCTGAAAAAGTAACTGAATAAATTCATTTTTATTTATCACAACATTTCGAGGTTTTTCATATCATAAATCTAATAAAATTAGGAGAATAGTTTCCCGACCGAAAGATCTAGGAACATATACAGGATGTCCCGGAAAATGTGGGAAATCTCTCGGATTCAGATAGAACATAAAAAATGAAGATGACAAGTTCTCATAATCTTTTTTCCTAGCGGCCCTCCCTACGAAGATACGACCTCCTAAATGACGCCACTGGAAATCCATTTTAGTGGAATAAATTTCAATAACATACTTTCTTTTTTTTAAGTTTCAAACTACTCGATATAATTTGATGAAAATTTGATATGATTAATAGTATTAAGGACCTCTTAAATCACCGCACTCAAATTTCAATTAGCTTGTTCAGTTTACCAGGGGCAGACTGGGTTGTACATTTTATTGCTTACATTTTTAACAACCTGTATGATAAGGTGCTAAAAAAACAAATGTGGATGCCTTGAACATTAAGCTAAAGAAAAGGTACTCTTGTTCAGTGTCGATAAAATGAACCGTTTTCGAAAAAAAAAAATAATGAAAGAAGTAAGTTATTGAAATTTATTCCACTTAAATGAATTTCCAGTGGCGTCATTTAGGAGGTCGTATCTTCGTAGGGAGGGCCGCTAGGAAAAAAGATTATGGGAACTTGTCATCTTATTTTTTTATGTTCTATCTGAATCCGAGAGATTTCCGCAATTTTCCCGGACACCCTGTATATTCATTCCGATTCTATTAGCTATGTAGATAGCTATCAGTTTTTTTATATTAGAGACTTTCAAGAAAATTCCCAAGAGGATTTGCAATGGATTTCCAAATCTCTATCACCAGAAAACCATTTGAGTTTCTTCAACGTGAAAAAGACCACTTCAAAACATCTTCCATATTGCATCGACATGATTATTTAACCATTACAAAAATGTATTAAACTTACCAGGAAAATCACTAATGAATAAGACCTCCGAGAAATTTGACCACGAATACACTTCCTCTGATATTTTCGATATTTTCTCCCTGAACCCACTATATTCTGAAAGGAGTGGTAGTAACCATTCAACATCTTCAAACACTGACCATTTCGCTCTTAATAAATCGTAGTTGGGATTGAACATTCGCTGTTGAATTCTTCCATTCATTGAACACCAAACATCGATGTATACGGAAAGGTTACTCGAAATTTCAGGATTGTGACCTGAAAAATTATTATTTCCTATAGTTTTTACTCCTTTTTGTTGTTATTTTTCATTTTGAATCTCCAAAATGAAGAGGAAAGTAGTGCTCTTTCAATAAGACAATGCACCGTCTCACAGATCGTTGGCTACCATGGCCATATTGCTCGAAATGGGATATGAATTGAACAAAATTTATTTTTTCTACGACCGTACGTTCTAACCCACTTTCCTGCACTCATTTTAGTGAAAAATGAAAGTGTCACTTTCCCGCACTAGTCCGGGAAAGTAAGAGATCACTACCTACTTAGACCTATATAACCCAGAACGTTACACAGGTCACAGTTTTAGAAGATCCTCGGCAACGTTTCTAGCAGTTTCAGGCGAAGAGTAACCAACATAAAACGTCTTGGAGGCTGGAAGTCAACTGCTGTTGCTGAGAGTTATTTGGAGAACTCTGTAGAACCGAAGAAAAGGAAAGGGTTTTCCAATAAGAGGTGTTATTTTGGATAGCCCGCTATCTCGGTAGATGTCACGTTTGAAGCTGTCGTTTTTTGACACTTGACAAAAAGAAACTACGCCATTAATAAAAATAGAACGATTCACGCTTCAAGAACGCATTGAAATTATTAAAATTCACTATAAAAATGTTGAGAATTTGGCTCGAATATTTTAGGGTCGTCGTGAAGCACCTTGTCGGACCGCAATAAAGAAATTGGTGGGAAAATTCGAGCTGTTTGGAAAAGTTAGTGATGTGAAGAATAAAACCAGTGCATGTCGCTCAAGAACAGCCGAGAATATTGTTGCTGTAGCCGAAAGTGTTGAAGAAAACCCAGGTTTGTCTTTTCCTCGTCGTTCTTTGGAATTAGGCATTCCACAAACGTCATTACACCGAGATTGGATAGTATTGATCTGGACAACGTTTACTTTCAACAAGACGGCGCTACGTGCCACACAAGCAACGAAACCATTGATCTTTTGCGGGAAAAGTTTCCGGACCGTGTTATCTCTCGAAGAGGTGATCACAATTGGCCACCGAGATCTGTGATTTAACACCTTGCGACTTCTTCCTTTGTGGCCACGTGAAAGAGAAGGTCTACGCCAATAGCTCAGCGTCGATTCAAGACCTCAAAGATGGAATTCGTGAGGCTATCGAGAATATAGGGCAGCCACTTTGCGATTTGGTTATGGAAAATTTCATTAAAAGGATATGGTCCTGAAAGCGTGGTCGTGGTGGTCATTTGCCTGATGTGATTTTCCACTATTAACGGCAAAGCTTCTTCTTTATAATGAAATCAAATCAAATCCGATCATTTATATTGAAAAATGGCATTTTTCTTTAAATATCAAAATAACACCTCAATTTTGAAAACCCTTTATGAAAAAACGAAAGAAAACAGTTAATAACTGAGTCTATATTTCAAGGCTTAGTTTGTTGTTGTTGGGCTAAATCACAAGTTATTGCAACACAAAAAGAAATGCGATAGGTATTTTTTTATTGTAAACACTTAATTTGTGTGGAAAGTTTTGGTGTTTACCAGCTAAGTTTCTCCGTATACACTGAGCATATTGAACACACATATCAGCATGCTTATTCCAGCGGTCATTCAGTGTCCAAGCTGATGAATCCAGAAAATATTCTTGTACGTTGTCGTTATCAACAACCCTGACTACCACAAGATTGGTTTCCCAACCATGAACCATCATATCCCAGGAATATCCGTACAAACCATTTGTCCAGTTGTTATAACCCTGTGGAAAAAATGCAGGGTGTTACATAATAGTATGTCACAACTTAAGGGGATGAATCTACGTGTAATTTCAAGAAAAAAGTCCATATAAACATGGGTCCGCAAAAGCTTGGTTACGGAGCTACAGGGTGTTAAAATTTCCAAAAAAAATTAGTTTTTTCTTCATAACTCCTGCAGTTTTTGAGATATTCAGTCCAAATTTGGAATGCGATCTATTTTCAACAGTCTCCACCATCGCACGTTCTGAATCTTAACTACAATCTACAGGGTGTTTCCTTTACGGAGCCATGTCTCCTTTTTCCCTCTCAAACTTTTTTGCGGTACGCTACTGGTCAGTACTTCGTTAAATTTAGAAACTTTTTTGACTCCTGTAATTTTTTCATATCTCTAACCGTTTTCGAGTAAAAAATTATTCTATTATTGAAATTCTGGTTCTGATGATGCGATCCCCTTGAAATTTTGTATGAACATTCAGTATAGTAGTGTTCATTCTCAAAATGAATTTCACTCGCATCGGATATCTTGTTATGGAAATATAAAATTTTTATTTTCAATATTCCAATTGAATTTCCTATGGTTCTGTTAAAACTATGGCCACGAAATCTTTGATGAACATTCAGAATATCGATCTCCATTCACAAAAAAAAATCACTCGAATCGGATATCTTTTTATGGAAATATGAAGTTTCTTATTTTCAATATTCCAATTGAATTTTCTATGGTTCTGTTCACACTATGGCCACAAAATTTTGAATGAGGCTTGTTATCAGCATCTTGCATTTGGCCGTAACATTTCATTCCGATTGGTTTCGTATTTTCTGAGATATTGAGGAACAAAAATTTTGAATGGCCATATTTTATGGAACACCCTGTACGATTTGGCTGATTAACGAACTTAACCGAGCCATTTGGACTCGAACTCATCCTGAAAATTTCAAGTCTTTAGGACAATCCCTTCGAAAGTTATTGTGCTAACGACCGGACGGCCCCACGGACATAATTGAATTTGACCATTGATGATTTCGTCTTTAGGGAGTAGAACCCTATCGTTTGAGACCGTTTTCGGCTCAAAATTCGAAAATCACCGACATTTGGGCAAAGCGAAGTGAAAAGTTGCAAAGTATTTTGGTGCAATAGATGGTTTTGGAAAAGTCGAACTAACCTCTCCTACTTTTGTGTCTCTCAATTCTCTTTTATTTTATGGATAATGAGATAATGAGATATACGCTATTACCTTTGTTATCGAATGAGAAAATGGTAAAAAGCATTGCACAGTACAATGGGTGAGTAGAAGGCAAACCACAAATCTTTGTTTCCAGGTTATTCTAGTTTTGATAACAGCTCCATTTTCTGAACATACATTAGTATCAGATTTGACACTAGAAAATTTTCTATCCATAAAAAATTTCTGCAATCTTTCCGGCCAATCTTCTTCACAAAATAGAGGCATAGTAGCTAGGCATACATAAGGAAACATTCCTACAATAATTCTAATTAATAAACAATATTTATTTAGGAGTTTTCAACTCACCAATACTGAACATTCTGGAGTTCATTAAATGGAACATTGTACAGAGTATCATACCAAATGGTCTAGTGAACTCGATCAAAATTAAAAAACCAATCAAAAGGTCAAATAAAAAGCCTATCCAGTGTATTATGAGAAAGTCGATTTGATCAGGAGTCAGGAGAATTCTGAAAAAAAATTATTTCATTCTCATTCAGTATAGGTACATTCAATTTACTCAATCAATGAATTCTTCCAAGAGTAAGTAAGAGTTTTTGAGGAACTTCAATCTTTTAAAATAATAAAATATTTTTATGGCCAAGATTATATATAATTTGGACATTACATTTTGAAACATCCTGTATATTAAACAACAGCTTTTATTCAATTTTTCTGCAATTCAGTAGAACTGAATCGTTTGACTTGTTGTTTGCAATTTTAAATTATGAAAATTCCATAAAATTTTGCATTTAATTCGAAAATCTTTACCTGAATGGAAGGAATACCCAATGACTTCCCATATTGTTCATAGCATATCCTTCTAACCATTCCCAGTCACTCTTTTTTATTCCAGCCAAAAAGTATAACATGAAGAATTGGAACTTCAATATAAAATAATTCCAGTTTGGGACTGTTTTGTTTCGAATTTTCTGATTAAATAAGCCATCTAAAGAGCTGAAAACAAAAACAAAATTCAGAACTGATAGTATTAGTTCACTAAATATAATTGTTACAGTCACCAATGCAAAAACAAAAATAGAAATGGAAAGAAAAATTGTTTGAATAGGTTACTCATTAATTGTTTCATATGTGAATATGATGTTTGCGTTTTATATTTTTCACTTCTACATCAAGAATTCAATTTGAACACAAAACAATAAAATTAAGCACAAATATTTTTTGTTCGAATTCGGTACTTTTTTTCAAAAATGTTTATCTGCTTGAATATGAAAAAAAAGAAAATAACAAATACATAAATAGGAACCTCACATCAGCTATTACTTACAATAATTGACATTTTTGAATAAAGAAAAACCGAAAATGTGTCACCAATAAATTGAGCTAGAATAAATAATCAGGTAGTATAAATATATGTATGTTACAATGTTCATCATAGGTTTCTTTTCAGAGGTGATATCTAGCTCTTAATGCTGACTTTTTCTAAGAATTGTTGAGTTTTGTTGGATATTGAAATCATTCAAAAATGTTTATGATGAAGATCTTCCTTATTACCTTCGTGAGTGAAGATTGTTGACAAATCAACAATGACAAATTTTCACACATCAATCAAGAGAAAAAATAGTACCAGTAATGATTGGCAGAAGTTCCAAACAGCAAAATGGTGACCAGTCCATAAAGATAGGTATGATTATTCCAGAAAGACTTATCCAGAAGAAAGATATACCAGTAAGGAATAGCAAACATTAATACAGATAGACGAAAGTATAGTCCTAACATGATTCCAACACTGCCTGCAAAAAATTTGAATTCAAATTCCAATAAATAAATAAATAAGCTTCTTTATTTCTATGAGTTACATTCTCAAAGAGCTTGAAACTATATAGATGAAATTGTGTCAGAAAAAATATAGATCTTTAATTTAATTTGAATTCTTGTATTGTATAGGGTTCTAAATCAGTAAGGTATACTTCCTGAGCTCTCGTTTGAAGGTTTTATGTGATCTTAGAGTTTGTAGCCTGTTTGGAAGATTAGTGAAAAACTTGATACCTACATCTGGAGTCTGTTCCGTTTTTTGAGAAAGTAAGTCTATTGATATACAGTGGAACTTCCCTATAACGAAAGCGCTAAATCCGCCAAAAAATTCGATATAAAGAAATTTAGTTATAGAGATAATTTGTTTCTATAGTCGAAAAACTTAAGCACTTGCTTTTAGACATTTTTGCACAACTTTTCACACTAGCGTAATGGTTAGATTGAATCCAAACAGCCAGGGGTGCTTTTAAAACTGTTTCAGGAGGACCTCTCTGCCCGCCGTAATGATTTAGTCGGGATTTATAACGTACGTGCGGAAAAATTTCGGAAAAAAACCCACCCTTATAACTTCTTGCCAATACCCATTCAAAGAGTGATGTTCTTTGAATATTTCGTTATAGAGAGAATTTAATTGGTTTTAGAGGGTGTTTTTCACATGTAATTTGGATTCAGGGTGCAATGTCTTGTATACGATATTCGTTATACAGGCGTTCGTTATAGGGAAGTTCCACTGTATATGGGGTAAATTTCTGTTGATAAAAAAAGCAATAATCTAAAATTTATTATTCTCCTTATATTGCAGATCGAATAGGATATATTTATTGAAGTCTTCTGATTAATGGTTAGAGAAGAATTTTCTCACCATATTTATTTTCAACTCACAAATGCATTTTATGTTTTTCAAGTTTACCCGCAATTATTTATTTCGCTGCCTTTTTAAATTAACCTATCAATTCGTTGTTTTGTTTCATTTTCTTAATAACTACAAATGATATTCGTATTAGCTCCCATTTTTCGTAAGCTTTCCGAAGACCCTATACATGACATTATGTTAAGATGAGTTTAAGACAAATTTTATCCTCCATAAAACACTTACCTAACCACATGATACCGTACAAGGTAGCCATTAATTCGTAATTGAGAGGTTTTATAAAATCGAATAAAGGAAAATGACAATTTTGGGGGTTTCCATATCTGTGGAAAATGTCAGATCCCCCTCTTTCTTCAGGGAGGTCGAGCATCATCAAAAGACCTAAAATGATACAATTTTATGTGTCAAAAATATTGCAGGAGATAATACCATAAATTGTCACAAGTTATCCATTTTATGGGATTTTTGGTTTATTTTTTCGGTGAAAAACTGTGAAAGATGATTCTGCAATATTAGGCTTGTTATATATTGTTCAATAATTTTTTACTCGAAAACGGTTAGAGATACGAAAAATTACAGGAGCTAAAAAAGTTTTTAAATTGAACGAAGATATCAAAAATTGATTTTACGCTAATCAGTGGCGTACCGCGAAAAAGTTTTAGAGGGAAAAAGGAGACATGGCTCTGGAATAAAAACACCCTGTAGATTCCAGTTAAAATTCAGGACGTGAAATGGTGGAGACTGTTGAAAATAGCTCGCATTCCAAATTTGGACTGAATATCTCAAAACTGCAGGAGTTGTGAAGAAAAACCAATTTTTTTTGGAAATTTCAAAACCCTGTAGCTCGGTAACGAATCTTTCACGGACCCATGTTTATATAAACTTTTTTTGTTAAAACGACATGTAGATTCACCCCCTCAAGTTGTGACATACTATTATGTAACACCCTGTATAATTTTCCCTAAATGAAAAATTTTTACTCACCAAACAAGATTCGAGTCACACCTAAACTAGAGGGATGTTTCCTTTTATACATAAAACCAACCACATCATCAAAAGTGTACATTTTCTCAAAAATCCCGTAGATGCCAATCGTACCCAGATTCATATTTAACTGAATATTTATCAACAAGCTATTCTAGCGACGCTCATTCTAATCTTTCGTACTCCTTACACCCATGCCAGACATCATTAAACTATTAAGATTTATCTCTGTCCGACTTTTCGAATTTAACCTTTGACATCGGTCTCGCACGACCGCTACAATCTGACTGCCAGGATGGAGACCTGGCAACCTGTTGATAGGACTTAGAAGGACATTTTCTCCAAGATTGGGTTTTATGTCGAGATTCAGCGTAGGAGATGTGTAAATTCGTATCCATAACAACCGCGATCATCTCCAGACTCGAGATGTCATTCTATTATTGTACTTTATTACCTTCCTGATCGATAAGTTTTTCCAGGTGGTGGGAAATTTACGAGAGTTTTTCTTATTTATTATTAGACACTACACTTTATGAAGTCAATTTCTTTCTTCTCTATTCAATTTATTTAAAAAATTAAGAAAAGACCTGTTCATGTGCTTTTGAGCACCGTTTCATTGTATACAGATTTGGAAATTCACATCGAAAACATACGATATACAATGCATCAGACAGAGAATTCTTCCCTTCAGTTGCACAGATGAATAGGCGAGATAATCAAGTGCGATAACTGAATGAATTCAACTGTCTTATTGCAATAATCTAGTCTTGTCTCTCTCTTATCGCAGTATGGTAGGGAACCTGCACTACACGTATAGAATTTTCAATTTGTCAGGCTGCCCGTAATACTCGATTAAAGTATTTACTGTTGCCTACCATACTGACTAAATTACGCTCCTCTAAACGATAAGAGAGAGACAAGACTAGAATATTGAAGTAAGACAACGGAATTCAGTGTGTTACAGCACGTGATTATCTCGACTAATAATCTGTGCAACTGGAGGGAAGAATTCTCTGTCTGATGCATTGTATATCGTATATTTCAGATGTGAATTTCCAAACCCGTATACTTTGTGAATGTAGCACGATCGGAATTATCTTCTGGAAATTATTAAAAAAATGTGAAAATATCAATATTCTATTGTTCTTATTATACAATTCTTTTGAAAATTTGCATCATCATTCACTTCGCCAATTTACATCCTTCAATACAATTTTATTTTTTTCATGGAATCTTAATATTCTTTTCGATATTGCGATAGACTAGTTGTATTCACGGAACCCTGAAGAATTTTTTGCGTACTGCTTTGAATTGGTATTGAACATTTTATTGCAAAATTTCAGCTTGATCGAATTGAGAAATTCAGAATAATTCGAAAAAAATTTAAGAAAAGCCCTGAACAGGAGCATTTGAGCTCTCGTTCTTTGGTGGAGCAATAAGACTATTACCTCAAAATTTCATAAGGGGTTTGAGATTGATATCAAATAAATAAATGCAGAATCTCAGCACAATCGGAATTATATTCTGAAAATTATTCAAAAAATGAAATGTATAAAATATAAATAATTACAAAAATTAAATTATATGATTCTGATGATGCGTTCCCCTTGAAATTTTGCATCAACATTGAGTAGAGTAGTTTTGTTTTGATTCACAAAATAACTTTTCACTTAAATCGGCTATCCTGTTATGAAAATATAGGGATTCTTCTTTTCAATATTCCAATTGAATTTTTTATGGTTCTGTTGACAATATAGCCACAAAATTTTGCATAAGGCTTGTTATCAGCATCTTGCTTCTGGTCGTAGCATTTTATCCCGATTGGTTTCGTATTTTCTGAGATATTGAGGAGGAAAAATTTTGAATGGCCATATTTTATGGAACACCCTGTATGATTTGGCTGGTTAACGAACTTAACCGAGTCATTTGGGACCCGAACTCATCTTGAAAATTTCAAGTCTCTAGGACAATCCCTTCGAATTGAATTTGACCACGAATTCGTCATCAGGGAGTCTAACCCTATCGTTTGAGACCATTTTCCGCTCAAAATTCGATAATTGCAGACACTTGGGCAAAACGATATTGCAATCGCTTAGGAAGAACGAGCGCTCAAAATGGATAATAGAGCAAAAATTTAATTTTATAGTTCTGATTATAAGATCCTCTTGAAATTTTGCATTGACATTGAGTTTAAGAATCGAATGTTTTGTTGGTGAAATATAAGGATTTTTCTTTTTCCGATTGTTTTTCCTATGGTTCTGTTAACATTACAGCCGCAAAATTTCATTTCGATCGGTTTTGATCTGTTTTAGGTATTGACAAAAAGAATTTGAATGGGCATATTTATGGAACACCCTATGCGATTTCACTGGTTAACGAACGCGGCATTTAGGACCGAACCTACCCTGAAAATTTCAAATTGGTTGGAAATAGATCGCACACAAAGCAAAGAAGATGCAGATTATTGTGACGAATCCATATATCCTTTAGGAAAAAGAAATCTACGAAAGAAATTCAATAACAATACGAATAACCGGAATGAACTGCTGGCTCTTTATGTCCTAATCGAAGATCTCTACTTTTTTAGCCTTATCGGAATGGTCGTTCTATGGTCCCATTTTTTCCGCTGTCATCGAATGATTGACTTTTTAAAATTTCACAAACAATGAACAAAAGCCTAATAATCTGTCTATTCTTAAGTCTTATAATCAGAGTGAAATGCAACAGTGCCTCACAATCCTCACATAGTAAAATTGCCAGCAATATTGCGGTATCAGCTGCAGAAGAAGCTAAAGCTGCTCACGATGCTCAACTTGCGGCAGGACAGCAAGCTGCTCATCAGGTTAAGGAACAACTTGCTGATAAAGCTGTTGAAGCTGCGAAGGCTGCACAAGCAGCTTTAGCTGGTAAAGAAACTTATCTTTCTGAGATACACAGGGAAAAAGAAGCCGCAAAAACCATAGGTGAGTGCCGTTCAGTCAATAATTTTATTTTTTCATGAATATTTATTCCATTTGGGCATTTGAAGACGACAATATCTAACCATTGTCAATAACGGTAAGTTTACGTTTATTCACTGAGTGAATTACACTTTTTTATTCACTTAAATAATCATTGTATTAAGAATACTATACAATGGTGATATAAAATCAATCATTCGCTCTATGAAAATCATTCTTTCCATACAAAATGAAACTGTGACTGTTCGGACCATACCCTCACAGGTCGCCTTCCAGTTCCAGAGATCTGATAAAATCCAATATCTGTGAAGGCTAGTTCCTCACTCTTACAAGTTTCTCATCAAAGGCATTCTCTCCTTAAGCTCGCAATGCCAAAGAATTCCGTGACTAGGTGAAAAAAGGTTTCTTCCTCCTCCCCAGAGAACCTACATTCGTCAGTGTCCAACAATCCCATTCTCAACAGGTGCCTCCTGAGGCGACATTGTCCTGTAAGAAAGCCAGCGAGGAGGTGTTATTGTTTCTTTCTAAGATCCAGATATTTTTTGGATCTTGCTGTTTCAAAGTTCCGAAGGAACTTAGTGGAATGATCCATCCTTGGGAGATTCCGCCAGAGTTTTTCCCTCTCGGCTTTCTCCTTCTCCAGAAACTCCTGTTTATGGGTACATTTACCTATACCACAGAAGGATTCTGGCCTAATGAGCGAGGTTCGTGCGCCCGCTTTGGCAAGTGTATTGGCCTCTTCGTTTCCTTTGATTCCCGAATGGCTGGGAACCCAAATTAAAAAGACCTTATTTTTCTTGCCTACCTCATTGAGTTTATTCCGGCACTCCCAGATCATTTTTGAGTCGATGACGTAGGAGCTCAGTGCTTTAATAGCAGCTTGACTATCTGAGTGTATGGCTATATCGCACTTCTGATAGTTTCTTTCTAGATTTATATCTAGACATATTTCAATATTTGGACTGAGTAAGTCCTGGGTTCTTTCTCGAGAGGGTTATTCTGTTGAATCAACTCCCATTGATGGACACCTACCTTATATTGGTCTTTTTCAAGCCTACAGAAAGGCTCAGGTTCAGCAGGTGTAAACATTGATGCATTTTTCGTGAGTTCATCGACTTTTCATTTCCTTCAACACCACAATGCTCTGGCAACAAACTATAGTATAATTTCAAAGTTAGTTAATCAGAGTTTTATCGAGACTTCTGCAGTGATGTACTCGTATTTCATCAAAGTAAAAATTATAATTAGTAAGATTTTCAAAATGAAACCGAAAACCCATGCCTTGTTCAGAGGAAACACGCTCAGTCGTGATAGCACATGTGTTTCTGGAATTCTCAGACCAAAATACCTACTTCATCAAATTCTCCATTCGTTGCAGTTCAGGAAGAAAGAGCAAGCAAATCAGAACTAGAAAATACAGCAAACAGTGCTACCAGAACGTCACACGAAGCTCACGCGCTAGTAAAGCTCTTAGCTACAGCCGGTCAATTAGCTCAGGGCTCAGGAGCCAATGAAAGAAACTCCTTAGATCTTCTTCGTTCGCAGTTAGCGGAGAAAGTGAAGGAAATCGAAGCTGCCAGGGCCAAGCTAGAGCAGCTTTGTAACGAACTTTGCACCGCCAGAAACGACTTGGCCGCTACCAAGGCTGCTGCTAGAAAAGCAATTCAGCAAGCTGCAGAGGCTCGGCAGTCAGCTATGAGGGGTCGGCGAAGGGTTAACCGAGGTGTTAATGCTGAAAGACATCATGGTAAAAACAAGAATTGATCACTAAAAGTACGTACGCTGTTAGTTTTTACCAGTGTAGATTCATTACCAACGGGTTGGTGTGTAAATTGTCATTGAAACAGTATGATGTAACAAATAATGAGGTATACAATAAATTATCATTTTTTTATTATCTATCGTTGGAATACCTACTTAGCAAAGTTTTGACTGGAAAGCTTTCGTTAAGCTCTTCGAGTCGATTAGTGACCCAAATAATCAGTACAAATGATTTTATTTCAATAATAATTTACACGAGTATCGAGTAAAAGGCTCGATAAAGCACAGAGGCTTGCCTGTGTGTGCATCACTGGAGCTATGAGAACGTTCCCAACTAGGGCACTTGAGGTCATTACGTATCTCACACCTCTACATCTAGTGATTGATCCTCAGAATATCTAAGGAAGGTACAGGTAATGAGAGAATGAAGAATCAGAAAGTCTGGTCCTCTCTCAACAACTACATCTCATCTGCCAACCTCCCTAGTGATGTAATGATCAAGAAAGTAAGCACTGAGAATAACTTCAGGACATTGCTAAGTGGAAGAGATGAATGGGAACGGGAACACACCGACTATAACCTCAAAGAAAATACCGTAAAATGGTATACAGATGGTTCCAGAACCTCTACAGGAGCTGGCGCTGGGATATACAGGCCAAGTACCAAGTGTACACTGTCGCTAGGCTCCTGTATGAGCGTCTTTCAAGCGGAAATCTTAGCTATTGAAACATGTCTAGATATAAATCTAGAAAGAAAATATCAGAAGTGCGATATAGCCATTGATAGTCAAGCTGCTCTTAAAGTACTGAGCTCCTACGTCATCGACTCAAAAATGATCTGGGAGTGCTAGAACAAACTCATTGAGGTAGGCAAGAAAATCAAGGTCTTTTTAATCTGGATTGCCGGCCATTCGGGAATCAAAGGAAACGAAGAGGCCAATACACTTGCCAAAGAGGGCGCACGAACCTCACTCATTGGCCTAGAACCCTTCTGTGATATAGGTAAATGTACCTATAAAAAGGAGTTTCTGGAGAAGGAGAAAGCCGACAGGGAAAAACTCCGGCGGAATCTACCAGGGATGGATCATTCCACTAAGTTCCTTCGGAACTTTGAAACAGCAAGATCCAAGAGATATCTGGATCTTGGTAAGAAACAATTACACCTCTTCACTGGCTTTCTTACAGGACACTGTCGCCTCAGGAGGCACCTGTTGAGGATTGGATTGTCGGACACTGACGAGTGTAGGTTCTGTGGGGAGGAGGAAAAAATCCCCATTCACCTAGTCACGAAATGCTTTGGCATTGCGAGCCTCCTTAGGCTCGCCTTCGGCGAGGAACTTGAGTCTCATTAGTATGAAGAACTACTTGGCACATCTGGGATCTTAATATCATCCGATTACGAGTGAATACCATGGTATAAACCGAGAGCTAGTGCCATCTCGTAGAATTCTTACAAATAAGCTGAACTCTTCAGAAAGTGTGTACACCCACCTACGAACGTTAACGTGTTGGAGAGGAATCAAATTTGGGTGAATAAAAGAACAGCTAACTCAATAGAATTTTTATATAAAATATCATTTTATTCACAATAAAATAACCTCAGTATTGTGGACACTATCTACACAGCGTCAGGAATAGGAGCTTTTAGCAAATATATGTATAAAACTCTATATACGTATAAGTTACATTCTCTCATCTTTTCATGAAATAAATATTATCACAGTTAAACCAAAGAAAGCTTTTCAGAAGGCTCTCAAGTAGTATACAAGAGAATATTGAGAGTTGAAGATGAGGCAATGTCAAACTCTCTTCTCTTGAATTAAAGTTTCAGAGTGAGTAGAGAGCGTTAGATTAGAATACATTGAGAATAAGTACGACATTCATTTAGTTACTTCGGGTAACAATGCGAAATTTTTATGTTGCAGCAATTATTTATGCTCAAAATTTTAAACAGAGATTCGATAAAGATCGAACAAGTTCTTGGTACTCTTTTGAAGGATGTTGTAAAATGTAAATTTTTTTAAGATATAGATTTAAATAAAGCATAAATACGAAATAGTATCAAAATGATACGAAAGTTCTGAGATCCATACAAAGGATACATGGATACATGGATTTTCAATTAATTTGAAGCTTTCATTTCATTTAAAACGGTTTTTCATTCTCCTCTTTTTTGTATATCGTTACAATCCGTTCAATCTATATTCGCTAAAAGCAATTAGATGTAAAATAATATATTTCCAATAGAACAATCATTGTCCTGAAAATTTCTTCTTGAAATTCATTCATCTTGTCCAAAGGTCAGTAATATTCATCAGAAAATATGCTTCCATCGACGAAGAAGGTGTTCAATGGAAATTTCATTCCAAACTCCAATTGGTTCAATTTCTTTCACTGATAGTTCCCAAAATACATTTTTCGTTACCATGCTGACTGAACCCATTCTTTTTTTCTACAGATGTGGCGGCCAACGGGTTCACTACTATATTGATTTCGGATTTTTGGCGGTTTCCATCTAGAAAATAGGTTTCCATGGATCCTTTTCCTTTCACTTCTATCGTCCCTCTGCAAGACATAGGATAGCCCCTTGCATGGAGAATTTGATAGACTTCTTTGGTTACCTATGGGGAGGATAAAGCATTATAAATTGTTTTCAATTGTGGAATGGCATTTGTTGTTTTCAGGTTGTCAAATTATGTTTTAGTGGGAAAGGTAACTTTCGAAATCAATAATGTGGTTTTCGAATATAGGTAACTTTTATATTTCCATATTGTGGCTCAACGCCACTTAAGGCATAGCACTGTTGATTTTTAACTCAGAAATGAATGAAAAACTTTCTTGTCTTTTCCGGAATCAAACTAGAAACCTTTCTATTGCTCTGAGCTTTAATGAGCTCAGTAAAATTAAATAGTAAAGGATGTTTTTTTAGAGGTAGGTATAGAACTTTAAATTGCAATAAAACAACGATGGATTATTCGATTGACATGAATTTTATTTATCCGAAAGATAATCTTGTGGCGAGTCTTCCTCAATGCTACGCTCACAGTAGCAATAGCTTCTTCTGAAATACGGCGTCTCTGGGGAGGCGAGTTATCAATAAGGGTAAACGTGGTGCTAAAACGTTGCATGGTTAATCGAATTAACTGCTCTGATGGACGATTTTGTCGACGATAAAAAGGACGTAGTGCGCGATACGTATTCCGCACAGAACCATTATTTTCTAAATAAAATTGCACTATTTGCAAGCGTTGTTCAAGCGTGAGTCTATTCATGATGAATTGCCAAACCAAACTGAGAATAAATCACTTGACAGCTGCTGAATCGGTCGCCATCTTGAACAGTAATGCCAACTTAAACTTCTATACCTCGAAAAAAAAACACCCTTTATAAACTCACTTGTATTTTATCTAGTACGCATGTACTGTCCATCCTACTGGCGACATTCACAGCGTTGCCCCAAATGTCATACTGGGGTTTTCTTACACCTATCACTCCTGCTACTACAGGACCCACGTTTATTCCTATGCGAATCCTAAAAGTGTTGAAAGAGTGTTCGTTCACTTCACTCAATTGCTCTTTCAGTCTGAGAGCGTAGTCCGCCATTGCTGTGACATGTTTGAAGTCCTGCATATCACAAGTGTTCTGAGTGAGTCCTGAAAAGGAAAATTTTGCCATTATTCAATCATGGTTTCAGGAAATAGTATATTATATTATAAGGATTAAAAGTGCATCTTTTTTTTACGAGCAATATTTGCAGTTGCGAGGCGCAGCCGAGCGAATGCAAAATTGCGAGTTAAAATAGGCACTTTTAATCCGAATAATATATACTATTTTTTCTCCAACCAAGTCAAAATTACAATAAAATTGGTTTTAGTGAAAAATCGTTCATAATTTGGTTATGAATTTGAACACAGAATCATGACAGTGATTGTCAAGTAGACTTCAAATGCATTTACTTTTAATCCTAGGATTAAAAGTAGCGTTTTTAATCCTAGGATTAAAAGTGTTGCTAAGTAACGAGTGAATTTTTGTACGGTAAGGAAATTTATGACTTTTGCACCTGAAAATAGTACAAAAATGTCAACATTTTTTGATGGTTGGAGAAAAAAACAATTTTTTTACTTTACTGTGAGCATTTTTCGGAGCCAATATATTTTGATATTATACTGGGTGTGAGTGTGAAAATGTGACAACTTCAGAAGGTGATTCGCCATGAAAAATGATGAAATTATGCTATATAACTCGTCCTCAAATGCTTCGTTCTTCGAGATGTAGAAGTTTCACTCAAAAAATGACTAAATAATGGTACGCCACTGAGATACTTCAAACTAACAATGATTTTTGAATTCTTCATTCAATTTGTGATCAAAAATCTATCGTGCCTTTTTTCGTATAGGGCGCCGTTTTTATGTAAAAAAAGTAATACTAATATATAATAGCGCCGCGTTGAGATGTTTTATTTTTTTGCATAAAAACGGCGCCCCATACGAAAAAAGACACGATAGATTTTTGATCACAAATTGAAGGAAGAATTCAAAAATCATTGTTAGTTTGAAGTATCTCAGTGGCGTACCATTTTTTTAGTCAGTATTAAGTAAAACTTCAACACCCGGTATCTAGAAAAAAAAAATTGCGGCAAAAATTATACAAGCTGTCACAGAAACTGTGGGAAATCTCTCGGATTCAGATAGAACATAAAAAAATAAGATGACAAGTTCCCATATTTTTTTTTCTAGTTTCCCTCCCTACGAAGACACGACCTTCTAAATGACGCCACTGGAAATTCATTTCAGTGGAATAAATTCCGTTTCCTTATTACTTTTTTCATTATTTTTTTTTGAAAACGGTTAATTTTATCGACACTGAACAAGACTACTTTTTCTTTAGCTTAATTTTCAAGGTATCCAATTTTTTTTAGCACCTTATCATACAGGGTGTTAAAAATGTAAGCATTAAAATGTACAACCCCAGGTAAACTGAACAAGCTAATTGAAAATTGAGTGCGGTGATTTAAGAGAACCTTAATACTATTAATCATATCAAATTTCCATCAAATTATATCGAGTAGTTTGAAACTTATTCCACTAAAATGGATTTCCAGTGGCGTCATTTAGAAGGTCGTATCTTCGTAGGGAGGGCCACTAGAAAAAAAATTATGGGAACTTGTCATCTTCATTTTTTATGTTCTATCTGAATCCGAGAGATTTCCCACATTTTCTGGGACACCCTGTATAGCATAATGTCGTATATTTTTCATGCAGAATCACCTCTTGCAGTTTCTCGCACTCATTCACTAACTCCCTGTATAATCATTGATACCGAAGACAAATGAAAAATGGAAAAAATTTAACTGTGATAGCCACTATGAAAATCGTGCATTTAAAATTCTAAGTAAAGTTAAATTCTTATTATGTTATTTAGGTCCGGGCAATCATAATAATCAATGGTGGGTGATAGACTTCAGAAAAAAACAGTCAAAAATGACTGAAATGCAAAATTTCTCCTGGTAGTTCATTTCTTCATATCTCAAAACATGTCATTCCATGAAGTATATTTTATACCCTGTATGCCTGATCGAAAAAGTAACAAAAAAAGCTGAAAGGAGTTTTTTATAACCCTATAATCTATCGTATATCAGTGATGTATCTTTAGGTTTATGCAGAATAAACGAGATAGGAGATTGAGGACGTGCCCCCGATATTATGAATATTCTAGCGTAGCGGAGTCACTTTTTGAGCTGAAATTGATGGTATGCTGAGCAAACATACACCATCATTAATGAACTAAGAGACAGCCTTTTTATTTTGACCTGGAAAACACTGATAAATTCTGCATAAATTAGTGAGCGAGGCTGATCTATATGAAAATTCTCATCTCCACAGTCCTCGAGAATGATACAGGATAAGTTTTTAGAATTAAGTTTTTGTGACGAAAATATCATTCAACTCTTTTGAACACAAACCTTCCCCAGTTGAACCCTTGTCAATTTTTTCCTCAGATATGGAATATATTATCATTGTTTAATGATATTTTTATTTCATAAAGAAAGCCATGATAAAATGGCAACACTGCATTCAGAAATGTATATGTATATGTATATGGGATGACCATGAACGACCAAAAAGCTTGCATGAATTGAGACAAAGAATAATTGATGAATGTGAATACTGAACTAAGACGTAGCGAGGTCTTGGAAAGAGTGAAGCTTATGGTAAAAAGCGAAGATTTGCGACACTCTTTCCAGATTATAATATGCACTCTAAGTATCCTCACGCTTTCGAAGTTTTTCATTTCGATTTATGAGAATGTTCCTAGCATTTGTTTGATTTCATCGTTCGTATTATCGGAGAATATAGAAATTACAATTATTTTTATGGATCATTGAGTAATTGTACAGTTTTCATGAAAGGAAAAATTATAAAAGAGTAAGAAAAAATATAAAATAAAATTTATTATTGATTTGGAACTCACCAGAAGCTGCCATATAAGTTGCTCCAGTTGACTTAATTTTCTCGATGTACATGAATTGGTCCTCAGACAGTAGTTCGTCGAAATCGGCTATGATTTCGTTTAATAATCTCAAGCACTCAACACCTTCGTTGTTGCCCTCTAATTCCACATAAAATTCACTAAAATTCGGTATGGATGCGAACAGAACGCAAACGAAGTCACATTGTTCGTGGTACAGTTCCTGAAAATAAACCAAATTTTAAAATTGTATTTCTTTTTTATTGCTATTGAAGAAGTCATAATTATCGCTTGCTCGAAATCGTGACCAAAACTTCTCCAAGCTAAGGTTCAAGTTCAATAAGAAATTTGTGGTTCAGTTAAAATCACCCCACTGTTCTGATGAATCAAGACTAGCTAAAAAATTCCCGATTTCTTTGACTATTTCCCTCGTCGTAATTTGCACCAATCAGAAACGCGCAATTTTGAATTACAAATGGTTTCTAGGTGGAAAAACTGTTTGGCAGGACCTGTCAGCAGTTTATTCGCGTTTACCCGCGGCAAAACTTGACAGTTGTTGTCACTCAGGAAATAGTCTTGTCAAATACCATTCGGGCATCTAATTTTTCCTGTGAAAAAAATCGAAAAAACACATTGCTAAGTAAGATTTTTTGACAAAAAGCATTCGTGCAGGTGCAAAAATCCTCGTCTTCGACTCGGATTTTTGTTGCCACCAGCACTCATGCTTCTTATCAAAATATTACTTAGCAACGTGTTTTTTCGATTCTTTTCGGAAAAATTAGATGCCCTTATGATATGACTTACGAAAAAATGTTTTTAATAAATAACTAATTATGCTGAGAATGTTCGAGCGTGAAAAAACATGAAAATAAATGGTGATTTCAATCAATTCGAATATTTCAAAGATTCAATATCGTTGGTTTAATATTCGAATAGAACATTGGAAGGAATCAATCGCAATTAAATCTCATTAAAACTATTTTTTTAATCAAAGAAATTCCCCATAACTACTATGTTTTGAGTAAATATTAATAATATTTCAACATTTGTTCCGATATGTTGGTGAAGCTAGAATGAAATGATGAAATACTTACGTCATTATTCTTTTCACTGTTGAGAAAATGTTCAGCGACATGTACAGGTAGAATGTTGTCTAATAGTTTTCTGTTGTACGCTTCAAGGTGCTCCATATCTTCTTTTTCCTCTAATGAAAAAAAAAACAAAAATGATGAACTGTTATATCAAAATTTCGATAGATTTCTGCGTCTATCAAGCTTATGAAGTCATTCAGAACTACTTCGTTAAACGATGTGGTTATATGCGAACGTTTGTATCGAATTGAAATATTTATTTTCTTTCTTTGAAAGTTGACTCCATTTAAATAAACAAGTTTATCTGTTTAAATCAAACGCTTTTCGATCAGCATTTTTGTTTTTGAATGAAAATTTTTGGGAACGAGGTATTTCTTCTCGAGAGTATACATCAAACCACATATTTCATAGAATTTCTCAAGCCCTAGGTGGTAGAGCGATTTTTCGAGAAAATATTCGACAACTTCCTCAAACGGAATTATACCACATTATTCCTTGAGGGTGTGTTTTTATGGAGGTGAATTGAATAAAAATATAACCTATAAATTACCAAGCATAAGGAAACGGAGAAGAGGAGGTTCAATAAAAATACTCGATAAATTCTCGAAGAAATATTTCACTTACGTAATGTGTTTTTGGGCTATGTATTTAATCAAATATCGCATTTAGTGAAAAGCGAAAGAGAGGGTGGTTTTCAGAAATACATTCAATAACTTTTTTGAATGGAATTGTATCGCATTTCACTTCAGTACAGGGTGGTTCACTTCTCTTGGTAACCTAATTTTTATGGAAAAGGGATGAATAATTTTTATTCTGTTGATGGTATATGGTACAAATCAATATTGACTTCAGATGTGCGTAAAAGTTGAAGAAAAGAATTAAGACTCCAGGCATCGCGGCGCTATCAAAAGTTTTTTCTCCAGTCACATACCTTTTTTATTGTGTCATTCGAAAGATAATTTAATTCTGAATGTTTTTTCTCAATACCAATTTTTTCTATTTCTTATCGTCCGCGACCTGTAGCGTGTTTTATGTTAATTCTTTTCCATTTATTTTTTTCTGTATTGTGGCAGTATGCCTTTATTTAGAGACACATATATGATTGCGTTTCTTCAAATCAATGAGACTTTGTAGCAAACTATTTCTCAATCATTATATTCATCACGATATGCCTTATGACGTCCGTGTAATATTTAAACGTTTCGCAATATGGTGGTTCGACAAAGCTTTTTGATGTAGGCCTGTAGACATAGGATTTCCTGGACTTATTCTCAATATTATAACTTTCTTTATTCGCTCAGTACCATAAAGATGCTGACAACTGATTAATTTCGAATACACTTGTATTCTCATGAACAAGAAACATTTTCGCTGAATTATTCTTTTCATTCGATCGATAATAAGATAGTGAAGAGTCAACACACAGAAAATTGTCATGTTACATTCAACACTTTTGACCTTCGAAGCTGTGATCATTATATCCCTTTGAAACCTATCGAAACAAACAAAAATCATTTCTTCTTTTATCCGTTCAATTTTAACCTGAACCTTGTGAAATTTGAACAAGCAGAGAGTAACACGACATCAATGTTCGTTGTTCAGAGGCGCTGATATCAAAATATCGAAGAGCAGCAAATGGCATGGCCCAGATGCAAAATGAGACTGTCGGTTCGAATTGCATCCCCTAATTGATGCAATTTGCCGATGGCGCGATAATGGATGCCAAACAGGGACATACAGGGAACGTCGAATAACCGAATACTAGTTCGAATTAGCAGCCTAGCGGCTGATTACTGTCAGCAACGTGACTATCATCAGATATCTCCTCGTGGAAAACTGTTATTACCCGTTGTACATCCCATCAGCGAACCTACCTCGTGATTTCTAGAAAACTTTTTAGGTTTCCACACCCAGTCTCTGAAACAGAAATAATTTAAAAAAAATTAATGAAGATGAAATGCTTCTGCGTAAATCGTTGCACCAATTTGTCAGGAGCCAATTGGTTTTGAAGAAATTTTTGCCTAACAGTAAAACTAAAAAAGGAAATAAGTGAAAAGGATAATGTAACGTTTAGGTGTTCATATCAGACTCCTTCTTCAGACACACTTGTAAAATATTTAGGATTGTGTAGTTTTTCGCTTGCAGTCCAATTGACATTGAAAGTTGTCAACACATAGAGATGTTGATTTATTTAGTTTTGAAATTTTTCGATGTCCTTTCTTTCTTCAATAAATCAATCCAAATACGATCTATTCGAACTGAACAATTGGCCAAATTATCTACTTCATCTGACAAAATACATGTGGATTCCTTATTTTTTTCTTTATAATCGTCAGGTTCCGTCATTAGGATCTTTGTGTTGTTCCAGTTCATCATATGATCTCATATGAACATACATGATCAGCGATTTGTGATCTTGTAATGTCTCTCTTTTTGATGTATGTTCAAATAGCGGAGATCATATGATGAACTGGAACAACACAAAGATCCTACTGACGGAACCTGATAATTATAAAAGGAAAATTGAGGAATCCACATGTATTTTGTTAGATGAAGTAGATAATTTGGCCAAATGTTCTATTGGAATAGATAGTATTTGGATTGATTTTTCGAAGAAAGAAATGACATTAGGAAATTTCAAAATTAAATAAATCAACATCTCTATGTGTTGACAACTTTCAATGTCAATTAGATTGCAAATGAAAAAACACACAATTCCGAAGATTTTACAAGTTTGTCTGAAGAAGGTGTTTGATATAGACACCGAAACGTTACATTATTCTTTACATTTATTTCCTTTTTTAGTTTTACTGTTAGGCAACAATTTTTTCGAAACCAATTTGCTCCTGACAAATTACTGTAAAGATTTTTGCAGGAGCACTTCATCTTAATTACATTTTTTAATTATTTCTATTTCAGAGACTGGGAGTGAAAACCTAAAAAATTTTTTAGAAATGCAGAATCCTCCCAGATTATATTTCAATCGATATCTACCTAGTGATGTGATGATAAAAAAATTTAAGAAAGCGGTGCTTTTGAGCGCTCGTTCTTTAGTGGAGCAACGAGGCTATTACCTCAAAATTTTGTATAGGACTTGAGATTATTACTAATAATATGACTGCAGAATCTCAGCACGATCGGAGTAATATTCTGGAACTTATTCAAGAACTGAAACATGTAAAAACATGACAATTAAAAAATTGAATTCTACGGTTCTGATGATGCGATCCTCTTGAAATTCTGCATGAACATTCGGTATATCAATCTTCAAACACAAAATGAATTTCACTCGGATCGGATATCTTGTTATGAAAATATGGAGATTTTTCTTTTCAATATTCCAATTGAATTATAAGGTCTTTTTAATCTGGTTTTCCGGCAATTCGGGAGATAAAGGAAACGAAGAGGTCAATACACTTTTCAAAGAGGGCGCACGAATGTCACTCATTGACCCAGAACCCTTCTGTGGTATAGGTGAATGTACTTATAAGAAGGGATTTCTGGAGAAGGAGAAAGCAGAGAAGGAAAAACTCTGGCAGAATCTCCCAAGGATGGATCATTCCACTAAGTTCCTTCGGAACTTTGAAATAGCAAGATCCTAAATATATTTGGATCTTGGTAGGAAACAATTACACCTCCTCACTGGCTTTCTTACAGGACAATGTCGCCTCAGCAAGCACCTGTTGAGGATAGGATTATCGGACATTGACGAGTGTAGGTTTTGTGGGGAGGAGGAAGAAACCGCCATCTACCTAGTCACGAAATGCTTTGGCATTGCGAGCCTAAGGAGAGAATGCCTTGGGCGAGAAACTTGTAAGAGAGAGGAACTAGCCTCGTTGAAGCCTTCACAGATATTGGATTTCATCAGATATCTGAAACTGGAAGGCGAGCTGTAAGAGTGTGGTCAGAACATCTCTGTAAGGGGGCACAATAGATCCAGAGGTCGCAGTGAACTGTAACCCTCTTTAAACTAACTATAGCTAACTGAATTCCTTGCAATTGGGAACCTGCGTAAGAATGTTTGGACAGAAAAATTATATAGGAGAAAGCTGATCTAGCCTCTGGAACTGGAGAGAACTAAACATCGCAGTGGAATGTAACAACCTGAAAAATCTAAAAATCAGATGGATAGAATACACGTCCGAATTATAGAGCTGCTAATTACTGCTAGCAACGTGACTATCATCAGATATCTCCCCCTGGAAAACTTTTCTTACCCGTTGCTTGTAATTTCCAAACGAAATCCAGTCTGTAAGTAGCTTCGGTTTGTTGTCCGTGGATCACGAGAGCAATAACCAGCGTTACGAGAATGACCAGGTTCAGGTATTGTTGGGTTAGTGTTGATTCACTGGAAAATAAGAATTATGGAAGTTTGATTTTAAATGTCGATCCACACATTTCAGTGACGTGACGTTCCGTAGAGTGATATTCTGTGGAAAATATATATCGGAAAATACAAGTGTCTATTTGAAGCAAAGGGAAAAGACGCATATGGTAAGTTCACGAAAGTTTGAGCGCATAGTGGGCGTTTGTTTATTCATCTGAAGTATTTGCTGTCATAACGTAAAATGAAGTCGACGTTGCCGAATGTACCCGGCTTCGTCCGACGAGCTTCCGAGTTACAGACAACTCTATGTAAT
The DNA here is from genome assembly GCA_013421045.1 of Propylea japonica. Taxonomy (NCBI): domain Eukaryota; kingdom Metazoa; phylum Arthropoda; class Insecta; order Coleoptera; family Coccinellidae; genus Propylea; species Propylea japonica. The sequence continues at coordinate 31,890,251 of CM024240.1, forward strand.
ATTGACATCATTGTGTATCAATCTGACAAGAAAATAAACAACATAACCTAAAATTTTAATATACACAGTGGAATATGTCAAATTTCCATGGCCAACCGACGGCTCAACCTTTCGTGAACGGACTATACGTAAACAAATATGTCCGATGCAATGATATTCCGGCGATCACGGAGCACGGTTGTCATGCGAATATTTCAATTTTGACAAATGTCGTATGGAATGTACCCAGTGTCTTCTTTTCCTCTTTCTCGTCCGAAATCAAGACCTTCAGAGCAGCAATTCATTTTGTAATACATTCACGTCAGATACCAGATCCAAACTGAAAAAACCCATAGAGCGGACCAATCAATTTCGGAAAAACACTTACACGGACGAAAATGTACGTTGGATGGTGAAAAATTCATAACGGATTACACTGAAGGGAGCGTAGCACTGACAGCAACGTTGCCGTCACGTCACGGAAATGTGTGAATCGACCCTAATTCTTCATTTCTCTTTTCGATATTTTACAGAGTTTCATATGCACCTAACAAACAAATTCCAAAATCCGCTAATTTATTTGTATTCACAAATGCTGTACCATGACTTCTTCACCTGAAGAAGTCATGGGATGACGAAACGTTTCTCGTTTGGAATTCGAATTAAGTAATCACCTGAATATTTAATTTTGAAAAAATTGTCTGAGGGAGATTTGAGAGATATTCCTTACCTTGGAGTTAAACAAAGTGAATCTTTGTAATCTTCTGAGTATAAGAGGTACATCAGTATGAATCCAAGCATTCCTCCAGTGAGTATGATCGTTTTGCATAACGAGATGAGTACTTGGTAAACAGCACATGCTATCATTGAAAGTAAAACGAGCAAGAGTATATACTAAAAAAAATACAAAACATTAAAAACTACGAAACATAAAAAAATTATTAACAATTCATACAATATCCATTGAATATCTGAAACTAAAAGGTACAGGAAAATTCAATCTGAAGGGTTTTCCAATAAGAGGTGTTATTTTGAATAGTCCCCTATTTCGGTAGATGTCACGTTTGAAACTGTCAATTTTTGACATTTGACAAGTAGAAACTACGTCATTAATAAAAATGGAACGATACACGCTTCAAGAACGCATTGAAATGATTAAAATTCACTATAAAAATGGTGAAAATTTGGCGATTTGTAAAACTCGAACATTTTTGAGTCGTCGTGAAGTACCTTGTCGGACCGCAATAAAGAAATTGGTGGAAAGATTCGAGCTGTTGGGACAAGTTAGTGATGTGAAGAATAAACCTCGTGCACGTCGCTCAAGAACAACCGAGAATATTGCTGCTGTAGTCGAATGTGTAGAAGAATTCCCAGGTTTGTCCATTCCTCGTCGTTTTTTGGAATAAGGCATTCCACAAACGTCATTACACCTCATTTTGCATAGAGATTTGGGTCTTAAGGCTTATAAAGTTCAGTTAACACAAGAACTCAAGCCGGCCGATCTTTTGTGGGAAAAGTTTCCGGACCGTGTTATCTCTCGAAGAGGTGATCACAATTGGCCATCGAGATCTTGTGATTTAACACCTTGCGACTTCTTCCTTTGGGGCCACGTGAAAGAGAAGGTCTACGCCAATAGCCTAGCGTCGATTCAAGACGTCAAATATGGAATTCGTGAGGCTATCGAGGACATAGGGCAGCCACTTTGCGATTTGGTTATAGAAAATTTCAATAAAGGGATATGGTCCTGTAACCGTGGTCGTGGTGGTAATTTGCCTGATGTTATTTTCCATTCTTAACGGCATAGCTTCTTCTATAGAATGGTTTATTTCATTGTTCCGATCATTCATATCGAAAAACGGCATTTTTCTTTCAATATCAAAATAACACCTCTTATTGAAAAACCCTTCATTTAATTTGCTTGATACATTGTTTCTGCCTAAGATTAATTATAAAAATAATTGTTTGAAAGTGAAATAAATATTACCCATACTTACATCGACTAGAAGGGGAAAATTGCAGTCTTTATTGGCAACAGTCAAAGAATTGACAGTCGTAATATTAATACAGTCAATATTTGTTGACATGGTCCGATTTAAACATTCAGTAGAAAACTGAATAGTAGTCTGGAATATACCAGTAAATAAAATTTATTTATCACTTTAATATCACCGTACTCACTGTATTCAGCATGGCCAAAGAATAAATAGAGATGGCCATAAGGAATGAGAATACTTGAGCAACATTTCTGTTTCGATGAATATGTATAGAGAATGCTCTAATTCTTCTAAAGGCTTCCTGCAAAAACATTTTTGAACTACATGATAAAAAGAGGTCGAATAAACTTACAAAAAATTTGAAGTTCTTCAAGTAAACTAAGATAGGAATTGACACTAGAAGGATTATGATGGGTATCGAACACAACATTGCAACGGTGTTCCTACAACAATTTTCTTATGAATTCGAATCAAACTTGGGAAGAAATAAACTTACCATTTCATTATGATTGATTGTACGAAAACTATTGTCATGAAGCAGAATGTTGAACAGAAAAAATATAAACTCAACATTCTATCTCTTTCCAGAGCATACTGAAAAAAAACATATATTTCGTAGATCTGTAAAGCGAAAACTATTAATGGTTGTTACCTTTGCCTCTTTCGCAGAATCTCTGAAACTTAGCAGTAAACTTCTGCAATGTTCTGACCTTAACCTATCTATACTTCTGGCATCTATTGCTCTCATAAGGTACTCGTTTACTTCGTCATCAGTATTTTTTACCCTTTCTGTGGGTTCGTTGAATCCAAGTCTGAAATAAAAAAAATAAAACCGGTGAACAGACATGTTGTTGATTTTCATATTCATATTAATACATAGTTATTACAGTTACACCATGTCTTTTTTCATGACTATATTCGAGCCTTTTTTCAGGGCTATTTGTTGGTTAAATTTCCCCCAAATGAGTCGCACTATTTCACCATGCCTTTTCAAGGGTTGTTTCAAGGGGTTCCAGGTGGTAATTCCTAATGCAAACATTGAAGAAATTGATAGTTTACCTCAAGCTTGTATTTTGTTGGAATATTTTCGAAAGACTACCATGGTATCTTTTTTGATATGAAAAATAATGAAGCAAACAATAGAAGATGAAATTGAATTTGAAAAATTCACTTTTTTCTGTGACGGGAAAAAAATGTGACATTTTATATCTCTTGACAGGTCACAAAATTTGACTTTTTACAAAATTACTTTTTTCCCTGTCAAAAAAATGATTCTCTATGTAGCCGGGAAAAAAGTACTCACTTTTTTCCCGGGGAAAAAAGTAATTTCGTGAATAGTTATATTTCTTTCACTATTGAATGGTCGTTTTTCCTGTCACAGAAAAAAATAGTGTATTATACACGGGAAAAATATTAGATTTTAGCTCTCGAGTTAAAATCTAATACTTTTTTCCCTTGTATAATAAATAACTATATAACTATTATTGCAACTGTAACTGTTATTCTGAAAAATGACGTAAAAGTGTTCTACAGGAGATGGGAGGTGAAGACTTGGATGAACTAAAAATCAGACAATAAAACCAATGAGTTTAAATTATTCATATATAGGTAAAAAAGGTATGTCGCTTCATTTATTTGTTCATTATAATCTACACATTTATTAAATCTTTGAATAAAGATAAAACGTAATAAACATATTTATTATTGAGCAATTTAAAAGGAAAAATATATCAGGTCACTCCAAGATGTCAAATTAAACAGAAAAATGTTGTGTTATTTGACCCGACTCGACATTTCTACGAAAAGGCTCGAAATCCCCACGATTCAGAGGTGAAAGATAGAACCGGTTCTATTTATTTGCAAGCCTGAAATAGGCACCAAAATAGTCCCAGGCTCATGCGCATTTCGTTGAAATTTCAGGCGGAATCGGTCAGGCCGACAAAAAGGCACGAAAAAGGCATGGTGTAATAGGGGTTTTATGGACACCATTTGCCAGACACCATCTTCAAAACTGTCTAAATAAAAATTTCATATGATGTACTTGATGAGGAGAAAAATTAAACCGATATTTGCATTTTCTGTTCAAATGATTTTCTAAATCAGCAATTTCGTTTGCCCCAGCTCGTATTATGCACTATTTTTGTGAGTATCAAAATTCTAATGATGATCAGGTACAAACAGAAAACCGTCAAGAACAACCAAATTTGTTGAACGTCATTCCTTATATTCCTGGCCTTTTAGAGGAAATAAGAAGAATTGGTTTCAAATTCAAAATAAGAACTGTTTTCAAAACACAAAATGATTTGAGATCCATTCTAACCAGAACGAAACCAATGAATGAGACACAAAAATCCAAAAATTGTGTTCACAATATTCCCTGTATATGTGGAAAATCTTATACAGGGGAGACATCAAGACCTTTGGAGATAAGAAAACGGGAACATAAGAACAACATCCAAAACAGAGACATCACAAGATCACAAATTGCTGATCTTGTATGTTCAAATAGCGGAGATCATATGATGAACTGGAACAACACAAAGATGCTAATGACGGAACCTGATAATTATAAAAGGAAAATTAAGGAATCCACATGTATTTTGTTAGATGAAGTAGGCCAATTGTTCTGTTGGAATAGATCGTATTTGGATTGATTTATCGAAGAAAGAAAGGACATCAAAAAATTTCAAAACTAAATAAATCAACATCTCTATGTGTTGACAACTTTCAATGTCAATTAGACTGCAAACGAAAAAACACACAATTCCGAAGATTTTACAAGTTTGTCTGAAGAAGGTGTTTGATATAGGCACCGAAACGTTACATTGTCCTCATTTATTTCCCTTTTCAGCTTTACTGTTAGGCAACAATTTTTTCAAGACCAATTTGCTCCTAACAAATAAGTGCAAAGATGCTCGCAGAAGAACTTGATCTGAATTAAAATTTTTTTTAATTATTTCTGTTTCAGAGACTGGGAGTGAAATTTCTTAAAAACTTTATATATTTCAATCGATAACTGGGAATGAAAACCTATAAAGTTTTTCAGAAATCTTTATTGTTTTTCAGGTGAATTTAAATTTCGAAACACTTATATGCCTTCAACTCATCTTCACAAATTCCACTTTATGTTTCCCCTTCGTACCAAATGTCCCATTAGCTCTAAGCTCTCTCATCTCTGGTCTATATATTTGCCTTCGTCGTCAAATTGTCCCATTCGAACTTCTCGTCTCAATCATTTCACCGAGTAATTCGCTCTCAGAATAGCATTGTAACAATATCATTGACCCTTCGCTTTATTGGTTCTAGGTTCGGACCTATGGGGGACCCTTAAGAGAGTCCGCCGTGCGTCCAATATTTACACCCCTGATTTTATTTGCTCACGCTAGTAATGTTGAAATTTACTGTCCGCTTCAATTTACGCCCTAATAAAAATTTTATAGTTTGTAAATCGGCTATTATTGGAAGGTTATTATTCTGATGGCGAAGATGTCAAGAGGGAAATGTTAGTGCTGTTGCATTTAGTTTTAGATTAGTTTCGTTTAGAAAGGGGTTACAGTTCACTGCGACCTCAAGGCAGGGTTGCCAAAAGTCACAATCAGTTTTCTACTAAATTAAGGAATGAAATCCACCAGAATTCTACTAAAATTGTTTTCACCTGAATCTACCAGATTTCTACTAACTTTTTCACGTTCTGAGGGACTATTCTTGAAAAGTGAGTGAGTTATTCGAAAATTTATTCATTTATAAAGCTTTAGTACTATACTAGCTTATATAGACTAGTTTACAATTTCACCACCGAGGTGCAGGTATCTAAGCGAAAGGATATTTCAAGAAAATATGTATAGATCGACATCGTATTCCACCAGATTTAGTAGAAATTCTACTAAAGTGGCAACTTTGCCTCAAGGTCTATTGTGCTTCCTTACTGAGCTGTTCGGACCGTACCCTCACAGCTCCAGAGATCTGATAAAATACAATATCTGTGAAGGCTTCATCGAGGCTAGTTCCTCACTCTCACAAGTTTCTCGCCCAAGGCATTCTCTCCTTAGGCTCGCAATGCCAAAGTATGCCGTGACTAGGTGAATGGGGGTTTCTTCCTCCTCCCTACAGAACCTATACTCGTCAGTGTCCGATTATCCCATCCTCGACAGGTGCCTCTTGAGGCGACAGTGTCCTATAAGAAAGCCAGTGAGGAGGTGTAATTGTTTCTTACTAAGATCTAGATATCTTTTGGATCTTGCTGTTTCGAAGTTCCCAAGGAACTTAGTGGAATGATCCATCCCTGGGAGATTCCGCCAGAGTTTTTCCCTCTCGGCTTCCTCCTTCTCCAGAAAGTCCATTTCATATTTACATTCACTTATACCACAGAAGGGTTCTAGCCAATGATTGATATTTCGAGTTTTTTATATAAAATCAACGTGCGATAATTCCTTGTGTATACAGATTTTCACACAAAACCTAGTATGTACGAATTCGAAATCTCAAGCTCTTTCCACATTTGCAAAGATATACAAAAGGTCCCAAATAAATTGAAAAGTTGAGGGGGTTTTCGGTTCAACTGGAAGTAAATTTCAACAAAAAATGAACGAAATATAACCAATAGCTTTCAGGATATTCAAATTTGAATGATCGTTTTCATCATAATAATAACTCACTCTTCTTATCCTATTTCATTTTTTTTCGTCGGCGTCAAAATAAAAAGTACATTTACCATATACGAAATTGAACAATAATGACCCACTTTAATATTCAATTCATGCTATTTTAACGTACAATTGCCATAGGCAACCGAACACAAAGTATTCAGAAGCAATACGAGTAATATCACAACTCTACTGGAACATAGAAATTTATATTATGTCAAATGTTTCCCTTGAGCGAAAAAATCTTGTAATCAACTCGTTTATTAATAGCTGTCATAAATAAATGAATTGATTATATAACTATAATTTTGATATAATCATGTCCGCAATATTTTGCCTTTCCATGTAGCAAACCCATCACTCAAAAATCCAAATTTGCACATTAATCGAAACCCCCATCGACCCAACATAGAAAATAACTGTTTCTTATCCATCAACGCCATTCGCCCGAGCCGACAATCCAGTTTATCAAGAAAGAATTCTCCTTAACCTGCTCACAAAGTTTTAGATGAGAAAGTAGACTTATCGCGTTCGTGCTTAGAAAGCGTTCACCAAGACATACATAAACCTCGGGCGTAGAGGGTAATATAGACAGGTAAATGCTCGATTTGTTGGAAAAGTTTCCCTGAAATCTGGAACTCCAACGGATTCAAGTTCAATTACGTGTAAAGAAGTACGGGAGAACTGAAAACAAGCAGGAAGTAGAGCTATTGGTTATTCGAGTTACGTTTGCCACATGAAGCCGATCGATGGTGGAATTGTTGGGATTGGTTTGCTTCAATTATTCAAATCTATGAAAGATTGACTGAAGTTAGAATTTGTTCCATTTGGTGCTCGCACGAACCAAATCTCTGCTGAACTGGAAGTGCCGTAATACCAGGAAGCAACTGGCAAAAAGCAATACAGTGACTGTACTAAAGTTGTCATGGCTTTGTGGTGATGAAAGAAATGGAAAAGCTGATGAACTTGCAAAGAGTGCATCAGGGTTAACACCTGTCTAACCTGAACCATTCTAAGGGCTAGGAAAAGACCATAAAAAAGAATATAACCCTCAAGAGTAACGGTCCAAAAAAAATTCGTGATGACTTCACCTGTTCCATCTTCACGTCGCTTTCTTCACTATAAAACCAAAAACTGCTAGAATTTAATCTATAAATCACCTTTGAACCTTCAAATAACTATTCGAATAGTTTCATTTTAGGTTTATTCAATAATTAGCAGAAACATCGAAATTTTGGAGCTATAACACAAATTCTAAGGAAAGCCCGCCGTTCTTCATGGTAGGTTTGGCACCACTGCTTCGTCCTTCGGCGAGTAACATATCAAATGATGGCAGCAACCACGGGAAGGCATCGCATCATGCTCTGGCGAATGAATCTGCGGCAACGCCAAATCTACCATTAAAACGGCGGGCTTTCCTTAGAATTTGTGGGTATGTGGTGCCTCTAGAGCAGGGGTCGGCAAGTTTTTTTAGGTGGGGTCCTGATAATTTGGGAAAATTTTAACGAGGTCCGGAAAGAAACAACTGATAACAAGTGTTACATATTTATTGTATGAATTCAAGTAAAACTCTGAACTATGAAACACAAAACCCAAAATTATGAAACACAAAACCTAATATTAATGTGAGAAACTGCACCGACGGTCTTGAGCCAGTTTTTTGTAGTTTGGTTCTCGAGGAGAACAGCAAATTCGAAGTGTGTCTTCTAGGTGGGCGTCCGTTAATCTCGAACGATATTTGTTTTTCAAAAAATTCATCTTTGAGAAGGATGATTCACATACATATGTCGAGCCAAACATAGTGGCCAAAATAATTGCAAGTTTTCGGCAATTCTCATATTTTTCTGGAACATTCAGTGGTCACTGTTTTGTATAGTATTTGTAAAGAAAAATCTTCTTGCATGTCAATCATTTCCATTTGAAGTGATGGCTTCGACAAATTGAACAACTTGGCAGCCACATCTGTCCATTCTGCTGCTACATCAATTTCAAATGGAGATTTAAGAAAAGGCGATAGCTTGCCCATCTCTGCAAAATCTTGGAATCTTGTAGAAAATTCGTTCCTAAGATCAGCCAAAAATTGTACTTGTACAATATAATATATCTTATCTAATCTTCCTATCAATTTATTCTTGGTATAAAAAACATCACAATATTTGCCGGTCCGAGGTTCGGCCTCCTTCGGTCCGCAAACGGACCGCGGTCCGCCTGTTGCTGACCGTTGCTCTAGAGTTTCGGTGTTTCTGCATTAATTATTGAATAAACCTGAAAAACTATTCGAAAAGTTATTTTAATGTTCGAAGGTGATTTATGGACTAAATTGAAGCAATGAATTTGAGTTTTTCTAGTGAAAAAAGTGACGCGAAGATGGAACATTTTATTTTCTAAACTAAGACAGACCGCCACCTGTTGGTTAGACTAATGTTGCTCAAGAAGACTCAATGACACCAACATTTGGTAGATATATGCTGGCCACCGGAATTCAAATATTTACCATTTTCATTGCTCGCCAAAAACGAGTCCATAGTCTTGGTGCACCCTATGAAGAGGTCGTTCAAAAAACTATTATATCGTGATATAAAACCTACAAAAACAGGCGGGGAAAACAACGATATCTGTATCTGTATATCTGTGAATCGGCCACAGAAACAACCGAACACATTACGATAATACAAGTGTTGGCGCAAGACAGACTTGCTGTGTATATTTAGAAGTTCCTGTAGGTAATTTCAAACCAATCCGTTTCTAAAAATTCAAAAGACATTGTGTGCCTCTCAATTGACCATCAGACAAATTTTCATTAACTGATTAAGATGTTTTGCATTCGCACTGAAAGTTTGTCAAACCATTCGGGGAATACTCTAGTTATGAAACAGAAATGTAATTAATTTAACTCACTTGTTATGTTTTCCATGTTGAGATCCGTGACCCATCATCCTCATTTCCTTCGAAATACTACCGTTCATCGAATGCGAGTGTGATGTTGAAGATCCCTGTAAGTAAAGTTCCGTAAAAACTTTTATGAAAATTACATAATGACTACTTTTTTACTTCGAAATATTCTTTTCCGCCGATCTCGAAATAAAAGGTGATTTTAATGTGTACGAAATTGATCATTAATGACCCATTTTAATGCTCAATTGTTTGGCTATGTTAATGTGCAATCCTCATGGCAACCGTTCACAAAGTATTCAGAAGCACTACGAGAAATGTCGAAACTCTATTGGAACATACATACATAGAAATTTTATTATGCCAAATGTAAGTCTTGTGCAAAATGGGAATGTATTTCAATCAAGAATTTATACACAATTCATATTGAGATCGACGGAAAAAGCTTGTAATCAACTCGGTTATTTATCGAGCGTTTAATGGTCCCGAACTATTAACGCGTTCGCTCTGCTCCCGCGTTAAAATTCTTGACCATTAGTCGCTGTCTTTAATAACCTTGTTGATTAAATAACTATAGTCCGTTCACGAAAGGTTGAGCTCATAGTAGGCGTTTCTTTATTTATCTGAAGTTGGCAGTATTTACTGTCATAAAGTAAAATAAAGTCAACGTTGCCGAATGTACTCGGCCTCGTCCGACGAGCTTGCGAGTTATCAGAGAACTCTATGCAATATTGACAACGTTGTGTATCAATCTGACAAGAAAATAAAGAACATAACCTAAAATTTTAATATACACAGTGGAATATGCCAAATTTCCATGGCCAACCGACGGCTCAACCTTTCGTGAACGTAGTATATTCGCTTTCGCTTCCGAATAAAAGAATACTCACCCCCCTATAAGATGGCGCAATTATAAGATAAGTATCAATATTGTGATCTTTTAGGTATGAGTTTCTGTCACCTCCATTTCCAGGCTCCACAACATAATCATTACCTAAACATTTCAAAGTTTCTTTCGTTATGTGCACTCTCCTGTAGAAAAAGTGAAAAAAATGCTTACAAAATATTCATAACTCCTTCTAGTACAGTATATTTGTGCTTAAAAGAAAGTATTGGGGTAGTTTTGATTTCTTTCATTTTTTATGTTTTTTGGGGTACTGAATCCGAATCTAACAAATTTCGTGACGGAACATAGAAAAAATACAGAAAAAGGATAAAAATCTCATTCTTGGTCAGTTGTTTGCTTATTATTCGGAAATTATCAACTTTTCGTGAAAAACCTCTCCATACAAAATGAAAGTACAACAAATTTCCTACAAATTGTAGGTACTACCACAGCTTGTCCTGCGACAACCTGTTCTGGCTCAAATTATAGTTTAAAATGAGGTATTTTCTATGATTCAATAAATGGAAAAAAAGTTATATGGTTGCGATGACAAGATCCTCTTGAAATTTTGCATGAACATTCAGTATATCAGTCTCGGTTCAGAAAAAAAATTTCACTCGAAACGAATATCTTGTTATGGAAATATAAAGATTCTTCTTTTCAATATTTCAATTGAATTTTATATGGTTCTGTTCACACTATGGTCACACAATTTTGCATGAAGCTTATTATTTCATTTTGATGAGTTTCGTTTTGTTCCTCAATATCTCAGCCCAGTGGCGCAGCCAGGATTTTGTTTTGGGGGGGGCTGAACTGAACAATTCTTGATGATACAACAAATACGAAAGTTGCAAAAAAATAAAGAAGAAAGAAATATCGAAGAAATCAATCTTTGGGGGGGGGCTGCAGCCCCAAAGCCCCCCCCCCTGGCTGCGCCAGTGTCTCAGCCAAAACGACACCAATCGAAATGAAATGCTGCAGCCAAATTTAAGATGCTCATAATAAGCCTTTTGCAAAATTGTGTGGCCATAATGTGAACAGATCCATAGAAAATTCAATTGAAATATTGAAAAGAAAAATCTTTATATTTCCATAACAAGATATGCAATTCAAGGGAATTTTTTTTTTGTGAATCGAGACTGATATACCTACTGAATGTTCATGCAAAATTTCAAGAGGATCGCCTCATCGGAACCCAATTTTTTTCATTTATTGAGTCATAGAAAATACTTCATCTTCAACTATAATTTGAGCCAGAACAGGTTGTCGCAGAACTACAGACTACTGTGGTAGTACAATTTGTAGGAAATTTTATGTACTTCCATTTTTTATGGAAAGGTTTTCCACGAAAAGTTGATAGTTTTTGAGTAATAAGCAAAAAACTGACCAATAATCAGATTTTTATCATTTTTTTGTATTTTTTTCTATAGAACGTCACGAAATTTTGTTAGCAAACCTCAAATTCGGATTCAGCATCCCAAGAAACATAAAAAATGAAAGAAATCAAAACTACCCAAAACTTTACTGCTAAAAGCACAATTCGACTGGATTATTCAATATCATTGAACAATTGCTATCTCACCCTGGTATTCCACCACTTTCCATGTGATTAGCCAGGGTAACATCGTTTGACCACACATCAAACTGCCATTTTCTGAGGCCCAAAACACCACAATGCACTCTGCCTGTATGAATGCCTACTCTCATGTTGACGTTCACAGCCATTACTTCTCGCACTAGGCTGTAAAATAAGTTTTTATGGAATCATTCGAAAATGACTACTTTGTTGTAGCGAATTCAGGGGTTTATTCCTTTCATCAAGAAAATACAGATTCCTTATATGAAGTTTCACTTGAATAACATATTATATTATGAAATAATCTCTAGCATCTATAGCAATTAATATTTTATCCACGACTACTATACAGGGTGGCCGGACGATTGACGTCCAAAAGAAAAAAACTGGTCCCTCGTCTCATGGGGTATTCGAATCACCCCCATGTTATGCGATTTTTCACGGTTTCCAAGTTATGAATTTTTTTATGAACTTTTGAGAATTTTCAACTTGACCAAATTAAAAAAGATATCAAAAAAAAAGTACAAGAGTTTTCTGATATATTTTTTTTTGTAAATAAATCGCCATGAAATGTACTTTTATACATAAAATAATCAGCATCGTAAATTCGATAAAAATTATAGAAATGTTGGTCTCAAGTGAAAAAGTTACGTATTTTGGATCATGATCTAAATTTTCAAATTTAAATTAAAAATGTAAACAGGCTACTTCATGGTTTCTCAGTAGGCTTAAAAACTGCGCTCAACACTCAGCTTTCAGAATCATTAATAAAAAATGGTACTCAACAGTCTACTTCTGCTAGAATTAGCCTTCAAAGTCAGCGAGGTGGAAAAAATCAAAGAACTAGACATTTACTCAAGAATTATTTTTTGCCATTTTAAGATTTTCGTGATCAAGTTATGATATAAAATGCTAAAAATTAATTAAAAAGTTAGCATTAGAAGAAACGTTTTAGATAAGAAAAAGAAAAAGGTATGGCAATAAATCACACATCATGTAGATAAAAAGAAATTTATGTATAAAATTTACAATACGTTTTCAAAAAGGCCACCTCCAGCCTCAATACACATTTTAAACCTTCGCAAAATTAATTTATTCATTTATTTTTTTTATTGTAATTTTTATAAATAATTGTTTTTTATCTACATGATGTGTGATTTGTTGCCATACCTTTTTCTTTTTCTCATCCAAAACTTTTCTCCTAAGGCAAATTTTCAGCATTTTCTATCATAACTTGATCAGAAAAATCTCAAAATGGCAAAAAATAATTTTAGAGTAAACGTCTAGTTCTTTGATTTTTTCCACCTCGCTGACTTTGAAGGCTTATTCTAGCAAAAGTAGACTGTTGAGTACCATTTTTTATTAATGATTCTGAAGCTGAGTGTTGAGCGCAGTTTTTAAGCCTACTGAGAAACCATGAAGTAGACTGTTTACATTTTTAATTTAAATTTGAAAATTTAGATCATGATCCAAAATACGTAACTTTTTCACTTGAGACCAACATTTCTATAATTTTTATCAAATTTAGGATGCTGGTTATTTTATGTACAGGGTCTTTATAAATGATTGTAACAGCGCAGTTGGCTTTGGATTGCAAAATACCAATCATTAACCAATCAGAGCATAGCATGATCACAGACTTCTGTGGTTTCCATAATCCATAGCCAACTGCGCTGTTACAATCATTTATAGAGACCCTGTATAAAAGTACATTTCATGTCGATTTATTTACAGAAAAGATATATCAGAAAACTCTTGTACTTTTTTTAATATCTTTTTTAATATGGTCAAGTTGAAAATTCTCAAAAGTTCATAAAAAAATTCATAATTCGGAAACCGTGAAAAATCGCATAACATACATGGGGGTGATTCGAATACCCCATGAGACGAGGGACCAGTTTTTTTCTTTTGGACGTCAATCGTCCGGCCACCCTGTATAGTAGTCGTGGATAAAATATTAATTGCTATAGATGCTAGAGATTATTTCATAATATAATATGTTATTCAAGTGAAACTAGCCATTTTACGTCAGTGGGTTCGGCCAAAATAATATCCATTAATCACAAGTGATAAAATGAGATATAATTCACTGCTGTCCGATGCTTCATAGATTTAGCTTTGATATAATATTCCTTAAATTGATTTTTCTTCAGTATTCTGAAGTACTGCAACTAACAAATATGGGTAAACCTTGTCAATCGAGGGCCAAATCTACTTTTATTATATCAATTAAAGCTTTTTTTATTACTTAATATACAATAAACAGTTCTCCAAAAATTTCTCATGTGTCCACTTGACTTTTTCCACGATTGTCATAGAAGGGTCTTGTTGCGGTCGCCAAATGTTAAAATCTTCAAAAAATATATTCAGTAGTCGTGGATAAAGTGTAGTATGCTACTCGCGTATAATTGCTGTTATTCAATCGCGAATAAATTAGCTGTCATCATGCGCTCGTTGCATAATATACTATTAATCTACATCTTGAAACCACTAAATTTCATTCGCATATCTCACTATTCAGGTTCTGAAAATATTTTTCATTAAAAAACTAGACAACTCAACATTTGAGGAAAGGTAAACCTTCATTTCTTGACTAAACGGATGCATTATAATATAATGAACACAGAGGCAAAAGTCTATTTCCTCCCTCCGATAAAGACCAATAATTCCAATCATGAAAGAGAACAGAAATATCGAAAGCTGCAACGTTGTTGAACAGCTACAAGGCAAGTTCATTACTGAACGAGAAATTGGAAATTCTGCGCTCGAAAATGAATGTTAATTGGATTTCCTTCGAACAAAATTGATTATAATTACGTTTGTTCTAATTAAATATTCTCAGGTGGATCAGTATTAATTCTGCTGAGTGATAAATGATCTGTAACAAGCAGAACGGTGCTTTGCTGCACTTCCATTTATTAGGATCAGAATTGAAGCGAGCTGAAAATTTAAACGGAAATTCTTCTTCAATTTATAAATTGCATTTTCGGGAACTTGCAGAAGAAAAATTATATCAACACTACGAACGTTAAGGTTGAATAGTTGTTGGAATGATCTTTTTTCTTTCAGGTGCTATCTTCGAATTACCTACGTTTTCTCAGTCGCTATTTAAGATATGTGAGCCTTAACAGTATGTTTCTGTTAGGCACTGTTAGTACCTCTGTACTAAGTTTGTAGATAATTAATTCACCTATGCAATGAGGTATCAATCATTCTAATCGGATGAACAGTTATCGAACTATTTCTAATGAAAGATGAAAAAATGTATTTTCTCATTTTCTACCGATTGCTAACGAGTTTATTCGAAATATTCTGAAAACGGTAGACTATAGAAGAATGTGTTCAAGGGCGTTTGTAGAGAATTAATTTACCTATGCAATGAGGTATCAGTCATTCTAATCGGATGAACAGTTATCGAACTATTTCTAATGAAAGATGAAAAAATGTATTTTCTCATTTTCTACCGTTTGCTACCGAGTTTATTCGAAATATTCTGAAAACGGTAGGCTATAGAAGAATGTGTTCAATAGGGCGTTTGTAGAGAATTAATTTACCTATGCAATGAGGTACCAATCATTCTAATCGGATGAACAGTTATCAAAATATTTCCAATGAAAAATGAAAAAAGGTAATTTTTCATTTACTACTGATTGCCACCGAGTTTATTCGAAATATTTTGAAAACGGTAAAATAGTATAAAAGAAAGTGGTCACAAGGGCGTTTGTAGAAAATTAATTTACCTATGCAATGAGGTATCAGTCATTCTAATCGGATGAACAGTTATCGAAATGTTTCCAATAAAATATGAAAAAATGTATTTTTTCATTTGCTACCGATTGAAACCGAGTTTATTCGAAATATTCTGAAAACGGTAGGTTATAGAAGGAAGTGGTCAATAGGGCGTTTGTAGAGAATTAATTAACCTATGCAATGATGTATCAATCATTCTAATCGGATGAACAATTATCGAAATATTTCCAATGAAAGATGAAAAAATTTATTTTTTCATTTACTACCGATTGCCACCGAGTTTATTCGGAATATTCTGAAAACAGTAAAATATAGAAGAAAGTGGTCAATGGGGCGTTTGTAGAGAATTAATTCACCTATGCAATGAGGTATCAATCATTCTAATCGGATGGCCAGTTATCGAATTATTTCCAATGAAAGATGAAAAAATGCATTTTTTCATTTGCTACCGATTGATACCGATTGCTACCCGGTTTATCGTCCTAGTTAAAAAAGTCTTCGATTTAAATTTCAATTTAACTAATTTATCAGTTAATTTTTTCCAGAAAAATACACAATTAACTTTCGTTTAACATTGCATTGAAATTCTAAGAAAACAGTTATTTTCCTCATGAGAGAAAAATTGCGCTTTCTTGTTCGGGCAAGCAATCGAAATTGAAAATAATCCTTTTCGCTTTAAATAGGGATAACATTTCTTTCACAACTATATCTATAATATCGTCGCCTTGGACGTGAATGGGTCTAATCCACTAAACATAAGTTTCGAGTAAAACGGATTTGAAGTTTTTTAGCTCTGGAAAATCAAACGTTTTCATTTGTCGGGTGAGAAAACAACTCATTTTGTTCTTCAAATAAAGGGTTTTGATAACAAAAATATAATTCTAATAATGTACTTCGGTTTTTTTTGGCTAACAGGTATCAATTAAAATATATGTGGCTTAGTCCTTTTCACTAACCCTTAAATAAATATGAACTGGCGTATTTTTCTAGGGAGCTAACAAACATTTGTGTTTAATTAATCTCTTCTTCATCAGTCGAATCTTGAGAAGCATCTTCTGTTGACCTCAGATCAAAATAAAACTGATGGTATGCTTCAGGAATACATTTTAATTGGTACAATTTGAGCAAGCTCTCAAGTTTTCTCTTTTCTACAGGTACAGGTCCTGGGTGTAGTAAAGAAATTTCTTGAGATAAGGAATAAGATTTCCCTTTTTTTTTGGAGTTTTCTTTATCAATATAACAACACCCTGTACATCGGAATCTTGAAAATCTGTTTTAATATTCGAAAACACCACTAAAAACTAAACTGAGAAACATACTTCAAATTTTCGCGCAGACAGTTTTACTGCACAAATTTTCAACGTTAAAGTGGAGTTTTTAAGAACTTCGATACCCGAAAGTGGTTTGAAGTGCCTTTTAACAATGAATTATCAACAATATCGAATCTATAATTATTGCAACATTACTTTGTAATTCATTTTCACATTGGCTTTCATTTATTGAAAATAGACTTGCATTAGGTTGATATCGTATATTTTCAAACAACTATGAACGAAAAAACATAATATTGAAATAATTAGAAAAATTACTACAAAAACTTCTCGAAATGTCCTTCATTTCGATCTGAACATTTTCTTGCTCGTTTAAGAATATCTCGAACTGCTTTCCGAATCACATTTGGATTATTTTCAGGCTAGCCTCTTCTATTTTTCTGATCAGCTGATCCCGAGTATTGATTTTTGAGGAATAACTAACGATTTCATGTGACTCCAGACATAATAATCGACGGGATTCAAATCAGGAGATCTTGAAGGCCAATTATGAGGGCCTCCCCGACCAATCCACGAATAACCGATATTGTTATTTAAAAAGTCCCGAACGATTAGCCTGTAATGTGGCAATGCACCATCGTGCTGAAAGAACATGTCAGCAGTGTTCACATTCTCATCATGCAGCTTAACTGATAACACATTTTCCAGAAATTCCAGGTATACTTCTACAGTTAAACGTGCAGGTAGAAAATAGGGTCCTAATATTTTATTATCATAAACACCGCACCTTACTTTGATTCAAACGATTCATAATTTTTTGTTAACCTGGACCTGGATTTTCAAGGTGGTTATTGCATGATACGTTTGGGCCTTACAGTTACACACAAAAAATGATTATGCTCTCAATAACTAGCTCATAGACTCATCACTAAAAGTTACTTTGAATTACTTCCAGCAAACCAAATTCTTGAAAATTTCAAGTTTTCGTTGAAAATTTGTGCGGTAATGAGAAACTCAAAAATGAAAACTGAAATGGTATACAGTTATAAAAGAGAAAACTAATATGAAAATGAATTACAAACTGATCTTCAATATTGTTGATAATTCATCGTTGAAAGTCACTTCAAACCACTTTCTGGTATCCAAGTTCTAAAAAACTTCACTTTTACGTTGAAAATTTGTGCAGTAAAAGTTTTTGCGCGAAAATGTGAAGTATACGTCTCAGTTAAGTTTTTAGTGGTGTTTTCGAATATTAAAACAGATTTTCAAAATTCCGATGTACAGGTGTTGTTTCGAGGATACAAACGATTCATAATTTTTTGTTAACCCGGACCTGGATTTTCAAGGCAGTTATTGCATGATACGTTTGGGCTCTCAATGAGGAACATATTCTCCAAATATGAAGAAAATATACCAGGTGGTTCGTTAGATATGGCCCCAGAAAGAAACGGGCAAAATTCATAAAACACCATGTATCTTGGCTACGAAGACAGTAAGACCCGAAAATTGGGGTATCTCCAGAACCGCCTTGATGCCACCTGTGCACCTGTGAAGTATTTCCGTTTCCCAATGAAACACCCTGTATAAAGAATTCAAGTCTCAGCGTGTCGAATGTGGGTTATAACTTTTCACACTTATAGAATATTTGAAATCCGCCCTGTGAAAAACAGTAGTGAAAAGATCCAAACCGTTTGGTGCTATTCACTTCGAAGAATTGTTGCTTAGATCTTTTAGCAATTCTGTAAGAACTCATCGAATAAGCTCTTAATCGATTGAATGTCTTCACTACTACAAAATTTGAGCTTTTTTTAAGTTGGCTACAGTTCTAACTCAGAAAACCTAAAAAAGTGGATTAGACCTATTCACGTCCAAGGCGACGATATATAATCTATAATATGCAAGAAACAATTCGATAAGAAAGAACAACTTTAGTAAAAATTATCTGATCCCCTTAGATTTTGTGGAAATACGATCATCTTTCAATGTTTCAAGGTGTTTTTTGGTGTCCCTATTGAATATCTTGGGACACCATAAAAATTTCAGCTTAAATCGCAAAATGGTGAATGCGTCGTCACGATTTGGAGTTTATATGTATGGGTTGAATTTAAGCAAAATTTCATTGGCAATCGATGAAAGGGAAAAATATAAGGCATCAATTCAAGAAAATATTACTGAGAGTAGTTTTTTAGAGGTGATAATCAAAAACAAAATTTAAACGATGGACTTTAAGAGTTTTTACTGTCATTAAGTGACTGTATTTCAAACAAATAAACTGAGAAAATTGTAATAGGGACACCTATTGAATATGATACAAAAGAGCACAGAAAAACCCTCTGTCCCCTTCCTCTTTTACGTATTACACTCTAGCCAAAGCTTTTTAGGAAATCAAAGAAAAAGTTAATTGAATATCCTCAGATTCTCCCAGCGGTCCATTTTTGGTAATTATAGCACTAAGACAGAGTGTTCCCACCTCAATTCCGTCGCTTTGCAACTTGAGTATGGAAATATTTCTACAAGATCCAAGAGCCATGCTGGCGTTATCCGATAACGTTCTTTGTAATCCTCGTTATCATTTCAACAAAAATTGCTAAGAGAGCGTATTTCAGCTGAGCTCTTTTGAAGTCCGGAAAGCCGAGGTGTTCTCAACAGAACCATATTAAAACCCAATCTTTTGTCTTTTATATTCCTCATGCTTCTTTAACTCTTCTTTTGATCCCTGCGCTTTCATGAAAAACCTATACATCGCTTCCATGTCGAAGTTTCGGGAAAGGCGTTCTAGCACGAAATAAATATTTCGAGTGTCCCAACCGAAAAAAATATTCGTAAGGCATATACAAAAATGGAGTTATGTTTTGTAGTTTGAATCTCTCCTATTTTCGTTTTTTCGATAGAGAAGAAGAAAATTTGTCGATGAAACTGTTACTATCTTTGAGAAGAAAAAACCTTATATTTCCACAACAAATTTTTGATTCGATTCAAATTTATCTTGAGGGTGGAGATTCTTCTTTAGGTACTGAATGTTCATGCAGAATTTCAAGAGGAAAGCATAACCAGAAGAATAGAATTCAATTCTTTTCTAAATTATCCATTTTTTCGAATTACTCAGAATTTGTCAATTCGACCGAGCTGAAATTTTGCAGTAACATGTTCAATACCAATTCAAAGCAGTGCGCAAAAAAGGTGGGAGTTGCGTTAATACAACCATAGAAAAGTCTATCGTAATAAAGAAAAAAATTCTAAGAAATTTTCGATCGAAATCAAATCGAGTTTGAGGATGTTTTTTGGAGAAGTGAATATTCATGCGATTTTTCAAAAGGAATGTGAAATCAGAAGCATCGAATTTCGATATTTTTTATCGAATTTTTACGTATTTCAATAATTTCAGGAATATAATTCCGATTCGTTCTACACAAAATTTCGGAATAATAATAATGATAATAATGAAAGCATTATTGCTCAACTAATGTAAGAGCGCTGAAAAGCACCTGCTCAAGACTTTTCTTGAATTATTTTTCCGCCGACCTCGAAGTGAAAGATAATTTCAATGTGTACGAAATTGAACATTAATGACCCATCAATTTGATGTGCAATCCTCATGGCAACCGTACATAAAGTATTCAGAAGCCCTACGAGAAATGTCAAAACTCTACTGGAACATAGAAACCTTTACGTCAAATGTATGTCTTGAGCAAAATGAGAATGTATTTTAATCAAGAATTTATACACAATTCATATTTAGGTCGTCGGAAAAATCTTGTAATCAACTCGGTTATTAATCTAGCGACTTATGGTGTCGAACTAACGCGTGAGCAGAGCGTTCGCGTTAAAATATCTTGACAATTATTCGCTGTCTTCAATAACCTAGTTGATTAAAAAACTATTAATATAATCGAAATTGGCTTTATCAAACCATATTCTGGCCCTCCAAATGATTATGTTGCATAAAACCCCAGCTGGAATTTTCTAAAAATATTTCGCCTTGAATATAAAATTTAATTTCTGAATAAGTAATAATGAAAACTCATTGAAAATTAACATAAATGAAGATTAGAGAGAGAAAAGTGGAAGACGAAATCATTTTTGTGAAGAATCTACAGTTTTCTGCGCCGTTACAATCATTTATAAAGACCCTGTAGAAGAACTGACGTGATAAATTAATTATCACTATGAGTTTTATATCAACTTTGCTCGTTATACTCGTACACTCCAAATGTATGAAATTTATCGGCAAACGCGGGCTCTATGTTAAACTTCCGTTTCAACGTTTCCCATTAAATTTAAATTTCCGAACTGTTATATTCAGATGAAAACCATAACGAAGTGGATGGTAACTTTTATAATATCTGCACAGGCATGAAGTTTTAATAGGACATCCATCCAGCAATTTTTCCTGAAATTTCGCAGGGTAAATTAAAATAGACGGGTCTTGTATGTTGCGAGATGGTGATATGTTTCTGCGGCAGGCCATCTCGTCAAAGATGTCCAAAAGTTGAAGAACTCTTTGCTCACACCTGAGGTCTAAGTAATGAACGTGTCATATGAATCATTTTTGGGTGGGCTTAATGGAGACGAATGAGACTTTGGTGAATTTTACCTGCAGTGATAATATCCAAGAAAAAATATTATTAATATCTTGTTAATATTAATAGGGATGTTGACTACTTTTTGGAATTTATTTTATTTTAAAGATAAACCCTATACAAACACGAAAAAATTACTTTTTCCTTAAAAATATAGTAATTGCCAATAAAAATGAGTGAATGAAAAGACAATTCAAAATTCCCGCGGAAATGCTCAATTTTGTGACGTTCTGATGATTACGTCATTATCCAGTGGACATACTTTGACTTCTGTCAAAGCGAACTGATTTTGCCCGATCCCTTGTGGAAAAGTTCAATCTAAGCCTTCAAAATGAATAGGTCGGTCTGTAAATGCTGAATGAGGTGTTTCTTTTATTTGTTATAATAAATATGAGTTAAAAGTTTGCTACTTACAAAGACAATTTCACGTTTTTAAGCTCCGCTGCACAAAAATCCTTGTTTTCAGCATAGAAACTTGCGACCATAAGGGAATCTATCTTCGGTAAGTTACTACTATTACCCTTGATGAATCCTATCTCCATTATAAAGAAAATTGTAGATTACCTATCGTTCTTGTAACGAACTAGGTATTCTGTTCTCTTTCCGCTTTCAACTTCGTGAAATCGAATCATAGATATGATATATTATATATTTACTATGGTTCAAGTCACAGAACCGTGGGTTTCACAAAGCATCAAATCGTTTATATTGAAGTAAGTCGATGGTTTATGTCAAAAATGAACTGAAAATTGCAGAGAAATGATGACATTTCAATAATCAAGGTGATTGGAGTTTTGTGGAACCCGGCCTATGAATGTATTTTGTTGATCTGAGCACCGAACATTCGAATTTGCAATGACAATACCTGGATAGGGACGTCAATTACCTCTGATTGGCGTTCGCAGTCACGTGATAGTTGATAATAAATAACATAATTTAAATCAGCTTTATTTAATTCAACGAGAATAATAAGATCACTAAAATGGTTTTTTAGGATTGCAAAAACTCCCTTCTATGAGGAGAACCTCAATTTATATGAATTCGTAACATCCCTATTTATTTATTTATTTAGCGTATGGTAACATCACAGGTAATTACATAACAAGAATAATACTCTGCTTATGCCATCTATATTGAGGTGGCAGACTCGTGTACACTAGGTAATATTAATAACTAGAGACCGGATTATATGCAACATAAAAACGTTGTTATATGCATGCAAATGCTGGAAATATGCACGAAAATAGGCAAAATATGCAGAATATTCAATATTGAATAATGAATTTTGGGAACTCAAAAAAAAGAAAAGTAATTTTTATTTCAAAATCAACTCCCAATAATATGGTATTAAAATTTAATGTTTTTGTAAATATTTAAATATTGTTCCAAATTTACAATTGTCAAGTTTGCTTTCGATCATTTTGAATATTTTTGTATGTGGAAAAGGTTCGCTCTA
The DNA here is from genome assembly GCA_013421045.1 of Propylea japonica. Classification (NCBI taxonomy): domain Eukaryota; kingdom Metazoa; phylum Arthropoda; class Insecta; order Coleoptera; family Coccinellidae; genus Propylea; species Propylea japonica. The sequence goes on from CM024240.1 coordinate 31,913,278, forward strand.
CATCCATGGACGAAACTGGGGAGGATTTGAACCTTGGTCCTATGTTCTCAGGTAAAACTTCTGCTGTCCCATTAATGAAACTTTAGATAAGAGATAAAGCTTCGAAATCTGGATTTCCTTTCAGTGTCCTTTCAAACTTTTCTTGAAGATTATTAGGAAATGCCAATGGCAACATGGAGATCATTTGGCGTATTTTACTTATTATTTGGATACTTTCGTAGCGCGCGGCTACTAATACTGCGTTCCGGAATGCGATAAAAGTCATTCGCAAATTTGACAAAAGTCATAATTATTAGTAGGTATTATTATTTATTACTCAATAGACCTCATATTTTGTGGAATTTGGTCGGATTCGGCACTTTTATCTTATTTCGGAACGCAGGGAAGAAAATATGTACTGAAAATATGCATCATAGCTGGATTTTAGCTAAAATATGCAAATACCGCTGAAGATGTCTTAAAAATGCAGAAGCATATTATGCAAATGCATATAATCCGGTCTCTATTAATTTTTTATGGTCCTAAATGTTCGATAACTTTCGTGTTCACCTGACGAAAATTTATTTTGTTTGAAGTACAGGGTATCCCATTTTGGGCACTTTTACGGGATATCTCCGTCATTTTTAACGTTAGCGGGATGCGGTTTTCGCGACAGTGTGCTACTTTTTTGTGAAACTAAAGATGGCGCAATCAGTTTTTGCATAGCCCTCTTAGTTTTTGCTATACAGGGGGGAAATGAAAAGTTTCACTTTTTAATCACCCCCTTTATCTCAGTCGTGCTTAAACTTGGAGGAATGGTTGAAACGCATTCCTATAGATTTTTTTCCGTAGAATCCAGTGGCGTAGTCAGTTTTTCAATTAAACTTTCCGTTTTTTAGTTATTGAGTAAACATATGTTTTTTAAATGGGACACCCTGTATATTATTTTTTATTCTGATTAAGCACAATCTCAGATTTTCAAAAACATATTATTTTAGGCATTTATTTTCTAAACCAAGCTCAGAATTCAAGATTTTGTATTTCAATTAGCAGTAGTAGGCTATGACTGTTTATTATAAACAAAAAATAAGTGTCAAGATTTCGTTAGAAATCGGAAATAATGTTAACATAATATCTACATCACATGATCTAATATTTAACTTAATTTAATTTGCAATTTCTTGAAAATTCAAATAATTGAATCATTAATATAATATAATAAATAATAAAAACTGAGAGAACTGTAAACTTTTAAACCAACCGACAAAGCTTTGACATTTATTATTTGTTTTTAATAAACAGTCATAGAGCCTTCTACTTAGTTATTGACAATTGAATTACAAAATCTTGAATTCTGAGCTTGGTTTTGAAAAAAAATGCATGAAATGATATGTTTTTGAAAAGCTGAGATTGTGCTTAATGAGAATAAAAAATAATATACAGGGTGTCCAATTTAAAAAACATATGTTTGCTCAATTACTCAAAAACGGAAAGTTTAATTGAAAAACTGACTACGCCACTGGATTCTACGGAAAAAAATTTATAGGAATGCGTTTTAACCATTCCTCCAAGTTTAAGCACAACTGAGATACGGGGGGTGATTAAAAAGTGATACTATTCATTTCCCCCCTGTATAGCAAAAACTAAGAGGGCTAGGCAAAAACTGATTGCGCCATCTTTAGTTTCACAAAAAAGTAGTACACTGTCGCGAAAACCGCATCCCGCTAACGTTAAAAATACCGGAGATATCCCGTAAAAGTGCCCAAAATGGGATACCCTGTACATACTTCATTACAGCTTATTAGTAATTTATTTTCACAACAATTGTTTGGTTGTCCAACTATCGAGAGTTTCGAAAATTTTCCGAAATCTTTAGGACCGTATACTTCAAGTTGAGTGAGAAATTATCGTATTTTTTTTCCAATATAAGGAGGTCAGTAGAGGTTGAAATTCAATGTTTTTCTTCCAGCAATGATTCAAGATTAAAAGATTATAAGTTGAATGAAAAATAAAAGATAATTCCTTAACGAAAAGATGATTAAAAATATTGAAAGTCATTGCTATAAGGTAAAAAGTTTCAAAGAAAAGTATTTTCAATAGCAGCAAAATCTTCATCAGAATATGTTGCTAAAATATCGTTCCTGATTACCACCACTAAACAACTACCCCAGATATTTTTTCAAATTGGATCCTTATATCTCTTCCTTTCGAATGATTTTCCATTTCAATTCAATTCAATTTTATTCATCACAAATAGTACAGATAATAAGAAAAATAACAATGAAAAAAGAAGAGATATGATGCAGTTTATGCAAGCTTGTATACTGACATATCCTGCAATATAAATTCATTTCACCTGTGAAAATAGCAGCCAATGGATAAAACATTATTTGAACACATTTTTTTACTGGAAATATGAAGATGCAATTTGAAAAAAATAGTCGAGGCTAGTTTCTTTACAGGTGGTAATGAAAAACAGAATTATAACGATTATGCATTCTGATAGAGTTTTTGCTGGCATTTAAAATACACATGGTGATTTCCGGGAAAAATAATTGCAATTGCTGGCTTTTCACATATTGCGACACTTGACGAAAAACACTTTTCAGAAATATGACTCTTCAACATGTATCATAAAATGGTTTTATTCTCGGAAACATCAAATTGATGGGCAATAAAAACAGTTTCATAGTTACACAATACTTGACGCTGTATAATGGCTATGATATCCTTCCAAATCGTTTCAGCATCTGTGTATGAAATATATTGAAATAAAAGAGTTTCATATATGGGAAATACAGGCATTCTTATAAAGGGTTTTCCAATAACAGCTGTTATTTTGAATAGCCCGCTATTTCGGTAGACGTCACGTTTGAAGCTGTCATTTTTTGAAATTTGACAAGTAGAAACTACGCCATTAATAAAAATGGAACTATACACGCTTCAAGAACGTATTGAAATTATTAAAATTCACTATAAAAATGGTGAAAATTTGGCAGAGACGGTTCGTAAAACTCGAACATTTTCTGGTCGTCGTGAAGCACTTTATCGGACCGCTATAAAGAAATTGGTGGAAAAATTCGAGCTTCGTTGAAAAAAGTCTTTTTTCACCGTTAAAAAAAGATTCTACTTTTTTCCACCGTTAAAAAAAGTGAGTTTCTATTGTAACAACACAGAAAGATCACTGGATTTGGATGCATAGGAATATTGTATTTGAAGCATTCTCTTTAATTTTAATTATATTTCACGCGAAGTAAATTCACATTCACAGTGGTACAAGAAATGTTGTTTGTATTTCGTGCGTATAAAATTCGTGTTTTCATTGCACATTTGAGTAAATTTTTGACACTCTCATGCCTATGAAAAAAACACTCATTTCACGTACTCAATACAAAAATAACTATTTTCACCTCGAAAAAACAATTAAAATATGCAATGAAAACGCTTGAACTTGATTCAAACTATAACACTTTTTGAAAACTTCCTAGGTTTTCACTCCCAGTCTCTGAAACAGAAATAATTAAAAAAATTTCGGTTAAGATGAAGTGCTCTTCGAAAATCTTCGCACTTATCTGTCAGGAGCAAATTGGTTTTGAAAAAACTGTTACCTAACAGTAAAACAAAAAAGGAAATAAACAATTCCGAAGATTTTCCAAGTTTGTCTGGAGAAGGTGTCTGATAAAGACACCGAAACGTTACATTATCCTTTTCATTTATTTTCTTTTTTAGTTTTACTGTGAGGCAACAGTTTTTTCAAAACCAACTTGCTCTTGAAGAATAAGTGCGAAGATTTTCGCAGGAGCACTTCATCTTAATTGAACATTTTTTAATCATTTTTGTTTTAGAGACTGGGAGTGAAAACCTACCTAGTTATTTAGAAATGCAGAATCCTCCCAGATCATATTTCAATAGAAAACTATAGCACGTTTTCCACACGAAATTCTATCGCCTTCTTGGTGAAAATTAATGATCTAACCTAATGACAGACATAAACGAAACGGGATACGGGTAATCGATGACGTATTAATCGAAATCGCAGCTACAAACTATCTTTGCGAGTCGGTTTTCCGAGAAATCCCTCGAGTTCATTAGGTTAATAGCTCAACATTTCCGAAGCTACATCACTTACGCTATGGCATCAATCATGTCGAGTCCCATCTCGACGGTGCATTGAGCGTGATCTGGCCTGGCTTCTGGTAAACCGGAAACGCAGTAGTAACAGTCACCCAGTAGCTTTATCCTGAGACAATGGTGTTCCGCAGCCAAGCGATCGAACCTGGAACAATTAATTAACGACGGTATAGGTATATGAGGATCAATATAACCACAGGTTGCATCAATCATGATGTCTGAGAGAGATACATTCATAAGAAGAATTGAGTTTGCGGTTGGTTCTAGATGAAACATTATAACATTTAAATTTAAAGTACACTCAGTTTATATTTCACAGTTTATTCAGAAATCTGACTCGTGTTTCGGTATTACAACCATCCTCAAAAAAGTACAAAAAGTAACAGTTGTGATACCGAAACACGTGTCCGATTTCTGAATAAACTGTGAAACATAAACTGAGTGTACTTTGAATTTAAATGAGATACATTCATCCAATCTTCTAACAAATGTACAGGTGTCGATCTTGTCAAAACGCATAATAAATTTTAAACAGAAAAGAACCCAAGCCCAAAATTTTCCATTCATAAACTCACATGAACTATCATTTCTTTTCTTAAGGAAACAACTTTTACAATAAAATACAATTTTAAAGCTACACTTTTGCACACCGTAATGGGTCGATTACATTGAGATACTTTACAAGCTCCTACTGAGCGAATTTAGAAGCGAATAAATTTGCTTGTGAGATTGTGATGATTACACACAAAACTGTCTACTCGCTGAGTAGCCAACAATCTAGCTATCCACGTGAGGTTTATGTTTGTATCGTTGTCAAGGATCTAAAATAAATGTCAAATACGTTTTCAAATTTAAGAACCAGGAACCACCGAGTAGATGAGAACTTACAGATTGTTTAATAGCAATTGTGATTACACACGGCTTGTTTATATGCCGACAAGCTAAATCGCCAGCGATTTGGCGTATAAAGTAGCCCAGCTTTCAACTTTAGTCGCAGCCTTTTTACAATCAGATTGTTGGCTTGTGAACACGATTACACTTAGCAAATTTAGAATCAGCTACTAAATTCGCTCAGTAGCAGCTTGGGAATTATCTCAATTGACTCATAGATTGATTTTTAAATTTTTCAGATGAATTATTAGATATTATTAACAGACAGAACAGGATATTTTTATAGGTATATGAGGATCAATATAACCACAGGTTGCATCAATCATGATGTCAGAGAGAGATACATTCATCCATTTTTCAACAAATGTACCGGGTGTCCTAAATTCGTCGTCTAGTGAGGGGATCTTAGAAACCCGATGCGCTAAAACAAAATGAGTGGCACATTTTGGGGCTCGATTTTTGGGAGAATTCATTAAGTGAAAACCGCAACCTTCTAAGTCAAACCGTTTTCGAGCTATTGGAGAAAATTGGAAAATGGCGTCAAGTGAAAAGTTCTCATAACTTCTTTATTATTGAAGTTATGAACATGAAACTAAAACATTATACAGGCACTTTTTCGGTAGAATTCATTGAAGTAATTAATTTTTCTTTATTACATTTTGTTCAAGCTCATCGGGGTTCTGAGATCCCCTCACTAGACAACGAATTTAGGACACCCGGTACAGGTGTCGATCTTGTCAAAACGATAGTTAAATATAATAAGAAGTTTTTCTAAATTTGGGGATTCGACTCGAAGAGAAAAACGGTGGACATTTGGACAGCGTGATTTTTAAGAAATGAGTTCATGAGGAAAGCATTATTTGTAGAAAAAAATTTAAAATTGACTTGATAGTTTTTGTTTCTCTTTTGAATCGGAATTCCCTAGTTGACCACCCAGTAGTCGCCTAGATATTTAGGATTGAACCAACCACATTGGCGCAAAAATTATTATTCTATCGCAACAGATAAATAGGTTAGGGTTTCCAGGCGTGTGTTAACACGACACATCAGCGGGAGCTCTCGCGGGTTCACTCTCCCACTTATCTTGTTCGCCCTCAGATTGATTTCCTATTGAGTTGCGGGGTAGTGGGATAATATTGCGGCTCAAAAGAGGGATGAAAGGATTTAACGTCGAAATCGTCAAGTAATTGAGGCGGCTCAAGGCAGAGGGGAACCAACCACCTGTATGTTCGTTTCAGACATAATCAAACAGATATCGGCGTGTCTTATTTCTCCTTAGAGTAGACCCCACGTTCTCGCTGAGCGCACGGATTGAACAAAGCGATGTTATCCAGGTTTCATTCGCAGGTGACGAGCTTTTGATGTCGTTTCAGAAACAAAATTTCCGGTTATGTGTGTAACGGTGATAACATTCTGTTTTGTAAATCGATTCGAAGATAAATCGAAAGATTGGGAGGAATTTTTGTAGAGTTAAATAAGCGTTTTGCTGCCATCGCGAATAATTTCCGTTCATAAGTGAATATAGGCTTTCTTGTTGGAATATTATTTGGGCTATAACTCTCATTTTCTCCTTGAGCTTTTGCAAATATTTTAACAATGGGCAATGGGTATTTCCAGGGATATTCAGAAAAATCAATTGAGAAATAAAGCACCCTCAAAAAATCATAGTGATTAGTATTTCGTTTCGTAGAGAAAAATTATTGAAAGCACAAGACATACGTTCGACCTGATATAATTACTCTGTTTCAATGTTTTAGTAGAGTTGTAATATTACTGGTATTGCTAATAGTAGATTTTGAGCTGTAAAATGAGTCATAATTGATCAATTCCGTATACGTTAATTCCACTTTTTATTTTGAGGTCGACGAAAAAAATATTATTTCCTGTCGACCTCAAAATGGAAGCTCAGTTTAACGTACACGAAATTGATTAATAATGACTCATTTAATTGCTTCGATTTCTACTATTTTAATGTACAATTGTCATGGGTAACCAAACACTAAGTATTCAGGAGCATTTCTAGTAAGGTTACAACTCTACTGGAATAAAGAAACATAGAAATTTATATTATGTCAAATGTAAGTCTTGTGAAAAATAAGAATGTATTTCAATCAAGAATATATAGTCAATTCATAATGCGGTTGACGGAAAATATTCGTTTATCAATCTAGCGATTAAATCTAGTTGACTGAATAACTATTTGTTCAGTTTTTTTGGTATTATTCCATGGTGTTTTGTGAATAGAAATAATTCTCTGATCATACAGGAAAATAGAACATTATGCAACGAGCGTATAATGACAGCTTTTATTCGCGAGGTGAAACGAGTGAATAACAGTCATTATACGCGAGTAGCATACTATACTTTATCCACGACTATTGAATTTATTTCTTGAAGATTTTAAATCTTCTTTTTAGAGAACTGGTCATTTTATATTCTGTAATAAAAAAAGCTTTAATTGATATAATGAAAGTAGATTTGGCCCTCGATTGACAAGGTATGCCCACATTTGTTAGTTGGAGTACTTCAGAATACTAAAGAAATACCAATTTAATAGTATATTATTCAATGAGCGGTAATGCAGGTCAAAACACACGCAGATGAATTTTGCACCACGAGCCGTCAGGCGAATGAATTCATCAAGTGTGTTTTGAGCATTACCGCGAATTGAAAACTATACTTTATCCACGACTTCTTCAGTAAAATTGGAATTAATCTGCATTTAAAAAATTTTGAACAGTTGTCAAAAGCTTTGACAACATTTCGTCCAACCGTCAAACCTCTGTACTCAGTCGGGAATCAAATCAGAGTCTCTAACTAATCAAATCAAGTACTTTCGCAACTTCAAAAATTTACGTTTTCCAAAAATAAATCTGGAATGAATCGCTAGAACGTTATCTTGATGGCTGAAATAGATTTCCGGATCGATCCTACTTTTTATTCATTTTTTTTTGTGAACAATTTCATTTTCCTAGGTATTTTTATTAGCGGGAGTTATGGGCGGGTGTTATTATAACACTCGCTTTTCGGTTCATAGACATGTCTATGGTTGTGTTCTAGCTACTATTACACATAGAAATTAGTTTATAGGAGTGGATAAAGACTATTATATCAAAGCTAAATATATGAAGCATCTGACAGCAGTGAATTATAATCTCATTACTCCTTCGTGATTAATGGGTATTATTAAGGCCGAGCATAAAGACGTACAATGGACGGATTTTACTATAGTCGTGGATAAAATTCGTTATTCAAAAGCACTTTCATTATTCATTGATGATGAGAAGACGAGCCAATAAATCGGTTAATCGTCAAACCAAAAACCGAATAATTGCACATGTTCCTCCTCAATCAAGGATTGCTCAGAGCAGTGGGAAATTATACCCTCCAGTGCAAGATTTATTCATTCTGTGAAGTTGAGTCCGACTAAGCATAAGGGTTGATTAATCCCATCCTATCGAATCAATCCTGATATGTCAGATAGATCTATTCGGTTCCATCAAGGAGATACCGGAATTGGATGAACATCTGAAACGAGGCCCTGGATAATGACAGTAACTCCGAGATATCGAGAAAGGTCTAATCTTAAGAAAAAAGATAATCTTTTATTAGACAGAGGTTTTTATGAGTCCACATATTTGTGCGGTCGGCAACAAATGAAAATCCAAGAGCTGAGAAATCGCGAAAAATTTCATCGAGTTTTGTGATAATTAATTTCTTATTGGAGTAGGAGGCAGGCATTTTCGTCGGAAAATGCCCTCATGAGAATTCGAAATATCCCTTGAGCTTATTCTGTATTATATCGAATATCCTTTCTTTATGAAATCATTCGAGACCATGGTTTTTCTCCCTGATTTATGAGGGAATCCATTAATTCTGCCAAACCTTGTACTCGTAAAGCAATTAGAATATCTAGGTTCCACACAGATATCTTGATTTATTATTGTATGTTGGTACTCAGTTCTCTCCTATCACAGATTTATCCATTACTGGTTAATTTGGTGATACAGAAAACTGTTCAACCAACATTATATTGTAATCATTATATCTACAAGCCAGAAGCCTATCCACGTTTATTTTTATTGGAAAAACCGTAATTCAAATTTCGACATTCTGATGAATTTTGGTTTCGTTCTATACTTTATATTATACAGGGTGTCTACTTTTAAAGTGGACGAACTTCGAAGGGAGATTATGCAAGTGATTTGCAACAAAAAAGTTCATATAACACATGATCGAAATGTTGACGGTTATTTTTCAATTTAACATTTCTTGATTTCACAAAATATTTCGAGTTTTTTCTCTAGAATGATCATTATTCAGTTTTCCTTGTAGCCTCATCAAATTTGTTAACATATTCGGAAAGGGCCATAAATTTGCTACAATGCAGAAAACCCTCTTATTGCAGGCGTGGTAAAGAGAAGAATGTCACGATTCTGAAGTTATCAAAATCAGTCCTATTTTTCCAATGGTTTTTTCGATGAAATATCAATAATTATGCACACGTTTTCTTTCCAGTAAAATTAGTGTACCTACTTTCGAATGATAACAACGAAAAAGTCTAAAAATTCCGAACCTAAATTAGCTCTATTTCGAATCCTTTCTTTTTGGAATTAACTATCGTTTTGACAAGATCGACACTTGTACCGGGTGTCCTAAATTCGTTGTTTAGTGATGAGATCTCAGAATCCCGATGAACTAGAACAAAATAAGTGGCACATTTTTGGGATCGATTTTTTATAGAATTCCTTTGGTGAAAACCTTAACCTTCTAAGTCGAACCGTTTTCGCGCCATTAGGGAAAATTGGAAAATGGCTTCAAATTTTTTTTTTGGGCTGTTCAGTTTTCAGCAAAATGAATTATTTCCAAAACAAGCCTTCAAGATATAGCATTTTTCTGTTGTACTACAGTTATCTGGCTCATGCAGTACATTTTTACAGGGTGGTCCAGATCGTAACCAAGAAATTTTAACCACGTATTCTGTATCAATAATAAGCCCTAGTTTGTCATATAAACATATGTCGAGAAATGCTTCCTCTCCGAGATACGGGGTGTTGAAATTATAGAAAAAAATTTTTTTTTATTAATAACTTTTTGCATAATATAATTTCTTTTTTATTCTACCAGTGGCGTCCGTACTGCAGCGAGAGAGAATATTTTCAAATAAAAAAAGATACGCCACTGGTTTTTTCGACAATAAAAATTACTATTTAAATCCTTATTTCATTTGGATCAAATTCGGTCTCTTGACTTATTGCTGTATTAGTCACCGTTTCCGGTTAAAAAAATAAAACACATTCTCATGCATGAAGAAATCGACAAAATTTGATAAGGTAGCTACATAATAATAATGAGACTATTTTTGTGAACGAAACGTGTGCGATTTCTTCATGTATGATAATGTGTTTTATTTTTTTAACCGGAAACGGTGCCTCGTACAGCAAAAAGTCAAAAGAAAGGATTTGCTCCAAATTAAATAAGGATTTAAATAGTAATCTTTATTGTTGGAAAAACCAGTGTCGTATCATTTTTTTATCTGAAAATATTCAGTCTCGCTGCAGTACGGACGCCATTGGTAGAATAGAAAAGAAATGATATTATGTAAAAAGTGCTCCTTGAAGCTCAAAACCTATATCTCAAATTTCATAAAAATATTTCGAGCAGTGTGAAAGTTATTAATAAAAAACATTTTTTTTCTATGATTTTAACACGCCGTATCTCGGAGAGGAAACATTTCTCGACATATGTTTATATGACAAACTAGGGCTTATTTTTGATGTAGAATACGTGGTTAAAATTTCTTGGTTACGATCTGGACCACCCTGTATATTGAATATGGTTGGGAAAATGCACTTAACGCATGGTTAAAATGTACTTATCTTGTTTTGGCAGTAAACCGACGATATTTTCTACGAAGATGGACCAACGTTGTTCGTTCACCAATAATAAGACAAGGGGCATACGAAGACCGAACATTATCCTCTTCCAGCTCACGATTGACGGGTACAGGAAAGTTGAGTTGCTTAAGTCTGCCTGGAGCTCTTCAAATCCTTTCTCGTCGAATGTCACTTTGTAACGTACAGGTAGTTGACTATCTCTTAGCATTAGCGATGTCATTTACTTGACTATTTCAACGTTAAATCCTTTCATCTCCTTTTAGAGCCACCATATTATGCCACTACCTCGCAACTCAATAGAGAATCAATCCGAAGGCTAACAAGATAAGTGGGAAGAATGAATCCGCAAGAGCACCCGCTGATGTGTCATGTTAACACGCCGGGAAATCCTAACCTATTTATCTGTTCCGATTGAATAATAGTTTTTGCTCCCATGTGGTTGGTATTCTTTAGGAGTTGTTGTTCGTGAATAGAACTCCTGAGGAATTCGCTGTTAGGTCCTGGGAGATGTGAGGACTATTTCAATGAGAAAACGTCGGTTGAAAGGCTTCATTTGTTGACGAGTCAGGACGTGAATTGCATAGACATAGAACATACACACACCGTAAAAATAAGGAAACCCCAACAAAGTTTGAACTTGTAGCCTGTAACTGTTTGAAAGCAAATTCTCCGTTTTTTGATATACAGGAGTGAAATAAAATAATGTTAGAACATTCAGATCTTCAGAACGTTTGGCATTCTCATTCATTGGGATATCTTTATTTTCAGATGATTTACAGCACTTTGAAAAATTTCATTATCAATTGAATTTAACGTTAAAAACTTTGCGATTCGAAACATTAATTTAACGTTCCAACAGAATTCATTTTATACACAATAATGATATATACAGTGTGTTTGGTCAGGACTTAGCGATAATTTAAGGGCATCAAATATACCTTATTGAAGTGATACAATATGAAAACATATAACTAAAAATGTTATAAAAAAATTCTTAAAAAAATATTTTAGTAAAAAAATGTACTGATTTTCTTAGTTAATTCGCAATAGTATAAGACCTAGCACATTGAAGTATAATTTTTTCCCAATGAGCTCATACGCAAGGATATTAGCTACAAAACGATACCAACACAATTTCTGTAGGTCACGTATTCATAAAGTGATTGCTGTTCGAGCATGACCCTTATGAAAAATTATAAAATAAAAAAAAACTTAATTCTGTGCTTTCGATAATTTTTAACAAACAAATTAATCATAAAAATTGCTCAAAATGGCCGCCTCTGCTCTGTAGACAGGCAGTGGCCTTCATGACGACCTGTCTTGTGTTTTTTTCTCCCGTAGTGATCATGTTTGAACTGCAATGACTCTCAAATTATGTAACTTACGGAAATGATGTAAGTGTTGTTTTGTAGCTAATATCCTTGCGTGTTGAAAAAAAATTATACTTCAATGTGCTAGTTCTTGTACTATTGCGGATTTACTAAGAAAATCAGTACATATTTTTACTAAAACATTTTTAAAGAATTTTTTATGGCGTTTTTAAGTTGAATGTTTTTATATTGTTATCTTTCAAAAAACATTTTTCCACATCTGTATTACCTTTATGTCCAAAGAAATCGGTATTATTTGGAGGGGTCAACGGAAATAAAAAAGTAAATTTTAAATGGGGGCTACTCCAAAACTAAGGGGGTAAACTTCCAAATTTGGGTGTTTTTGTCGATGAAATTAGGTATATTTTATGACTGAACAAACTGTATATTCTTTTGAATTGAGAGCGAACAAAATACAATACATGAAACAAACAAGTACTTTGCTGAGGTTGGTGCAAAACGGGGTACCATACTATTCTGGCGTGTGATATCAGAGCACAGGGCAAAACCTCAGTAGAAAAACCCTGTCTTGCCGTTTTTACAAAATTGAAACTTAAAACTATTCGAATAAATACCTTCAATATTCTGATTCAAAATATTTAATTCTTGCTCTTGGGCCAGCAGGGTGTTTTAACCCAGGTCTGGCGTTCCAAGTGATGATTTTTCGAATGTCCTGTTCTTCTAAGACCGCTACAGGACCCTACTGAAGGGTAATCATCTCCCATAGATTTAAATAGTGGTATTTCATCCTCAATAATGAATTCAATTTCGGAATAATGATAATTGTCAGGTAATGAAATTATATAGCTGTTCTGTTGTAGGTGATGATACCAACGTATTTCAGTTGGATTGAAAATTTTGTGATCAAAGTTCGTCCCCCTCAAGGAAAGTCGACCTGTTTGAGCTCCTTCTGATACATAGACTGGAAATACCGAAAACATGCATGGAAACTCATGAATCGATCACGCTGTAGGTATGATATTCAGCAAAAACGTATTTGGTTCTAAATCAGCTATCCATTATATGCCTTACTCCCTTAATTCAACACGCGTTGCAATAATGAAGGCACAAAAAAATTCATTTCTCACTTCCAAATCCTCATTAAAATATTATGCTTCATACCTCCCATATTTCACCTCGTTAGCAGTTTTTGATTGTTGATTCCGTAACAATATACCTCGTTGTTTTTCACCCTTTGTTTCAAGCCTGTAGTTCTATCGTACATAACGCTTTCTACGATATAAAACGTAGCGCCAACCGTATAAAACAAAACGAGAAACCCAACAAAACACGAACGATTTAATTGACACTCAAATCCATTCAACGGACCAGAATGGCGGATAAACTTTTGACGGGGGTCGTTAATGAATTGATGAACAGTTGAAGGGGATACTCACTCACCTGGCAAACAATTCGTTCAGGATCCTGACGAGTTCTTCGGCTGTGCATTGATCTGAGAGGGTGGTGAATCCGCAGATGTCCGCGAAGAGGATACTGAAAAGTGTTAATACTTGATTAATTTCGAATTATGACGCATTTGTGCAGAAATACACTGCGCAAAAAATTAATGCACATTATGGAAATCTCAAATTTATTCTACAACTGAAGGTGTTCTCAATGATAATTATTTTTATCAGAATTATGCATGCATATGTTATCCACTTTCAACGTTTTTCTTCAATACAGCAGGAATAAAAAAAGATGGGATTATCAGATTTTGAATGTATTGGCTCCATTCTGAAATCAGTTGTTCTCGATCAATTCTAGTGATCAATAGTTTTTCTTTCGTTTGATTTTCTACACTCGATCGCTATGCAACGCGAAAAACGCAATTTGACCCAAGAGGAATGTGCCCAAGCGGTAGTTTTGCGAGAAGAAGGGTGGACATACACAAGAATTGCAGAAAGGTTTGGAGTTTCCCATACAAGTGTGTCCAGAATGTTGCAGGGAATCAGGGAGACAGGTATGAATGTCCGAAGACCAGGACAGGGTAGACCACGAGTAACAATTGCCATTCAAGAACGTTACTTGAGAGTTTCTTCGTTGAGACAACGGTTTGCAACCGCTCGCCTCCTTCAAAATCAGCTTGAGCAAACTCATGGTGTGCAAATTAGCACTCAAACAATAAGAAATCGCCTCAGACAATATGATTTAAGGCCTCGTGTCGCGGCAAGGATTAGATCAGAACATTTTAAGATCACTCATTTTGAGTATGAACCGTCGTTGCCGAGCTGTAATTAACGCAAGGGGTGGAAATACCAAGTATTAAATCACTTATCAGCATTCCAGTATTCTGAAAATTGTTTATTTCTCTTCTTTCACATAAGATTCGGTGAAATCCTGAATTTTTCTTCCATTTAATGTGTATTGTTTCGTTCAAAACCTTCCCGAGAGAACATAAAAAATAAGTTATAAAGTCAATGTAGAGTTAACTTTCATTAATTCAATTCAATTCAATTTCAATTTTATTCATCATAAAGAAAGTACATAATATTTTCAAGTTAAATTTAACAAATTGAGTTGCAGAGCATGCAGTCTAAGCAAGCTTGTATACTGTCATACTCTGCAAAAACCAATGATGAACACTCTCCGATTAAACCAAATAATTGAAAGAAACAAGTTTTGAAATAAGCATTGTCAGGAAACCAGAAATTATATCATACAAAATCAACCAAATAAAGATTATGCATAGAGAATAGCCTCGAATCTACTTGAGTTCAACATTATGTATGTACGGAGTCGATTTCTGTATACCTTACTCTTTAAATTAAATGATGCCTTCAATTCTTCAGGGAGAAGATTATAAAATTTGGGACCATAATACAAAAAAACACCCTGTAAACGTTTTTATGGAATAGAGGGACAACAAGATCTCCATTTAGAACCTGTCTTGTTTGAAACGAATGTTGAACTAGCTGTTTTCTCTTTTCATCTGATCTAGTATAACTTCATATACATAGAGTTGTTTAATATTTAATTGCTCTGATTCCAAATACAATCTTTCAGTTCCAAATCTTTTTCCCAGCTTCAAGATTATCTTTAGTATGGCCTTATGTACTATATTTAGTCCTCTCATGTTATTCTCGTTGACACCACCCCACACCACAATACCATATTTCAACAAAGACAAAACCAAAGCCTCATACACTCGGAAACATTCTTTCTGCGACAGAATATTACGTATATTATAAAAAATATAGTAAAGTTTTTTAATCCGTTTCACTAGGTAAGTAGTGTGTTCACACCATCTAAGATGTTGGTCAATATGATTAAAATTGAGATTTTCAGAATATGCGTTAATTTTTTTGCGCAGTGTAGTTATTCAACCAACTAGGTTATTAAAGACAGCGACTAATGGTCGAGATATTTTAATGCGTGAGCGTAGCGAAAGCGTTAATAGTTCGAGACCATTAGTCGCTCGATTAATAACCGAGTTGACATACATTTGACATAATGGAATTTCTATGTTTCTATGTTCCAAACTTTCAATAAATATCGATTGAACATTCGAGGAGAAACCATTTTGGTCGAAATTACATATTTGATAGTCATTGACATACTTCGATAGTAATTGACACCCAATATGATAGTAATTGACATAATTTCATCTCACTTTTGCATCAATTTTGATTATGATATCATCCTGCTTTCTCTCACTCATACATTCTCATTATATGGGCCATTAAGACATTCATACTGAAAATTATAGAGAAACTAGCTGATCCGGCAACCGTTTCTTGCCTTATAAATTATAAATAACCTAGATACCGACTGCAGCGCCACCTGTCGGGCTGATTTGTGAATCTAAACCATTCTCGAATCTCCACGAACACACACAAAAAATTTCATCAAAATTGGTCCAGTCGTTTAGGAGGAGTTCAGTCACATACACACGCACACAAGAAATATATATATATTAAGATAAGAAGGTTTAGACAATTTTATTCCATATAAACGAAGAAATAAAAAAAGTATTGGTGATCTTCACATATATACTGACGTAATGAACTATTGGTGCTATCTAGGGTCTTTCATCTGTGTCCCCATATTTCAGAATGTTTTATTTCTATTTGAGTCCAGGCTATCATTCTAAAAATGGCATCACTAGATATTTGGCGCGAGATTTTCAGTAGTGTCAATAAGTGTATATGTTTACTCAAGGATAGCGATTGCACGTAATTGCGTATATTTTCCGATTTAGTTCTATTTTATATTCCTTTGAAGTTTTATATTGGTTGGAAGGTTCCAAGGAATATTTAATTGATATAAACTCTTCAATGATTTATATATTAAGGTTAATGTCAATCAGTGTTCGATGTAATATTATTGAAACAGGTATTGACATACGGTTTAAACTTAATATATTAATCATTTAAATATTCCTTGGAACCTTACAAACAATAGAAAACTTCTAACGAATATGAAACATAAAAAAATCGAAAAATATACAGAATTGTATGCAGTCGCTGTCCTTAAGTAAACTCTAACATATACACTTATTGACACTACTGCAAAATCTCATGCCAACTATCTAATGATGTCGTTTTCAGGATGATGACCTGAGGAAATTGAACTTGACCCCAATAGAAATAAAACATTCTGAAGTAGGTAGAGACAGATGAAAAAACCTTAGATAGCAGCAATAGTTTATTACATCGGTATATACAGGGTGGTCCACGGGAACCTGACGGTTTTTAAATGAGTAGTACACATTTGTTTTTCAGCATATAACATTTATTTTTTTCATGTACTTACAGCCAGTACTATGCCATTTAAGAAATCAAACCTTAAAAATAACATCTGTCAAGTGGTGACCATCTTGCTCGAAACATGTTGCAAGTCTGTTCAAAAACCCTTGGTGAACGCGCTCCAATAAGGGTGTGTCAATCAGTAGTTAGGGCTATGTTCGTTCTGGGCCAAAATTGACCTTTGACCTCCCTTAATGGTGCCGGGGTCAGATTAAATGCTGATGACGTCGGTGGTGCCACCTAGCGGATGACGCCATGACAGTTTTGTAGTGATCTGTATGAAAAAGTTTTTGGATGGACGCGGGATATGAACCCGGGAAGTTTGCGTGAGAGTTGGGTCGTTTAACCCCCAGGGCTAAAGAGGCAATGATAATTTGGGGTGTTTGGTGCTATAAAGCCAGAGTGGCGCATGATTGATCGAGAAGGAATATGTGTTTAGAAGGACTCGCTTCATGTTTTTCATGATTTTTGTTCTCAAAATATTCTTTGAGTGGTTTAACTAAAATAATTTCAGGATGAGATTTTTTATTACATAATGTTAATTGTCGAATTAAATGATTTGGCCGTTCACGAAAGGTTGAGCTGTTGGTTGACAATTTGGCACTGTGTATATTCAAATTTTAGGTTGTTTATTTTCTTGTTAGATTGATACGCAATGTTGTCAATATAACATAGAGTTCTCTTATAACTCGAGAGCTAGTGAGGCCAGGTACATTCGGCAACGTTTATTTTACATTGCAAGTAGTGCCCACAAAATAAACAAACACCTGCTATACCTTTCGTGAACGGACAATTCAATTCAACACGCTGACGAAAAAATAGCGGTAGTTCGGGGGCGATTTTTTTTTCCGTATCAATTATTTGATTGGTGTTCATGAATGTCATTCGGAGATTTTTCAGACGATTAAATTGATATATCTTATTCAAGTCAGTTTCTACAAATTTCTTGACGAGTAGAATGGATTTACAGAGAGCATTCATTAACCCCTATTTCTTGGAACGATCTCTCAGATAAACCCATATTCAGAAATAATGTTCTTCTTTCAATCCATAGAAATTAGATGAATCGAACGTGGTACATTTCAGACTTGTAGGAAATATTGGTGATAGCAGATTGTTGCTACGCCTAAGCCATTCTCTCCTTAGGCTCGCAATACCAAAGCATTCCGTGACTAGGTTCCAATAATGTTACACTTGAGCGCCCTCTTTGAGACGACTGATGCTTCAAGCTTATAGATTACAGTTTTCTGCTACGGCTGCTTCATGACATTCTCATTTAAAATAATTTAATGTTTACTGTGAGTATGTCATTGAATATTAATTATTTTTTATCATTTACTTCTTTGTTCAGGTTGTAGAACATGTATATTCGGACTCTATGATATCATAACCTATACAACAATTGTTAACTTAACATCTACTTAGGAAAAGATAATAACTATATTTTCAATTAAAATAATTATCCCTATGATATATGTATAGAAACACTAATTATAATTTCTACTATGATGTTTATTTGATGACAGACAGAACCTACATAATTTTTAGTGCGTAGTTTAAATAGACGATAGCTGCTTTAAGAAAAAATACAATTTGAAGAACAAGTATCATATAACAGATGGCTACAAAAAAGCTTTTTCGATCGAATTGTTGTTGGTGTTCTGATATCCAACAACTTGTAGTAATGATATTCGTAGATTTTTCAACATCTCTAGTCGATTGGAAATCAGTATAGATGATTCAATTGTGTGATTAAGTCGGCCTAACTGAAATACATGCAGTTTCCATACTACATATATCAAAAGGGGGAAACATCTCGTTCTTCAACTATTTCAATCCGATTCATAAGCCAAATTCTATCTATTGTAAACCAGTATCAGTACAACCCAAGAAATATTTCAGACCAAATGGTGGTTTTTGTGCATAACATTCCTTCTTATTCTTCAACGATTTCAATCAGATTTATCGTTATAGACCAAAAATAGATAGGAGGTTGTTTCGTATTCGGTAGTATCATATATACAGGCTGGTAGGTGACAAATTTATATATATTTCAGAATTCGAACCAGGGACTTTCATATTATGAGTCTAGGGTCTTATATACTAGACTAGCAATTTGGAATGAGCGGTGAATTGTTGGTCTAATAGGAGGTCGTTTCGTATTCGGCTAGCGGTAGTTCGGGGACGAATTTTTTTTTTTGAACATCCGATATTATTTGACGTCCGCACCCATATTCGAGTGTATCTTCCTTCATACGTACCTAATGAATTCGATAGCAACTAAGCTGTATGTGTTGTTGTATAGATATCGGGGGTTGACTGAATTATTTTATTGAAAACAATTTGTAGTGAGTAGTTTAAATAGTCGATAGCTTCTTTAAGAAAAAATACAATTTGAAGAACAAGTATCATTGACTCAATGTTCCACATATTTCAATACCTTATTTTTGTACATACATTCTAGGATCACATAACAGATGGCTACAAAAAGCATCTTCGATCGAATTGTTGTTGGTGTTCTTTAATGATATCCAACAACTTGTAGTAATGATATTCGTAGATTTTTCAACATCTCTAGTCGATTGGAAATCAGTAGATGATTCAATTGTGTGATTAAGTCGGCCTAACTGAAATACATGCAGTTTCCATACTATATCAAAAGGGGAAAACATCTTGTTCTTTAACGATTTCGATCAGATTCATAAGCCAAATTCTATCTATTGTTAGGTAAGGAGTATCAGTACAACCCAAGAAATATTTCAGACCAAATGATGATTTTTGTGCATAACATTCCTTCTTATTCTTCAACGATTTCGATCAGATTTATTGTTATAGACCAAAAATAGATCTGGATCAGTTAAAACTGCAGCAAAATTGCAAGAAAATTAGAACGTTTTCTAATAACTATGGTGCTTTTCTTTATGACTTAATAACATACAACTTGTGTGATTGAGAAGTGGAAACTGTTAAAAATCCAGGACTAGTATCGGGAATTTTCTTTCACTGCACTCTAATCGAAAAGCCAACCCCTCTAAAGATCCAAACTGCAGTTTTGACTGCTACACTGTTGTAGTTATAGAAATACTGGAGATTCTTTTTTTCGATATTGGTTCTAACACTATGGCCATGATATTTCATGTGAACATTCAGTAAATCGATCTATATTCACATAATAAATTTCACTCGAATCGGATATCTTTTTATAGAAATTTCTTTTTTCACAATTCCAATTTAATTTTCTATCCATTTTTTTTTCCTTAAGAAAACCTGTTATAAAAACTTCTTCTTTGCTAGCTTCAGTGATAGCAATGTATTCAGCCTCTCTGTTATCTACAATGCTACACAAGATTGCTTTTTTGTCTTCTAGAAAATTGATGTATTATTCATTTTAAACAATGTTTTGTTCGTAAGTGAAGATTTTGAGAATTTCACGTGATGTATTTAAAATACGTAAAGTTATACAGGGTCTCTATAAATGATTATAACAGCGCAGTTGACGTTGGACTATTATAAATATTAATATTCTGATGTAAACTTAAATTTAAACAAAGGATACTGCGAGATTTTGCTGGTCATTCCGAAAGAAATTGAATAATGTGACTGAAATTACAAATTTTGTAGACTTTGCATAGGAATCCATAAGAAAACAAAATTTCCAAAGCAACCTACGATGTTACAATCATTTGTAAAGACCCCGTATTTGTCAGAAATGTGTTTATAGAATGGAATGTGTCTAGTATGGTGGTTTAGATGTGAATATATGAAAATGTTTATAAAATCCCAGGTCAACTCAAGTGGCTTCTTCCCCATGTGCGTCCGGATCTTGCGTTCCCCCTGCTCCCCGCCTGTATCCCGATGCCATGAATAGGAAGGCGTGGGTCAACTCGTCACTATGTCACCGGACAATTGGACAATAGACTTAACATAGCGCTCGCCTTGAAACACTCCAGGGTTTCAATGAAGACCAATTATTGACTAGGAAGTACACAGATTTTGACCACTGGACGTTTGAGCTCGCTGTCTTGATGGTTACTGTGCGTATTACGTCATCCGTCCCCTTGTGGATTTGTAGAATTCTACCTAGTTTCCATTTCAGAGGTGGAAGGTCGTCTTCTTTAACGAGTACAGTTTTCAGAATATTGGGATGCTTTTTTTCCACTTCGTTAGAGTTTGCAAAGTGGACACGTACTGCTTGCTTGGTTCTTCTCTAAAAACATTATAAATGTCATATAGTTTTCAAACTTTTTTTCCTTGATAACCTTCCAGATCTCATTAAAACTTCTTCCCGTTCATAGTTGTCTGTATATTTTTCTTCTGTCATATCATAATCCACCCCTTGCTCTTCTCCAATATTGATATCTGATAAAGACTCAGTTATTTCATTTTTTGCTTCACATTCATTCATTTTTTGAAAAGGTTGATTGACATTTTCATTAAATTTTACACAAACTCTCACAAACAAATCATCTGTCTTGGGATCTAAAATTCTGTAGACCCTACTAGTTGCACCTATTCCCTCTTTAGCTTTCTCTACCACTTTTCTTTGGGAACAAAGATGTGAGCTTGACTTCCAAAAGTTACAGAATGCATCAAATATGATTTTCTGAGTTCAAATGGTGTTTTTCCTTTAGATCTTGTAGCCAATCTGTTTGAAATATAATTAGCAGCCAATACAGCTTCCACACCAAAATTTATACCTACATACATCTAGCTGATTCGACTAAAGTACGATTTTTTCGTTCTGAAACAGCATTTTGTTCTGGGCAGTATGGTACTGTATATTGAAACTTAATACCTAAATTATTCAGAAAAGTTTTCAAGCTGTTGCTAACATATTCTCCTCCGTTATCCGAGCTGAAAATTTTAGGATACTTTCCAAAAGCATTCTTTAGTTCTACCTAAATTAACATTAGTTTATTGATTACTTCATCTTTTGAACGCATCAAATATATTGCTGAATATCTTGAGTAATCATCGGTAAAACTCACAAAATATTCTTTTCCAGATACTGTATGGTTTTTCATAGAACCAATACGTACGTGTGAATCAAATCGAAGACCAACCTCACTTCTCGACTTTGAAATTTGTGGAAATGGTCTGCTTGAACCTTGAACCTCGCATGTCAAATGTGTACCTAATTTGGATCTATAACTCTTCACATGGTTCAGGGTACTCAAAAGACTCTGTTTCTCACCAAACAGATGCAGTATTCTTTAATTTCCTATTGATTGTTCGAATAGCCAGGGAACAATTTTTCAGACCATCTTTTATCACATTTTCATCATATGTGTTCTGATGAACAAAGCAACTAACGACTGCATCAATTGTAGACAGCCTTTCATATCCGACATTCTCGATGCAGCTGAACAGAAATCATCTAATTAAAGGTATAAAGTTTAACGATGACACCCAAACGAAGATACACGAAGATGCTCGAACATCATGAAACTATGGTGAGATACTCGAATAAGTGGAAAGTGGACATAAAGCAGATATTCATTGATAAAAAAACAGATACTCATGAATGAAAACAGATACTCATGAACAAAAAACGGAAAACAGATACTCAAGAATGAAAACAGATACTCATGAACAAAAAAACGGATATACCGATTTGGAAATTCACATCGAAAACATACAATATACAAGGCATCAGACAGAGAATTCTTCCCTCCAGTTGCACAGATGAATAGGCAAGATAATCAAGTGCGATAACGGAATGAATTCAACTGTCTTACTTAAATAATCTAGTCTTGTAGTATGGTAGGGAACCCGCACTACACGTATAGAGTTTTAAATTTGTCAGGCTGCCCGTAATACTCGATTCAAGTATTTACTGTTGCCTACCATACTAAAGAACTAAGCTCCTCTAAACGATAAAAGAGAGACAAGACTAGAATAATGAAGTAAGTCAACTGAATTCAGTGTGTTACAGCAAGTGATTGTCTCGACTATTCATCTGTGCAACTGGATGGAAAAATTCTCTGACTGAATAAAACCGATATAAAGCGGATACTTAGCAGCCTCATGTTATAAAATAAAGATTTTCAATTGATTTTTTTTTTTTTCATTTAAAACCATTCATATGAATAAGAATCAAACGTGATGGAAGTCGAACAACACAGTAACGAGTTAACGATTGATAATTTTGACGAATTTGAAGATAAAATCAATAAACATGGTATTCCCATCT
Source organism: Propylea japonica (assembly GCA_013421045.1). Classification (NCBI taxonomy): domain Eukaryota; kingdom Metazoa; phylum Arthropoda; class Insecta; order Coleoptera; family Coccinellidae; genus Propylea; species Propylea japonica. Next base: position 31,936,487 of record CM024240.1, read on the forward strand.
AGTTTTCTAATATGTGGTCCGAGTGACTGTGGAAAGAGTAACGTTTTTTCAGAATTACTTTTCCATCGTAATAGTTTACTGAACGTATATATTTTCTCTTAAAAGTTTATATCAGGCAAAATACAAGCTACTAAAAGATATTTTATCGAAAGTTGATGTTGAGAAATATTATCCATACCATAATGAATTTTAAGCCCGTCAGAAGCTGAAGAAATTCTGTTTTTATATCCGATGACGTTGCATGCGATAAACCAAATATGTGCCTGAGAACTGATTCTAAACAGAAGTCTATTGAGTTTCAACGTAAATTGAAAATACGGAAATTAATTGAAGATGTTCATAAAAAATATTTATCACTCAAATTGGAAAAATCGCATGAAGACGAGAACGATTGTATTCCCCTCTAACGAATCAGCTTTGTTCTAAATTTGTAACCACATCATCAATGGATCCTGGGAAGATAGAAACTGACTCTGTTCAGTTTGAAAAAGATCAGTTAAAAACATAGCAATTTCAATCAACAGACTCTAATCCGTTTGAAACAGGTCAGTTGAAAACAGATCAGTCAAAATCAGAGCATATGCAATTAAAAACAAACTCAACAACTTCTCAACCCTCTACCCTGAGCAATCGCATTATTCATTGAGATTATTACAAGGCCATACATCTAGCAAAATTATTCTAAGTTCAAATTTTTCTATTATGTAGAATATATCGAAAACTATAAGTTTTAGCGAAAAAATTAATCGAAAAACACCCACCATCACCCTCTGTCGCTTTTTCAACTTTTCTATAGATCGGTTAAAAATCAAAGTGGTTTGCATACGTTTTCTCAACCCTCTACCCCGAGTATTACCATTTCAATTCTATGAAAATTCGCTCAAAACATGAGATTTCATTTTACATTGATTGACTTTTAAAGACGTTAGCTCACAAAGTTTGAGGATAGATTTCTTAGTTTTTTTCAATTATTCAAAAAATGAATGTAAATGCATTCGAAAAATGGTAAACAATAGGAATTGGTTTAATCACCACATCGATTTTATTATCAGCGCTACATGTATCATGTTACCATTATCGCAACGTTACCACTTTCAGAAATAAATCCTGGCAATAGCGAACAAAATGATCATGTATAATTTAGGTTCTGTGCATACTGATATAAAAAAAACTATACGCATTATGATTTATTTTCTGATTGACATAAAACCCAATATCGATTCTATTTCGGAAATCGCTTTGCGTTTTAATTGTTTGGTTGCTAGCTGATCTGCGTTGGATCTGTCATGTGAGCTGTCTGGAGCTGCCAGGCCAGCTGTCTGGAGCTGCAGGCGAGCTGTCTGGAGCTGCTAGGTGAGCTGTCTGGAGCTGCCAGGTGAGCTGTCTGGAGCTGCAGGCGAGCTGTCTGGAGCTGCTAGGTGAGCTGTCTGGAGCTGCTAGGTGAGCTGTCTAGAGCTGTACGCTGAGCTGTCTGGAGCTGTACGCTGGATTTGTGGGAGCAGCGTTAATAAAAAAAAAATTTAATTCAGTCGTAATATCTAAAAAATTATAATATAAATTAGTCTTGTGAAATCTGACCCATTGAGTTAATAAATTTATAGTTAGCTGCAGCTCCAAACTGCTTAGCGTACAGCTCCAGACAGCTCAGCGTACAGCTCCAGACAGCTCACCTGGCAGCTCCAGACAGCTCACCTAGCAGCTCCAGACAGCTCACCTGCAGCTCCAGACAGCTCGCCTGGCAGCTCCAGACAGCTCACCTGCAGCTCCAGACAGCTCGCCTGGCAGCTCCAGACAGCTCACCTGCAGCTCCAGACAGCTCGCCTGGCAGCTCCAGACAGCTCACCTGCAGCTCCAGACAGCTCGCCTGCAGCTCCAGACAGCTCACCTGCAGCTCCAGACAGCTCACCTGGCAGCTCCAGACAGCTCGCCTGCAGCTCCAGACAGCTGGCCTGGCAGCTCCAGACAGCTCACTGGCAGATCCATCGCAGATCAGCTAGCAACCAAACAATTAAAACGCAAAGCGATTTCCGAAATAGAATCGATATTGGGTTTTATGTCAATCAGAAAATAAATCATAATGCGTATAGTTTTTTTTATATCAGTATGCACAGAACCTAAATTATACATGATCATTTTGTTCGCTATTGCCAGGATTTATTTCTGAAAGTGGTAACGTTGCGATAATGGTAACATGATACATGTAGCGCTGATAATAAAATCGATGTGGTGATTAAACCAATTCCTATTGTTTACCATTTTTCGAATGCATTTACATTCATTTTTTGAATAATTGAAAAAAACTAAGAAATCTATCCTCAAACTTTGTGAGCTAACGTCTTTAAAAGTCAATCAATGTAAAATGAAATCTCATGTTTTGAGCGAATTTTCATAGAATTGAAATGGTAATACTCGGGGTAGAGGGTTGAGAAAACGTATGCAAACCACTTTGATTTTTAACCGATCTATAGAAAAGTTGAAAAAGCGACATGAGGGTGATGGTGGGTGTTTTTCGATTAATTTTTTCGCTAAAACTTATAGTTTTCGATATATTCTACATAATAGAAAAATTTGAACTTAGAATAATTTTGCTAGATGTATGGCCTTGTAATAATCTCAATGAATAATGCGATTGCTCAGGGTAGAGGGTTGAGAAGTTGTTGAGTTTGTTTTTAATTGCATATGCTCTGATTTTGACTGATCTGTTTTCAACTGACCTGTTTCAAACGGATTAGAGTCTGTTGATTGAAATTGCTATGTTTTTAACTGATCTTTTTCAAACTGAACAGAGTCAGTTTCTATCTTCCCAGGATCCATTGATGATGTGGTTACAAATTTAGAACAAAGCTGATTCGTTAGAGGGGAATACAATCGTTCTCGTCTTCATGCGATTTTTCCAATTTGAGTGATAAATATTTTTTATGAACATCTTCAATTAATTTCCGTATTTTCAATTTACGTTGAAACTCAATAGACTTCTGTTTAGAATCAGTTCTCAGGCACATATTTGGTTTATCGCATGCAACGTCATCGGATATAAAAACAGAATTTCTTCAGCTTCTGACGGGCTTAAAATTCATTATGGTATGGATAATATTTCTCAACATCAACTTTCGATAAAATATCTTTTAGTAGCTTGTATTTTGCCTGATATAAACTTTTAAGAGAAAATATATACGTTCAGTAAACTATTACGATGGAAAAGTAATTCTGAAAAAACGTTACTCTTTCCACAGTCACTCGGACCACATATTAGAAAACTAGATGGGAATACCATGTTTATTGATTTTATCTTCAAATTCGTCAAAATTATCAATCGTTAACTCGTTACTGTGTTGTTCGACTTCCATCACGTTTGATTCTTATTCATATGAATGGTTTTAAATGAAAAAAAAAAAAATCAATTGAAAATCTTTATTTTATAACATGAGGCTGCTAAGTATCCGCTTTATATCGGTTTTATTCAGTCAGAGAATTTTTCCATCCAGTTGCACAGATGAATAGTCGAGACAATCACTTGCTGTAACACACTGAATTCAGTTGACTTACTTCATTATTCTAGTCTTGTCTCTCTTTTATCGTTTAGAGGAGCTTAGTTCTTTAGTATGGTAGGCAACAGTAAATACTTGAATCGAGTATTACGGGCAGCCTGACAAATTTAAAACTCTATACGTGTAGTGCGGGTTCCCTACCATACTACAAGACTAGATTATTTAAGTAAGACAGTTGAATTCATTCCGTTATCGCACTTGATTATCTTGCCTATTCATCTGTGCAACTGGAGGGAAGAATTCTCTGTCTGATGCCTTGTATATTGTATGTTTTCGATGTGAATTTCCAAATCGGTATATCCGTTTTTTTGTTCATGAGTATCTGTTTTCATTCTTGAGTATCTGTTTTCCGTTTTTTGTTCATGAGTATCTGTTTTCATTCATGAGTATCTGTTTTTTATCAATGAATATCTGCTTTATGTCCACTTTCCACTTATTCGAGTATCTCACCATAGTTTCATGATGTTCGAGCATCTTCGTGTATCTTCGTTTGGGTGTCATCGTTAAACTTTATACCTTTAATTAGATGATTTCTGTTCAGCTGCATCGAGAATGTCGGATATGAAAGGCTGTCTACAATTGATGCAGTCGTTAGTTGCTTTGTTCATCAGAACACATATGATGAAAATGTGATAAAAGATGGTCTGAAAAATTGTTCCCTGGCTATTCGAAGAATCAATAGGAAATTAAAGAATACTGCATCTGTTTGGTGAGAAACAGAGTCTTTTGAGTACCCTGAACCATGTGAAGAGTTATAGATCCAAATTAGGTACACATTTGACATGCGAGGTTCAAGGTTCAAGCAGACCATTTCCACAAATTTCAAAGTCGAGAAGTGAGGTTGGTCTTCGATTTGATTCACACGTACGTATTGGTTCTATGAAAAACCATACAGTATCTGGAAAAGAATATTTTGTGAGTTTTACCGATGATTACTCAAGATATTCAGCAATATATTTGATGCGTTCAAAAGATGAAGTAATCAATAAACTAATGTTAATTTAGGTAGAACTAAAGAATGCTTTTGGAAAGTATCCTAAAATTTTCAGCTCGGATAACGGAGGAGAATATGTTAGCAACAGCTTGAAAACTTTTCTGAATAATTTAGGTATTAAGTTTCAATATACAGTACCATACTGCCCAGAACAAAATGCTGTTTCAGAACGAAAAAATCGTACTTTAGTCGAATCAGCTAGATGTATGTAGGTATAAATTTTGGTGTGGAAGCTGTATTGGCTGCTAATTATATTTCAAACAGATTGGCTACAAGATCTAAAGGAAAAACACCATTTGAACTCAGAAAATCATATTTGATGCATTCTGTAACTTTTGGAAGTCAAGCTCACATCTTTGTTCCCAAAGAAAAGTGGTAGAGAAAGCTAAAGAGGGAATAGGTGCAACTAGTAGGGTCTACAGAATTTTAGATCCCAAGACAGATGATTTGTTTGTGAGAGTTTGTGTAAAATTTAATGAAAATGTCAATCAACCTTTTCAAAAAATGAATGAATGTGAAGCAAAAAATGAAATAACTGAGTCTTTATCAGATATCAATATTGGAGAAGAGCAAGGGGTGGATTATGATATGACAGAAGAAAAATATACAGACAACTATGAACGGGAAGAAGTTTTAATGAGATCTGGAAGGTTATCAAGGAAAAAAAGTTTGAAAACTATATGACATTTATAATGTTTTTAGAGAAGAACCAAGCAAGCAGTACGTGTCCACTTTGCAAACTCTAACGAAGTGGAAAAAAGAGCATCCCAATATTCTGAAAACTGTACTCGTTAAAGAAGACGACCTTCCACCTCTGAAATGGAAACTAGGTAGAATTCTACAAATCCACAAGGGGACGGATGACGTAATACGCACAGTAACCATCAAGACAGCGAGCTCAAACGTCCAGTGGTCAAAATCTGTGTACTTCCTAGTCAATAATTGGTCTTCATTGAAACCCTGGAGTGTTTCAAGGCGAGCGCTATGTTAAGTCTATTGTCCAATTGTCCGGTGACATAGTGACGAGTTGACCCACGCCTTCCTATTCATGGCATCGGGATACAGGCGGGGAGCAGGGGGAACGCAAGATCCGGACGCACATGGGGAAGAAGCCACTTGAGTTGACCTGGGATTTTATAAACATTTTCATATATTCACATCTAAACCACCATACTAGACACATTCCATTCTATAAACACATTTCTGACAAATACGGGGTCTTTACAAATGATTGTAACATCGTAGGTTGCTTTGGAAATTTTGTTTTCTTATGGATTCCTATGCAAAGTCTACAAAATTTGTAATTTCAGTCACATTATTCAATTTCTTTCGGAATGACCAGCAAAATCTCGCAGTATCCTTTGTTTAAATTTAAGTTTACATCAGAATATTAATATTTATAATAGTCCAACGTCAACTGCGCTGTTATAATCATTTATAGAGACCCTGTATAACTTTACGTATTTTAAATACATCACGTGAAATTCTCAAAATCTTCACTTACGAACAAAACATTGTTTAAAATGAATAATACATCAATTTTCTAGAAGACAAAAAAGCAATCTTGTGTAGCATTGTAGATAACAGAGAGGCTGAATACATTGCTATCACTGAAGCTAGCAAAGAAGAAGTTTTTATAACAGGTTTTCTTAAGGAAAAAAAAATGGATAGAAAATTAAATTGGAATTGTGAAAAAAGAAATTTCTATAAAAAGATATCCGATTCGAGTGAAATTTATTATGTGAATATAGATCGATTTACTGAATGTTCACATGAAATATCATGGCCATAGTGTTAGAACCAATATCGAAAAAAAGAATCTCCAGTATTTCTATAACTACAACAGTGTAGCAGTCAAAACTGCAGTTTGGATCTTTAGAGGGGTTGGCTTTTCGATTAGAGTGCAGTGAAAGAAAATTCCCGATACTAGTCCTGGATTTTTAACAGTTTCCACTTCTCAATCACACAAGTTGTATGTTATTAAGTCATAAAGAAAAGCACCATAGTTATTAGAAAACGTTCTAATTTTCTTGCAATTTTGCTGCAGTTTTAACTGATCCAGATCTATTTTTGGTCTATAACAATAAATCTGATCGAAATCGTTGAAGAATAAGAAGGAATGTTATGCACAAAAATCATCATTTGGTCTGAAATATTTCTTGGGTTGTACTGATACTCCTTACCTAACAATAGATAGAATTTGGCTTATGAATCTGATCGAAATCGTTAAAGAACAAGATGTTTTCCCTTTTGATATAGTATGGAAACTGCATGTATTTCAGTTAGGCCGACTTAATCACACAATTGAATCATCTACTGATTTCCAATCGACTAGAGATGTTGAAAAATCTATGAATATCATTACTACAAGTTGTTGGATATCATTAAAGAACACCAACAACAATTCGATCGAAGATGCTTTTTGTAGCCATCTGTTATGTGATCCTAGAATGTATGTACAAAAATAAGGTATTGAAATATGTGGAACATTGAGTCAATGATACTTGTTCTTCAAATTGTATTTTTTCTTAAAGAAGCTATCGACTATTTAAACTACTCACTACAAATTGTTTTCAATAAAATAATTCAGTCAACCCCCGATATCTATACAACAACACATACAGCTTAGTTGCTATCGAATTCATTAGGTACGTATGAAGGAAGATACACTCGAATATGGGTGCGGACGTCAAATAATATCGGATGTTCAAAAAAAAAAATTCGTCCCCGAACTACCGCTAGCCGAATACGAAACGACCTCCTATTAGACCAACAATTCACCGCTCATTCCAAATTGCTAGTCTAGTATATAAGACCCTAGACTCATAATATGAAAGTCCCTGGTTCGAATTCTGAAATATATATAAATTTGTCACCTACCAGCCTGTATATATGATACTACCGAATACGAAACAACCTCCTATCTATTTTTGGTCTATAACGATAAATCTGATTGAAATCGTTGAAGAATAAGAAGGAATGTTATGCACAAAAACCACCATTTGGTCTGAAATATTTCTTGGGTTGTACTGATACTGGTTTACAATAGATAGAATTTGGCTTATGAATCGGATTGAAATAGTTGAAGAACGAGATGTTTCCCCCTTTTGATATATGTAGTATGGAAACTGCATGTATTTCAGTTAGGCCGACTTAATCACACAATTGAATCATCTATACTGATTTCCAATCGACTAGAGATGTTGAAAAATCTACGAATATCATTACTACAAGTTGTTGGATATCAGAACACCAACAACAATTCGATCGAAAAAGCTTTTTTGTAGCCATCTGTTATATGATACTTGTTCTTCAAATTGTATTTTTTCTTAAAGCAGCTATCGTCTATTTAAACTACGCACTAAAAATTATGTAGGTTCTGTCTGTCATCAAATAAACATCATAGTAGAAATTATAATTAGTGTTTCTATACATATATCATAGGGATAATTATTTTAATTGAAAATATAGTTATTATCTTTTCCTAAGTAGATGTTAAGTTAACAATTGTTGTATAGGTTATGATATCATAGAGTCCGAATATACATGTTCTACAACCTGAACAAAGAAGTAAATGATAAAAAATAATTAATATTCAATGACATACTCACAGTAAACATTAAATTATTTTAAATGAGAATGTCATGAAGCAGCCGTAGCAGAAAACTGTAATCTATAAGCTTGAAGCATCAGTCGTCTCAAAGAGGGCGCTCAAGTGTAACATTATTGGAACCTAGTCACGGAATGCTTTGGTATTGCGAGCCTAAGGAGAGAATGGCTTAGGCGTAGCAACAATCTGCTATCACCAATATTTCCTACAAGTCTGAAATGTACCACGTTCGATTCATCTAATTTCTATGGATTGAAAGAAGAACATTATTTCTGAATATGGGTTTATCTGAGAGATCGTTCCAAGAAATAGGGGTTAATGAATGCTCTCTGTAAATCCATTCTACTCGTCAAGAAATTTGTAGAAACTGACTTGAATAAGATATATCAATTTAATCGTCTGAAAAATCTCCGAATGACATTCATGAACACCAATCAAATAATTGATACGGAAAAAAAAATCGCCCCCGAACTACCGCTATTTTTTCGTCAGCGTGTTGAATTGAATTGTCCGTTCACGAAAGGTATAGCAGGTGTTTGTTTATTTTGTGGGCACTACTTGCAATGTAAAATAAACGTTGCCGAATGTACCTGGCCTCACTAGCTCTCGAGTTATAAGAGAACTCTATGTTATATTGACAACATTGCGTATCAATCTAACAAGAAAATAAACAACCTAAAATTTGAATATACACAGTGCCAAATTGTCAACCAACAGCTCAACCTTTCGTGAACGGCCAAATCATTTAATTCGACAATTAACATTATGTAATAAAAAATCTCATCCTGAAATTATTTTAGTTAAACCACTCAAAGAATATTTTGAGAACAAAAATCATGAAAAACATGAAGCGAGTCCTTCTAAACACATATTCCTTCTCGATCAATCATGCGCCACTCTGGCTTTATAGCACCAAACACCCCAAATTATCATTGCCTCTTTAGCCCTGGGGGTTAAACGACCCAACTCTCACGCAAACTTCCCGGGTTCATATCCCGCGTCCATCCAAAAACTTTTTCATACAGATCACTACAAAACTGTCATGGCGTCATCCGCTAGGTGGCACCACCGACGTCATCAGCATTTAATCTGACCCCGGCACCATTAAGGGAGGTCAAAGGTCAATTTTGGCCCAGAACGAACATAGCCCTAACTACTTCAATCGCGTGGACTTGTGCTCGAATCGCTTCATATGGGTGGAATCTGAGGTCATGTTTGACAATACGGCGAACTGTGGAACGACTTAGTCTTAATGCTTGCGCTTGTTTTCGCACTGAGCGGCATGGACTTGTTAGCAACGCGTGCCTCACCCTCTCCACACTTTCGGGGGTCCGTGCCGTGCGAGTAGGTCCTGGTGGCTTCTTTTTCATCACATTTCCAGTTGTTCGAAGATCGTTGACCCACTTCAGAATCGTGTTACGACTTGGGACAGCTCCATGACGGCCAATATTAAATTCACGCCGAAACAGTCTCTGCGTAGCCACCACTGATTCACCATTTTTGATAAAAGCTTCAAACGCGAACATGCGATGCCTCACACCCCACGCAGTCATGATGTACACTAAATGGCACATTCCAATGGTTCAAATGGGACCCTTCTGATGGCCCCACTCCACCTACCTGCCGAGTACTACCCAATTGAAAAACGTCAGGTTCCCGTGGACCACCCTGTATGTGCACAGCGTCAATCACTATCAAGGTGTCAACAACTGAACCTCTCACCCTATGTGGATAATCTTCATTCCTTCAATATAAGCAAACACGCGGAAGCTTCTGACTTCATTTCAGAGCCTGTCTTGATCTGTCATTCATACATAGTAAAATTGGTTCAATGTTGAAGCTAACGTATAAGAGTTACAATTTCATCATTCTCACCTCACATTCTCATGCCTTTGGATGTATATTTTATGAAACTGTTCCTTTTTCGGCTTTCCAGCAATGTCGGCTTTCATTTCCATCGCCACATGACGTGGCAGAACAGATAACAGTAACCGTTCCTGAAAACAAAGTTCAGAATTGTATGGAAAAATAAAAATCGGTTTCCAGCATGACAAAATTTCACTGTAATCATTAATCCGAATACATGTTCATTTGCAAACTTTTCAAGCATAAACCGATTATCCACTCTAACGCATTAGTCGTATTTTTCGGATTTCCATTTCAATTTTTTTTCATCCCATAACACCTGAATTAATTTTCCGTATTCTGGCCTGGAATTTCTAGTGAAATGAAAAAAACGAGCGTATAATGATAGCTATTATTGGCGAGGTGAAGTTTAGGCCCGAATCACCTAGTGAATAACAGCCATTATACGCGAGTAGCATACTATACTTTATCCACGACTACTGAATATATTTCTTGAAGATTTTAACATTTGGCGACCGCCTCAATATCCTTTCATGACAAGCGTGGAAAAAGTCAAGTTGACACATGAGAAATTTTTGGAGAACTGTTCATTGTATATTTTGTAATAAAAAAAGCTTTAATTGATATAATGAAAGTAGATTTGGCCCTAGATTGACAAGGTATACCCATATTTGTCAGTTGGAGTACTTTAGAATACTGAAAAAATACCAATTTAAAGAAAATTATATCAAAGCTAAATCTATGAAGCATCTGACAGCAGTGAATGTTAATCTCATTATTCCCTTGTGATTAATGGGACGAGCACAGAGACGTACAATGGCCGGATTTAACAATAGTCGTGGATAAAAATTATTATACGAAGTATCATTTTTCCTGATGAAATTTCATACCAATTCACTATTTTTAGAATAATAAAAACACTGATGCGCTATCCAGAATGTTTTTTCGGATCGATTTCATCTAGTATTCAGCCCTCCCCAGCCGGAAAATGAACATTAAATCTTCACAAGAGCAGAATCCACTCACCTGTTGTTGATTTTCCCTCTGGATCTTCAACCTGGCCTCTATGCATTGTCGGGTCTCCAGGAACGCCTTCCTTTGAGCCACCTCGCGAGGGTAATGCGTGCATATTCCGGCCACGTTGCCACAAAAAAGAATCGCCAGACAGCAGCTTATCTGAAACGATGTCACCCCTCTTGTCTGTTCAGTACGCACGAGACGACATTTAATTATGAACAGAAGACAGAAACTGCTCAGAGTTCTCTCATTTCGAATTTATGTTATGGGGTTTCGGGAATTAAAAACGTGATTCCAGGATTTCGCCTTGAACTTGTAAGATGTTTTATTTTTCATTATACAGTGTGTTTGGTCATGACTTAGCGATAATTTAAGGTCATCAAATATACCTAATATTATCGACAAAAACAGCCAAACTTGGAAGTTTACCCCCTTAGTTTTGGAGTAGCCCCCATTTTAAATTTACTTTTTTATTTTCGCTGACCCTTCCAAATAATATCGATTTCTTTGGACATAAAGGTCCTACAAATGCGAATAAAATGTTTTTTGAAAGATGATACTACCACCTTTCATTGAAGTATAACAAAATAAAAACATTCAACTTGAAAACGCCATAAAGAAATTCTTTTAAAAACTTCATAGTAAAAATATGTACTGATTTTCTCAGTAAATCCGCAATAGTACAAGAACTAGCAAATTGAAGTATACTTTTTTTTTAATGATTCAACACGCAAAGACATAAGCTACAAAACAACACTCACATCATTTCTGTACGTTACATAATTTCAGAGTTATTGCTGTTCGAAAATGATCACTACGCTTGCAAAAGACACAAGACAGGTCGTCATGAAGGCCACTGCCTGTCTACAGAGCAGGGGCGGCCATTTTGACCAACTTTTATGATTAATTTGTTTATTTGATCATTGAAAATTATCGAAAGTACAGTACTGAGGCTTTTTTTATTTTATCAATTCTCATAAGGGTCATGTTCGAACAGCAATTACTTACTAAATATGTAGCTTACAGAAATTATGGTGGTATTGTTTTGTAGCTAATATTCTTGCGTGTTAGCTCATTGAGAAAAAATTATACTTCAATGTGCTAGTTCTTGTACTATTGCGAATTTACTAAGAAAATCAGTACATTTTTTTACTAAAATTTTTTAAAGAATTTTTTTATAACATTTTTAAGTTACATGTTTTCATATTGTTCCACTTTTATAAAAGGCGGTAGTACCATCCTTCAAAAAACATTTTTTCACATCTCTAGGACCTTTATGTCCAAAGATATCGATATTATTAGGAAGGGTCAGCTAAAATAAAAAAGTAAATTTAAAAAGGGAGCTTCTCCAAAACTGAGGGGGTAAACTCCCCAATATGGATGGTTTTGTCGATAAAATTAGGTATATTTGATGCCCTTAAATTATCGCTAAGTCGTGACCAAACATACTTTACAGGGTATCGACTTTTGAATTGGACAAACTTCGAGAGGTGATTATACAAGTGATTTGCAACAAAAAAATGTCAAATAACACATGGTCGAAATGTAGACGGTTATTCTTCAATTCAACATTTTTTGATTTCACGAAAAATTTCTCTTTTTTTTCTCTAAAAAGATCATTATTCAGTTTTCCTTGTAGTCTCATCAAATTTGACCAAATATTCGGAAGGGCAATAAATTTGCTACAAGATGAGAGAGTCTGTGTGCAGAAAACACTCTTATTGCAGGCGTGGTAAGGAGAAGAGTATCACGATGCTGAAGTTGACAAAGTCAGTCCTATTTTTCAATGATTTTTTCGATGAAATATTTATAATTATGCACACACTTTCTCTTCAGTAAAAAATACCATAATTAGTGTACTTTCGAATGACATATCAAGTTTTGTGCTAGCTGCTCATTCTCCGCTACTTGCCTCATGCAAATTTTTATGGCCATAGTGTGAACAGAACCATAGAAAATTCAATTGGAGTATTGGAAAGAGGAAACTTTATATTTCCCCAAAAAAATATCCGATTCGAATGAAATTTATTTTATAAATGAAGATTGATACACTGAATGTTCACGCAGAATTTTGGGGCCATAGTATTAGCAGAACCATAAAAAATTGAATTGGAATATTGAGAAGAAAAATCCCTATATTTCCATAACAGGATAACTGATTCGAGTGAAATCTATTTTGTGAATCAAGATTGCTATACTGAATGTCCGTCCATGCAAAATTTCAGGAGGAACGCATCATCAAAAGCAGAGAATAAAATATTTTTAATTATTTATTTTTCACATTTTTCATTATTTGAATAATTTTCAGAATATAATTCCGAATGTGCTGAGATTCAGCATTTATATATTTTGTATCAATCGCAAATTCTATATACAATTTTAAGGTAATAGTTTTATTGCGCCACCAAAGAACGACGCTCAGAAGCTCCTGCTCAGGGCTTTTTTTAGTTTTTATAAATGTCATCACACATCTTGAATGTCAAAATACCCAATTCAGTGTGCAATCTATATTTTATTTATTTAAAAAACACGCAATTCGAAACACCCTTTGTTTATAAAATTCTTGACCATGTTGAAGACATTAGGTAATTCACTGTTTGATTCTTTGCTTAGATTAATAAGTAGACTTCTCGGCTAGAAATACGTAACTTGTGCAAAGGAAGTGAATGCAAAAACAATGTGAGAGAAAGAGGCAAGTACAAAGGAACGATTGTGATGTCGAAAGACTAATTTTTATATGAGAATTTTTTTGAAAAGGACTTTAAAGACATTTCAATGAAAATTCCTTTGTCGAATGCTTCCGTAACTTATTATGCCGTTTATTCGAAAAAACATCCCATGCATAAAACGAAACTCGAAATCCAATAGGGCTAATAACGTTATAACCAAGCTAGACAAAGCAAAACGCAAAAAATAAAAGAAACAGTCTTTTATCCGACAAAGGGATTCGAAAAATACGGCGGCGGTAATTCAAGAAGATAAGAGAGGAATATAATAAAATTCATCCCTTCATTTCAATGAAATTGTGTGGGAAATGTGGAGATTAGAGTGGAAATCATGTGGTGTTTCTAATAAAGGTTTGATTTGTTTTCCTACAGAAGAAGTAGTTAGTTACTACCTTCAATTTTCTATGAATCGTTGATGTTGTTCGAATTGATTAAAAACTGGTTAAATTGTTGAATATTTTTTTGATTACATGATATTCGGCTATAGCCGTTAGTTGCAAATGTGCTAAACACGAGGAAACAATAGGAAATTCAGCCAGTAGTTGATCGTTTTGAAGGCATTATGCATTTATGTCTCTAGGCGTTTTCGGAAACTAACTCAGGGTTACCAACTCGATCCATTGGGTCACGTGACGGATGTACTCGGATCACGGATCCGGGTTCTAAGTTTACGAACACATCAGGTTTAGGATTTGAAGTGACAGTCGTATCAATAACATAAACAAATATTTTATGGATTTATTTTTTCAGTCCCAGTTTATTTTCGTACTAGCTGACCCGTGCCCACTCCGTTGGGCATAATGTTAATAATCCTTTTTTAGTACAGAGTGTTATGTTTTGATTTCTAACTGTCAAAAAGGAGGTTTATACACAGGTATATTTTGTATTTGCATGCTAATACAAAATTGGAAAGTAACTCTGTCCTAAAAAAACATTTGAGGGATTTGCGATAAACGAATTCCAGGGGGACCAAGTCGCGGGTAAAGTTAGTTTGGTAATGGTAATTTTACTTGTTCAAAACTTCTCTGTAAACAATATTGGATATAATGTTATCATTTGGTAGCAAAATACAGGGTGTTTATAAATGATTGTAACAGCGCAGTTGGCTTTGGATAGCAGAATACCAATCTCTAACCAATCAGAGCATAACATGATCACAGAATTCTGTGGTTTGCATAATCCAAAGCCAACTGCGCTGTTACAATCATTTATAGAGACCCTGTATATTGTCTGTTAGGAGTTCTAACCCGAGTGTACGGTACGCCGCTGCCTACCCCAAGCACCAAACCACCGAGGGGAGTCGCCGGACGACAGCCAGCTGGCGTTTTTTATATCTCCCCACCGAGGTGACGTCGGCGAAACGACCAAAGGGGAGCGGTACTAGAGCAAGTGACTCCGCAGAGAGCGTATCTAGCAATTTTGTATTTCATTTTATACGAGTGTTCATTGTGGTGAATTTAAACGAATAAAATACAGTCCACGAATTCGATTTTTATTACACGAAACATGGTCCTTCGAGCCGGATAAAGAAGACAGAAAGCAGAATTGGTTCAGCAGGCGGCAGCAAGCAGGCAGAAACAACTCGAAAAGATAGTGCGCAGTAAGTTCCATTCATCCTTATCCATTGTTTTGTTCAATCTGTCAATAATTCGTGCAGTTATTGTTTGGAAGTCACCGTTATTGCGATTATTATTCAGTATTAATCAGTATTTCGTACGATGGCACAGGCCGAAGCAAATAAGACAGCGGAAGTCTTGAGGACTATGAAAAAGAAACGCGGAGTTCTCAAGGCAAAGCTCACATTGTTTGAAAGATACGTTGAATCTGTTGAAGGTAGTGTTTCATTAACAGAAATAAATCGAACAGTTTCAATTGAATTAGGACAAAGAATTCGAGATTTAGAGGACTTGATACCAAATTTTGAGGACGTTCAAGCCGAAATCGAGTATAATATCGACGATGACGACGAAGAACAATTGCGAGAACGCGAAGAATTTTACAATAGATACTACACGAGTACCTCAAAGGCAAAAGGGTTAATCGAACTATTCAAAACGTCAGATTCGGATAATAGCAGCGTCATTATCCAAGCTACTTCGAGTCAAAACAGTCAAAATAACTGCGGAATTAAACTTCCGGACATTAAACTTCCCAAATTTGACGGATCGTTTCAAACATGGTTGGACTTCAGAGATATCTTTGAGTCACTTATCCACGATAACTCAGCGCTCAACGAAATTCAAAAGTTTCATTATTTAAGGGCATCGTTGGTGGGTTCGGCAACTCAAGTCATCCGGGCACTGGAGTTCAGTGCCAAGAACTATAATATAGCGTGGAAAACGTTATGTGAGCGGTTCAACAACAATAACCTATTAATACAAAATCACATTAGCGCTATTTTTAATTTAGAAAAAATAACGACCGAATCCGCAGAAAAAATCAGAAATTTGTCGGATAATCTGTTCAAACATTTATCAACCTTGAAGCAATTGGGTGAGCCCACCGATCACTGGGACACTCTCCTGATATACATTTGCTCCAGTAAATTAGACCCGAATTCATCCCGCGAATGGGAGAAACTTAAAGCGAAACAGGGCACTTCATGCAAGTTGGAACAATTCAAAAAATTCTTGAGAGAGCGTGCAGATCTTTTAGAAAACATGGAAATAAACTCTGAAAGGATTAATAACCAAACACGTTCGTTAAATCGTTCACGCGAAAACAAACAGAATAATACAAGAAGTTTGCACACCAAAACGATGAACAAAGGGCCCAATTGTTTTTACTGTAAGGAGGCTCATAGTTTGTTTTATTGCAGCGATTTTCTTAAATTGTCTGTTCCGATGCGTAATTCGAAGGTAAAGGAATTGAAATTGTGCATAAACTGCCTTCGTCCAAATCATATCTCCAGTGACTGCAAGTGGTCAGGTTGTAGAATTTGCGGAGCGAAACACAATAGTGTTTTGCACAAAGAAACAGAAACTACAAACCTTGCATTTTCTAAAACGGTTTCGGAAGAACAAACCCCGGAAGGCTCAGTTCAGGTGTCCAGTTGTAATCTAGTAAACGTAAAAACAGGAATATTACCTACGGCCAGGGTAAAAGTACGTGATGCATGCGGCAATTTTATCACAGCGCGTGCGCTCTTGGACTGCGGCTCACCGTCAAGCTTTATAACTTCGGAATTGCATAACAAGTTAAGGCTTCAAAAGTCGAAGGTCAATCTTAGCATCGTCGGGATTGACGAAAAAACATCTCATTCAAGTTTCAGGTGCAACTTGAAAATAAAGTCAGCCTCAGACAAGTACAGTTTCGATTTGAATTGCTTTATATTAGATAGAATTACAAGTAATGTACCCGGATTCAGATTAGATCACCTGTCTCTGAGCATTCCCAAAAATGTAACGTTGGCTGACCCTGAATTTCATAAAACGGAAAGAATAGATTTGTTAATCGGCTCCGATGCGTTCTGGAATCTCTTATGTCCAGAAAAGATACAATTGATTGAATACGGCCCGGTATTGCAGAAAACAAAGGTCGGTTGGGTTGTAGCGGGTCCATTTGATACTTACAGTACCAACACAATCTGCAATCTCAGTTCCCATAAGATTATACAAGATCAACTAGCTCGATTTTGGGAAGTCGAGGAAATATCCAATAAAAAACCTCTCTCTTCTGAAGAAGAATTGTGCGAAAAACATTTCATTGATAATTTAGAAATCGATACTAACGGTAGATACGTTGTTTCGTATCCGCTGAAATCTCCCACTAGTCGACTGGGTGATTCACGAGAAATTGCTATCAAACGGTTTTCAAGTCTGGAGCGCAAATTGATGACTAACGAAACTCTCAAAGATTTGTATACAGATTTTCTACGCGAATATGAGCAGTTAGGTCACATGACCGAAGTGACAGACATTGACAGTCCAGATAATGCCGATGAAGAATACGTGATGCCACATCATGGCGTGCTTCGCGATACGAGCTCAACAACCCGGTTAAGAGTAGTGTTCAATGCGTCTTCTCCTTCATCCTCAGGTATCTCTCTGAATGATTTACAAATGAACGGTCCGGTTGTACAGTCAGACATATTATCGATTATTCTGAGATTTCGAATGCGAGCGATAGCAATCTCAGGAGACATAAAAATGATGTATCGACAAATATTGATTAATCCGAAACAACGAAAATTACAGAGAATTGCTTGGCGATCCAATCCAAACGAACCAATTAAAATTTTCGAATTAAACACCGTCACTTACGGCACCAAGGCAGGGTCTTTTTTGGCAACGCGGTGCTTAAATCAAGTAGCTCACGAAAATGACAGCGAGTACCCAAAAATTGCGCGAATAATTAGAGAGGATATGTACGTAGATGACCTATTGACGGGCGTAGATACGCTAGAAGAAGCCGAGTATGTCATAAAATTCATGGCAGAGGTGCTTTCAAAACGAGGATTTGACATGCGCAAATGGAAATCCAATAATTCGGAATTGATTCGTAAGATTCAAGGCGATCAATCAGAAAATAAGGTTGAATTTTTGGTAAAAAAGGAAACGGATAATAAGGTTTTAGGTCTGGTATGGGTGAGTGATTGCGACGTTCTCACTTATAGCATACCGCCCAAGAACGAAACAAGCCATAAAAACCTAACTAAACGTTCAATATTGTCCAAAATAGCCACCATTTTCGACCCACTCGGACTCATAAGTCCAGTCGTAATCGTGGCAAAGGTTCTTTTGCAAGGGCTTTGGGCCAGAAATCTTAATTGGGACCAACCATTACCAGAGGACATATCAATAGCGTGGTTGGAGTTCACATCAGAACTCGAATTTTTAAACGACTTATTCATTTCACGAAGGGTAGTATGTGACCAACCGACGTATCTCGCATTACATGGTTTCTCCGATGCCTCCGCGACCGCTTATGGGGCATGTGTTTATGTCGTATCAAAAACCAAAGGTGGCGAATACAAGTCCGAGTTATTGTGTGCCAAATCAAAGGTAGCCCCTTTAAAATCCCTAACAATGCCACGTCTGGAACTATGTGGAGCTCTTACTTTAGCGAATTTACTTTCTAAGGTCACGGAAGCATTAAAGGATGATTTCGACGATGTTTATTGTTGGTCGGATTCAACGATCGTACTGGGGTGGTTGCAAACTTCACCTAATCTATTAAAACCATTCGTAGATAATCGAGTCGCGGAAATTCAAAGAATTACAAAAAACTTTGAATGGAAGCACGTTCCGACAAAAGACAATCCAGCAGACTTTGTGTCGAGAGGCATGAGCCCAAAGGAGATAATTGATTCAAAGATGTGGTGGCACGGACCAGATTGGTTAACCGCGGACATAACTGAGTGGCCAAAAAGTCCGATCATGATAAAGGATCTGCCAGAAATAAGAAATATTTCATTAATCACTAACTCTAATACGTCTTCTAACGACTATTTTCCATTTGAGAGATTTTCAGATTTGACTCGATTGAAGCGTACCGCTGCTTATGTTTTCAGATTTTATTCTAATTGTCGGAAACCGAAGAAATTGCGTAATTTTGACACCTTATCAGTTTCTGAAATCAATCATAGCTTTTACAGAATCATAAAACAAGTTCAAAGGGAATCATTTCCGTCAGAATATTTAGCGTTGGAAGCTAGGCGCGAACTTTCAACAGCAAGTAGGATTTTAAATTTGAAGCCCTTTTTAGACAGTTTGGGTTTGATGAGAGTAGGCGGTAGGCTATCAAATTCTAATTTCTCCTACTCAAAAAAGCATCCGATTCTGCTCCCATCAAGTCACATACTCACAAAATTAGTTTTTAGGTTCAAGCACGAAAGTTTATTACATGCGGGCCCTCAATTACTTTTGGCAAGCATTCGTGAGCAGTTTTGGCCAATTTCGGGACGCAGTGTAGCTCGGCAAACAGTAAGAAATTGCGTAAAGTGTACTAGGTACTCAACAGCAAGCGTGCAACCCGTAATGGGTGACCTGCCTTCCTCAAGAGTCCAACAAGCCTTGCCATTCGTTAAAGTCGGAATAGACTACGCAGGGCCGTTTTCAATGAAGGATCGACGTGGAAGAGGTTGTAAAGTTATTAAATGTTGGGTAGCCGTATTTGTGTGTTTTACTACGCGAGCTATTCATTTGGAACTGATATTATCATTAAGTACAGATGATTTTCTGCAAGCGTTCAACAGATTCGTAAGTCGTCGGGGTATGCCCGCCGAGGTATTTTCAGACAATGGCACAACATTCGTTAAGGCCAATAAAGACCTTCAGTCGTTATTTGAGTTTTTTAGAGAAAAAAACCCAGAAATCTTAAAAAAGGCAACTGATATGGGTATCACGTGGCATTTTATTCCCGTAAACGCTCCCCACTTCGGAGGAATTTGGGAAGCGGGGGTGAAAAGTTTGAAGCATCATCTAAAACGGGTTGTAGGGTCATACACGTTTTTTTTCTATGATTTCCAAACATTACTTGTACGAATAGAAGCGGTATTGAACTCCCGTCCTATTTGTCCCCTAACCTCTTGCCCTGATGACCTTATTCCCTTAACCCCCGCGCACTTTCTTCTTGGGAGAGCTGGAAGCACCGTGCCCGAGGGTACCGTCTTACATTTGCAAGAAAATCGCTTATCCCAATTTCAACTCGTCCAAAAGGTTTACGAACAGTTTTGGAACCGTTGGCAGCGCGAATATGTGAGCGAGCTGCAGACCCGCCAAAAATGGAACAAGACCACTGGAAGTTTAAGGCTTGGACAGCTGGTTTTAATCAAGGAGGATCATCTGCCCCCCATGAGATGGCGAATGGGGCGCGTCCTGGATCTTTTCTATGGCAAAGATGGCGTCGCCAGGGTAGCAAGAATCAAGACAGCCGAGGGAGTCGTATCCAGAGCCCTGGTCAAACTGTGTCCACTACCTGTTGAAAGCTCAATCGGAGACCTTTCAAGGAGGGGGGCATGTACGGTACGCCGCTGCCTACCCCAAGCACCAAACCACCGAGGGGAGTCGCCGGACGACAGCCAGCTGGCGTTTTTTATATCTCCCCACCGAGGTGACGTCGGCGAAACGACCAAAGGGGAGCGGTACTAGAGCAAGTGACTCCGCAGAGAGCGTATCTAGCAATTTTGTATTTCATTTTATACGAGTGTTCATTGTGGTGAATTTAAACGAATAAAATACAGTCCACGAATTCGATTTTTATTACACGAAACACCGAGATAAGCCAACATGTAACTGCCAATGGGAAAAACACGGATTTCTCAGGTCAAGGCCCACCAGAGAGAAAATGTGTCACCTTGGGACTTGTTAATAGTGAGGGCAAAGGAGATCTTCACTGGAGGAAGCTGTAGCCTTTTAAACGGTCTGGGTAAATCAGTGGGAATCGTGGGTATCCGCAGAATATAGGCCAGTTGTCCCACTGCTGGCCCTGATAATGGTCGTCACGATTATACTGTCCCGTAACTGTTTTGTAAGCAGCATTTTCTCATTACACATGCTGGGGGGGCTCAAGTTTCTTAATAGCATGATAGGAATGCCAACTTTCGTGAGGAAGTAAGCTAGAAGGGTTCAAAGAATTTAAAAATTTTTGGGGATAGACTTATAGTGATTGACCTGACCGGGCATTTTCTCTGAAATGAATTTATTTGTTTCATTCACTGTATCGTTTCTGGGTGACAATATTGCCCTAGAACAAAGCAAATGATAATCTCCAATAAATTTTCAAGACCGGGATATATTGCATCAGTAAGATGTTCCAACCTGTGCAATATGTATCCTAATGTCCCGTCAAGTTTTTACGTCATTGCTGTTGGTGTTAGAAGAGACAATTTATTCTTCGCTAAGATTGAGTAGTTTACGCGGAAAGTCGTCATCGTCGTTGTCGCTCAAATGTTCGTAAATTGGGAGATGCAACCGAACTCCGTAAGTGAGATGATTTTAAGCATGCTCTGATGATATCGGCGCGTGTTCCTTTTGTTACTACAGGCAGTGTTTGCAGAAAATCGCCCGCAAAAACAAAAGTAACACCACCCATTACAGCATCAGAGTTTCTGAGGTATTTGATAGTACATTTGTCCCATATAATTAACCCTTTCGAGACGGGGTTATTTTCTGAAGTCGTGCCTCATATACGGGGATTTTCAGATCCTTCGCATGCGTGCGTCTCCCGCTCTTGAGTATCCGCGCTTTTTAGCGGTTGCCGTCTTTTGGGACTGATGCGCGACTAAGCAATATTCTTCTAAATCGGCTTCATCAAGTTTTTTCTTGTTTCTCCAACTTATAATTTGAAAACTCACTACAATGAAACCTTTTTCTCACAACGGTAATCGTTCATTGCTCGACAAAATACTAAGTTAGGATTATCAGATCAGGCGACGTAACTTTCGCTTATTGATAATTTACAGACATGTAAGGACAAGAAATTATGCTTTCTCCCTATAAAAACCACGCATCCGTGCGCTTCCGGTATTATAATGCTATTTTGAGTAGTTCGAAAATATGCGTCTCCCGCGTATAAGTCAGTGAGCGATTTGCGCGTTTTAGCGGTTCCCGTCACGAAAGGGTTAAAGATGTTTTTCGTAAAAGTTTCCCGAGTGGCCCATTTTTACGTATGGAACAAACTGACTGTTACTCTAGTTAGACTGTCAGAGGTAGCTTAAAGGTGGATTGTGCTGTTTTCCCATCATTTAACAGAGTAGCGGCAATCCCCGAAGAGGCAACAGCTAGTCCATTTCTCCCGGATTGTCTCACTTTTGCCTATACCAAATTTGCAAGAAACGATTTGCCAGTGCCTCCAGAGGCGTCAAGAAAAGTTAAACGTCTGTTATTAAGCACACAGTGAATTTTGTGCATCAAAAGCTCGTTTCTGGCCTTTAACTAATTTCGGTACATTTTCATTAATAAAAACTGACAACTCATTGGTATCCTACGAACGTATCAGTAGTATGCCCGTTTCATTCTTATGTGGCCGAAGCCGAATATCGAAAGTGTGCTAATTCTGTTTCGAAGAATTCAATTCCGATGACGTCCGCTGCGCCTGCGTAAGGAGACGCGACGCGACTGAGCAGTGTTCCCAACCGAATAGAATAAAAATTCCCTCAATGACGTTTGAAAATTCCCTATTTCCAGAAAAATTCCCTCTATCAGTGGCGCAGCCAGGATTTTATTTTGGGGGGGGCTGAACTGAAAATTTTTTTATGATACAGTGAATAACGAAAGTTGCAAAAAAATAAAGAAGAAAGAAATAACGAAGAAATTAATCTTTGGGGGGGGCTGCAGCCCCAAAGCCCCCCCCCTGGCTGCGCCAGTGCCCTCTATCATCCGAAAAAGAGGAGTTTGTCGTAAAGACCTAAAAAAAAGGAAACCACTTCCTCATGTCAAAATTCCCTTTCACGCCCTAAAATTCCCTTCAGGTACATAATTCATTATGATTAAGTAATAAAACAATATATATTTTATTTTTCAATTTCTCTATAAGAAGGAAAACCAGCTTTCAAAATTAAATATTTAAATGTTTATTTCAAAATTGCAAAACGAGAATAAAAAGTTCGGGACGTTGTGAATTCACAAAAACAAAAAATTTATGCTTGCTACGAATGCTACGCGCTACGCTATGCCTTGCGGATAGATAACTAAAACTGAATAATAATAGAGAAATCTTTGTCTGGTTTTTGTAACAGGGATGCAGGGCTATAAAAAAAAGTAGGCCGAATTTTGGTAAATGTGCGCAAAAGCCCCCAAATGACTGGGAATTCCAGTATTCTCAGATTCCGAGTATTCCGACCTTCAAGTTCTCGAACGTTGCAATTTGCAATTTTTATGACCCTTTTCCGCCTACTGGCATGCACTTGAGCAAGCTCTTGTTATTTGCTAGGGTGGTTTGGCCATAAAACATTTGTTCGAATCGTGTTGTTGTTCACATTCTTGCATTATTATATTCATTGGGAATTTTCCAACGAATTCCCCATTCAGATTCAACGAATTTCAGACAGCGCTACAGGACAAGAAATTATTAATTTATTGATACACAATTTTTATTTCCCATCAATGATAAAAAAAATTATATCAATTGTTCGAAAATTCCCTCATTTGGGTGATTTCAGGAAAAAATATCCCTTTTCCCTTTTGAGTACCAAAATTCCCTAAATAGGGAAAATTCCCTCGAGTTGGGAACACTGCGACTGAGCTGCCGTCACGCGATCAGATGTAAAAGGCCACGCCCCCTTCTCCCGAAGCGAGCACTAACGCAAACCGAATTAAACCGAAGCCCTGGCGCGTCTTCCGCTGATTTGGCTGGCTTTCATACGATTTTTACCCGATTCACTTTGCAAAACCGACTACCACGTGAAAGCCTTCTTATTTTTTGGTGTTTTATATAGCCTATGGCACTCTTGAATAATGTGGCTTTCTATTGGTGAAAGAATTTTTAAAATCGGTTCAGTAAATCCCGAGATTAGCCCTTTTCATTTAACAAACAAACTTTACCTCTTTATAATATTAGTATAGATTGTCTCTAGCTTTGCTTGCATTCATTGGCTTTTGTAAAATATTTCTTATAATTTCTGGTGTGACCTTCCATGTTTGATGTTATTTTTGAGTACCTATGTTAAAGAAGGAGAGAACTTATTTTTTCATTTCCAGTTTATTTACTGATAGTCTCCAGCTTTGCTTGGATTTATTGGCTTCTGTAAAATCTTTCTTATAATTTCTGGAGTGCCCTCGCATGTTCAATGTTATCTTTGAGTACCTATGTTAAAGAAGTAAAGAAGGCTTTAGCTTTAATGCAGAAAAATCTGCATACAAAGTTATGAAGAAGTTGTTTCACACTATTTTATCGGCTCGTGGAACCACAAATTTTACTCTGAGCCAAATTCTCTTCTCTTTCCATAATTTTTAGGAATAGAATATATGAAATCACTAATAAAAGAGTAGAATACTTATTCCTGCCTTTCGCAAATACAAAATTGAACTGCAGTGCGCATGCGGTGACTTTACGACCCTGCGCTCGTGTAGGGTTACGATAGATCAACCTGAGTCAGTGATCGAGTTAATAGCACCGTACTTTCCGAACACGGGTTGGATGTTCGGGTTAGGTAAACGAACGCGAAGGTTACGGATCGAGTTAACACGAGTGAGTTTCCGAAAACGCCAACTGATCTTTTGCTCAAATGGATAAGTTGATTCAATGCGTGAGTTCAACAGATCACTCTCGGCTAAATATATGGAAACTCTGGCAAAAACTGCTATCTCTTCCACAAAAACAATGAGACAAAGAAAGCAACGAGCACAAAGTTGAGGTTGCGATGCCTGGAAGCTAATTTTTATTCGAATAATTTTTCCGTAAAGAACTTTGAACATATTTCAATCAACATGTCTTTGTCGAATTCTCTCGTAACTTACTATTCAAAAATACTCCCATGCATACAAACAAAACTCGAAATCCACTAGGACTAATAACGTAATAAGCTAGCTAGACAAAGCAAAACTCAAAACATACAGTCTTTTATCCGACAAAGGGATTCGAAAAATACGGCGGCGGTAATTCTCGAAGATAAAAGGGAAAATTCACTTACCTCGGGGATAGCAACCAAATAACCAGCATAGTAAACCAACATCATTTGAGAGAGAGCCAGAATAATGCCGGCCAGAAGGGCGTCTTTCAGCCTAATTGGCATCAGGGCGTATGTCAAGTACGTGAACACGAGGGAGAATGTCGTGCCCAATAATGGACGTTCTCTTTCGCAGAAAAACGATACACATACCTGAAAAATAAATGGTAAAAGAGGTAAATTAGATGAAGGCAACTAATTCAATAGGTATAGGATGAGTGTGAAAAGTTAGAATGATATATTCGATTCAATTTAAGAAAAGTCCTGAACAGGTGCTTCTGAGCACTCGTTCATTGGTGTTGCAATGAGACTGATATCTCAAAATTTTTATAAGGATTGAGATTGATACTAAATATATGAATGCAGAATCTCAGCACGATCGGAATTATATTCCGGAAATTATTCAGAAAATGAAATACTTATGTATAAAAATATCGAAATTATATGCTTCCGTTTTCACAAACTTTTTTAAAATATCCGTGGTCATTCACTTCGTCAATTCGCATCTTTAAATTCGATTTCATTCCAATTGGAATGGAATGGAAAGTACAAAAATTGAATTCTATGGTTCTGATGATGCGATCCTCCCAAAATTTCGCATAAATATTCAGTATATCAGTTTTGATTCACAAAATAAATTTCACTAGAATCGGTTATTCTGCTATGGAAATACAAAGATTCTTCTTTTCAATATTCCAATTGAATTTTCTATGGTTATGTTACCACTATGGCCATAAAATTCTGCATGAACATTCAGTGTATCCTTATCGTTGGAGACCTTTTCCAGCTCAAAATTCAAAAATTACAGACATTTGGCAAACGATATAACTCCTTTATGTAGAACGAGCGCTCAAAAATTCAAGATATTCTGAAGAAAATATGCTGAATTTTTTTTAAGTTACTCCCTGAGCCAACTGGCTGGAAATGTCCCTGATAAAAAATGATACAATGCCATAATAGTTATTTATGTACCAAGTGCGTTATATGGATCCTAACGCCCGAAGGGAAACATTCGGCCCGAGGGCCTTTGGCCCGAGGGATGAATGTTGCCCGATGGGCGTTAGGATCTAATAACGCTCGTGGTGCATACAAGATTTTATTTTTCACGAATATATCAAGAAATCGAAAAAAACGAAAGAAAATGTTGAATTTCTGACATTTCTTAAATTACATCATTTTTCGATGTCATTCTCATCGGAAAATTAATGGGAACTGTCAGATCTGTGTCATGTGTGTTTACGTGTGGGAAGTGCTTGAGAATATTTGTTCATTGTGAACGAAATAGGCCAGATTCAAATGAAACAAGGTATGAATATCCTTTGTCAATCCTTTTATAACGTTTATTACTAAAAATATTTGTTTCAGGAACGATGAATTTGATGGGATTAATGAAATAAGATCGGAGTAAGGGACATTTCCCAAGCGAGTTCACAGGACAAATATGCCCTAGAATATTTGCAATTTTGAGAAGGAAAATAAATAGATACGAATAAAACAAGGTACGAATATCCTTTTTGAATAGTTTGAGAACGTTTATTAATAAGTATATTTGTTCCAGGAACGATTGAATTAAAAAATTGAGTGAAATTATAGAAGGAAGTACGTGACATCTGTCAAGGTGGTTCAGAGCGGGCGTTATGATCCATAATGCCCGCTAAAATGCCCACGGGCATAATGAGTGTATTTATAGCAACCGTTTCTAAGGTAAAATAAACATATAATGTACAAGTGAAAAATAAACCTTATTACGTCAAATTGAAGGAAGCTGATAAAAGTCACACGTTCATGATTGATTGATAGTCGCCGAAGTCACGAATGAAACGGAGGAAAAACAACATGAGAAACGAAGAGGACTTCGAATGAAAAAATTTAATACTTATTATTTCGGACTCACCTCCAGTGTGACGAACGTTACCAAAATAAAATACGAAATGATTATCAGGTAAACTTCGTTCATGGCTGGTTTCGATAGCACTGCTAGCAGAACTGCAAAAGAGAAATACACATTGTAATATGAATACTATACCTATTCTAAAATTCGGATTATAATTTGGATCTTTCTTGAAATGAACTAAAATATTTTGAGAAATTGAATGTGAAACCATAAGAGAATTTTATTTTTTGAAAATCTAATCCACGAAAACAATTTTTGAACGGGGTTGTTATTTTAAAGCCCCAGTTATGGGACCAAAACAAAATTGTGTGAGTAACATCTACTTAATGAATCATATTATGTATAGTTTTATGACTCAGTGTTATTAAGGACTCCTAAAAAAATTAAAAACTGTCAACTCGTCATCGCCTTCCAAAGGCTGTATCTTGGAAGGGAGGTCGATTTCGAAAAAAAAATTATATGAACTACCCCCGCTTATTTTCATCGAGGAATCATCTCTCAAAGTCCTTCGCATTTGTTTACAGACACCCTGTTTATCTTTTCAAAGCAAGGCATTGAATCAAGGATCAAAAATAAAAAATTTGTAACAATAAAACAAAATCAGATATGCTGAACGAGCTTATTAATCTCCTCTCTCGACCATTTATTCCTCTAGGATCGATCAATCGAGAAACGTGGCAAATCTTGGAGAACACCTTCAAGAAGGAACTACAAGACTGAGGTATAAATAGAACGTGAAATATCTCGCCCGCTCGGAAATCCATTTCATCGGTCTTGGGGGTTCCTTTGTTGCACGAGCGACTAATATTCGAAGGTTTCCCTCCTCGTTGTTTACCACACGGCCTGTTTTCAAGCTGAAGACTTAGAACTCCGAGTTGCTTGTACGGCCGCAGGCACTGAAAGGATTTCCCATGAAAAATTGAGTGCATGAATATTGAATATTGTTGGCATCGACGTATTCACGGTTATGGAAATACTGAAAGGTTGTTATTCACGATATGAGCGGTTTGAATTATGAAATGTGGTCGGAAATATGTGGAAAACATCACTTCGAATTTGATCACAATACAGGGTGTCTGTAAAAAATTGCGAGGTACTTTGGGAGATGATTGCTCGATGAAAATAAGCAGGGGTAGGCGATGACGAGTGGACAGGTTCAATTTTTTTACGGCTTCTTAAAAACATTGAATGAATGTTCTAAGATATTGTATGTCTATGACAGGAGATAAAGATGTTCTATAAATCTTTCTGAAGGTTTAATTACTAATTGTCGGAGTGAAATTATATCCGTAATATTTCAATTTCACAAATAAAACTTTCTTTCGATTGACAAAACAAATTTTGATATTTAAACTATGTCTTAGAATATTCATTCTATGAAACATAAGATGAAATGCAGTGACCATAACTGCTTGTAAGTTTTTAATTTTTCCGAAAAAAGTATCAACTGTTTCGAAATTATCCAAGAGACTCTTTTTCTCCAGAATTGAATGAAAAACCTTTTTTTTTGAAAATCTATCCCACGAGAACAATTTTTAAGCGAAAATCATAGGCGGTTGTTTTTTCAAGAAAATAATAAAGTAATGAAATCTAAAAAATGTATGTGAGCAATATCTACTTTGTGCTTCATATTATGTATAGTTTCATGACTATTTTCAAAAATTAGGAGATTTTTTTATGGCAAAACTGCCGGTCGAAATACTTTTTAAACCGTGTTCTTCAAGAGTATTTTATTCTACTTTTTGCTCCAGGTTCGGAACAAAAATTTGCGGAAATGTATAGCTTTCCTCTTAACAGCTAAGTGAGTAGAAAAGTAACTTTTTATGTTTTGGAAATATAATCTCCAATCATATTATGCAAGTTCATTTCATCATGAAACTGTCATAAAAATTATCAATAAGCCATTCGATGTTTCATTATTTCTATAAACCAATCAGTGGCGGCTTGCAGTGGCGCAGCCAGGATTTTGTTTTGGGGGGGGGCTGAACTGAACAATTTTTGATGATACAACAAATAACGAAAGTTGCAAAAAAATAAAGAAGAAAGAAATAACGAAGAAATTAATCTTTGGGGGGGGGGCTGCAGCCCCAAAGCCCCCCCCCTGGCTGCGCCAGTGGCGGCTTGTCCTATGAGGCCTCACCAAATAAATTACGGAAATCAGAAATAAATATCAAGTATTATATACATTTTTGAGGATAATTTTAACATCTACATTTTTTGACTGAATTACTTTTGTGATGAAACTCACCGTTTTGCTGAAAATCGCGAAAAACACATTTTTCGACCTTTGAACTTGAATCATTGGGAACTTATTTATTATTATATTTTGAACAATTTTACCGATTTTCAGCTTGTTGGGATTTTATGTAATGTCACCCTCATTTTTTGGTCTGGATTGACCGAAATATCTACCCTTGATCCGCGATCTTTTCGTTTCGTTTCATCGGCAAGCTGCACATATTCGGGTTAGTCGGTAAGCGGAAAATAGCGAAATTTCACTCTGTTTTGGGTTTATTGGGTTTGTGCCGTTCGTGGTTCCACGTTTGCTGGTAGGTTTGTTTTCATTTTGTTCATTGACTTCGGTTATGGCTACCAGAAAGCGAAATGCCTTCAGCAGAATAAGTGAGTCGTCTCAAATTCCCAAAATAGATACAGTACTCGTGATATTACAGATTTTTCAATAAAACAGAAACAGTTTTTGAGTCATTCCTATGGGTATGTACAATTCAAGAAGTTATACGAACTATTCTAAATCTGGTGACTATCGGCGCGGTAGGAAAATCGAATCGGAGGTTTCAAAATGAGAGTACTACTGGCCTACTGGCAGTGTAACTCTAATCAAATTATTTTTGGCAGTGTTAATAATACCTACATGTTCCGAGGGGGTTTTGTGAAAAACTGGTTGAAGCGACTTGAAAAACTTATCTTAGGGCAATAACCACACAATAAAACGCTAGAATCATTGAAGCATTAATACCGAAGGATTTTTTAAGTGAAGATAAAATTAAAATTTTGATTTTTTCATAATGATAAGTATGCAGCTGACAAAAAGAGTTTATAAGATTAATAATTTTTTGATGTGCCTCATCACTTTATTCTGTCACAAGCCGCCACTGGTTAAGCTACCAAACCTGTAAAAATCATCTCCATATTATGAATTTGCGGTAAAATATCGATCAGCTCAATGAGGAGGAAATTTCCAAGGCGTTTAATCTCTTTTATGATGACGAAAAACCACTTAGAAACTCGTCACAATCTTTCATCATCCTCAATTACGTTGAAGGATCGTCCCTTTCCGCGGGTAAAAAACCCATTATTGGAAGACGTTCCTTGTCAATATTTTACGCATTCACAAGTTCACGATGGGTCCTGCTTGATAGAATCGTCTGGCATACAAACAGACCCGAAATAAAACCAATCCTTCTTTTTCGATTGATTGTGCCGGAAAATGTTCAGCTCGTTACATTTTCCACGACGTCCGATGAAGGTTCGTTCACATTTCCCACGCTCTAGTTGAAGAGAAGATCGGATATTGAAGTGTATTCAGGGAATTTATTACGTCTGATCACCTCGAGGAAGTTTTGGGCAAAACGAGCTTCATTCGTTTGAATATATGGGATATTGTAAAGGGTTTTCCAATAAGAGGTTTTATTTTGATATTCAAAGAAAAATGCCATTCTTCAATATAAATGATCGGATGTTTATTTCATTATAAAGAAGAAGCTATGCCGTTAATAGTGGAAAGTAACATCAGGCAAATGACCACCACGACCAAGCTTACAGGACCATATCCTTTTAATGAAAGTTTTCAAAACCATATCGCAAAGTGGCTGCCCTATGTCCTCGATAGCCTCACGAATTCCATCTTTGAGGTCTTGAATCGACGCTGGGCTATTGGCGTAGACCTTCTCTTTCACGTGGCCCCAAAGGAAGAAGTCGCAAGGTGTTATATCACAAGATCACGGTGGCCAATTGTGATCACCTCTTCGAGAAATAACCCAATCAGCAAAGACACGACGTTGTTGATTATCGGCCGGCTTGAGTTCTTGCGTTAACTGAACTTCATAAGCCTCAGGACCCAAATCTTTAGGCAAAATACGGTGTAATGACGTTTGTGGAATGCCTAATTCCAAAGAACGACGAGGAATGGACAAACCTGGGTTTTCTTCAACACATTCGGCTACAGCACCAATATTCTCGGCTGTTCTTGAGCGACGTGCACGGGTTTTAGTCTTCACATCACTAACTTGTTCCAACAGCTCGAATTTTTTAACCAATTCCTTCATTGCAGTCCGACAAGGTGCTTCACGACAACCCAAAAATGCTCAAGTTTTACAAACCGTCTCTGCCAAATTTACACCATTTTTATAGTGAATTTTAATAATTTCAATGCGTTCTTGAAGCGTGTATTATTAATGGCGTAGTTTCTACTTATCAAATGTCAAAAAATGACAGCTTCAAACCTGACATCTACCGAAATAGCGGGCTATTCAAAATAACACCTCTTATTGGAAAACCCATTACTTTAACTGTATGAAACTCAGGAATCTATGCGGTTTAAAGAAACATATAATTGGATCTTTATAAATAAACTCATTATCATTTGAAAAAGATTTTTCTTCACTTCTGCTATAGAATATACAGGGTGTTTCTGAATTGATACGAATGGTTTCATCCCCATAAATGCTTAATGGCACGCAACTGAGATATTTTTAAACTAACAATTATCTTTTAAATCTCCGTTCAATTTATGACAAACAATCTCATCTGCCTTTTTTTCGTATTGGGCGCCGTTTTATGTAGAAAAATGAAGCATCTTGATGTGCATCTCTTCTACATAATATGTTGTAGAAACGACCAATACGCATAAAGATGTTTTATTTCTCTAAATAAAAACGGCGCCCCATGCAAAAAAAGACAGTAAAGATTTTTGTTACGATTTCAACGAATAATTCAAAAATAATTGTTAGTTCGAAATATCTCAGTGGCATAATACTTTTTTTAGTCAGTATTCAACTAAAACTTTAACACCTTGTTTTTCTAAAAAACTTTATAGGTTTTCACTCCCAGTCTCTGAAACAGAAATAATTAAAAAATTTTAATTAAGATGAAGTGCTCCAGCTAGAATCTTTCTCTTATTTGTCAGGAGCAAATTGGTCTTGAAAAAATTGTTGCCTAACTGTAAACTGGCATCAATTCAGAAACAGCCTGTATATTTTTCAAAATGAAATTCAATCAAATTGGAACCAAATCTCAAAAATTCCAATTTGAACAGTACATATTTCGAATGGTTCAGAATGAACAAATTGCAAATATTCGAAGATAGATATGTTATGAGTTTTGTCTCTAAAAAGCGAAATTTTTCATTTCTTACATTTCAAGTCGGAAAATTATTGGAAATATCCGTCATACAATCTAAAACTCACCTCCGTAGATGGCTATACAACATCCCGAAGTGGATATTAATACCAGAGATTTATCCAGAGGATCGAAGCCTATTCTGGAGTTTGAATTGAGTAATCTCCCAGACGATGAGGAACTACGATACATCACGATTATATCTGTGGTCGCCAGAAGTAATAGGACTACGCACAATAAAAGTAATAAGGACAGTAAATTCGTCATGTTGCTTTGGTTCATCTTCAGAAAATATCGCTGGTACAGCATTTCCACCTGAAAAAATAAATAACCAGATATAAAAATGGAGATACTCCAGTGCGAAATAGTTATTTTTCTATTAAGTGCGTAAAATGAGTGTTTTTTTCATGGCATATGAGAGTTAATTTCACTCGAATGTGCCATGAAAACACGAATTTTATACGCACGAAATACAAACAACATTTTTTGTACAACTGTGAGTGAATGTGAATTTACGTCTACTGAAATATAAAATGATTGAGACAATGCTTCCAATATAATATTTCTATGCATGCATTCTTTACTTTTTTTAACGGTGAAAAAAAGTAATCATTTACACATCCATAGTGATGAAGAAAAGTCAAGTTTTTTTGACAGTTGAAAAAATAGTTATTTATTATACAAGGGAAAAAAGTATTAGATTTTAGCTCGAGGTTGTGTTGTTTCCCGACTCGAAGCGGAGGGAGACAAAAAGCCGAGAGCTAAAATCTAACATTTTTCCCGTGTATAATACATTATTTTTTTCTGTGACAGGAAAAACGACCATTTAAAAGTGAAAGAAATATAACTTCTCAAGAAATTACTTTTTTCCCCGGGAAAAAAGTGAGTAGGTACTTTTTTCCCGGATACATAGAGACTCATTTTTTTGACAGGGAAAGAAGTAATTCCGTAAAAAGTCATATTTTGTGACCTGTCAAGAGATATAAAATGTCACATTTTTTTTGCCGTCACAGAAAAAAATATATTAATGAGATGGTCATACAAATTAACTCCCTCAAAAATTTTTTTACAGAGTTTTTGGTGAAAAATTACTCGGTTGTTGTAAAAAGAATAACTTATAGTGAACAGAATTATGCTTCTTCTGCTAGAAAGACAAATTCAAAATTGATAGAACCATGAAATTTAAATTTTCTATTGCATTATGTGAACTTAGCGAAGACAATCAGAAGTTTTCAATTGATTTCTTTTATTATCTATGGTATCAAGATATTTCTCAATAATTCAGGATCTAACTCAAACTAATTTCATATTCAGCAGCACAGTAAAATAACACCCCGAAAAGTTACTATAATTTGCATTCAAAACTGAATTATTCAAGAAAATTCGAATCTGAAAAGAATATTAATATACCCTTATTATGAAGGGTTTTCCGATAAGAGGTGTTATTTTGATATTTGAAGCAAAATGCCATTTTTCAATATAAATGATCGGATGTTCATTTCATTATAGAGAAGAAGCTATGCCTTTAATAGTGGAAAATAACATCAGACAAATGACCACCACGACCACGCTTACAGGACCATAT
Organism: Propylea japonica; assembly: GCA_013421045.1. Taxonomy (NCBI): domain Eukaryota; kingdom Metazoa; phylum Arthropoda; class Insecta; order Coleoptera; family Coccinellidae; genus Propylea; species Propylea japonica. Next base: position 31,970,693 of record CM024240.1, read on the forward strand.
CCTTTTAATGAAATTTTCCATAACCAAATCGCAAAGTGGCTGCCCTATATCCTCGATAGCCTCACGAATTCCATCTTTAAGGTCTTGAATCGACGCTGGGCTATTGGCGTAGACCTTCTCTTTCACGTGGCCCCAAAGGAAGAAGTCGCAAGGTGTTAAATCACAAGATCTCGGTGGCCAATTGTGATCACCTCTTCGAGAGATAACACGGTCCGGAAACTTTTCCCGCAAGAGATCAATAGTTTCGTTGCTTGTGTGGCACGTTACGCCGTCTTGTTGAAAGTATACATTGTCCAGATCAATACTATCCCATTTCGGCCATAAAAAATCAATAATCATCTCTCGATAGCGCAATCCATTCACCGTAACTGTTCCTCCAGGACTTCTTCAACACTTTCGGCTACAGCAGCATTATTCTCGGCAGTTCTAGAGCGACGTGCACGGGTTTCATTCTTCAAATCACTAACTTGTCCAAATAGCTCGAATTTTTCCACCAATTTCTTTATTGCGGTCCGACAAGGTGCTTAACGACGATCGAAAAATGTTCGAGTTTTACGAACCGTCTCTGCCAAATTTTAATAATTTCAATGCGTTCTTGAAGCGTGTATCGTTCCATTTTTTTTAATGGCGTAGTTTCTACTTGTCTAATGTCAAAAAATTAATGACAGCTTCAAACGTGACATCTACCGAAATAACGGGCTATTCAAAATAACACCTCTTTTGGAAAATACTTTATACCTATCCAAAAGTCTCTTGTTTTTATGGTTGCTACGATTTCGCTCATATGTTTGAGCCGGCCCTGTATGGAGCAATAACATGATTGTAGGGTAGAAGGTGGAAAATTGGCAACAGGTCAACATCTCAATTGAGCTCTTTCGTCCAACTTCGTACAGGTGGAACGACGATAAACCTTTTTTTTTCATCTCAGGCTCGAAGTAACAAGATAGATTCGCGGAAGTTCTCCTACATATAACGATATTTTCTGCACTGAAAGTTGTAACTGTTACAAACGCCATACCTATTGTGGACTAACGAGGTCAAAAGTTTTTTTCACATCATTTCCACCATTCAACTTGGAATGTTTTCGAAATTGATAGATCAGCAAAGTTTTTTTCGAATTTTTTTGCTCTCAGTTTTAGGTTTAGATACCTATTAGATATAATTGGTCGAACAAGATGAGAGATCAATATTAATTCGTAGATGAGTAACATTCATGATTGTCCGCTGAAAAGAAAATCACAGGAATTTTGAAAAATTTTTATTTCGAAATTAAAAATAAGGGGTTTTCCAATAAGAGGTGTTATATTGAATAGCCCGCTATTTCGGTAGATGTCACGTGTGAAGCTGCCATTTTTTGATACTTGACAAATAGAAACTAGGCCATTAATAAAAATGGAACGCTACACGCTTCAGGAACGCATTGAAATTATTAAAATTCACTATAAAAAGGGTGAAAATTTGGCAGAGAGAATGTTCGTTAAACTCGAACATTTTTGGGTCATCGTGAAGCACCTTGTCGGACCGCAATGAAGAAATTGGTGGAAAAATTCGAGCTGTTGAGACAAGTTAGTTATGAGAAGAATAATACCCGTGCATGTCGCTCAATAACAGCCGAGAATGTTGCTGCTGATCTCTCGAAGAGGTGATCACAATTAGCCACCGAGATCTTTTGATTTAACTCCTTGCGACTTCTTCCTTTGGGGCCACGTGAAAGAGAAGGTCTACGCCAATAGTCCAGCGTCGATTCAAGACCTCAAAGATGGAATTCGTGAGGCTATCGAGGACATAGGGCAGCCACTTTGCGATTTGGTTATGGAAAATTTCATTAAAAGGATATGGTCCTGTAAGCGTGGTCGTGGTGGTCATTTGCCTGATGTTATTTTCCACTATTAACAGCATAGCTTCTTTTTTTATAATGAAATAAACATCCGATCATTTATATTGAAAAATAGCATTTTTCTTTTAATATCAAAATAACACCTTTATTGGAAAACCCTTCAGCTACATCGTCAATTTTCCGAATTATGAATTTCAAACTATATATGTTCCACAAAAAATCATTTAAGAAGTTGATCCTCAGAAAATCATAGAATCATTTCATCGGTTAAATATTGAAACACTGTTTACAACGATGCCAACTGTCCACTCTGTTTTGAATCGTTATTCCCACTAATTCTATTTTCAATATGTATTGAATCAAAAATAAATTACTAGAAATTTTAAGTGAATAATTGGATAACTATATATTTAACACTATCTACCTTTAATGCTGTCACCTGAAAAAAATATTCATTTTAACATACTGTGCCTATTCTCATTGAAAGAAGTCGTGTATAAAAATTGCAAAACCAATCCGCTTTCAGTCAAGTAATCAAATTACACATACGCTCAAAAACATTCCACTGCCCCTGGGAATCGAAATGAAAACGATTTCATGCATTAATCATATCATTTATTCAATTACCCCACCAATCTTCACATACGCAAACACAAACATTTAATTTGATCAAAACCAATTTTCCCCAAAATTTCAACACAATTTAAACCAAGATTTATACATTCCTCCATTCTCAAACCGAATAAATCCAGGAAACGCTAAACTTTTTGCCTACATTATTCAAACTAGGGATGGTCGGTTGGTCCTTCATTAATTATTTATGAAAATAATCCTGCGGCTTTCATACTCAGTAATTTGGACAGAACCTCTCGAAACGAGTAGCCCTCTCACTCGAAACGAACTCGACGGTAAATTCTTTTCTGGAATTCGGGACTCCAGTGTATGTTAATTTTCTTTATAGGTTCAGAGCTGGGAAGCGAACCGATGGAAAACAGAGTTTATATAATTTTTAAGTGATTCCGTCTAGCCAAACAGAGGGTTTTCCAGTAGGATGTTTCATTTTGAATAGTCGCTATACAGGATGGACCTGAATTACATGCGGTTTCAACAGGAAGGTGCCACACAGCTCACCTACGTTGAGTTATTGGTTTATGCCGAAAAGCCGACTATGTTGGGAGATCCCAGAGCGAACATTGAACATGCTTTGCGCTCTATTTAAAAAAGAATTATCCAGTTCTTATTGAAAAATGAAATATGTGAAAAATAAATAATTAAAATAAATTGAATTCTATGGTTTTGATGACATTCAGTATGTCAGTCTTGATTTACAAAATAAATTTCTTTGGAATCAGTTATCCTGTTATGGATATATAGAGATTCTTCTTTTTAATATTCCAATTGAATTTTCTATGGTTCTGTTGGCACTATGGCCTCAAAATTCTCAATCAAAATTCGGTATAACAGTCTCCATTCACAAAAATTTTTCACTTGAATCGGATATCCTTTTATGGAAATTTAAAGATTCTTCTTTTGAATATTCCAATTGAATTTTCTATGTTTCTGTTATAACTATGGAATTTTGCACGAACATTCAACGTATCAATCTTTATTTATAAAATAAATTTTATTGGAATCGGATATTTTTCATGGAAATTTGAAGTTTCTTCTTTTCAATACTGCAATTGAATTTTCTTTGGTTATGTTTACACTATGGCCACAAAATTTAGAATGAGGCTTATTATGAGCATCTCGCATACGGCCACAACAATTCATTTCGATGGGTTTCGTTTTATCTGGAATATTGAGGAACAAAAATTTTGAATGGCCATATTTTATGGAACACCCTGTACGATTTGGCTGATTAACGAACTTAACCGAGCCATTTGGGAACCGAACTCACCCTGAAAATCTATCTGTAGGACAATCCTTTCGAAAGTTATTGTGCTAACGGGCGGCCGGACGGCCCCACGGACAGAATTAAATTTGACTACGAATTCGTCATCAGGAAGTAGGACCCTATCGTTTAAGATCATTTTCGGCTCAAAATTCGAAAATTACAGACGTTAGGGCAAAACCATATAGCCCTCGTTTAAGGAAAACGAGTGCTCAAAAAAAACATTCTTACTGAATTAACAGATCAGGTCTAAAGCAAGCATTTTGCCCATTCAAAAGAAAAGGCTCAACATCAAAATCTATCGTGATCAAAAAACGAGTTAAAGTTGCTCACTGGGCTTCTCACAGCTCATTGTTTTTTGAGATATCATCTGAACAGATCGTCCACAGAAACCACCGAGCACAGAGTATGCCAATGCAATGTTTTGTGGAAACTACACCATTTCCAAGTGTATTTCAGAAAGCGTCAATTGTATTTCAGAATAGTCAATTGTATTTCAGAAAGCGTCAATTGTATTTCAGATTAGTCAATTGTATTTCAGAAAGCGTCACTTGTATTTCAGATTAGTCAATTGTATTTCAGAAAGCGTCAATTGTATTTCAGATTATATCATATGTATTTCAGAACCCGTCATTTGTAATTCAGTGATGTTTTCTGAAATACAATTGACGATTTCTGATATACAATTGACTAATCTGAAATACATATGATATAATCTGAAATACAATTGACTAATCTGAAATACAATTGACGCTTTCTGAAATACAATTGACTATTCTGAAATACAATTGACGCTTTCTGAAATACACTTGGAAATGGTGTAGACTTACTCTACCGGGAAGCACGACCTTGACGCCAGCCCAAATAAGAAAAAAGTATCGTGGAAAATAATCAATTTTGCGAAGGAGGTTACATTCCTGGGCAAAATATAGCTCTACACCATTTCCAAGTGTATTTCAGAAAGCGTCAATTGTATTTCAGAAAGCGTCAATTGTATTTCAGAAAGCGTCAATTGTATTTCAGATTAGTCAATTGTATTTCAGATTATATCATATGTATTTCAGATTAGTCAATTGTATATCAGAAATCGTCAATTGTATTTCAGAAAACATCACTGAATTACAAATGACGGGTTCTGAAATACATATGATATAATCTGAAATACAATTGACGCTTTCTGAAATACAATTGACTAATCTGAAATACAAGTGACGCTTTCTGAAATACAATTGACTAATCTGAAATACAATTGACGCTTTCTGAAATACAATTGACTATTCTGAAATACAATTGACGCTTTCTGAAATACAATTGACGCTTTCTGAAATACACTTGGAAATGGTGTAGTACGGTAACGCGCTGAAGAGCTTATTGGTTGCAGTACAGAAAGGTAGTTATCTTATCTAATCTAACTCTGTTTATACCAAAGATTCTCAAGAGTTACCTGCACGTTTTTGAATTGAAGGTTGCCGCAAAATTTCCTCAAGAACTTCTTCAATTTCCCAGAAAATCCTCTGGACTGATTAACTTTGTTATGCGAGACAAGAAGATCAGCTTCTGTTTCTTTTCCTTCGTGTTCTGGACTCGAATTTGCAACTGAATCGGATTCTTTCAGGGGAGGTGACCTAGAAACTCCCACCTGAAAAAAAATAACATATCTATTTTGTTGTTTTCAATTGAAAATTAGCTACCAAAAACAAATTTATCAACAGGCATTGGACATGATCGAGAATTATGAAATACAGTGGAATTTCCTTATAACTAAAGCTAAATCCGCAAAAAAAATTCGTTATAAAGAAATTATGTTATACAGAAAAAATTTTTCCATAGTCGGTAATGTCGCGGTCGACTTCACTGATAAATTTAAGTTTATCATTCAAACTTAAGCACTTCCTTTTAAACATTTTCGCACAACCAGGGGTGTATATTCAAAACTGTTTCCGGAGGATCTCTCTGCCCACCGTAATGATTTAGTTTGAGGTCGGGATTTATTACGTTGGTCCAGAAAAATTTCGGAAAGAACCCACCCTTATACCTTCTTACCAATACCCAGTCAAAGAGTGATGTTCTTCGAATATTTCGTTATAGAGAGAATTTACTTTGTTTTAGAGTGTGTTTTTTTAACATGGAATTTGGATTCAAGGTGCAATGTCTTGTACAAAATTCGTTACACAGAGAAATTCGGTATACAGACGTTCGTTAAAGGTAAGTTCTACTGTAATTTTTAACTTAACATGAAATAAAACAATCTTTTTGGAAGAATATTAACCCGGTTGCAAAATGGCGACGGAGCCGGATACGTTTCCATTTGAAGAAACAGAAATTTGCAGGTGAGTGAAAAAATTTTACATGGTGGCCATAATTGTTGAAGTACAACTTCTCAATCCTAAAATATAGATCAGAATGAATGCACATTTCTGTCATCTTTTGTCGAGAAACTTATTATTCTGTCAACCGTATTGTTGTATCTTCTATTGTTTTTGATTTATAAGCAAAAATTGACATTTGAGCAATTTAAACTTTGGTCTGAGTCTCTTTTCCTTTTTGTGCTATCAACCTCAAAGAAAAATATTTTCGATAGGCTCAATCTAATTTTTGTGGGGGGTTTTCTTTCTAATTTATTACATAAACTTTCTTTTATGGAAAGAATAATTACTTCAAAATAATCACCATTTTTTCTTGTTTCCAAAATATATAACATTTTATATATCCTCAGCAGTAATTTGATCAAGCCACTGAATTACCATTGAAAAAGTATCTGCATAATGTTTTTGTTTCAAGTTTACCTATAGCACAAAAAAACCGAGATAATGACCAGTTGAAATTGCCCAAATGTCAATTTTTCTCTATCTGCATCAGATGAATTTTTGCGCCTTTGCACTCATCTGCAAATTTTCATAAATATTGTCCCTTTCATTCGACAGATATATACTTGGTTCCATACTTTATCCCAACCCTGTAAAAATAGACGCTGTTCGAAAAACAATGCTGACATGAAAAGCTTATCTTACTGACAAGGAATTATTTCTTCAATATTTCGGCAACAAACCCTATACTGGTATTAGACGTTGTTATAGTTCTTATACATCACTGTTATTATCGCAGATATTTATGATTGATTAATCAACATAACAAACCCAACAGAGAGAAATTATTAACGTCTCACTAGACCCCAATCAATGTTCAATACCTTCGGGCGGTGTTGCCACATCAATCTCGTATATTGCCTGCCATCCCAACTTACCGGCATCAAACTCGAAGACAAGCTGGTCTTATCTTTGGACCCGAAGTGTTCTGTGACCTGCCAGTTACAGATATTAGGAAAGATATACAGGAAGTCCCATATAAAACAGGAAAATTGAAGAGATTTCCATATCAACAGGAAGTATATTATCAGCAAAGAAATTGTAAGTACATCAGATGCATTTTTGCACCATTGCTCTACAAAATTTCATGATTATTATCCTTCTCGTTCAAAAGATATTACCTTGGATCCATACTTTTTCCCAATCCTGTAATTAAATGCCTATTCTTGTGTTTTCCGAATGGCAACAGACCCCGACTCTTTCACCATTTTGCAACCAAATTTTTTATTTTCCAGGAATTTTGTTTGATTTTATGTAACAAAAACATCTCAGTTTTCATGAATTCGTGAAGTACGTTCAAAGTTCTTTCAACAGATTTAAGTATCGTCTTTTTCTTTCAAAAGATATTAATTTGGTTCCATACTTTATCGCCAATCTTCTATAAATAGACGCTTTTCGAAAAACCTTATCCTGTTATCTGACAAAGAATCATTCCCTCAATGTTTTATCAACTAGCCATCTACAAACCCTTATTATACAGATTTGGAAATTCACATCTGAAACATACGATATAAAATGCATCAGGCAGAGAATTCTTCCGTCTAGTTGCACAGATGAATAGTCGAGATAATCACGTTCTGTAACTGAATGAATTCCGTTGACTTATTGCAATAAACTAGTCTTGCCTCTCTCTTATCACAGTATGGTAGGGAACCTGCTGTACACGTATAGAATTATTTAATTTGTCAGGCTGCCCAAAATACTCGATTCAAATATTTCCTGTTGCCTACCATACTTAATGAATTATGCTCCTACCAACGATAACAGAGAGACAAGACTAGAATATTGCAATAAGACAACGGAATTCAGTGTGTTACAGCACGTGATTGTCTCGACTATTCATCTGTGCAACTGGACGGAAGAATTCTCTTTCTGATGCATTGTATATCGTATGTTTCAGACGTGAATATCCAAACCTGTAGACCTTATACATCACTATTATTATTGCAGACATTTATGATTGATTAATCAATATCACAAACCCAACAGAGAGAAATCATTAACATCTCACTGGACCCCAATCAATGTTCAATATACCTCCGAGCGGTGTTGCCAAAAACACATCAATCTCGTATATTGCCTGCCGTCCCAACTTACCGCCATCAAACTAGAAGACAAGCTGGTCTTATCTTTGGACCCGAAGTGTTCTATGACCTGCCAGTTACAGTTATCAGCAAAGATATACAGGAAGTCCCATATAGAATAGGAAAATTGAAGATATTTCCATATCAACTGGAAGTATATCATCAACAAAAAAATTGTACATCAGATGCATTTTTGAGCCATTGCAAAATTTTATGATTATTGTGCTTCTCGTTCAAAAGATATAACCCTAGATGCATACTTTTTCCCAATACTGTAATCGAATGCCTATTCTTGTTTTTTTTCCAGATGGTAAGATAACCCGTCTCCTTCACCATTTTGCAACCAAAGTTATTTCTTCCAGAATTTTGTTTTATTTTATGTAACAAAAAGCATCTAAGTTTTCATGAATTCGAGAAGAACCTTTGAAGTTCTTTCAATAGATTTAATTGGCGTCCTATTCGTTCGAAAGTTATTATTTTGGTTCCATACTCCTGTTATCTGACAAAAAATCATTTCCTTAATGTTTTGGCAACTAGTCATCTACAAACCCCTATTATAGATCTTATACATCACTATTATTATCGCAGACATTTATGATTGATTAATCAACATCACAAACCCAACAGAGAGAAATCATTAACGTCTCACTAGACCTCAATCAATGTTCAATACCTTCGGGCGGTGTTGCCACATCAATCTCGTATATTGCCTGCCGTCCCAACTTACCGCCATCAAACTCGAAGACAAGCTGGTCTTATCTTTGGACCCGAAGTGTTCTATGACCTGCCAGTTGCTTTTTCTGTGTCCTTCGACCGTCCCCGCGGGCAGGGGGCTCATGTTGACCGTCGAAGGGGTGGAATGACCATTCGTGCCGCCCCCGAAGGGTTCGTGACCGATGTTGCCGCCCCTGGGGTTCTGTTTTAAACTGGTCCATTTGCGGGTACATCCACGTCTGGTGTCCTGAAAGAAACGAGGGAATTAACTTCGAGAAGTTACAGTTCTTCACTTTTTAACTTTGTATACATCGAATGAGTAGGGGAGTTTTTAGGTTAGGGGTGCATATGTGTACTGCGCTCTGCAAAAGAAGAAGAACGGAAGGAACAAGTGTTTTTGAGCCCTACGTGGAATAGTTTTAACTCAAGGGTGTTCCAAATTTTTCTGAAGAATTTTTTTTATAAATGTCATACATCACACTTCTGAAATGTCAAAATGTCCAGACGAATTCAGTGCGCCATCTATATTTTATATATTCATGTGTGCAAAAGCTCTCAAATTAACAAAAGAACCTTTCTAGAATTTTTCTATACAGGATGTCCCAGAAAGTTTGTGAAATCTCTCGGATTCAGATAGAACATAAAAAAATTGGATGGCCATCATTTTTTTTTCCTAGCGGCCCCCCCTACGAAGATACGACCTCCTAAATGACGCCACTGGAAATTCATTTTAGCGCAATAAATTTCAATTATTTACTTCTTTCATTATTTTTTTTTCGAAAACGGTTCATTTTATCGACACTGAACAAGAGTATCTTTTCTTCAGCTTTATGTTCAAGGTATCCAAATTTGTTTTTTTAGCACCATATCATACAGGGTGTTAAAAATGTAAGCATTAAAATATACAACCAAGTCCGCCCCTGGTAAACTGAACAAGCTAATTGAAATTTGAGTGCTGTGATCTGAGAGGTCCTTAATAATATTAATCATATCGAAAATTCATGAAATTATATCGATTAGTTTGAAACTTATACCACTAAAATGGATTTCCAGTGGCGTCATTTAGGAGGTCGTATCTTCGTAGGGAGGGCCGCTAGGAAAAAAATTATGAGAACTTGTCATCTTCATTTTTTATGTTCTATCTGAATCCAAGAGATTTCCCACATTTTCCGGGATACCCTGTTTACAATCAATCAATTTTCAGTTCGATATTCCAAAAAAGATATTTTGCCAAATGATATAACGCTCTCCCTAGGCACAAGCAACTGAGAAAATGGAATAAAAGTCAAGAGCTCTCCCTAATTAAGAGCTATTAACATTGTAACTTGGAAACTTTTTTAATTTGCATCACGGAGCTAGAGATTGAACTTAAAAATTTATCAACTTGAAAACTTTGGCGTACCCAGTATTCAGCAAAGAAAAGTTGATGAACTCCCCAAAAGAAAATTCTCCTGCGTTCTAAAATGAACTGGCAAGAAAAGAATAATTTATCCATCTATGGAAATTATCAGAAGTTTTAAAGATAGTTCAAATATTTTCCTAATTGATATAATTTGTAGAATTCAATTTCAAGAAGCTATCACTAGTTTCTTGAAATGATTTTCTTCCCCAAATTGAACTGATCCAAATAGTATTTCTGAATTGCATCAATATCTTTACAGTACATTAACTTAATAATGACACATTTTATTATTTTGAACCCATAAATTCATGTTTACTCCCCTACTAAATACAGAATTTTGATTCCATGCATTGATGGTTTCATACGTAGGCCAACATCAACATTATCCAGCTGGATTTTATGATGTATTCCGTATAAATACGATAATGTTACGTTGGTTATTGCCAGGATAAATATTCATCAAATATTTGAATGAAAATTCTTTCAATTATACGAATCACTCCACATAATAATATAACGGGAACAAGTGTTAGATATTGGGAAACAATATTTACATTTCGGTTATTTTGTGAACATTATGAAAATTCGTGTTATTCTTGTTGTATTATACTTTCAGGATGAAATAAAACATAAAACGGCATCAATTTCACTATTTATGTGTTTATTTGTGTGTCCATCAATGAAACATGGGGTCATAGTAGAAAGGAGAATAAAAAACAAAATAATAACAAATATAACATTCAATTCTTTTGCAGAAAGGAAGGGATATTATCATTCGGTATACATGTTATATGGATATTTCTCTTGTTGTTTCTGCCTGCAATGATTTTCTCCTATTTCAACACAAACTATGCGGAAATAATAATAAAACGTGGGCTTGTGTCTATCAAATCTTGATAAATGTAACGTTGTCAGATTGGGTTCATAAAGTAGGTGAGTCGATGAATCTGAGAGAAAATATAAAATTCATAAGTTTTGTTGAGCGATTTAGGTTTATAATTTCTCGTTTGTTTTTTGTCAAAGCTAACAACTGCCTGGCCTATTGAACCTATAAGAATTTGCCTAAAGTGCCAAAACTATACAGGGTGTCCCAGAAAATGAGGAAAATCTCTCGGATTAAGATAGAACATAATAAATGAAGATGACAAGTTGCCATAATTTTTTTCCTAGCGGCCCTCCCTACAAAGAAACAACCTCCTAATGACGCTACTGGAAATCCATTTTAGCGGAATAAGTTTCAAACTACTCGATATAATTTTATGAAAATTTGATATGATTAATAGTATTAAGGATCTCTTAAATCACCGCACTCAAATTTCAATTAGCTTGTTCAGTTTACCAGGGGCGGACTGGGTTGTACATTTTAATGCTTACATTTTTAACATCCTGTATGATAAGGTGCCAAAAAAACGCATTTGGATACCTTGAATATTAAGCTAAAGAAAAGGTACTCTTGTTCAATGTCAATAAAATGAACCGTTTCAGAAAAAAAAATAATGGAAGAAGTAAGTAATTGAAATTTATTCCACTGAAATTAATTTCCAGTGGCGTCATTTAGAAGGTCGTATTTTCGTAGAGAGGGCCGCTAGGAAAAAAAAGTATGGGAACTTGTCATCTTATTTTTTTATGTTCTATCGGAATCAGAGAGATTTCCCACATTTTCCGGTACACCCTCCATATACAATCAATTAATTTCAGTTCGATATTCTGCAAAATGATATCACTCTCTCCCTAGGTACAATCAACTGAGAAAATGGAATAAAAGTCAAGAGCTCTCCCTAATTAAGAGCTATTAACATTGTAACTTGGAAACTTTTTTAATTTGCATCACGGAGCTAGAGATTGAACTTAAAATTTATCAACTTGAAAACTTTGGCGTACCCAGTATTCAGCAAAGAAAAGTTGATGAACTCTCCAAAAGAAAATTCTCCTGCGTTCTGAAATAAACTGGCAAGAAAAGAATAATTTATCCATCTATGGAAATTATCAGAAGTTTTAAAGATAGTTCAAATATTTTCCTAATTGATATAATTTGTAGAATTCAATTTCAAGAAGCTATCACTAGTTTCTTGAAATGATTTTTTACATTAACTTAATAATGACTCATTTTATTATTTTGAACCCATAAATTCATGTTTATTCCCCTATTAAATACAGAATTTTGATTCCATGCATTGATGGTTTTATACGTAGGCCAACATCAACATTATCCAGCTGGATTTTATTATGTATTCCGTATAAATACGATAATGTTACGTTGGTTATTGCCAGGATAAATATTCATCAAATATTTGAATGAAAATTCTTTCAATTATACGAATCACTCAACATAATAAAGGGAACAAGTGTTAGGATATCGGGAAACAATTTTACATTTCGGTTATTTTGTGAACATGATGAAAATTCGTGTTATTTTTGTTGTAGTATACTTTCAGCATGAAATAAAACATAAAACGGCATCAATTTCACTATTTATGTGTTTATTTCTATTTTCATCAATGAAACATGGGGTCATAGTGGAAATGAGAATAAAAAACAAAATAATAACAAATTTAACATTCAATTCTTTGCAGAAAGAAAGGGATACTATTATTCGGTATACATGTTATATGGATGTTTCTCTGCTTTGTTGTTTCTGCCTACTATGATTTTTTTTCTATTTCTAAACATACTATGCAGAAATAATAATATAACGTGGGCTTGTGTCTATCAAATCCTGATAAATGTAACGTTGTCAGGTTGTGCTCATAGAGTAGGTGAATCAATGAATCAAAAAATATTAAAGTCATGAGTTTTGTTTGGCGATTTAGGTAAATAATTTCTCGATTGTTTTTTTGTCAATGCTAACAACTGCCTAGCCTATTGATCCTATGATTTTGCCTAGAGTGCCAAAACTGTAGAACCAGGACATAGGATTGATAATCTTGAGAAAACTAAACATATACAGGGTGTCCCTAAACTCGACGTCAACCCGGAACCGGGTGAAAAGGCAAGTAATGCTGGTTGTCAGAAAAATATAAAAAAAAATTTAAGTTGCATGATTTTATAATAATGGGCATTTAAAAAAACACGCAAAATTCCACACCCTGTGACAGTCTTTTCGCTCCTGTTGCCACAAATATCAACTTTTTCCAACTTTTTTTTTTGCTGTGTAACCTTGAATAATGCTTGTCTAAACTGTAATCAAAATTTGGATACCAGCTGCTCTAGGTTTCATAAAAATAGGGCTTGCATCTCAGAAAAAAAATTCAAAATAAACAATTGCCTAGCTTCAACTGACTGTATTGAAAAAAAAATGTACTACGCAAGTTTGGCATGTTTTGTCAAAAGTTGGCGCATGTAGTAAGGATTCCAAAATGGTATAATACTTGTTAAACTGTAGCTGCCGTAGTTCAAATTTATTTTCGATTGCCTTTGAATACAGTTTTTCTTGAACTGCTTCCCAGTAAAAAAGTCCAATGGATTCAAGTCCGGTGAACGGGCCGGCCACCAGATTCGACCAGAACGTCCGATCCATCTTCCGGGAAAAAATGTTACCAGTAAAAAAAATTTCCAGAGAAAATAATTTTTGCAGAAAAATTTTTCCGGAGAAATTTCTCTGGAAATTTTTTTTCTGGTAACATTTTTTCCCGGAAGATGGATCGGATGTTCTGGTCCAATCTCGTGGCCGGCTCGTTCACCGGACTTGAATCCATCGGACTTTTTTACTGGAAAGCAGTTTAAGAAAAAGTGTATTCAAAGGCAATCGAAAATAAATTTGAACTACGGCAGCTACAGTTTAACAAGTATTATACCATTTTGGAATCCTTACTGAATGCGCCAACTTTTGACAAAACATGCCAAACTTGCGTAGTACATTTTTTTTTCAATACAGTCAGTTGAAACTAGGCAATTGTTTATTTTGAATTTTTTTTCTGAGAAGCAAGCCCTATTTTTATGAAACCTAGAGCAGCTGGTATCCAAATTTTGATTACAGTTTAGACGAGCATTATTCAAGGTTACACAGCAAAACAAAAAGTTGGAAAAAGTTGATATTTGTGGCAACAGGAGCGAAAAGACTGTCACAGGGTGTGGAATTTTGCGTGTTTTTTTAAATGCCCATTATTTTAAATCATCATTAGATTTTTTTATATTTTTCTGACAACCAACATTACTTGCCTTTTCACCCGGTTCCGGGTTGACGTCGAGTTTTGGGACACCCTGTATACTGGGTATTAGAAATTTCACTGTATAATGTCAATACTGTTTCAACAAACGGCTTTCATAAGTTGCAATCATCTATTTATTTCATAGTACCTTGGAAACTTGATGAGACTCAACTGGAACTTTGTAGATTCTCTATCAATTCATGATAAAAAAATTCTTAAAATACATGAAATAGAACAAACTTTTCTGGAAAATAACAATATGGTTGCAAAATGGCGATTTAACCTGGGGTTGTTCACATCCAAAAATTCGAAATAGGCATTTAATATACCTAAATAGACATTTAATATACTTAAATGAAAAAAAATCTCAGATAAACTGAAACTCGCACTACAATATTGAATCCAACTGAAAAGGAAATAATTATTTCATCTGGAAAAAAAATCTGAATAAAGAAACATAAACATAAAATTATACTAATTCGGATTTGGGAGATGATCATTTCAATTTCCATATAGGACTGATTCTGACCGTTAATGATTTCAAATTTCCTTTCCATTTCACTTGAGAAATTCTTGTCGAGAGCTATCGTCTTTACTATCAACAATTGGAAAAATCCGGAATGAAACAAGAAAACGTGAAATTTTAAGAATTTTAAGATTTGGGGCACATTTTAACCTGAATTTATCGTTCATTCAATACAAACCAGCTTGCTGATTACTCTGCCTCAGTACGCTCCAAAAATATTTCTCTTTTCTGCGGCCTATTTCTTTCGACATTTTGCAATTATTGCTCAAAATAATTTAAACCGTAATCATTGGTTAAATTAAGATCAAATTCATTTTAATATCGTATGTTTAAGTTTGTTGTCTATTTATATTTGAATTTCCAGTTCAATTTCTTGCAAAGTTAACAAGAACACCAGGAGCATTCGCCATTTTGCATCATACGAAATCAAAATTGCTGCTTTATCTGTACAAATACGCACACCACTGATGAACGCAACATTGACTGCCAGCAAAATCACTTATATGACATTTTGGAGACTGAAAGAAATAATATCTATATCTGAAACTGGCCAACCTGAAATTTTAGTTTTTTTTATTGCTAGCCTTCGTAATCATACATCTTTTTTGCTTGATAATCTCACTGATATAAAAGGGTTCTGTGAGGTATATGAGATTTCAGGAATGCTATAAATTCCTGCACCCGAATTAGGAAACAACTGTGTAGCCACTCATTTACCCAACACAGGAATTTCTGAGGAATCAAAATTAATTCAATGAAACAATGGAACGCTGGAACATTCCGACAAATCACTGTGAGACAAAATGTCTGCCTGAAATAACGAGCAATACACTTTTCATCATTTCGCTCGAAAGCAGTAGGCAAATATGTTTCTATTCTGAAGCCTATTTATTTTGCCCTTTTGCATTACACCTGTCCATTTACCAAAATCGTTTCAACTGTAATGATTGTTTCAGGTTAGATCAGATTCATTTTGATAACCTACGTTATAGAGTTCATTGTCTATTTATATTTGTATTTCTAGTTCAATATCTTGCGAAGTATTTCCAGTTCAATCTCTTACCAAGTTAACAACTTGGGCGGCAGGTAGGTATAGATATTAGCACTATATTCGGTATTTCCATTTAAATTTTAATATAGGAACTATTCTGAAGATTAGGAATTTCGAATTTCATACTCGAAGAATAAATTTGACCTGAAAAATCTTGATTCCTCAAAAATCTCAAATGTTATCGTGTTTACTGTCAACAGTTAGGTGAAAGGGAATTCGAAAACATAAAATTTCAAGAATTCAGAGAAATGATTCACGAATGAGCATTTTTAAACGATATTCTTTCTTGAATCATAATCCATTCAATACAAACAAGCGCGCTGATATTCAAAGTATGTATCAGTGCAGTGCAATTTTATTTTTCTTGTCTGAGACCAATTCCTTCGCCTTTTTGTAATACACCTGTCCATTTCCCAAATTCATTCAAACTGTAACCATTGTTTCAGTTTAGACCAGATTCATTTCAATATCGTATGTTTGAGTTTGCTGTCTATTTATGGATATTCGAATTAACAGTTCAAGTTCAATTTACTTTCAAGTTAACAAGTACACCTGCCGTAGTAGTCATTTTGTGCTATTTTACAAATAAGTACTTTTCCTATGCAAAAACGCAAGCCACTGATGAACGCTACCCTTAATGCCAAGAATACTGCTTGTGTCTGAGAGAGTGAGAGAAATAACATATTTAAAACTGCCCAACCTGAAGTTCTTTTTTTCCTTATTGTTAGCTTTCGTAATATCACAAATGAAATATTATCGACCTACATTCATCTAGGTAATATTAAGGTTGGACTAAGTATATTTGATTTAAGGAATCCATCAAAATCCAGAAAACAAAACTGTGTAGAAACTCATTTACCCAACAGGAGAATTTCTGGAGGAATCAAAATTAATTCAATGAAACAATGGAACGCTGGAACATTCCGACAAATCACTGTGGGGCAAAATGTCTTCGTGAAATAACGAGCGATACACTTTTCATCATTTCGCCTGTAAGCAGGTTTCGGTAATTCTGTGGAGTGAGCGTAGACTCAGCGCGGCAATAAAGCTGGAAAAATCAGGGGGAGCAGGTAGGAATAGATAATAACACTACATTCGAAACGTCCTGAGCGCAGGGATGATGATCATTTATATTTAAATGTGGAACCATTAATGATTTCAAATTTTTCACTCGAAGAATAAATTCCCTCTGAAAATTTAAATTCCTCAAAAAATCTTCTGAAAAGTTATAAACAATAAGATAAACTTACGGAAGGAAACTCGAAAACATGAAATTTCTAGAATATATAAATGTTGGAATTCAGAATTCAACTACTTTGTTTTTTAAATATAAGTGTCAAGTTGTCATATAATTTTTTTTTAAGAACTTGTCATATGGTTGTCATTTTAGATCTCGAAATAAGAAGTTGCTTGTATTTGAGGTCGATTTTTGGCCCTCTACGTGAAAAGGTTCACCCATATTTCATAGTAAGGGAACTCTATACTGAAGAAACAACAGTTTCAACATGAATATGATTTTTAAATCTGCATATTTAAACCGATATTCATTTATTCACTCCTCATCCATTCGATACAAACAAGCGTGTTGATATCCTAAGAGTTTTTTGTCCATTTATATTTGTATTTCCAGTTCAATCTCTTGCCAAGTTAACAAGTAAACCTGGCGCAGTCGTCATTTTGTGTCATTCTACAAATACGTAGTTTTTGTGCAGAAACGCATGCCACTGATGAACGCAACCTTAACTGCCAAGAAAACTACTCGTCTGAAATCTGAGAGAGTGAGAGAAATAACATATTCAAAACTGGCCAACCTGAAGTTATTTTCCCCTTATTGTTAGCTTTCGTAATATCAAAAATGAAATATTGTCGACTATTTCCCTCGTCGTAATTTGCACCAATCAGAAACGCGCAATTTTGAATTACAAATGGTTTCTAGGTGGAAAAACTGTTTGGCAGGACCTGTCAGCAGTTTATTCGCGTTTACCCGCGGCAAAACTTGACAGTTGTTGTCACTCAGGAAATAGTCTTGTCAAATACCATTCAGGCATCTAATTTTTCCTGTAAAAAATCGAAAAAACACATTGCAAAGTAATATTTTGACAAAAAGCATTCGTGCAGGTGCAAAAATCCTCGTCTTCGACTCGGATTTTTGTTGCCACCAGCACTCATGCTTCTTGTCAAAATATTACTTAGCAACGTGTTTTTTCGATTCTTTTCGGAAAAATTAGATGCCCTTATGATATTACTTACGACATATTCGTATTGCTCGATCATCTAGGAAATATCAAGATTGGGTTAAGTATATTTCAAGGAATTCAACAAAATCCAGGAAACAAAACTATGCAGAAACTCATTTACCCAACAGGAGAATTTCTGGAGGAATCAAAATTAATTTAATGAAACAATGGAACGCTGGAACATTCCGACAAATCACCGCGAGTCAAAATGTCTGCGTGAAATAACAAGCGATACACTTTTCATCATTTCGCCTGAAAGCAGGTTTCGGTAATTCTGTGGAGTGAGCGTAGACTCAGCGCAGCAATAAAGCTGAAAAAATCAGGGGGAGCAGGTAGGTATAGATAATAACACCACATTCGGAATTTTCAATTAAATTTGAATATAGGAACTATTCTGAAGATTAAGGTGAAAGAGAACACGAAAGCATGAAATTTCAAGAATATAGAAATGTGATTTATAAATCTGCATATTCAAACTAATATTCATTTCTCTACTCATCATCCATTCCATACAAACAAGCGTGTTGATATCCTAACTCATCAGTACCTACTTATTTCGACTTTTTGCAATACACCTGTTGATTTCCCAGAATTGTTTCAACTGTAATAATTGTTTCAGCTTAGATTAGATTCATTTCAATAACCTATGTTATAGTTTGTTGTCTAGTTATATTTGTATTTCCAGTTCAATCCCTTGCCAATTTAACAAGTACACCTGGCGCATTCGCCATTTTGTGTCATTCTACAAATACGTAGTTTTTGTGCAAAAACGCACGCCACTGATGAAAGCAACCTTAACTGCCAAGAAAACTGCTAGTATGACATCTGAGAGAGTGAAAGAAATAACATATTTAAAACTGGCCAACCTGAAGTTCTTTTTTTCCTTATTGTTAGCTTTCGTAATATCAAAAGTGAAATATTGTCGACCTACATTCATCTAGGTAATATTAAGTTTGTGTTAAGTATATTTGATTTAAGGAATTCAACTAATCCAGGAAACAAAACTATGTAGAAACTGATTTACCCAACAGGAGAATTTCTGGAAGAATCAAAATTAATTCAATGAAACAATGGAAAGCTGGAACATTCCGACAAATCACCGTGAGGCAAAATGTCTGCGTGAAATAATGAGCGATACACTTTTCATCATTTCGCCTGAAAGCAGGTTTCGGTAATTCTGTGGAGTGAGCGTAGACTCAGCGCAGCAATAAAGCTGGAAAAATCAGGGGGAGCAGGTAGGTATAGATAATAACACTACATTCGAGACATCTTGAGCGCAGGGAACCATCACACGCCGTTGTTCTAATTGCGTGGCTCTTCTCTGCCTCTTAGGGTGCATCGTTACGTTATTTGTGGAATTTACTTTATACAATTCGGGATGGAAACTTTGTGTAGTTTAGGATTTATATTTCGGTCTCTAGACTATTTTGTTAGATGTATCTCTAGAAACAGAAATAATAATGATATATACTCAATTCTCCAAGCATCAACTCGTCTTAAGTTTAATACAACGAAGAAAATTTCACACAAATAAAATTCAATACACAGTACCGGGTGTCATTAATTCGTTGTCTAGTGAGGGGATCTCAGGATCCCGATAAGCTAGACCAAAATGTAATGAAGAAAAATTGATTACTCCAATGAATTCTACTAAAAAAAGTGCCTGTATAATGTTTCAGTTTCATGTTTATAACTTCAGTAATAAAGAAATTATGAGAACTTGAGATTGATACAAAATCTATCTATATATTAATAAAACAGGATCTATGGTTACCGTCAAAATGCAATATCTTTCAAACAGCTGCACCAAATTGGATAATTCTTTTTTTGTTGTGTTCATAATTGCTAGGGCAAGGTTTATAACAAAATATTTCCAAAAAAATTGTTGAGAAAAAAATAAAAGGCTTTCCTTTCCTTTTTCTTACGACCTATCAAACAGTCATAGAGAACTTATAGGATATAAAGATTTTGAGATTTGGACAAAAAGTGAAGTTACATCGAGTTAATAGTAAATTTAAAATTTTAATCCGAAATAACGCAGGAACTAACATATTATACAACAATTTTTTACCTATGCCATATTTTACAAATTTTAAACCTATGATGTATGAATGTATTTTGGATTGCCTGATGCCCGTATATTTATGATCACAAATCAGATCAACAGTTGGCGCTGTAGTCGTTATCTAGGTTATTCATCTATTCTGCAACTAAACGGCTGGATCGAATTGAATGAATTTTTGTGTATGCAGAACAATCATGCACACCATGCCTTACTTTCTGATTCATCAATCATGGATTTTCGAAGCCCTGAATGCCAAAGTTTTGCCTTTCGGCATAGCCTTCAAGTTGAAAAAGGACTCATCAAACAAAATGATTCAGTTGGTTGATAATTATATTCTGGACTGTTTTTCTCAATTTTTTTTATTCCTTCTTACGTGAATCATTTGCTAGCTGTCTTCAGACATTATCTCGAATTTTTGATTTTTTTTATCTAATACCACCTTGTAGAAATGGAAACTTCTTTTTTGAGATGATCCATAAAGAGATTGTAATAAATCTCGTCCTATCCTTCTATCACAAATCAATAAGAAGTTCCAGAAGCAGAATATGCGGGCTCATGACATTTCAATCGGACGATATCAATGAGATTCGTAGATAATCGAAAATCCTCCAGAGAATCTACAATTTCTTATTCCATCTCACGAGTTCCGAGTCTTTAGGCGCCGGACTGTCAAGGGAACGAAATATAACTTCCAATCTTCTTACACTTTCCAAGAAAGGAACATGCCTAAGTTTATAGCGGAAGTCCCCAAATTACGTAACGATGCACCTTAAGAGGCAGACAAAAGCTTCGCAATTAGGACAACAGCGTAGGATGGGACACTTAGCTTTTTATGTTTTAAATGTGAAAGAATGTGATTTCTCAAGATGAAAAGGTTTGCTTCGATAAATCGTTAGTTGAGATTTTAATAATAGGTTCGATAGAGATGTGTATATGTATACTTTTATAAAAGTCGAAGGAAATATAATTGGCAGTGCTTTTAGGGGTTATTGAAGATACAGACTATCGCTGAAGTTCTGTGGTATCTGCTCTTTTTTCCAATATGGACAAGCGTGCAAATGCTTCTGACTTGTATAGTATTGTTTATATATTTGCCTTCACGCATTTACGCCTTTAGACTTCTGACTGTAGGGTAATTTGAAGGCACAGGTTCATACAATAATCTTGAACAATCCTCGCATTAAAAGCCGAAATATGATGTATCAACGAAATACCAAAAAATGTATTCAAAATGAAAATTGGAAATTTTGTCGAAATGATATGCAAATGCCATCATTGCCATGAAAGCCATTTACAAGAGATTTAGTTTCATACATTATTCCGAAATGTATATTTTCTGAATCAAGGCATATTTTAATACTTTGCTACAGAAAACCAACTCAAATACTGTGTAACACTCCAGTATTAAGTTCGCTAACCAGCCAAATCGTACAAGGTGTTCCATAAAATATGGTCCCTCAAAATTTTTGTTCAATATCTCAGACGAAACGTTACCAATCGAACTGAAATTTTGCGGCCACATGCAAGATGCTCATTTTTAGCCTCATACAAAATTTTGTGGCCATAGTGTTAACAGAACCATAGAATATTCAATTGGAATTTTGAAAAGAAGAATCTTTATATTTCCAAAACCAGATATTCGATTCGAGTGAAATTCATTTTGTGAATAAAGATTGATAAACTGAATGTTCGTGAACAATTTCCAGAGGATTGCTTCATAAGAACCGTAGAGTTAATTTTTTTTATTATTGATTTTTTACATATTTCATTTTTAGAATAATTTCCAGAATATAATTCCTATCATGCTGAGGTTTTGCATTCATATATATTCATGTACTTAGCATGAATCTCAAGTCCTATAAAGATTTTTAAGGTAATAGCTTCCTTGCTTTACCAATGAACAAACACTCAAAAGCACCTGCTCAGGGCTTTCCTTGAATTTTTCTATAAAATATATGATATTCCATATTGAAAACCTGAAATTTCTTTTGATGAATGCAGATGAACTTATTTCAACGATATATGTCAGATAGCTCTCAGTAACTTATCAGCAAGTGGTGAAACAGTTCAAGAATTTTGAGACTAAAACCAAGAAAATCAATTCAATTCATCTAATCCCCGAAGGTAAACGACAAAAATAAAGGAGCACGACTGCTGAGGATCTGAAAGAGTTTGATAACTTTTTAATACAAAATAATCCATTAAAGGATAAACAGATTACTTTATTACACCTGTACAGGGTGGGCATATTTCGATGTTTTAGCACTACAACTTTTAAACCAGAGGAGATAGACAAAATCTGATACCCACTTCTCGATCTCTTTTTCTTAGAAACTATCAAAAGTAGTATTCATTTTTGGCTACCTTCTTTTGTTTTTTGAATTATTAGCGAAAAAAACATTATACAGGCACTTTTTTACGTAGAATCCAGTGGCGTACTCGCCTTTTTTGCACCATTTCTAATTACGGAGCTATGACCCAAAGTTATGTTTTTTAATTGGAAATACTAGATTTTTGTGGCATTTTCTGAAAGCTTAATTTTTTCTGATTTCAAAAATATATAACATTGTATGGTTTGTATCAATATGAGTATAGAAAATGATCAAAAACCTATTTTCATCTGAGTCTCAATATTTTCTATGGTTTCAACTGTTGATGAGCACAGAAAAATTTAGCATCGTATAATTTCCACAATATCTTTCCAGTATATTTTTCATTTCTATGCTCTTTACTCAATTTCTTCAAGATGAACTGCTGTGTTAGTTATAACTAAGATGTCTAAAATAAGACATCTTAGTTATAACCTATTGACCTTTTATTGTAATCACTATTAGGTATTGAAAAATATTTTTCCTTTATTACTTTTCTGATTGAATTGATAACTTCAATCATATCTATATGCGTTATTTCATATGCGATTTGAAATAGACTACTAAGCATTTGTGCGTATTTATTCTGGAGTGCAATAAAAATATTCTCTTGCATCCATCTCATTATAACTAAGTATATCGATTGAAACGGAGGATCATGTGGATCTTTTTGTTATTTCCAAATCCATTTCAAGATATAAGTTTTCATGAAATATATCCATGTTCGAATTTTGGAGAAATTAGTTGAAAGCATAGAAATAATGAGATTGACGGAAGGAGACTGCTCTTGTTATAGGAAGCTCCATTTTTCTGTGCTCGTCAACCATAGAAAATATGGAGACTCAAATGATAATAGGTTTTTGAATTTTTTCTATACTCATATTGATACAAACCATACAATGTTATATATTTTTGAAATCAGAAAAAATTAAGCTTTAAGAAAATGCCACAAAAATCTAGTATTTCCATTTAAAAAAACATAACTTTGGGTCATAGCTCCGTAATTAGAAATGGTGCAAATAAGGCGAGTACGCCACTGGATTCTACGTAAAAAAGTGCCTGTATAATGTTTTAATTTCAGAGCTCTATCATCAGTATTAGCGGAGATATGATTTTTTTTCGATATTGCCACTTTTCCAATTTTCGCTTATTCCTCGAAAACAAAAGAAGGTAGCCAAAAATGAATACTACTCTTGTAAGATTGTCAAAAAAAGAGATCGAGAAGTGGGTATCAGATTTTGTCTATCTCCTCTGGTTTAAAAGTTGTAGTGCTAAAACATCGAAATATGCCCACCCTGTACAGCGACCATTAATAAATTTTTAAACCAACAGTTGCATCGGTGCAAGAAAAACGGGGAAAATCCATCAAAATGATATATGTTCCCGTGTCGTCGTCGAGCGTGTTCAAACCTGTTTCGCTACAAGAATGAAACCTCCTAATTTATTTCTGTCGAGTGTAACGCGGAAAAACAAAGTGAGTCTATGTATTTCTTTGTTTTTATGGCATACCTGCACTGCGTTACAGAATTAGGGAATTCCCGCAGGACTCCCGTATTTTCACAGTTCGTCGAGTGACCACTAGATGATATTTTTCAGGAGAAAATATTATAAAAATTTCCTGCTGTTTTCGGGGAAAATGTGCTGCTAAAATACCATGAATAGTCTCACACCTATCTAGTTTCTAGGCAGAATATTGCTTTATTCGATAAAGGTAATGTTCCACATTTTACCTACTGTATGTTACCAAGATCTCTTTAAAATATAATAATGAATATTTAAGTCCATATTTAAATCCACAACTATTGTAAAATCCGTTCATTGTACGTCTGTAGGCTCTGCCTTAATAATATACCCATTAATCACAAGGGAATAATGAGATTATAATTCACTGCTGTCAGATGCTTCATGGATTTAGTTTTGATATAATATTCTTTAAATTGGTATTTCTTCAGTATTCTGAAGTACTCCAACTAACAAATATGGGCATACTTTGTCAATCGAGGGCCAAATCTACTTTTACTATATCAATTGAAGCTTTTTTTATTACAAAATATACAATTACCAGTCCTCTAAAAATTTCTCATGTGTCAACTTGACTCTTTCCATGCTTGTCATAGAAGGGTCTTTTCGCGGTCGCCAAATGTTAAAATCTTCAAGAAATATATTCAGTAGTCGTGGATAAAGTATATTAGGCTACTCGCGTATAATGGCTGTTATTCACTCGGTGATTTGGGCGCGAATAATAGCTATCATTATAAGCTCAGTGCATAATATACTATTTTCCACACCTGAGTTCGAGATTAAATTTCAATATCTTGCTTTTTTCAATACAATTCATTTGAGGAGAAGCATACTGTGTTTAGACAATTTCGAGATATTTTGTGTCTTCAAACATTTTAACCTGTTTCTCATTAGTTAAAGACATACTTCAATGGAAGGTTTTCGCTTCGAATGTCCTGGAATAGTTGAATTTTTAGCATATCACCAAAGAACACTGTGCGATAATAAACGCCCAGAAACTTTTCAGTTTGTACTCTCTGAACTTCACAAGTAAATTATAAATATTTTCTAATACCCTTATTACACCATACACCAAGGGTCGAAGATGAACACAATTTTTTACATATTTCATTTTTTGAAAAATGTTCAGGATATAATAGTGCTGAGATATTGCATTCATATATTTATAATCAATTTCAAGTCCTCCACAAAACTTTGAGGTGATGGCCTTATTTGCTCTACCAATATAAGCGAGTGCTCAGAAGCAGCTAGTGCGGGGTTTTCTTAAATTTTTTGAAGTGAATTTTTAAAATTTGGAAGCGCAATTCTTTCGTTGAACAATTCACAATTAATTGCTTAACTTTTCTACACAGAAACGTTTTTTTTCTTCATTTGCATTTTTTTATGTCTATATTCGACCATTTTTTCAGGGCTATTTGTTTGGTAAATTTTCCCCAAATGAGTTGCATCATTACACCATGCCTTTTCAAGGGTTGTTTCAAGGTGTGTCAGGAAGTAATTCCAAAATTGCAAATATTGAATAAATTGATATTTCACCTCAAGCTTGTGTTTTGTTGGAATATTTTCGAAAGAATACCATGGTATCTGTATTGATATGAAAAAATAATGATGAAAACAATAGGAAATGAAATTGAGTTTGAAAAAATCACTGCAAATGCAACTGTAACTGTTATTCTGAAAAATAAAAAAAAAGGTTTTACAGGAGATAGAAGGTGAAGCCCTGGATGGACTAAAAATAAGGCAGTAAAAGCCATGACTCAAAATCATTCATATACAGATTTGGAAATTCACATCTGAAACATACGATATACAATTCATCAGACGAGAATTCTTCCGTCTAGTTGCACAGATGAATAGTCGAGATAATCACATGCTGTAACTGAATGAATTCCGTTGACCTAGTCATGTCTCTCTCTTATCGCAGTATGGTAGGGAACCTGCAGTACACGTATAGAAATATTTAATTTTTCAGGCTGCCCGTAATACTCGATTCAAGTATTTACTGTTGCCTACCATACTAAATGAATTATGCTCCTCCCACGATAAGAGAGAGACAAGACTAGAATATTGCAATAAGACAACGGAATTCAGAGTGTTGCAGCACGTCATTGTCTCGACTATTCATCTATGCAACTGGACGGAAAAATTCTCTGTCTGATGCATTGTATATCGTATGTTTCAGATGTGAATTTTCAAACCGGTATAGGTAAAAAAGGTATGTTGCTTCATTCATTTGTTTATTATAATATGCCCATTCATTAAATTTTTGAATAAAGATAAAAAGTAATAAACATACTGCAGAATGCTCTGCGACGGGTCGAACGATGGTGCTTGAAAAACGAGCTCTCGGTAAATCCTAGTAAGACAGAGATGGTCCTCTTTACCAGAAAGAGGGTGCCTAGCAACTTACAACTTCCCAGTCTGTTTGGAGTTGGGCTCACTCTATCCGAACAAGTTCGTTATCTCGGGGTGATATTGGACCGCAAACTTTTGTGGAACAAACACGTTGAGACTCAAACGAATAAGGCCAATGTTATATTCTGGTCTACTCGGAGGGTGCTGGGTAACGGATGGGGCTTCAAACCGCACGTTATGCACTGGTTGTATACTGCCGTGGTGAGGCGTATCCTAACCTATGCCTCTATGGTGTGGTGGCCTTCTATGGAGAAGGCCGTCAACCAGAACATTATGACTAAATGCCAGAGGAAAGCTTGTTTAAGTATTACAGGCGCTCTGAGGTCTACCCCTACAGCAGCGATGGAATGTCTGCTGGGTCTCCCTCCTTCGCACCTAGTTGTGAAGGAGGTGGCTATGAAGACAGCTCTAGGAATCTGGGAACGGGGACAATGGCGCGATGGAGGACTCTTCACTGGGCACGCGAGGGCCCTCAAAATGGTTAAGGATGCTCACGCTCCCCTTCTCCAGAGAGGTGACCGCGCGGGCACTAAGTTCTACTTCGACGAACCCTACAGGGTAATTGTTCCCGACAGAGACCTATGGTCTTCATCAAACAGGCTTCTTAGTCCAGAAGGTCCCACCTGGTTCACTGATGGCTCTGTCACAGCAACAGGGTCTGGGGCCGGAATCGTGGTTCCTCACTTCAATCAGGCTATCCCTCTGGGGAAGGACTGTTCCATTGTGCAGGCTGAGCTATTTGCGGTTCTTGCATGCGCACTAGAAAACATTCGCAGGGGATACTCTGGCCAGCACATTTATATATGTTGCGACAGCCAGGGAACTCTGAAATCTCTATCTGATGTTAGAGTTGATTCTCTTTTGGTAGAAGAATGCAGGAAAGCTCTGCGTGGGCTGGGCTCTGATAACTTTTTGAAAGTAATCTGGTGTCCGGCTCATGCGGATATACCTGGTAAGGTCAAGGCAGATGAACTGGCTAGGCGGGGAGCCGGATTAGCATTTGTTGGTCCGGAGCCTTTGCTGCCAATCTGTCGCACATCTGTCAGAAGTTTCTTCAGGAACTGGCTGAACAGGGAATTTTCCTCGGAATGGAGCGCAGGGGTGGGCCTGAGGTGGTCGAGGATTCTCATTGAGAGACCGTCCTCGCGATCTGAGGTCAATAGGCTTCTGCTGCTGGAGAGGAAACAACTCGGTCTGGTGACTGGTGCATTGACTGGTCACCTGTTTAACAAGCATTTGAAGAGAATGGGATTGACGAGCTGCTCCCTATGCCGGTGGTGCAGGAGTACTGATGAAACGGTTGAGCATATTTTGTTCAACTGTGGAAACCTTACTGAGTTAAGGTCAACACACCTAGGAAATCCAACACCTTCTATTCCTATGGTGAGAGGGACCACTCCTGGCAGGCTCGCGACATTTCTGTCTTCGTGTCTGAGGAGCTGAGTCTCTATAGAACGATGCGGGTGAACAATGGGCCACTAGGCCTCAGTTCGGCCGGTAAGGCACCGCACAGAGAAGAAGAAGTAGAAGAATAAACATACTCATTATTGAGCAATTTGAAGAAAAAATATATTAAGTTACGCCAAGATGTCAAATTAGACAGAAAAATGTTGTGTTAGTAGATCCGACTCGACATTTCTACGAAATCCCCACGTTTCAGGGGTAAAAGATAGAACCGGTTCTATTTTATTGTAGCCTGAAATAGGCATCAAAATAGTCCCAGGCGCATGCGCATTTCGTTGAAATTTCAGGCGGAATCGGTCAAACCAACAAAATGCACGAAAAAGGTAAAAAGTAGAAATGGTGTAAAAGGGGTATTAGCAATTTCCTTGAATTCATCAAGAGTTCACCAAACTACATCAAATTAATGTAGATTTCACCACGGAAAACAATAGAAACTAAGTAATGATGGATTCTTTCAAGTTCCTTACCCCTTCCTTTCTACGACAATCTCTGAGACTCAGTCTTTGTTTCCAATCTCGTTTGCGGCTTGAGTCGCTACTGAACGACCTCAGCATGGGGGTGGTAGCCATTTTCTGCAATGAGATAAATTAAATTGGAATTATTGTTCTCTTCACTGATGAGTTGATTTGAATCAAGTCTGAGATTTCGATCAGAATCTGAATTCTATACAGAACTTATCGCGGTGTGTTTCCATGCAAAATTGACACGGAATCAGATATTATTCATACGAGGAGATTAATCACTGTATCTATAGTCCGTTCACGAAAGTTTGGGCCGTCGGTTGGCCATGACAATTTGGCATATTTCACTGTATATTAAAATTTTAGGTTATGTTGTTTATTTTTTTGTGAGATTGATACGCAACGTTGTCAATATTGCATAGAGTTCTCTGATAACTAGCAAGCTTGTCGGACGAGGCCGGGTACATTCGGCAACGTTGACTTTATTTTAAGTTATGACAGCAAATACTGCCAACTCCAGATAAATAAACAAACGCCTACTATGCGCTAAACTTTCGCGAACGGACTATACAACAACTATTAGCCTTTTTTTCTGTATTAGAAGAATAACCGGAATAATTCTTACGATAAATTCATCGTTCCAATCAATATAAGCCACTCTCTGAAATAAACAATTTCAAATGAGCGTAACAATTGAATATTGCGAATAGACTAGAGATCTGTTGCTAGAAGAATGAATGCTATAACCTATCTACATCCAAAGAACATTATATATCGTTCTGAATAAAATCATTAGGTACATTTTTCATTATCAGAATTAAATGCTAGCAAAAATTCTATCTGAATGCGTCATTAAAACTTCATTTCATTTCCACCCTAAAAAACTACCCCCCGATGTTTTTCTGATTGCACCCTGATATTTTTTCTTTCTCAACGATTTCCCAGTGATATAAAAAATATATTAGAACAATTTTTCATCATTTTACGTAGGTTCAACCCTTAAAAATTATGATTATAAACTGTGTCGTCTTTTTTTCATATTCACCCCTTCTTTAAATCAATTGTTTTAATTATTAAGTGGTCAAATTATGTTTCAAGGTGTTTTTTGTATGGATTTTTGTTCATTGTCTGTATTTAATACTAGCAGACCCAACAGACGTTGTTCTCTATACACAAAAATTCATTTAATTCGATCTAGCCGTTTAGTTGCAGAGTAGATGAATAACCTAAATAATGACTGCAGCTAATCTATTGATCTGATTTGTGATCATAAACATACGGGCATCAGGCAATCCAAAATACATTCATACATCCCTCACACTTCGGTACCTTCTCCTACCCGCCTAGTGCCTACCTCGGAGACGCATTTTGGTGCGATTTCATCTTCAACCTGCCATATCATTTGATGTATTCATCATAATTGAATGATGTTAAAGGCAATTTCGTTCTAAATTAAATACTGGGGATGAACGACGTATTTAATTGGATAAGGATCAATAGCGTATTCATAAAAAAATACTCCCAAATAATGCATAATTTTGAGAAACATTCGGATACCCTTAAAAGGTGATACCGAGTAAACCTTGATAGATAGATATATGCTATCGCGGACTTTTTTGTAGAACTATTAAGAAGGTACATTTCCGTCATACATTGTTTCCATGTACGTCTTACGGTTTTTGCAGCGCACCTGAAAATAGCTGATTTTGGTACTCATATTTATTATCATTGAAGTTATAGTAGGTTTCCTTAATTTTCTCGGGTGAAAAGTATAGCCTATGTTACTCAGGGATAGTGTAGCATTCTAAGGGTGAAATAATTATTGAAATCGGTCTAGTAGCTTATGAGTTAACTCGTATCAAACCCACAAACATACAAATCTTTCCTCTTTATAATATTAGTATAGATCACCAAAATTATTTCACCATAAATGATGAATGGGTCACAATTGATACCTATTATTTTTACCGATTTAACTCACGTTTCAACGTGATTTATAATCGTTTCAACATCTTTTTCAGTGGAAAATTGTTTGAAGAGAAAAAAATATGAGGGTGCAATTAAAAAATATCCGGGATTTAATTCTTTGGGAGTGGTAATCAGGAACAAAATTTCAATGGCAGATCTTTCTGAAGCTGTTGCTACCAATAATAGTTATTAAATCAACTAGGTTGTTAAAGACAGCGACTAATGGTCAAGATATTCAATAAGTTAATAGTTCGAGACCAGTAGTCGCCCGATTAATAACCCAGTTGATTAAAAGATTTTTCCGACGATCTCAATATGAATTGTGTATGGATTCTTGATTGAAATACATTCTCATTTTGCACAAGATTTACATTTGCAATAATGAAATTTCTATGTATCTATGTTCCACTAGAGTTTTGACATTTCTCGTAGTGTTTCTGAATATTTTGTGTACGGTTGCCATGAGGATTGCACATTAAAATAGCATAAATTGAGCATTAACATGGATCATTAATGATCAATTTCGTACACATTAAAATCACCTTTTATTTCGAGATCGACGGAAAAAATACTTCTTGTTCGAACTTTCTACCTTGTCAGAGAGTCGAGATATCGAGACACCCTGTATACGAATGAATAACCCACACTCTGTATAAAACTCAATTGTCATTTTCTAGATAAAATTTATTCGGAACACACAAAATATAATTGAAAATCCCGCATGTTTCACTAGGTAACAAGTTCATGGTGTATTCAAAATGTTGCTTCCTGAATACTAATGAAGAATGATTAACAAGCAGCTGTTTTTCCGTTAATGAACGGTATCGAATCGAATTTTTTCTAATTCAATTGTACAATATTGTACATCAATTCGAACTCGTTTTCATCATTACACCTACGCGACTGTTAAATCGATCATTCCGATGTATTTGTTATGGAATATTTACGAAGAGGTCAAATAGGTATGCAATTAGCTCTCAGATTATTTGTTTGAATAGGAATAAAAACCTCAGAACAAAAACGAAAAAGATTATATACCAGACAATTGTTCAGAGTATCATGAAATACGCCGCAGAGGTTTGGGTAATAAATAAGAGGAATCAAGGGAAAATCTTGGCTACGGAGATGGAATACTGGAGAAGGTGCTGTGGTTTGACCAGAATGGATAGAGTAACGAACGAGGAGATAAGAAGAAGGATGGAAGTGGAGAAAAAAGCTCTGGAGTACATAGAGGAGAAAAGATTAATATGGTATGGTCACGTTAGAAGGGCGAATGACAGGTGGATTAATAAAGTCGCTGAATGGAGCCCAATAGGGAGAAGAAGGAGAGGCAGGCCAAGAAGATCATGGCGAAATGAGGTCGACGAAGCTATGAGAAAGAAAGGACTGGAAGAAGGAGACTAGGAAGACCGGGAAAGTTGGAGAGTCTGGTTGAGAGAAGGGAGACGGCATCAGCTGTAAAAAACCCTCAATATATATATAGGAATAGGAATGATTATAGTTTGAACGTGGGTATCATGTTTCATATCGAGTTTTTGATAATATAGGATCTGTTAGAAATTCCGAAAATCGTTTATACCAATATTTTTTTTCGATTGGTCTTCAAACATCTGTTTTCCAGAAACTTCTGTGTAAGGTTTACTGAGCTAGAATCTGATATCAGAATTATTCCTACACAATTATTGATCAGATTAAATTCATCTTGAAAACTTAATTTCAGTTCAATCGAACTATTTTTGTACGTTTCGGATCAATTTACGATCCAAAAATGATAATTCCAATTAAAATAGGAACATACCTACTACATGCATATTTAAAATTGCTGATTTAACTGAAGATTTTCAGAGAAGAAAATTATTGAAATCTTTCGAATCTTCCTCGAAAAAAATTGGAGTTGCTCCTTTCGGTTTTTGTGTGAAATTTGTTGGAAAACAGTAGCCACAGTATTGAAATGGAATTAATAATAATTCTCAAGATATTCAAATTCATTTCCTCATTATGATCAAGCATTCCGAAGGTTCTCAATCCACTTCAAGGCTTTCTTTAACTCTAATAAAATCAAAAAATGTGTGTTTACAGTATTCCCTGTTTATGTGGAAAATCTTATACAGGAGAAACATCAAGACCTTTAGAGAAAAGAAAACGGGAACATAAGAACAACATCAAAAATAGAGACATTACAAGATCACAAATCGCTGATCATGTATGTTCAAATAGCGGAGATCATATGATGAACTGGAACAACACAAAGATCCTAATGACGGAATCTGATAATTATAAAAAAGAAAAACTAAGGAACCCACATGTATTTTGTTAGATGAAGTAGATAAATTGGCAAATTGTTCTGTTGGAATACATCATATTTGGATTGATTTATTGAAGAAACAAATGACACAATTAAATAAATCAACATCTCTATGTGTTGACAACTTTCAATGTCAATTAGACTGCAAATGAAAAAACACACAATTCTGAAGATTGTCTGAAGAAGGTGTCTGATATAGACACCGAAACGTTACAGTATCCTTTTCATTTATTTCCTTTTTTAGTTTTACTGTAAGGCAACAATTTTCGCAAAACCAATTTGCTCCTGACAAATGAGTGCAAAAATTTTCGCAGGAGCACTTCATCTCAATTGAAATTTTCTTAATAATTTCTGTTTCAGAGACTGGGAGTGAAAACCTATAAAGTTTTTTAGAAATGCAGAATCTTCCCAGAATATATTCCAATCGAAATCTAATAATATAATCAAAAAATGAATAAATCTCAAAGTTTTCACTCAAACTGCCAATCACGGTAACTTAATTCAGGTCAAAGCATGAAAATCTTTTTATTTTCATTTCCTCGTAACTCCAATTCGAATCTAGATCAAGTATAAACTTTAGCGATTGAATCGAAAAGGCGAATCGAGTTCATTGTGCTCAGTGTTCTAAAAAATAAAAGTGTTCTGTTTCTGGAAGCGAGGACCGCTCCGAAATTCCATTTCACAGAACCCGGAGCACTACGCAAAAGTTGGACGGAAATGCCGTATATTGCCCGAGTTTAAAGCTCTCAAAGGGCAACATAACCCTCTCAATAAAGAGCGGAAAATATTGGAACCGTATTTATTGAAGGTGTCAGGATTACAGAAATGTCCTCCTGAAAATCTGAAGTATCTGTCAGATTACAGGATGGACAATAATCCTTATTAAAAATGATATATTTTAAATCAGCTACAAAAAAAGCTGAGACACGTGGATTAGTTCTGAATTAAAAGCATATTCAGTTCCTTAGCTGAAAGCCCACCTAACTTTTTTTTCAATGCAAACAAATGTCGGGTCTAGGCTCGTTGAAAAGCTCGTGACATACTATTTTTTTATATCACTTATGTGGTTAAGATTAAGATATAAGACAAAACTCTTCATTTGCAGGACGCTGCGATTGGACGACGTAGTACACTTAAATGGTCACCAAAATCAGTTCATCAATAAGATGAAAAAAATTAAAGAGCACTGAGCAGGTGCTCTTGAGCGCTAGTTTATTGGTGGAGAAATAATGCTATCAACTCAAAATGTTGTTTAGGACTTGAGATTCATGCTAAGTATATGCATTCAAAATCTCAGCACGATCGGAATTATAGTCTGGAAATTCTTCAAAAAATAAAATATGTAAAAAATCAATAATTAGAAAAATTGAATTCTATGGTTAAGATGATGCGATTCTTATGAAATTTTGCACGAACATTCCGTATATCAATCTTCATTCGCAAAATGAATCGGATATCTTGTTCAGGAAATGTAGAGATTCTTCTTTTCAATATTCCCATTGAATTTTCTATGGTTCCGTTGACATTATGGTCACTAAATTTTGCATGGGGCTTATTAGGAGCATATTGCACGTAGCCACAAAATTTCATTTTGATTGGTTCTGTTTTGTGTGGGATAGGTATTGAAAAAAAAAATTTTGAATGGCCTCATCAGGGGTAGAACCCTATCGTTTGAAACCATTCTCGGCTCAAAATTCGACATTTGGGCAAAACGATATAGATCTCGTTCAAGTAGAACGAGCGCTTGAAAAAGTTAATTTAATGAGAGGAGTATAAGGTTAAAATAAACGTACAGTTCGAAAACTCATGCTGTTTACTCTGCTACTTTTTATTCCACTGCCTTGCTCTCCACCTACATAAATGTTAAAGTTGAAAATTCAATGCTGATCATTCCGAAATGAAACTGAACCATTCCAGAATAACAAACTCAGTGCGGAAATCCTGTTCCCAACTCGATATCCTCGAATGCACACTATTCCCAAATGCTCAGTTATTTAAATCGGGAACATAAATATCAGAACCTTTCCCAATGAATAACACGACATGATATCCTAGTTTCAAAATAAAATCCAAGCAGAAATTGCACATCGTTTATTCCTTACAGAATACTACTTCGATTCGACCATTTTCATATTTGATAGAGTCGAGAAACGTCAAGAAAGGAAATTCCTGACAAATCATAGCATGAAAACGCCTCGAGAAAAGCAACATCAGGATCTATGAAAAATTCACTATCAGAAATACATGTGTTCGGAAAATTCGAGGCAGTTGTCAATAAGTAACGACAACCGCAAACTGCTTTTGAAAATCACATGGGAAATGTCAAGATTGGAAACCCAATTCGGTTTTATATTTATTTTATTATGCGTTGAATCAATTTTCCCGATAAACAATTCTTATTCTTATGCCCTAAAATATCTTGACTATTAATCTCTGTCACTAATAAACTAGTTGATTGAATAACTATTACCTAACATAAGATCAATGAATCTGCCTACTTGTATATTCAGTTGAATATTCCAAATTAAACAATTTGAAACTTGTTGAAATGAAAATCAGTGCATTTTTTCTTCTCAAATTATGATCTAAATTGAATTATATCTAAGAGGACCTATTATTTCATTCTATGTGATTTGTACGATGTTGTAGACCCTGCTATTTTCCGTGCCACTTACTTGCTCTCTACGTAAATGTTATAGTTGAAAATTCAGAGCTGATCATTCCTGAACCATTCCAGAATAACAAACTCACTGCAGAAATCCTGTTCTCAACTATAGATATCCTCGAATGAACACTATTCCCAAATGCTCAGTTATTTAAATCAGGAACATAAATATCAGGACTTTCCCAATGAATAACACGACATGATATCCTAGTTTTAAAATAAAATCCGCGCAGAAATTGCACACCGTTTATTCCCTACAGAATACTACTCCGATTCGACCATTTTCATATTTGATAGAGTCGAGAAACATCTTCGAGAGGAAAATTCCTGGCAAATCATAACATGAAAACGCCTCGAGAAAATCAACATCAAGATTTATGAAATATTCACTATCAGAAATACATGTGTTCGGAAAATTCGAGGCAGTTGTCAATAAGTAACGACAACCGCAAACTGCTTTTGAAAATCACATGGGAAATGTCAAGATTGGTAACCCTATTCGGTTTATATTTAGTTCATGATGTGATACATCAGTTTTCCCGAAGAACAATTCTTATTCTTATGCCCTTAAGTATCTCGACCATCAATTGCTACTTTATTCTATGTCATTTGTTTGATTTTCAAGGTATGTTATACACTCTGCTATTTTCTATGCCCCTTCTTTGCTCTCTACTTAAATGTTTTAGTTGAAAATTCGATGCTGATCATTCCGAAATGAACCTGAACCATTCCAGAATAACAAACATAGTGTGGAAATCCTGTTCCCAAGTCGAAACCCTCGAATGCACACTATTCGCAAATGCCTAGTTATTTAACTCAGGAACATAAATATCAGGACCTTTCCCAATGAATAACACGACATGATATCCTAATTTCAAAATAAAATCCACGCAGAAATTGCACATTGTTTATTCCCTTCAGTATATTACTCCGATTCGACCATTTTCATATTTGATAGAGTCGAGAAACATCTTCGAGAGGAAAATTCCTGGCAAATCATAAGATGAAAACGCCTCGAGAAAATCAACATCAAGATCTATGAAATATTCACTATCAGAAATACATGTGTTCGGAAAATTCGAGACAGTTGTCAATAAGTACAGAAAACCACAAACTGCTTTTGAAATTCACTTGGGAAATGTCAAGATTGGTAACCCTATTCGGTTTATTTTTATTTCATGATGTGATACAGCAGTTTTCCCGAAGAACAATTCTTATTCTTATGCCCTAAGCCCTTGAATATCTCGACCATCAGTTGCTACTTTATTCTATGTCATTTGTTTGATTTTCAAGGTATGTTATACACTCTGCTATTTTCTATGCCCCTTCTTTGCTCTCTACTTAAATGTTTTAGTTGAAAATTCGATGCTGATCATTCCGAAATGAACCTGAACCATTCCAGAATAACAAACTTAGTGCGGAAATTCTGTTCCCAATTCGAAACCCTCGAATGCACACTATTCCCAAATGATCAGTTATTTAAATCAGGAACATAAATATCAGGACCTTTCCCAATGAATAACACGACATGATATCCTAGTTTCAAAATAAAATCCAGGCAGAAATTGCACACCGTTTATTCCCTAAAGAATACTACTCCGATTCGACCATTTTCATATTTGATAGAGTCGAGAAACATCTTCGAGAGGAGAATTCCTGACAAATCATAAGATGAAAACGCCTCGGGAAAAGCAACATCAGTACCTATGAAAAATTCACTATCAGAAATACATGTGTTCGGAAAATTCGAGGCAGTTGTCAATAAGTGAGGAAAGCCGCAAATTGCTTTTAAAAATCGCATGGGAAATGTCAGGATTGGTAACCCAATTCGGTTTTATATTTATTTTATTATGCGTTGAATCAATTTTTCCGAAAAACAATTCTTATTCTTATGCCCTAAATGTCCTGACCATTAATCGCTGTCACTAATAGACTAGTCGATTGAATAACTATGACCTAACATAAGATCAATGAATCTGCCTACTTGTATATTCAGTTGAATATTCCAAATTAAACAATTTCAAACCTGTTGAAATGAAAATCAGTGCATTTTTTCTTCTCAAATTATGATCTAATTTCAATTAAATCTAAGAGGACCTATTATTTCATTCTATGTGATTTGTACGATGTTGTAGACCCTGCTATTTTCCATGCCACTTACTTGCTCTCTACGTAAATGTTATAGTTGAAAATTCAGAGCTGATCATTCCTGAACCATTCCAGAATAACAAACTCACTGCAGAAATCCTGTTCTCAACTAGATATCCTCGAATGAACACTATTCCCAAACGCTAAGTTATTTCAATCAGGAACATAAATATCAGGACCTTTCCCAATGAATTACACGACATGATATCCTAGTTTCAAAATAAAACCCACGCAGAAATTGCACATTGTTTATTCCCTTCAGAATATTACTCCGATTCGACCATTTTCATATTTGATAGAGTCGAGAAACGTCTTCGAAAGGAAATTCCTGACAAATCATAACATGAAAACGCCTCGAGAAAATCAACATCAGGATTTATGAAATATTCACTATCAGAAATACATGTGTTCGGAAAATTCGAGACAGTTGTCAATAAGTACAGAAAGCAGCAAACTGCTTTTAAAAATCGCATGGGAAATGTCAGGATTGGTAACCCAATTCGGTTTTATATTTATTTTATTATGCGTTGAATCAATTTTCCCGATAAACAATTCTTATTCTTATGCCCTAAAATATCTTGACTATTAATCTCTGTCACTAATAAACTAGTTGATTGAATAACTGTTACCTAACATAAGATCAATGAATCTGCCTACTTGTATATTCAGTTGAATATTCCAAATTAAACAATTTCAAACCTGTTGAAATGAAAATCAGTGCATTTTTTCGTTTCAAATTATGATCGAATTTCAATGCGACCTATTATTTCATTCTATATAATTTATGCGATTTCTAAGGTTTGTTGTTCACCCTGCTATTTTCCATGCCACTTCCTTGCTCCCTACGTAAATGTTATAGTTGAAAATTCAAAGCTGCTCATTCCTGAACCATTTCAGAATAACAAAATTATTGCGGAAATCCTGTTCCCATCTGGATATCCTCGAATGCACAATATTCCCAAATGCTCAGTTATTTAAATCAGGAACATAAATATCAGGACCTTTTCCAATGAATAACACGACATGACATCCTGGTTTCAAAATAAGTTCTTCGCAGAAATTGCACATCGTTTATACCTTACAGAATACCCCTCCGATTCGACCATTTTCAATTTGATAGAGTCGAGAAACATCTTCGAGAGGAAAATTCCGGACAAATCGTAAGATGAAAACGCCTTGAGAAGAGCAACATCAGGATCTATGAAAAATTCACTATCAGGAATACATGTGTTCAGAAAATTCGAGGAGGTTGTCAATAAGTAAGGAAAGCCGCAAACTGCTTGTGAAATTCGCCTGGGAAATGTCAAGATCGGTAACCCAATATATGAAAAAGCTATGGTAACCCTGTATATGAAAACAGTCGATACATTAGTTAATATCCTCGATTATTTTGATAATGGTTCAATTATTGTATGATTATGTTATAATTTGCAATATAGTTAAATTGGAAATTTGAAGGGCTCAATTAATTAATTCTGAGCTCCAAGAGGAATATCTCAGACATTCAATAAACAAGGTCAAAGTTGTTGGGTACCATACTGGAAATATACTGTAGGAGAGCACTGGAAAGTTTCTCTCACAACAGTGGTTCAGGCGAGCATACAATGGCTCTCTATAGAATTGGCTCAAGACATATATTTCAGTTATTGTTTTTGAAAACGTGTAGGTAACTAAAGCGAATGAAATGCAATGGAGAATCAAATAAAATAGGGCAGATTTGGGTATCTTCGTTGTTTTGTCAATAGAAACTTCAAACGAATCATTGATATCTCGTGCGAAATGAAAGATATTTCAATCAATAATTTATACTCAATTCATAATGAGGGTGATGGAAAATCTAGTAACCAACTCCTGTCATTAATGAATCAGTTGATGAAAAAACCTTTATGGAGAAATGCTATAAAATAACAGGCAAATTTTTGATAACTGATTTAATTTGAAATGTTCGCCGTTATTTCGTTGCTATGGTAATGATCATCATGACTTCTCGTTAAAAATACTCACTTGTGAAAACAATTCGATCTAAAACTGCTGATTGTGATTTGATTCGACGCAAGTGTACCAATAACAATCTGAAAGAAAAAACAGTTTGAATGAAAATAAAATTATAAAGCAGTAAGGTTTATTCACTTCATTCCAAATAATTTTATTTAATAGAAGTGTACGTGAAATTTATTTTTCCAAGAACAACTCTTTTTTTTTAAGTTAATACATTATGTTCAACTCCTTTTCATTCGTTTAATGGGAAGATTCTATGGCAAAGTCCTGCTACAAACAAACGACTCACCCGGTATATTTCATTGACGTTATTTCGTGAAGTTAGTGGAAACTCACTCGATAACACCTTTATTACGCAAAAAGTAAAATAATTCATCGAAACAACTTGAATAAATACTTAAATAGTAGGTACGATTCCTTTCGCAGTAGAACATTCTTCGGATATCAATAATTATTGTTTACTTGCTTCACATATCGTTATTCTGTTAACTGAATAAACAATAAACATGCAGATAAGGAACTAATCAATTTGCGACAAATTGTGGTCATTTCTACTAATTGGAAGGTAACGATCTGGTTCAAGGTTTCGCAATGAACTCCAGTGCAACAAAATATGTCCGCACATATCGAATGAGGAGTCCAGTTTCATTTCTCATAGTTGGGAATTGACAGATAATATTATGTACGTCATGATGCAAGTGATATCGATCTATTCTTAGATAAATGTATCAATTTTTTAGCTCTCGTTCTCCTTAAACGAGTGCTATATATCATTTTGGATATCGATTGAAATATAATCAGGGGGGAATCTGCATTTCTGAAAAACTTTATAGGTTTTCAGTTCCAGTCTCTGAAACAGATATAATTGAAAGATTTTAATTAAAATGAAGTGCTCCTGCGAAAATTTGGCACTTATTTGTCAGGAGCAAATTGGTTTTGAAAAAATTGTTGCCTAAACAGTAAAACTAAAAAAGGAAAACGTTTCGGTGTCTATATCAGACACCTTCTTCAGAAAAACTTGTAAAATCTTCTGAGTTGTGTGTTTTTTCATTTACAGTCTAATTGACATTGAAAGTTGTCAACACATAGAGATGTTGATTCATTCAATTTTGAAATTTCCTGATGTCATTTCATTCTTCAATAAATCAATCCAAATACGATCTATTCCAACAGAACAATTGGCCAAATTATCTACTTCATCTAACAAAAAACATGTGGATTCCTTAATTTTCCTTTTAAAATTATCAGGTTCCGTCATTAGGATCTTTGTGTTGTTTCAGTTCATCATATTATGATCTCCGCTATTTGAACATACATGATCAGCGATTTGTGATCTTGTAATGTCTCTATTTTTGATGTTGTTCTTATGTTCCCGTTTTCTTATCTTTGAAGGTCTTGATGTCTCTGCTGTATAAGATTTTCCACATATACAGGGAATATTGTAAATACAATTGTTTGATTTTTGTGTCTCATTTATTGGTTTCGTTCTGGTTAGAATGGATCTCAAAAAATTTTGTGTTTTGAAAACAGTTCTTATGATGAATTTGCAACCAATTCTTCTTATTTTTTCTGAAAGGCCAGGAATATAAAGAATGACGTTCAACAAATTTGGTTGTTCTTGACGGTTTTCTGTTTGTACCTGATCATCATAAGAATTTTGATTAGATATTTTTCGTTCTAAATTTGAAATTGTTCTTTCTATAAAATTTGGTGGGTATTGATTATCTAGTAGAAACTGTTTAATGAAGATTATTTCATTATTTCTGATTTCAGGTGTAGATGAAATCAAAAAGGCCCTATCATAAAGTGTTTTTATAATACCTGTTTTTACATTCAATTAATGATTAGAATGAAAATTTAGATATATATTAGTGTGAGTTTGTTTTAGAAATACACTTGTTTCAAAATGATCTATAAATTTTCAAATTAGAACATCTAGAAAAGAAAGAGTAGGTTCTTTATCATTGATGTAATCTAAAAACTTATTCAATTCCTCTCTGCCGTCTTGCCAAATTACAAAAATATCATCTACATATCGCCACCAAGTTTTTGGTTTCAGTGAATATGTTACTATATGTATATGTGGGGCCATCCGGCCGTTAGCACAATAACTTTCGAAGGGATTGTCCTAGAGACTTGAAATTTTCAAGGTGAGTTCGGTTTCCAAATTGCATGGTTAAGTTCGTTAACCAGCCAAATCGTACAAGGTGTTCCATAAAACATGGCCATTCAAAATGTTTATTCCTCAATATCTCAGACAAAACGAAACCAATCGGAATGAAATATTACGGCCAAATGCAAGATGCTGATAACAAGCCTCATGCAAAATTTTGTGGCCATAGTGTGAACAGAACCATAGAAAATTCAATTGGAATATTGAAAAAAGAAACTTCATATTTCCATAACAGGATATCCGATTCAAGTGAAATTTTTCTTGTGAATGGCGAGTCTCACACATAATAATAATAAACAACCTGAACACTTTCCCAACTAAAGGGACAAAAAATACTAACTGAACAACCACCATATTTCTCATCATATCCCCAAATCCTCAAGTCCAACTCTCGGCATTAAAGTAAAATACAGTGGCAGGGTAAAAGAAGAACCGGCACGTGAAGTAGGTAAAACCTCCTGGGGCATGAATTACAGGTGCTTCACTTCTCAGCGAAATTATATATTCCCGAAGATCCCGACGCAATCTCAGATTCCTGGAACTCGGAGTGAAATCTCGCAGTCTGATGGGGTAAGTGAGTATTACTGAAAAGAACCATGATGAAAGAGGGGAATCAAATTTCAATTTAACATTATTAAATTGGTCTTTACTAGGGTATAATTTCTGAAACGTTCAAATATAAAGAAAACACTTTTGAGTCTGCGTGGGTTGCCTGGTTTGGTGGAGAAATAATTAGTTCAGACGTGTCTCCTGCTGAAAGAGAGAGCAAAACAGTTTTTATGTACTGAACTTAGTGGGTTTTACCTGACGAAAATGAAAATTAACAGTATATTTTGTGAATTACTTCACAAAATTATGTGTCCATAATTATAAATATCTCATTTAATCAATTCATTCTTCTACTCTGCCTCGAATGTAAATATGCGTTTAATTTGTGAATTAAAATACCTTTGAAGTGATATCGTTATTATGCTAACTCGTTTATTGTTTAACTGAATATTTTGTCGAATATAATTTCGTCTATATTACAATGTTAATCAAAGAATTCTTACATTTCAAAATGATCGAATTTTCATAAAATTCGATAAAAACTTTTCATAACAACCTTTCAGAAAAAATAAGAGAATTGGTTCCAAATTCAACATAAGAACTATTTTCAAAACACAAAATGATTTAAGATCCATTCTAATCTGAACGAAACCAATGAATGAGACACAAAAATCAAAAAAATGTGTTTACAATATTCCCTGTATATGTGGAAAATCAAATAGCGGAGATCATATGATGAACTGGAAAACACAAAGATCCTAATGACGGAACCTGATGATTATAAAAGGAAAATTAGGGAATCCACATGTATTTTGTTAGATAAAGTAGATAATTTGGCCAATTGTTCTGTTGAAATAGATCGTATTTGGATCGATTTATTGAAGAAAGAAATGGCATCAGGAAATTTCAAATTTAAATAAATCAACATCTCTATGTGTTGACAACTTTCAATGTCAATTAGACTGCAAATGAAAAAACACACAATTCCGAAGATTTCACAAGTTGTCTGAAGAAGATGTCGGATATAGACACCGAAACGTTACATTATCCTTTTCATTTATTCCTTTTTTCAGTTTTACTGTTAGGTACCAATTTTTTCAAAACCAATTTGCTCTTGACAAATTAGTGCAAAGATTTTCGCAGGAGTCCTTCATCTTAATCAAATATTTTTTAATTATTTCTGTTTCAGAGACTAGGATTGAAAACATAAAAAGTTTTTTAGATATGTGATTTCACCCAAAAAAAAATAACTGTTATAAACTGAATCACCTTGTCTAGGTCAACAGTAACAACCTGAATCAAATCAACTACCTCACAAAGTAATAGGCAGCCACTAAACACGGTAATGTACAAATTTCAGCAGAATTCCTGATGAAGCCACCTCGAAATCGCATTACTCCCATCTCAAATCGAAACGAAACTTCGGTTATTATTCATGAAGCTGAGTCCCACATCGCTTTGCTGCCGAAATATGACTTCGAAACACGAGAACTCAACTTCCCACATCATTATCCACTCTTCCCTTAATTTATTTATCAGCGTTGCCATTAACAAAGTGTGGAATTAAAAGCCGGCTCAGGGGGTCTTAGGCCTACCATAAGTTTATTTCCGCCGGGGCTAATGAATGAGTAACGTCTCCTCTCTTTCACCGGAGCATCAGAGTTCTTTGGGAATTTGACGTACATTTTCTTGGGTATGCATAGATAGCTCTAATCTATCACTCTCCTAAATTAGACTTTTGTGCCATAGTTTTCATTTTGTAATAGGCTCCTGTTGAGTTACATTAAGCCAGTTGAAAGTTACACTCGACAGGTTAATTTGGGATGATTATCTGTCAGTATATCTTCATAATTAGAGAAATTGAGGTGGCCATAGTGGAGTGGAAAAAAATTTAAGAAAATACCTGAGCAGGAGCTTTTGAGAGCTCGTTCTTTGGTGGGGTAATAAGACTATTACCTCAAAATTTTATATGGGATTTGAGATTGATACCAAAAATTTAAATGCAGAAACTCAGCACAATCGGAATTATATACTGGAAATTATTCAAACAATGAAAGAAAAAATAATTACAAAAATTAAATTCTATGATTCTGATGATACGATCCTCTTGAAATTGGACATTCAGTATATCAGTTATGATCCACAAAATAAATTTCACTTGAATCGAGTATCAGGGTATGGAAATAAGTATAGAGATTTTATATTGAATTTTCTATGGTTCTGTTGATACTATGACCACAAAATTTGTCTCATCTCTTTCACCAGAGCATCAGAGTTCTTTGGGAATTCGACGTACATTTTCTTGGGTATGCATGGCTCTAATCTATCACTCACCTAAATTAGACTTTTGTGCCATAGTTTTCATTTTGTAATAGGTTCCTGTTGAGTTACATTAAGCCTGTTGAAAGTGCCACTCGACAGGTTAATTTGGGATGGTTATCTGTCATTTATATCTTCATAATTGAAAAAGGCCATAGTAGAGTAGAAAAAATTTAAGAAAAGCCCTGACAAGGAGCTTTTGAGCGCTCGTTCTT
This sequence comes from Propylea japonica, assembly GCA_013421045.1. Classification (NCBI taxonomy): domain Eukaryota; kingdom Metazoa; phylum Arthropoda; class Insecta; order Coleoptera; family Coccinellidae; genus Propylea; species Propylea japonica. The sequence continues at coordinate 32,015,587 of CM024240.1, forward strand.
TGGTGGGGCAATAAGACTATTACTTCACAATTTTATATGGAATTTGAGATTAATACCAAATATATAAATGCAGAATCTCAGCACAATCGGAATTATATTCTGGAAATTATTCAAAAAATGAAATATGTAAAAAATAAATAATTACAAAAATTAAATTCTATGGTTCTGATGATGCGATCCGCTTGAAATTTTGCATGAACATTCAGTATATCAGTTATGATTCATGAAGTTAATTTTACTTGAATCGGCCCTTCTGTTGTGGAAATACAGAGATTTTCGTTTTCAATATTTCAATTGAATTTTTTATGGTTCTGTACACTATGGCCACAAAATTTGGCATGAAAATTAAGTGTGACAATCTTTATTAATAAAAGAAATTCCATTTGAATCGGATATTTCTTAATGTAAATATGGAGTATCTTCTTTTCAATATTCCAATTGAATTTTCTATGGTTCTTTTTACACTATGGCCACAAAATTTTGCATGAAGCTCATTACGAGCATCTTGCAGATGGCTGCAACATTTCATTTCGATAGGTTTGGTTTTGTCTGAGATATCAAGGAACAAAATATTTGAATGGCCATATTTTATGGAATACAATGTACGATTTGGCTGGTTAACGAACTTAACCGAGCCATTTGGGAACAGGACTCACTCTGAAATTCTCAAGTGCCTAGGACAATCCCTCCGAAAGTTATTGTGCTAACGGCCTGACGACCCGACGAACCGAATCGAATTGGACCACGAATTCGTCATAAGGGAATAGAACCCTATCGTTTGAGACCATTTTCGGTCCAAAGTCGAAAATTACAGACATTTGGGCAAAACGATATAGCACAAGTTTAAGGAGAACGAGCGCTCAAAAAGGGGAGAGAAGAGAATTGAGCCCCCTATTTTACTGACAGATATACTTACTGCTTGTCTAAATTATTCATAGGTGAAAAAAGGTATGACTCGACATTTCTATGGAATGGCTCGAAATCCCCACGTTACAGGGGTGAAAGATAGAACCGGTTCTATTTATTTGCAAGCCTGAAATAGGCACCAGAATGGGCCTAGGCGCATGCGCATTTCGTTGAACTTCAGGCGGAATCGGTCAAGCCAAAAAAAGGCACAAAAAGGCATGGTGTAATAGGGGTATATGGCTTCTACAGAGGTTGTCGGATTTATCAACGCCATTGACCTCCTTGGGTTTCCATAAGCCCGTTCGGCATTGACCTTCGCGAGCAGACGGATTTTTTAGTCACGTGACCACAGATCGTACAGATTCATCTGTAATATCTGGGAATAAACGAACGGTACAGAGCATCTGCCACAGAACATACTACTTTTATATCGTGCGTTCAAAAAAATTCGTGGTCAAGTAAGCTGTGGATTCTATTTTTCCTAAGAGTCTATGAGGGGAAAAATAGAATCCACAGCTTACTTGACCACGAATTTTTTTGAACGCACGTTAGATTATGAGATTTCAAAGATCACTATTTTGGGAAATATGCTCATCTTTTAACGATACTTTCACCCTTTTCGTAGCTCTTCAGTAAAATCTCAATTAAATGATTAGGTGAAAAGGCACTGAAAGGAAACGAGGAATGCAATATCCCCTTCTGGTCGATCAATACGGCGATAGTTGTACCGAAAGATCCTAATTAATTACACGAAAAAGAAACGAGAAAGGAATATCTCCTCCTGTCCATTCATAACTAAGTTTTTAATGAATAAATGAAAACAGAATAATAAAAGTATTAGAATTTTTCAATCTATCGGTTGTCAGACCAGGAAACTCAACATAAAACAAAAAAATATATAAAAAACATAAAACTCTATGGATAAAATCGCTTTGCTCCGTCGAAATAGACCGAGCGAAAAGATCGACGTCCGATTGCTCAGATTTTTATGACGAACGCTCCAGATGTGTACGCCCCTCAATCCGGATGTAATAAACGAACGGTTCAGATCGATCCGACACGTCCGATGTCGATGCCGAACGTCTCTCATGAATGACTAGGGTAGAGAACAAAAGTCCTACATGGTTGCTGTTCCCGAAATGCTCACCTAAGCATAACGACCACAGTTCGAATAATAATTTTCATCATCGTGATATTCTGTGAACCCGCGTCAGATATTCAATTCGGGCAAAAATACAAACGCCCGTATAAGATTGGCTTTTTAACAGCATAGAAATTCATATCGAGTAAAAAATGTCGTTTCACCGCCAAACGCCCATTTCGTTCGTTATAATTATATCCTGGAACATCAGAGGCGTATTTTTAGTATTAAATTTTAATTTGGACGCTTCGCTTGAATAGAACACACCTCTCAGGGCCATTATTCGATCTCTTTCGGACGAGAATTTCTGTTTACTTTTAATAAAAATCTCATTTAGCCCAACTTTTCAGCGGAAAATTGGAAATATTTTCCACCAGCTTTAGGGTTTGCTCAAATCATCAGAGAACGGTTTAACTTTCCCTTGGTATACGAATGGAGGGAGATTGTTCTACGACGAAAAGTTTTTCGAAAGAAAAGTATTGTATTTCCATGCTTAATTCAAATTATTCCAAAGAAATTTTTTGAGCAGTTATGTCTGAGCGCTTGTTCATTGGTGGAGCAATAAGGTAATTACCACAAAATTCTGAATAGGACTTGAGATTCATCCTGATTCCAACTCGATTTCATTTCAATCGAAAGTTTTTGAATGGGAATATCAGAATTTTTTCGACATAACGATAGACTTTTCTATGGTGGTATTGACGCAACTCCTATAAATTTTTGCGTTCTGCTTTCAATTGGTATAGAACACTGCGAAATTTCTTCATCTCGCTTGTTCATATTGGTGAAGTGGTAAATGATACTCAGTCGAAAATTTTTGCTCATTTTTGAGCGCCCAAATGTTTGTAATTTTCGAATTTTGAGCCTGAAATGGTTTCAAACGATAGGGATAGGGTTAGACTCCCTAGTGAAATTCAATTCTATCCGTCCGGCCGTTAGCACAATAACTTTCGAAAGGATTGTCCTAGAGACTTGAAATTTTCAGGCTGAGTTCGAGTCCCCAATAACTTGGTTAAGTTCGTTAACCAGCCAAATAGTACAGGGTGTTCCCTAAAATATGGCTACTCAAAATTTTTGTTCCTCAATATCTCAGACAAAAAGAAAACCATCGGAATTAAATGTTACGGCCAAATGCAAGATGCTGATAACAAGCTCCATGCAAAATTTGTTGGCAATAGTGTGAAAAAAATCATAGAAAATCCAAATGGAAAATTGAAAAAAAGAAACTTCATATTTCCAAAAAAAGATATCCGATTCGAGTGAATTTTTTTTGTGAATGGAAATCGATATTCTGAATGTTCATCCAAAATTTCGTGGCCATAGTTTTAACAGAACCATAGAAAATTCAATGGAAATATTGAAAAAAATCTTTATATTTCCATAACAGGAAATCCGATTCGAGTGAAATTTTTTCTCTGAATGAAGATTCATGCAACATTTTGTGGCCATAATGTTAACAGAACCATAGAAAATTCAATTGGAATATTGAAAGAAGAATCTTTATATTTCCATAACAGAATATCCGATTCAAGTGAAATTTTATTTTGAAAATGGAAACTACTATACTGAATGTTCATGCAAAATTTCAAGAGCATCGCATCATTAGAACCATATAGTTTAATTTTTGTAAGTATTGACTCTTTACATATTTGATTATCTGAATAATTTCCAGAATATAATTCCGATTGTGCTGAAATTCTGCATTTATATATTTGGTGAGGTAATAGTCTTATTGCTTCACCAAAGAAGGAGCACTCAAAAGCTCCTGCTCATGGCTTTTCTTAAATTTTTCTTTAAACCTTGACATAATTATCAAAATTTCAAGTTTTCAAATCGTTATTTTCATCATATTCTTATGTTGAACATTCCTAATAGTAGAAATAAACGACAGAAATCATTCCCCATTCGTTTTCAGTACAATAATACTCCAAAGCATAAAGATTACTGAAGGAAGACTAGATATTCCACAAAAAGTATAAAATTATTCTACAGGGCACACTGTTTAATTAACCGCTCTCATCTTAGCCTACTTCCAGTCAAAACATAATCAAAAGGACCGAATACCTAATTGTCTTTGACGATTTCTTCTGGCCATTATTTCTTTCCAAAAAAAGAAAAATCGGAACGGTAATAATTTCACGATACTCCAGACATTAATAGAAGTACAGCGAAATTCAGAAATCTGCAAACTTCCCGAAGTCCTTTGTCAAGGACTTTCGTCCTAATTAAAAATTCGTTCAAAGTGACATTTCTCAACTTCGGGAATGGCTTCGTCGTATTCGAAATAGCAGGAAACATAATCAACTTAAATCCGTTCGTCGTTTTGCTTGAAATTTCAGCAACAAAAGGTTAACTGGACCTAATATGTTCGGATGTTCCTGAATAATAATAATAATTTCAGGTAAAGAGTTGATTGAAATTTTGATTAGAAATAATGTACCTACGGAACTTCAGAATTAGGGAAATGAGGGCTACCGTTTTTTTTTCTCGCTAGTTGGCGCCTCTGTTGCGTGAGGTCCTGTCAAAGTTCCTTGTACTGTCATTGATTTATTATAATTATAACAAATTCATATTTATTAGTGTTCGGTGTTATAAGTCGTGTGAAAAAAGTGTACATTCTATTCCTTGAATACTGTGCAATATCGAGCATGCCGCAGGGTTGTGCAGTTCCGTATTGTTCAGAAAAAAAAGGGAACGATAAGACTGTCCTAAAGCAGCTGATGTTACCGCTTCAAAACATTCTTATTTTTGTGAAAAACATTTCAACCCTGGTTATAATAAGTGACCTAACGATCCTAATACAGAAAATCGTGAGTACCTAATAATCTTTTACATTATGTTGCTTCAGACACTTTACTTTTACAATTGAATAAATGTTATACATAGTTGTATTACTCGTAATCTACTGTTGAAAATTTTCAGCTATTCCTAAAAAAACTGAAATCAATACCTAGCCAATTTTCTGGGTACCAGGAAGGTGAGGACAGATATGAATAAAATACTAGTAGAGAGAGTTCTTGAACGCAGAAAGAAATTTGAAAATACAAGAATCGTTTCAACCGTAGAGGAAAATCAATATGTAGTCAAAAGAGCTCAACTGATACTGCTTTTTTGTCGGAACTTGATAGTAATAGAAACATACTTCGAATTGAAAATCTAATTGGTACAATTTTACTCTGGATTTTACAACTACAAACATTTTATGTTTGTTATCAATCAACTCACTAACTCGAGGAAAACATCTACTGCAAAAATATATATCAAGGACTTGTGTAAATAAATAAATTACCCTACTTTAAATGAATGATTAGTTATTAGTTAGTATACATTGATTTCTGAGGTTTTCCTTTTCGCACATACTGTTTTTTCTATATATTCGCTTATAATGATAAATGAAAGGATTGTGTGAGGATTTATTGTTCTACTCCAAGTTTTAACACTTTTCAAGTATCATGTAAGTAGGATAAAAGTCAATTCCTCTTGAAATGTTAATCTACGTCTTCAATAAACTTATTTCAAATCATGACAATGCGTTTCCACTGGAATTATCATTCCTATCATAGTATTAGGATCTGTAAAAAGAAAAACCATAACTGTAAACTCAATAAATAAGCATACTTTCCGCAAGAAATGCGTATTGAAACTCTGAACAAACTCACCTTTGAATTAGCTCTCCTTTTAGCCCGCTTAATTGGGCAACTATCTTTTGTAACACCGCTTTCAAAGCAGTGATATTCATTGATCCGTGAATCATATTTGCTGTTATTAATCTGAATATGTATGTGAAACTCCCCACATCCTCGTAAAGATTGAAAATAAACAGAATACAGATTCACAATTACGTTTGAATATTTGACAATTCAAATTATCGTGGACCTCACGCAACACTAGCGCCTCTAGCGGAAAATTCATACGCGGTAGGCCTCATTGACAAAGCCTGGACTGAATGAACATAGGGTTCTACTCCCTGATGACGAATTCGTGGTCAAATTCAATTCTGTTCGTGGGGCCGTCCGGCCATTAACACAATAACTTTAGAAGGGATTGTCCTAGGGACTTGAAATTTTCAGGGTAAGTTCGGTTCCCAAATGGCCCAGTTAAGTTCGTTAACTAGTCAAATCGTACAGGGTGTCCATAAAATATGGCCATTCAAAATTTTTGTTCCTCAATATTCAGACAAAACGAAACCCATCGAAATGAAATGTTGAGGCCTTATGCAAGATGCTCATAATAAGCCTCATGCAGAATTTCGTGACCATAGTGTGAACAGAATCATAGAAAATTCACCTGGAATATTGAAATGAAGAAACTTCATATTTCCATAAAAATATATCCGATTCGAATAAAGTCTGCAGAATTTTGTGGCCATACTAATAAGAGAAATATAGAAAATTTAATTGGAATATTGAAAAGGAGAATCTTATTTCCATAACAGGATATCCGATTCAAGTGAAGTTTTTGTGAATGGAGACTGTAATACTAGAATACTGAATTCTCATGCAAAATTTAGTGGCGATAGTGTCAACAGAACCATGAAAAATTCAATTGGAATATTGAAAAGAAGAATCTCTATATTTCCATGAAAGGATAACCGATTCAAATGATGATTCAAATTTATTATGTGAATCAAGACTGATATACTGAATGTTAGTGCAAAATTTCAAGAGCATCGCATCATCAGAACCACGACATGACATCTTTCAATAATTTCTAGGATATAATTCCGATTCTGCTGAGATTCTGCATTTATATATTTGGTATCAATCTCGAATCGCATATAAAATTTGAGGTAATAGTTTTATTGCTCCACCAAAGAACGAGCGCTCAAAAGCTCCTGCTCAGACCCGTGTCTGTAAGATGGAAAAGTATTATTGTAAAATATTCACAATTTTCGATAGATATTTTGTGGAGGATGCAATCGTTAATTCTGTAAATTTTCATAATATTGAAATAGAACATTTCCATTTTGCAAACCATTTCAATTTGCGGCTTTGTTGTCACAGCACTTTCTCGACAGCTAAGTGCTTCTCCCACCTATTCCCAAATATTCCCTTATTATGAATTTATGCTCATATTTTAGATTTTATTTTGGTGTTCCAGTTTCGATTCGGAAGACAAAATCGATATCAAATGAGGGAGAAACAGGATGGTGTTGGCGGACAGCCAAACAAATCTGTGCAATATACTGGATTCCATAAAAGAGATATCACTCGATTTGGCTCGAGTTCGTCTTTCAAACACTGTAAAATGAATTTACAGTATTTACACGGATACTGTTTCAGTCGGCTTCTTTACATATTTTTATTTGTTTATTTGTCTGATGGCAACGTTATGTCACTCAATATTGATGACATAAAGAAGCTCATTATGGCACTCAGTCCCAAAATAAATTCTTGTATGAAAAACATGTGTTTGGTCGATAGAAAATTGTCCAGGACCTCACGCAACACTAGCGCCTCTAGCGGAAAATTCATACTCGGTAGCCCTCATTATCAGTGAATATATTTCGAGTAATGTTTATATTACAAACATATTGCAACATTACTGCCATCTTGATATATGAATTATGGAAATATAGAGATTCTTCTTTTCAATATTACAATTGAATTTTCTATAGTTCTGTTGACACTTTGGCCACGAAATTTTGCATTAGAATTCAGTATAACAGTCTTCATTCACGAAAAAAACACCCTGTACGATTTGGCTGGTTAACGAATTTAACCGAGCCATTTTTGAACCGAACTCATTCAAATTTCAAGTCTCTAGGACAATCCCTTCGAAAGTTATTGTGCTAACGGCCGGACGGACGGCCCCACGGACAGAATTGAATTTGTTATCAGAGAGTAGAACCCTATCGTTTGAGACTTTTTTGGGCTCAAAATTCGAAAATTACAGTCATTTGGGCAAAACGAGATAGCACTCGTATAAAGAGAACGAACGCTCAAAATATTTCCTAAAATTCACAAACTACGTGCCCGTATGGTTCTAGAAATTTGATAACCTTCTGTATTACAACAATGAATGAGGAAATAAGCAACCACATAAAGACCAATTTGCAACTAATATCATTATTGGATCCAAATCGGGCGAATAATTAAACTATTCTGGCATAGTTTATCAAAGGGCGGTTTGATCATTATTCAATTATTAAACATAGTTGAGATCAGAAGGTTAGTAGGAAAGGAAAGAGGATAGGAATTCTAATAGCATCAATAATCATTCTTATATTATTTCAGCGTAACTTATGTCTATATCTTATAATGCAGATACAAAGAACAAAAACCAGGAAGAAAGTCGAACCAGGAAACAGAAAAAAATCATCAGCCTGTATAGTAATCTCGAAATGTACAAAATTGTCGTTTTCTTCAGATTAAATTAAACACATCACACTCAAAGTTGACATGAAAAAGTAAAACCTCATTTCAAATTCCCATGTTTTTATGAAACCTATGTAATAAACCAGAGCTCCGTAAATCTCATTCTTTATATTCTCTATTGTAGAAATCATAAAGTTGAGTTGCAAATCCCGAACGGCCATGCTGAATGTTTTTCGATGCTAAAACATGAAAAAATGAAAAATAAGTTTAATTTAACTGGCATTTTCTACTCTCATTCCGAATATATGTACTTTTGATGAACCCATTTCATTTAACTTCCCACGGTTACAACAGTCGTGAGAACGTTTTTTAGTGAAGTAACCATCAGATTTACGATAGGGATTAAAAACTAATGTTCGAATATTCTATTTTGATCGAGTCATTCCAAGTTAGAGCTGAAAAATGTATGAAAATTAAAGAATTAACATTCGTAATCCCTTTGTTCCTCCAGTTTATGATGGAATCAATCATAAAGGGTGTTTCATATCGCGCTTCTTTTTAATGAATATTATGTTGATGACGCACTGAATTCATGTAGGTGAAGGGTTTTCCAATAATAGGTGTTATTTTGATATTCAAAGAAAAATGCCATTTTTCAATATGAATGATTGGATGTTTATTTCATTATAAAGAAGAAGCTATGCCGTTAATAGTGAAAAATAACCTCACGAATTCCATCTTCGAGGTCTTGAATCGACGCTGGGCTATTGGCGTAGACCTTCTCTTTCACGTGGCCCCAAAGGAAGAAGTCGCAAGGTGTAAAATCACAAGATCTCGGTGGCCAACTGTGATCACCTCTTCGAGAGATAACACGGTCCGGAAACTTCCCGAAAAAGATCAATGGTTTCGTTGTTTGTGTGGCACGTAGCACCGTCTTGTCGAACGAAAACGTTGTCCAGATGAAAATACGGTGTAATGACGTTTGTCTAATTCCAAAGAACGACGAAGAATGGACAAACCTGGGTTTTCTTCAACACTTTCGGCTACAGCACGAGTTTTATTCTTTACATCACTAACTTGTCCCAACAGCACGAATTTTTCCATCAATTTCTTTATTGCGGTTCGACAAGGTGCTTCACAACGTCCCAAAAATGTTCGAGTTTTACGAACTGCCTTTGCCAAATTTTCACCATGCTTACAGTAAATTTTAATGATTTCAATGCGTTGTTGAAGCGTGTATCATTCCATTTTCATTAATGACGTAGTTTCTACATGTCAAATGTCAAAAAATGACAACTTCAAACGTGACATCTACCGAAATGGGGGGCTATTCAAAATAAAAACTCTTATTGGAAAACCCTTTATTTCACAAGAATATGGTCAATACCCGAAGTCTTTCATCACGTCACATGTGCTCATTTCATGTGTATTATGTACCTATTATTATGTTTCAACTTTGATTCAATTTTGACATTGAGATTTTTATTATCTTTTCGACATTGAACCGAAACACATCCTACTCAGAGTTAACGTGAACCAGCAAATCGGCTGAACAAATGCATATACATATAGAAGAAATAAATCTTTATATGCGACCTGAGCAATAAAGCAGAGCTCCGTAAATCCCATCCTTTATATTCTCGATTGTAAAAATGCATACCTACGGTTGAGAAATCTCGTACAGCCATTCTGAATATTCGTCGATGATAAAACATGAAAAATGAGTACATGCATATGTAAATGTTAGTAGGTACTTTAATTCAGAATATAACTTTTGATGAAACGATTTCATTTAACTTACCTTTGTTATGCAACAGTAAAGGGAACTTTAATGGTGAAGTTACAAGCTTTATGGTAGGGACTAGCTTTTACCCGCGACTTCGTCCGCATAAGTTTTTTTGTTTTCTCCCGGCTGTAGGTAAGTCCCCCTGCAACAATGTCCCACTATCGTGTTCCAGTCCTCAACTTCACATCAAAATTTGTTCAAAAGCAACCTAAGCTACATAATGGATAGCTCCGAATGTTTCCTTAGTAAATATAAAAAGTAAATAATGTAAATCGGTTTAAAATACTACTAACTACCTACAACGATTAAAAATCACTAACTTAATTAGTTTTCTGCCTACTGCCTACGCCTTAAGTACGATAGCATGAATATTAATAGCCCATATCCTTTTATAGGTTACTATCTATCACCTAACTAAATTTCATCAAAATCCGTTCAGCCGTTTAGGCATGATAGAGCAAAACTCCCAGCAAAAACCATAAAAAAATCACTAACTCAATTCAGTTTTCTGCCTACTTCCTACCCCCTTAGTACGATGACGTGATCATTTTGATCTTATATCCGTTTTTAGGTAACCATCTATTACCTTACTAAACGTGAAAGAGCAAAAGTACCAACAAAAACGACTAAAAATCACTAACTCAATTTAGTTATCTGCCTACTGCCTACCCCCTAAGAACGATGGCGTGATTATTTATAGCCTATGACCATTTCTAGGTTATCATCTATCACCATACCAAATTTCATCAAAATCCGTTCAGCCGTTTAGGCGTGAAAGAGTAACAGACAGACAGACAGAGTTACTTTCGCATTTATAATATTATATTATTAGTATGGATTAATGTTCGAATAGGTATGTATGATTCGAGAAGAAAAAAAAGTTCGCTGCCTAAGACATTAGCGCTGCCCAGATACTAAGGGATGAAACTTCCCAAACTCCAAGAACATGAATACCAAATCATCACCACCAGCCACGCTGAAACGCTTTTCCATGCAATGCACTTCTGCATGATGGAGGAAAATACTCCCTGGAACTTCTAGTTTCCGCAATGGAGAAACAGAGTGATTTATGTTAGTTTTATTAAGTTCAGATTGATATATATGTCTATTCACCTCCGAAGAAATCCAATGACCTCAGTGGAAAAATAACGACATGCACGAAAGGAGGCTTAATCCCAGTTGCAGTTGTTTTTTTGTGTCATTATTTCCCGATTACAGACATGCACACCCAGCGTATTCCTAACAATTACTGTCTTTAACATTAAGGTTTTGCAAGAAGTACAAGAAAGGCCTGAAAGAACAGTCTGTCAAGATTATATAAAGGGTTTTCCAATAAGGTGTTATTTTGAATAGCAAGCTATTTCGGTAGATGTCACGTTTGAAGCTGTCATTTTTTGACATTTGACAAGTACAAAGTACGCCATTAATAAAAATGGAACGATACACGCTTCAAGAACGCATTGAAAATTTGGCAGAGACGGTTCGTAAAATTCGAACATTTTTGGTTCGTTGTGAAGCACCTCGTCGGACCGCAATATAGAGAAATTGGTGGAAAAATTCGAGCTGTTGGGACAAGTTAGTGATGTGAATAATAAAACTCGTGCTGTAGCCGAAAGTGTTGAAGAAAACCCAGGTTTGTCCATTCCTCGTCGTTCTTTGGAATTAGGCATTCCACAAACGTCATTACACCGTATTTTGGTCTGGACAACGTTTACTTTCAACAAGACGGTGCTACGTGCCACACAAATAACGAAACCATTGATCTTTTGCGGGAAAAGTTTCCGAACCGTGTTATCCCTCGAAGAGGTGATCACAATTGGCCACCGAGATCTTGTGATTTAACACCTTGCGACTTCTTCCTTTGGGGCCACGTGAAAGAGAAAGTCTACGCCAATAGCCCAGCGTCGATTCAAGACCTCAAAGATGGAATTCGTGAGGCTATCGAGGACATAGGGCAGCCACTTTGCGATTTGGTTATGGAAAATTTCATTAAAAGGATATGGTCCTGTAAGCGTGATCGTGGTGGTCATTTGCCTGATGTTATTTTCCACGGCATAGCTTCCTCTTAATAATGAAATAAACATCCGATCATTTATATTGAAAAATGACATTCTTCTTTGAATATCAACATTGAATATTTATACAGTGCGAAATATATTCGGATTATTCGATATTTCAAGAGCAATTTCCTAGCGATGTTAGATACCAGAACCTTCTCACCTTCTCTTTTAACAGTGTCAATGGTTGAATGTGTGAATATCATGAAATTAAAAAAGGAAAATTCAATTCACATCTCAAAAATGATAATGGCTTTCTGCCCAGTCAGGAGAATGAATCCTCCATTTTAATTCGGCTAGTTCTCATGAAGTTAAAAGATTTCATTTTCTCAAAGTGTCATGAAAACTTAGTAGGTACGAGTCACGAGATAATACCTGAACCACATCTTTGTAATAAAAGCAAAGAAAAATTTAATAGCACCTCTTGAAATTAATCTTCCCCCAAGTAATGAATAATCTACGTAGACTGAAATATCATGCTTTGGGAATTTAATTAACCCTACCATTTCATCTTGCGAAGCAGAAGTTGAAACGACATAATATTCTGACAGTTTTATGTTCAGCAGTGGGGACGTCAGATGTCCATACTTGAAATTGAACATTTCACTGAATTATCTATGAACTAAACATTTTTTTTCTGTATTTCAAATTTGTGGAAACAACACTGAAAAATCTGCATCGCCGTTTTGTCCTATATTTTGTGCGAAAAAAGGTGTTACGTCTGATATCTGTTGATAATATGCTTCCGGTTTTATACAGGGTGTTACATAATAGTATGTCACCACTTAAGAGGATGAATATACGTATAATTTCAAGAAAAAAAGTCCATATAAACATGGGTCAGCAAAAGCTTCGTTGCGGAGCTACAGGGTGTTGAAATTTCCAAAAAAATTGGTTTTTTCTTCATAACTTCTGCAGTTTTTGAGATATTCAGTGCAAAATTGAAATGCGAGCTATTTTCAAAAGTCTCAATCATTGCACGTCCTGAATCTTAATCAGAATCTACAGGGTGTTCTTTTCCATAGCCATATTTTTCTTTTTTCCTTCCAAAATTTTTTGCGGTACGCTACTGATCAGCGTAAAATCAATTTTTGATATCTTCGTTCAATTTAGAAACTTTTTTGACTTCTGTAATTTTTTCGTATCTCTAACCGTTTTCGAGTAAAAAATTATTGAACGATTGTATTTGATATTGAATAAGCTTAAGTTGAGTCTCAGATGACGAGCTATCAAAATAAAAGCAAATTTTGGGTATACCTATCGAGTATTTCTATTATTTTTTTCATTTAGCGAATAACATACAATCGTTCAATAATTTTTTACTCGAAAACGGTTAGAGATACGAAAAAATTACAGGAGTCAAGAAAGTTTTTAAATTAAACGAAGATATCAAACATTGATTTTACGCTGATCGGCGGCGTACCGCAAAAAAGTTTGAAAGGGAAAAGGAGACATGGCTCCGGAAAAGAAAACATCCTGTAGATTCTAGTTAAAATTCAGGAAGTGTAATGATGGAGACTGTTAAAAATAGCTCGTATTCCAAATTTGGACGGAATATCTCAACAACTGCAGGAGTTATGAAGAAAAAACCATTTTTATTTGAAAATTTCAACATCCTGTAGCTCCGTAACGAAGCTTTTGCGGACCCATGTTTATAGAGACTTTTTTTCTTGAACTAATACGTAGATTCATTCCCTCAAGTTGTGACATACTATTAAGTAATACTCTGTAGATTTTTCACACTAAACCCAGTATGTGCGTATTCGAAATTCAAAGCTCTTTCAACATTTCTGAAGATATACAGGATGTCCCATAATAATTAAGAAAGTTGAGGGTATTTCCTGTTCAACCGAAAACATATCATCAACAAAAGGTATTTTGCGGCATTGCAATCACGTACAAACTTATGTCCACGTATCCAAATCATAGTCCATTCACGAAACTTTGAGCTGTCGGTTGGCCATGAAAATTTGGCATATTGCACTGTTGTTTATTTTCTTGTCAGATTGATACGCAATGTTGTCAATATTGCATAGAGTTCTCTGATAATTCGGAAGCTCGTCGGACGAGGCCGGGTACATTCGGCAACTTTGACTTTGTTCATCGTTATTACAGCAAATACTACCAATCTCAGATAAATAAACAAACGCCTACTTTGCATTCAATAATGTGTGAACGGAGTATACAGATTTGGAAAATCACATCGAAAACATACGATATACAATCCATCAGACAGAGAATTCTTCCCTCCAGTTGCACAGATGAATAGTCGAGATAATCAAGTGCTGTAACTGAATGAATTCCGTTGTCTTATTGCAATAATCTAGTCTTGTCTCTCTCGTATCGCAGGGAAACTGCAGTACACGTATAGAATTATTTAATTTGTCAGGCTGCCCGTAATACTCGATTCAAGTATTTACTGTTGCCTACCATATTGAATGAATTACGCTCCTCTCAACGATAAGAGAGAGACAAGACTAGAATATTGCAATAAGACACCGGAATTCAGTGTGTTACAGCACGTGATTGTCTCGACTATTCATCTGTGCAACTGAACGGAAGAATTCTCTGTCTGATGCATTGTATATCGTATGTTTCAGATGTGGATTTCCAAACCTGTATGTGTTATTTCTTCTCGAAAATAATCGCTCAATTTGAAACACCTTTTCCATTTTCAGTCATTTCACCGATACAATCAATATCTATACCGAGTCAGGACCTCAAAATTGAAACAGGACGACCGAACTTCATCGAAGGCTTTCCAAGTTAAACATCTTAAGCTAATTGACAACTAACGGAGGTTGGCCAACGAGAAAGGCACAAATTGTTCTGTCGAAACTGTACCAAAGTGAAACTAATTAAAGTTTAAAACTGAATTGAAACTCGGTTCGTTTGATAGACATGCGATATGTATAAGTTTGCTGAACATGGCTGATCGTATATGATGATGACTTGTCAAGATCCCTTCCATGTGCTATTTCGATTATAAAGGGTGTTTCAAATTATTTTCGTTTTCAAAGAAAAGTGAAAAATACAGCCGCAGTGGTCGTTCACAAGAAAATATTGATTTAGCTCATGCTGCTGAAGACCTCAGAGTAAAAAGTAAACATAGAGATGCCTTCGCGCATTTGTTTTGCAGCCAAGTAGAATCTGTTCATACACGCGAACAATATTCCGGCGTTGCGAACTCGTGCCGTATGTATTATTCCCTCTGAGTAAGAAATAAACACAGAGATGCACCTGCGCGTGAATAGTACTGCATTGTAATCAACCAAGCATTAGAGTGAGATGGAAAGCAATTCACTGCCGCACTGGGGTGAAGTAAACAATTGGTTAAATTTGCATTTCTCCAATTCCTGAATATAATACAACATTTTCGTAGTTTTGCCCTTGCTATAATTAACGAAATAGCCTTAAGCAACAATAAACTGCCACCAAATCATTGAAATAATTCAGTTTATGAACATCACATCGAAAAAAAATGTAAACACATCGCATCAAGAATCTAAACACTAACAGACAATGTTGCCAAACTGACAGAATCATCTGTAACAGACGCAAGCCGTTAGTATCAGAGTAGGGGAGCGGTAAACCAATTATTGTTTTTCTAGAAGATTTAGGTTTAAGCAAATTTAAGTTAGAACCATGTCTATTTACTAAACGTGATGGAAATTTTCATACAATTGTAGCACTGTATGTGGACGTTTTTTTTTGTTTTTTCGAACAATACTGTTGAATTTGGCTGTAAACCCAACTTTTCATTAGATATCGAAACATATCGATATAAGATTTCATTTTATCAGAGAAGCTATCAATGAAAATTTAATAAGAGTTGAATATTTACGGACAACAGAAATGCCCGCAGATGATCTCACTAAAAGTTTAATTATAAGTTTGTAAATCTTTTAGGGATTGTTAAAATTTAGAATATTTTATGTTGCCCATAATATTCTTCACCTATTGTGGGCAACTTTAGTTATATAGTAAGTTGGCAACCATGATCACATCTTTCATTTTGTCTATGTTCTGAATAAAAAGTAAGTTAGTCTACGTTAAGCAATACGAGAAGTGTTTCTTTCCATTTACAACATTATAAAAAAAAGTTGCATACATTTTCCAATGTTATTAATCAAAATTTATGAATAAATATTGTGATCCCCTCACTCAAGTATGAAAAACTAATAATAAGTATTTCTGACAAATATTATTATAAATATCTTCACACATACTAAACGGAATCTAAGGCGAAGCTTTTCCGATTAAACATTTATTTATACCAACTTTATAAACACAGCCGAATTGAATGCTCTGTTTACTGTACCAATTTGAAATTTATTTCGTTTTTACGGACATGTAACTAACTCTTCAAAGAAAGAACAATATTGGCGTTGAGAAATCTACTGTAATATAAAAACTAATTCAACTGTTCCGTTTGAAAAACAATCCGAACGCTTGATTAAAAGCTGAAGCTCAGAAGTTTCGTTTTATGTTTTTGCCAAGATAAAAGACAGATCAATCGTACGAAATAATGGACTGCGGAATAAAATTGGGGAAATCACCTACTCGTGGTCAGAATTCTGTTTTACAATGTTACTTGGTGGTCAACTAAGGAATTCCGATTTAAAAGGGAAATAAAACAAAAACTATCAAGTCAATTTATTTTTTTTTCTACAAATAATGCTCAGTTCTTTGGGAATTAATTTCTTGAAAATTATACTGTCAAAATGACCACCGTTTTTCTGCTGGCACTCTTCGAGTTGAACCCCCAAATTTAGAAAAACACGTCGCAAAGTTTCTGCACCGATGGCTTCAATTTCCTGGCGGGTAATTTCCTTCAACGCAATTAGAGTGCGGGGATTGTTGAGGTATACTACACTTTTGAGGAATTCCCAAAAGTAAAAGTCGCAAGGTGTCAAGTCCGGGCTTCTGGGGGGCCATGGAAGGTCTCCACGCCGAGAAATCAATTTTTCAGGAAAAAGCGCATGAATAACAGGTAAAGACCGATTTGGTGTGTGAGTAGTGGCCCCGTCTTGCTGAAACCAAGTGTCCCGATTGTATCCATCAAAGTCTTGAAGGACTGGTTCAAAAAAATTGTTCAACATGTCCACATAACGATCAGAATCCACTAATACTGCTCGGCCGCGTCTGTCTTCGAAAAAGTACGGGCCAATAATAGCTTGTGCGTGTATTGCACACCAAAATGTGACTTTCAGACTATGCAATTGAGTTTAATGTTTTTCTTTGGGGTGGTCTGAAGACCAATACCGGCAATTTTGGTGGTTTACATAGCCTTTGAGTTGAAAATGGGCTTCATCAGAGAAAAAAATGTTGATTTTGTTAATAAGTGTTCTGTAGTTGGCCACTTTTATGGAACTCCTCCATACTATTTTTTTTCTCTAGCTTCGTTTCATTTGGACATCCTCACAATTTATATGCAAAGAAATTCCCGCGTATTTTTCTACGGAATATCTAGTTCACGAGATGAGATCTTCTTGGATGAAAAATAAAGAAAACCTTTGTGATTTCAATATGCATTTTATAATAACAATATCAATTTCAATTCAATTTTCAATGTATATCAGTTGAAAAATTCCAAAGGAATTCCTTCAGAATATAAGGCAAAGTATATTTTCCTGGAACTTTGTTATTGGAAGCTATTGTAAAAACAGTAGATTATCATGGTTTTCCTTCCCTGTATTTTTTCTTGATGGAATCTACCTGCATCCGTCGAGGCATTCTTATCAAGTGTACCCTTGAATTGATCAACGAACTACACGATATGGATATTTTATATTTCCCCAGAGAAAAGAGTTGATGAAGAAGTTATTGAAAAATATTTTTTTCTGAAATGAAAGATATCATCATTCAAGCTATAGAAGACTCACATAGAATATCTATTTAGTTCATGAAAGTTCTTCTTTTATTTCAATTCCTAAGCATTATGATCAGGGTATAGATAGTTTTTTCACAGAATAATAATTGTCTTGAGGATTTTATCAGGTTTCAGAGTGACATTAATTTGTTTCGTGAATATCATCGAAAGAACAAACATACAACTGGCAACACAACTCTAGTTTTGCATATTTCCATGGAATATCATAAAGGATTTTCCAATAAGAGGTGTTATTTTGAATAGCTCGCTATTTCGGTAGATGTCACGTATGTAGCTGTTATTTTTTGACATTTGACAAGTAGAAATTATGCCATTAATAAAAATGGAACGATGCACGCTTCAATAACGCACTGAAATTATTAAAATCCACTATAAAATGGTGAAAATTTGACAGAAACGGTTCGTAAAACTCGAACATTTCTGGGTCGTCTTGAAGCACCCTATCGGACCGGAAAAAAGAAATTGGTGAAAGAATTCGAGCTGTTGGAACAAGTTCAAGAACAGCAGAGAATATTGCTGCTGTAGCCGAAAGTGTTGAAGAAAACCCAGGTTTGTCCATTCCCCGTCGTTCTTTGGAGTTAGGCATTCCACAAACGTCATTACACCGTATTTTGCATAAAGATTTGGGTCTTAAGGCTTATAAAGTTCAGTTAACACAAGAACTCAAGCCGGCCGATCATCAACAACGTCGTGTCTTTGCTGATTGGGTCGTGGGAATGCATGAAAATGATCCGGAATTCCATCGAAAAATCATCTTGAGTGATTAGGCCCATTTCCACCTCGGTGGCTTCGTCAACAAGCAAAATTGTCGCATCTGGGGCTCGGAAAACCTTAGAGTTATTTTTGAAAAGCCTCTCTATCCTCAACGTGTGACCTTACTTTTTCGAAAATGAGGCTGGAGCAACAGTTACGGTGAATGGATTGCGCTATCGAGAGATGATTAATGATTTTTTATGGCCGAAATTGGATAGTATTGATCTGGACAACGTTTACTTGCAACAAAACGGCGCTTCGTGCCACACAAGCAACGAAACCATTGATCTTTTGCGGGAAAAGTTTCCGGACCGTGTTATTTCTCGAACAGGTGATCACAATTTGCCACCGAGATCTTGTGATTTAACACCTTGCGACTTCTTCCTTTGGGGCCACGTGAATGAGAAGGTCTACGCCAATAGTCCAGCGTCGATTCAAAACCTGATAGATGGAATTCGTGAGGCTATCGAGGACATTGGGCAGCCACTTTGCGATTTGGTTATGAAAAATTTTATTAAAAGGATATGTTCCTGTAAGCATGGTCGTTGTGGTCCTTTGCCTAATGTTATTTTCCACTATTAACGGCATAGCTTCTTCTTTATAATGAAATAAACATCCGATCATTTATATTGAAAAAAGGAATTTTTCTTTCAATATTAAAACACCTCTTATTGGAAAACCCTTTATAAAAAAATTAAGTTAGACTTACACAGTTGTTGGAAAATCATATCGAAGAGCTTGTCATTTCAAGAACGGAATTCTCGGTTCTATATTTGACACTCTGCGTGTTCTTGAAAAGTTCACACAATTCTAATAATGTATTGATCATTAGTCAGGGCCGTATCTAGGGTGTGGCCAAGTGGCCCCCGCCACAGGCGCAAGGTCCGCAGGGGCGCCAAAAAATATCAGATGAAAAAAAAATTTGAGCGCCAAAAAAATTCAAAGAATAAAATATAGAAGCGCCAACCAAATATTGGACTACCATGTCACATGTCGCGGTTTTCATGTATACGCCAAAAATATTTTTTTGCGTAAGGAGTGATGTCGCGACTCCGCCAGTTTGGATGTGAAAACCGACCGCGTGTACATAGGTAGATGTGTCCGCTGACAAGCCGAAAAGGGCTCTCTAAGACTAAGACTAAGACTGGAACAGTGGATGGGCGCCTCTGAGGTGAACAAAGAATAGAGTAAGAGAACAAGTGTAACTGCAGAGTTAAACGAAATCGAAGCATTTATCAAAACTTATTTATTGCTGTATTGAAGTATTAAGCTTAGGTTTCTGCGTGAGGAGGAGTGATAGCATAGTCGATATTTCAAAATTTTTTCGGAAAAAGTCTTTCTGAGGAGTAGTTAGAAATCTGAAACCAATTTAATTGAAACAAAAAGTTGATATAAAGTGTTGGTTGTTGATCGAGTATTGAATTATTAATTTAATAATGAATAATTATTTATTTGAACATAGAATTAGGTCGGAGACTTCGTTTTATTTATGGTAGTTTCACTAACAAATTTCTCAAAAAAAAACAAATTTACCATATATCATCTCTCCAATGTTTGCAGAATCCTAGGTTTACCTTTGAAGCATTGTGGTCTCCGACAGAAACCAAGTACTTTTTTAATTTTTCGCGCAGGTTGGTTTTATAAAGAAGATAAAAAATAGAAGATGCTTCAAAGGGTTAAAAAAATACTTAGTATTTGTATGCTCAGTTTACGATTGTTCCTTTGCAAACATGCCACCAAAAAAGTTATCAGGGACACAGAATAAAGCACTGCGTGCTCAAAAGACTGCTGCCTTAAAAGCCAATACTAGTGACATATCAAAGTTTTGCTACCATAAAAACCGTGTAGGTACTACCAAAGTATCCACAACTGGCAGTCCTTCTCATTCTGTATCTAGTTCTCCAGATAGTGAAGACGAGCGAAGAAAAAATATAGAATTTACATCTAGTCAAAACCTAGATAATGAAAAAAATGTTCAACAAAATCATGAACTGCAAACAATTTTTAAGATTGTTTTTAACAATCCAACAACGTGGACAGTAAATGAAAATACGATTGAGATGTATGCCGAGCATGGTTCAATTTGTTGCGATGACATTGACTATTACCCTTTGATGAACAATAGGCGATTTGAAAAACAATGATTCACAAACGCAAAAAAAATGGAGAAAAATTTTTCAGAAATTGGCTCATCTACTGCAAAGATTTAGACTCGCTTTTATGTTTTTCATGTAAACTTTTCAATGATGCGAATGAACATTTGGACTACTGGTTTCAATGATTGGAAACATTTGAATCCTTTGTTACCTCGTCACGAAAATTCCACCAGTCATAGAGAGAATTATATAAAGTTGAAAGCTTTTGAAAAAAGATTGAAAATTGGTGCTTTTATTGATGGTGAGCTGATGAAAATAATGAGAAACGAAAAAAATAGATGGAGACATATATTGAAAGTGATCATTGATGCTATTTTACACTGTATAAAAAATAATGATGCTCTGAGGGGAACATCTGAAATAATCGGCCGTCCAATTTGTGGTAGATTTTTCAACACAATTAATTAAAAAAAATCTACGCCAATTTGGGGGCGCTGAAGAGAATCTTGCCACAGGCGCAGTAGTACCTAGATACGGCCATGTCATTAGTGTTCAACAGACAAGAGTTTGCATCAGTCACGCTATAAAGTCCATATAAACACTTGGAGAGCTTTCAGAGCATATTTTTACTCATGCTTCTGGAATGGCAAATGGCAATCTGATACTTAATTATATTTACAATGGAGCTCGTAAAGATTTCATTTGATTAAGTTTCCTGGGAAGACGTGATGAGAGACTTTTGTCAGTGACGTCAGAGGGTGGTAAACAGTTCGTATCTTTCGTTATTAGAGTCGATAATGAACAGAGAACCGATAAAACAAACGGGATGAAATCAAATTTCACCGTACATTCATAAGAATGAAACTAACTTACAGAGTATTCCTAGTTTTAGGGAAATATTATTTTCTTTACGGTTTCAAACTCTCAGAACATCTCCTAAGGAATAAAAAATATAATTATGTTGACGGGTACCTTGAAAATGAATGACTAATGGTGGTTTTCTGCTTTTCATCTGTAAGTTACGATACTGTAGCGTACGATTGATCTGTAACTGGCCGACTTACAGATTCGTAAATAATGCAATTCTGGAATGGTTCCTGTAACTTTCTTATTTACAGTGTCACTTTTGAACTACTCATCGAAAAACATAATTTTCAATCGTAAGATTTGATCATGGAACTTTATGTATTATGAGTAAATGGTTTTGATTTGAATTTGCAAATACAACTATCTCAATGTAGTTTGCGTTTGTTTCTTTCATATAATAATCTAATAAATTGAAAACAGAAAAAAAAATTCTTGGTTAAAATTGCTGTAGAGCATTTATTAAGTTTATAGTACACTGGTTCCTCAATCTGAACATGTTCACAAACTGGGCATTCGGCATTTCTTCAATCTGAACATTTTCTGGGCATTCGGCATTTCAAATGGATTCATTTGATCGCGCAACCTTTTCCTTCCAATTTCCAAAATGATTTTCAGGTCATGTATATTATTGAACAATATTTTTTTACCTTTTATAATTTTCTTCCGATAACAATCCAATAAACAAAGCCATATTATTTTTATTCGTCATGAATTTCTTATGTTAAAACGTTGGTGTTCGTTCTAAAATAAACAAACCATTCAACGTAACCTAACAATGTCATTCGATAATGCTTCCGATCACCCGTCGAGTACTCGTAAATATTTAACGATTTCTGTAAGAGCTACAGATCCCTTAAAGAGGTCCAGAATTGCAATTTTTCAGTGAGCTTATGAAAAGTTACAGATTGGCTTACAGATGAAAGCAGAATAACTGTATAAATTCACTTTAATCAACTATACGGCCCTTCGAAAGTTATTTTCGAATTTTTCTCCTGAAATGATCATTTGGGGAAGTGACAAACAAATCCCCTCATGTATATGGAAATAAGAATTGCAAACTCTCAAAAACAACCTCCATGTGGGACTCGAAGGAAGGAAAACAGGTTATCCTTCTAGTATAAGCTGCTGAATACATTACTCTGTGTGAGCCTGAAATTTGTGAAGTCTAAAGGCGTTGTAGATTGTCATAGAAATTAAACAAATTTGAATACGTAACAGACGTTAGTAGGGCTGTAATCAGTTGAATTGAATAAAATTTAAGAGAAGCCCTGAGCAGGAGCTTTTGAGTGCTCGTTATACCAAATACTAGCTGACCCGTGCCCACTCCGTTGGGCATAATGTTAATAATCCTTTTTTAGTACAGAGTGTTATGTTTTGATTTCTAACTGTCAAAAAGGAGGTTTATACACAGGTATATTTTGTATTTGCATGCTAATACAAAATTGGAAAGTAACTCTGTCCTAAAAAAACATTTGAGGGATTTGCGATAAACGAATTCCAGGGGGACCAAGTCGCGGGTAAAGTTAGTTTGGTAAAGGTAATTTTACTTGTTCAAAACTTCTCTGTAAACAATATTGGATATAATGTTATCATTTGGTAGCAAAATACAGGGTCTTTATAAATGATTGTAACAGCGCAGTTGGCTTTGGATAGCAGAATACCAATCTCTAACCAATCAGAGCATAACATGATCACAGAATTCTGTGGTTTGCATAATCCAAAGCCAACTGCGCTGTTACAATCATTTATAGAGACCCTGTATATTGTCTGTCAGGAGTTCTAACCCGAGATAAGCCAACATGTAACTGCCAATGGGAAAAACACGGATTTCTCAGGTCAAGGCCCACCAGAGAGAAAATGTGTCACCTTGGGACTTGTTAATAGTGAGGGCAAAAGAGATCTTCACTGGAGGAAGCTGTAGCCTTTTAAACGGTATGGGTAAATCAGTGGGAATCGTGGGTATCCGCAGAATATAGGCCAGTTGTCCTACTGCTGGCCCTGATAATGGTCGTCACGATTATACTGTCCCGTAACTGTTTTGTAAGCAGCATTTTCTCATTACACATGCTGGGGGGGCTCAAGTTTCTTAATAGCATGATAGGAATGCCAACTTTCGTGAGGAAGTAAGCTAGAAGGGTTCAAAGAATTTAAAAATTTTTGGGGATAGACTTATAGTGATTGACCTGACCGGGCATTTTCTCTGAAATGAATTTATTTGTTTCATTCACTGTATCGTTTCTGGGTGACAATATTGCCCTAGAACAAAGCAAATGATAATCTCCAATAAATTTTCAAGACCGGGATATATTGCATCAGTAAGATGTTCCAACCTGTGCAATATGTATCCTAATGTCCCGTCAAGTTTTTACGTCATTGCTGTTGGTGTTAGAAGAGACAATTTATTCTTCGCTAAGATTGAGTAGTTTACGCGGAAAGTCGTCATCGTCGTTGTCGCTCAAATGTTCGTAAATTGGGAGATGCAACCGAACTCCGTAAGTGAGATGATTTTAAGCATGCTCTGATGATATCGGCGCGTGTTCCTTTTGTTACTACAGGCAGTGTTTGCAGAAAATCGCCCGCAAAAACAAAAGTAACACCACCCATTACAGCATCAGAGTTTCTGAGGTATTTGATAGTACATTTGTCCCATATAATTAAAGATGTTTTTCGTAAAAGTTTCCCGAGTGGCCCATTTTTACGTATGGAACAAACTGACTGTTACTCTAGTTAGACTGTCAGAGGTAGCTTAAAGGTGGATTGTGCTGTTTTCCCATCATTTAACAGAGTAGCGGCAATCCCCGAAGAGGCAACAGCTAGTCCATTTCTCCCGGATTGTCTCACTTTTGCCTATACCAAATTTGCAAGAAACGATTTGCCAGTGCCTCCCGAGGCGTCAAGAAAAGTTAAACGTCTGTTATTAAGCACACAGTGAATTTTGTGCATCAAAAGCTCGTTTCTGGCCTTTAACTAATTTCGGTACATTTTCATTAATAAAAACTGACAACTCATTGGTATCCTACGAACGTATCAGTAGTATGCCCGTTTCATTCTTATGTGGCCGAAGCCGAATATCGAAAGTGTGCTAATTCTGTTTCGAAGAATTCAATTCCGATGACGTCCGCTGCGCCTGCGTAAGGAGACGCGACGCGACTGAGCTGCCGTCACGCGATCAGATGTAAAAGGCCACGCCCCCTTCTCCCGAAGCGAGCACTAACGCAAACCGAATTAAACCGAAGCCCTGGCGCGTCTTCCGCTGATTTGGCTGGCTTTCATACGATTTTTACCCGATTCACTTTGCAAAACCGACTACCACGTGAAAGCCTTCTTATTTTTTGGTGTTTTATATAGCCTATGGCACTCTTGAATAATGTGGCTTTCTATTGGTGAAAGAATTTTTAAAATCGGTTCAGTAAATCCCGAGATTAGCCCTTTTCATTTAACAAACAAACTTTACCTCTTTATAATATTAGTATAGATATAAATGCAGAATCTCAGCACAATCGGAATTATATTCTGGAAATTATTCAAAAAATGAAATATCTCAAAAATAAATAATTACAAAAAATAAATTTCTATGGTTCTGATGATGCGATCCTCTTGAAATTCTGCATGAACATTCAGTATATCGGTTTTGATTCACAAAATAAATTTCACTTGAATCGGTTATCATGTTATGAAAATATAGAGATTCTTCTTTTCAATATTCCAATTGAATTTCCTATGGTTTTGTTAACACTATAACCACAAAATTTTGCATGAACATTCAGAATATCGATCTCCATTCACGAAAAAATTTCACTCGAATCGGATATTTTTTTATGGAAATATGAAGTTTCTTCTTTTCAATATTCCTTTTGAATTTGCTATGGTTCTGTTGACACTATGGCCACAAAATTTTGCATGAACATTCAGTGTATCAATCTTTATTCATAAATAAATTTCATTTGAATCGGATACCTTTTCACGGAAATATGAAGTTCCTTCTTTTCAATATTCCAATTGAAGTTTTATTGCTTCTGCTGACACTATGGCCACAAAATTTTGCATGAGGCTTATTATGAGCATCTTGCATCTGACCACAACATTTCATTTCGATAGGTTTCGTTTATTCTGAGATATTGAGGAACAAAAGTTTTGAATGGCCATAATTTATGGAACACCCTGTACAATTTGGCTGGTTAACGAACTTAACCGATCCATTTGGGAACTCACACACCTTTAAGTTCGAAAAAATGACTATATATGAATTCTATCACTTTTTTGATGGTCGTATACAATTACTGATAGTCAACTTGTAGAAATTTTAAACAGAATACTTGAATTCATAATTGAGCGAACCTAAGATTTTGCCTTTAGAAGTTCAATTTGAAGTATCACCCTGTATGAAGAGAAGTCACACTGTCAGCTTCGTTGGTGGAGAACAAAAATCTTTTCGAACTGCTAGTTAGGTTGTCCATAATGATCATATCTCAGAAGGCTATTAAAAACCTGAAATCTACATTTTTACGTCCCGTTTCTTGCGCTTGGAGAGTTGAAATTATCATTAGTTTTCCCTTCTTCGCTGCGTATTGACGTATCTCAACTTTCGGTGTGGATTCAAGCATTCGGAAAAATTCTCAGAACAGGAAACGTATAGAATGGCAAATTCACTCGCGGATTCATACAAGTTCGTCGAATCTCGCATAATTGTACGTCATTTCTATGCTCGAATACGAAATGAATATGGAGCTGAGAAGTTTTGGAAGTAATTTCACTTCTACCCACTCCAGTCAATTAGGCTAGGAGTTTCTATGGATACATAGATGTTCATAGACTATACACTTTTATAGCATCACTTAGAATCCTTGCTACTTCTTTGAATAATTGACTGATAATAATTTAAATGCGTTGCACTAACTACAATAGGTAATAGGTATAGCTCCTTTAATTCTGTGGAAAATCTGTTCAGTTTGCCTTACGTACCTGCTCTAATTAATAGTTATTTAATCAACTAGGTTATTAAAAACAGCGACTAATGGTCAAGATATTTTAACGCTCGATTATTAACCATTAGTCGCTCGAATAATAACCGAGTTGATTACAAGATTTTTTCGACGACCTTATTATGAATTGTGTATAAAATCTTGATTGAAATACATTCTCATTTCGTATAAGACATACATTTGACATAATGAAATTTCTATGTTTCTATGTTCCAGTAGAGTTTTGACATTTATAATGTGGTCATAGAAATTATTGTGCAACCTGCAAAAAAATTTGGAAATTCCGCAGACGTTAATTTGAACGATCAAAATGCAAAAT
The DNA here is from genome assembly GCA_013421045.1 of Propylea japonica. Lineage (NCBI taxonomy): Eukaryota > Metazoa > Arthropoda > Insecta > Coleoptera > Coccinellidae > Propylea > Propylea japonica. The sequence continues at coordinate 32,042,704 of CM024240.1, forward strand.
TATTAGGCGCATCTCAGAAATGCCATAAATTCGATTTGATGGCGCATTGTTTCCTAATAACTTCCGAGTAATTACACAAAAGTGACGTGTTTGCTATGATCTTAATTGCCGCCAGGTCTGGGGGCGTCCCTGAACGACAGTTTTATTAACATAGGGTTATTAATTTTTATCAGTCACTTGTTTACGGTAGCTAAGGCTCAGCATACACTACACGGTATTCCGTTGACACACTGTATTCATTCAGATTTCATCATATGGCACAGGCTATAATAGATTTTAGAATTCAAGTGAGTTAATAGTCATGCATATGGTACGATATCAATATCAATTTTTCATTACAGAGACGTAAGAAAAGCCCTGAGCAGGAGCTTTTGTGCTTTCGTTCATTATTGGTGGAGCAATGAGACTATTACCTCCAAATTTTGTATAGGATTTGAGATTGATTTTGAATGTATATGAATGGTATCTCAGCAGGATTGGAATTATATTCCGGAAATTATTGAAAAAATGAAATATGTAGAAAATCAATAACTAAAAATATCAAAACTCTACAGGGTGTGGGAAATCTCTCGGATTCAGATAGAACATAAAAAATAAGATGACAAGTTCCCATAATTTTTTTTCCTAGCGGCCCTCCCTACGAAGATACGACCTCCTAAATGACGCCACTGAAAATTCATTTTAGTGGAATTAATTTCAATTACTTACTTCTTTCATTATTTTTTTCGAATACGGTTAACTTTATCGACACTGAACAAAAGTACCTTTCCTTTAGCTTAATGATCAAGGTATCGAAATTTGTTTTTTTAGCACCTTATCATACAAGGTGTTAAAAATGTAAGCATTAAAATATACAACCCAGTCGGCCCCTAGTAAACTGAACAAGCTAATTGATATTTGAGTGCGGTGATTTAAGATGTCCTTAATACTATTAATCGTATCAAATTTTCATCCATTTATATCAGTAGTTTAAAACTTATTTCACTAAAATGGATTTCCAGTGGCGTCATTTAGGAGGTCGTATCTTCGTAGGGAGGGCCGCTAGGAAAAAAATTATGGGAACTTGTCATCTTCATTGTTATGTTCTATCGGAATCCGAGAGATTTCCAATATTTTCCGGGACACCCTGTATAGTTCTGATTTTACAATCCTTTTGAAAATTTGTATTTCATTTTAATCGAAAGTTTTTCCGTGGGATTATTAGAATTTTTTTCGATATTATCATAGACTTTTCTATGGTTGTATCAACTTAACTTCGACATTTTCGAGTACAACTTCGAATTGGTACTTATTGAATATTTTACTGCAAAACTTCAGCCTGATCGAATTGAATTCTGAATTATTGGAAAAAATGGATAATTCAGAAAATTATTCAATTCTATGGCTCTGATAATGCAATCCTCTTGCAATTTTGCAAGATCATTCAGTATCTTCAACCTCAAAATGAATTTCAATCAGATCGGATATTTTGTTGTGAAAATGTAAGGTTCTTTTTAATATTTCGATTGAATTTCTATGGTTCTGATAACGGCATGGCCACAAAATGAGTATCTTGTAGTTGGGTGCAAAATTTCAGAAAATTATTAATGTTTCATCAAAATAAATACAGATTAAATCAAACTCTTCCCCATAAAACTGTCCCAAACATTTTATTTCCAATTTCCTCTAACATATCTATTGTTGAATAGCGAATTTCACAGGAAAATAGATCCTTTTAGATTGTTAATCCTTTCTTTTTCGAATTCGAATTCCCACTTCTAATTCCAGCCTGAAACTGAAAAGATTCGAATGAATAGCCGAAATCCCATCTGGGGATAATCGATTTCATTCTCCGTTCAAGATGAAAAAAATATAAAAATCGGATCTACGACTGGTGGAGGTTTGCTGATAGAAGTTTTTCTGATCGCCGAATTCGAATGATTACCAAAAAAAATTACGTTAAGTTAACTTTGATAATTATATTCCGATTCGTAATCAATCTATCACATATCTTCTGCTAATTGGGATGTTATTTGAATAATAATCTGAATCTAAAACAAGAAAAATGAACCAGTAAAGAATGGTTGAAAATCTATCACAACTTAATGAGATGTTCTATTGTTTCCTCTGGTTTTCCGCATTCACAATTAGGACTCTCAACTGAATTCCATTTGAAAACCATACCTCGGCAAGCTATTACAACGAATAATAATAGGAGAAAACCCGGATAGATGCCCCACTATTTGAATTTGCCTCATATTTTGAAAATATTGTTTTTATATGAGTAATTTCTATGGATGTAGGTAGCCTCAATATTTGATTTGAAATACTGAGACTTTGCTCTGACATAGAAATCCCAAATTTCCCAAAAATTTGATTTTTGTGGAACCCTTTCTTTGAGGATACATGCCTACAAGTATGGATAGTTGCATCACCATGAAAATATTGGGACGGATAGATGCCCTTCATACTTTGTGAACCAAAAACCCAACTAAATACATTGAGATTTTCCATGCCGAAAACAGCAACTTTATCTACGCAACATGGATCGAATTACCAACAATTGTGCATTTTTAATTGAATTTCAAAAGCATATATTGAACGAAAAGTTCAATTCTTCTTATTCACATAAAGCATTATTCCACACATTCATGATAAATTAATAAAATATTAAGCTTCAACAAAAATAATCAAGATTCAAGTTTAAAATCAAAATAACACAATGAATCGAAAATCAGCTAAGAAGATGAGGTTTTAGTTAAGATGGCCTAAAGGGCACCTATAACTCGAAAAATCAGGGCAACTATCCTTTTCGATAGGGATAGATGCCCATTAACTTTTTGAATAAATTAAGAAGAAAACGGCAACTACTTATACTCAGATGTACACTCAATGAAACACGGTTTGACGTAATAAAAAAATAACTGAATTTATTACTACTTCAAAAGATATACAGCGGCAAATACTTGCTTCTAAAACTGGAGTGTTTTTGAAGTTCGCTGCGGAGATGATCGCACACAATAGCAAAAAACGACCTCACTTTACAATGACCCTTACAAAAGTTCCAGGGTGACTGTAGCATCTACTTATAAAATTAATTTTTCCGAAGTTAGGTATTTTGAAAATGGGGCATCTATCCCACTGGGGTATCTATCCGGGTTTTCCCCTACATGTTTGCTGTGAATTCCTCTCATTATAAAACATTATAGTTATTTATGTAATAAGGATCATAAAGACGATCATTATGGTACAAGTCGTGAATGTTATCGGGCGAGGCGTAGCCGAGTCCGATAACACGGCGTGTGCCATAATGATTGTTTATGATTCGTATTACATACAAAATTTTATCTGATGGCATTTATATCAATAAATTTTCGAAAAATTAAAAACTGCATTTTCGACATGTCACAATGACATGTTTTCCTTATAGAATTTCATTGTGGTACTTAGTACCATAATGAATTCATTATGGTACATGTCACAATGACATGTGTTCCTTATAGAATTTCATTATGGTACTTAGTACCATAATGAATTCATTATGGTACTTAGTCCCATAATGAGCTTCCTTATGTCATCAAAATTGAGTGACATAACGTTGTCATTATGACATGTCATCAGATAAAACATTTTATGAAACAAGTTTTGAAGGCACTTTATTACATGTGTTTATTACATACCTGAACCATAGCAATGCTGGAACCAAATTCAAGATAATCTCACATTTTGGGATTGCTGACAATCATGAAGCGACAGCAAATCGTAACGTGTGTGGTGAATTGTGAGAATTTATCTCCATTTCATTTCGATTACTTACGCAGGCAATTGAGTTTATTTGATAATACAGGATAGACCTTCGTTAAAAGAACATGATAGCGAATACTCCAATTTCAATTTTATTGCGATAGTTGTTATGAACTCTCATGAAGAGTTTGCTTAAAAGCATGTTTTTTCTATTGATTTCCAATTAAATATGGTTCTTAGTGTAATATTTATTACTCTTCGCTCCCATTACAATAACAATAAATATACAGGATGTCCCGGAAAATGTGGGAAATCTCTCGGATTCAGATGGAACATGAAAAAATAAGATGACAAGTTCCCATAATTTTTTTTCCTAGCGGCCCTCCCTACGAAGATACGACCTCCTAAATGACGCCACTGAAAATTCATTTTAGTGGAATTAATTTCAATTACTGACTTCTTTCATTATTTTTTTTCGAGAACGGTTCATTTTATCGACACTGAACAAGAGTACCTTTTCTTCAGCTTAATGTTCAAGGTACCCAAATTTGTTTTTTTAGCACCTTATCATACAGGGTGTTAAAAAGCATTGAAATGTACAACCCAGTCCGCCCCTGGTAAACTGAATAAGCTAAATGAAATTTGAGTGCGGTGATTTAAGAGGTCCTTAATACTATTAATCATATCAAATTTTCATCAAATTATATTGAGTAGTTTGAAACTTATTCCACTAAAATGGATTTCCAGTGGCGTCATTTAGGACGTAGTATCTTCGTAAGGAGGACCGCTAGGAGAAAAAAAATATGGGAACTTGTCATCTTCATTTTTTATGTTCTATCTGAATCCGAGAGATTTCCCACATTTTCCGGGACACCCTGTATAATCTTTCGAGAAAAACGGCTATTATTCAGTTGAAAGTTCCAAAGAAATAATCTGAAGAAGGCTCCTTTTTCTCTAAAACGAATTTTTGAATTCAATCCAGTTCGATTCAATTAATTTTTTTTTCCGCCGACCTCGAAATAAAAGGTGATTTTAATGTGTACGAAATTGATCATTAATGACCCATTTTAATGCTCAATTTTTTAGCCATTTTAATGTGCAATCCTCATGGCAACCGTACACAAAGTATTCAGAAGCACTACGAGAAATGTCAAAACTCTACTGGAACATAGAAATTCCATATTGTCAAATGTATGTCTTGTGCAAAATGAGAATGTATTTCAATCAAGAATTTATACACAATTCATATTGAGATCGTCGGAAAAATCTTGTAATCAACTCGGTTATTAATCGCGCGACTAATGGTCTCGAACTATTAATGCGTTCGCTCCGCTCACGCATTAAAATATCTTAACCATTAGTCGCTGTCTTTAATAACCTAGTTGATTAAATAACTATTAATTATTTTATCAAGTATTGATACGTCAAATAAATAGTTTGGTAACATTATTCAATCAAATTCAAACTTCTAACTATGTATTACTGGAAATCACTGATTTCTTTGAGTACTCAATTAGTTCTCCAATCTTTTTTTCAAGATGAACATTAAGCATTCGTGGAAATAAAATTGTCCTATCCTCTTTTACTCCTTCTGTTGAAACGGTTCTTCAGCAAGCAAATCCCAAATCAATCAAATATCCAATTTTATCATTCGGTCGAATATCGATGAACCCCAATGGTTTCCAAAGTTTTTCATTTCACATGCGTTATCGTTTAAGGAACAAAGAGGAAAAGCTTTTGATAGGAATTTTATAGCATTTCAAGAGTGTGTTACAATCTCTCAATTCTAGGAAATCCATTTCCCATCCGGCGCTAAATTTCACGTCTGATACTGCTTTCCATTGAGTTCGAGTTTTCCTCGGATTTTCCCTTGATAAGGGGTAGGGAAATTGTATATTATGTGCTGAGAATTGATTTCCTCGGATGAAACTTCGCAAGCGTTCTGATGTCTACAGGGTGTCCCGGAAAATGTGGGAAATCTCTCGGATTCAGATAGAACAAAAAATGAAGATGACAAGTTCCCATAATTTTTTTACTAGCGGCCCTCCCTACGAAGATACGACCTCCTAAATGACGCCACTGGAAGTCCATTTTAGTGGAATAAGTTTCGAACTACTCGATATAATTTGATGAAAATTTGATATGATTAATAGTATTAAGGGCCTCTTAAATCACCGTACTCAAATTTCAATTAGCTTGTTCAGTTTACCAGGGGCGGACTGGGTTGTACATTTTAATGCTTACATTTTTAACACCCTGTATGATAAGGTGATAAATAAAATGAATTTGGATACCTTGAACATTAAGCTAAAGAAAAGGTACTCTTGATCAGTGTCGATAAAATGAACCATTTTCGAAAAAAAATAATGAAAGAAGTAAGTAATTGGAATTTATTCCACTATAATGGATTCCCAGTGGCGTCATTTAGGAGGTCGTATCTTCGTAGGGAGGGCCGCTAGGAAAAAAAATTATGGTAATTATTTTTTTATAATTCCGATTCCGAGAGATTTCCCACATTTTCCCGGACACCCTGTGTAGTTAAGAGTGACTGCTTTCATTTTGCCGACGTTTGAAGTAATCCTGTGAGTTCGTCTATATTGAGCACTCTAACTCTCGAATAGAAAAGATTGGTCTTCGTAATGAACTCTACAAATTTCCACAGCATGTTAAGAAATCAGGCCACCCTGTATTAATATGCAATCATCATTTATGGAAAACTTTTCTAATACCAAAGAATGTATCTACTTTTTTCGTAGAAACAATGGAAATTGATAGAAAATTACGAAAGTTCTTGGACAACGAACTTCAGCAAAATTTCTGGTGGCCGAGATTTTTTGCTGGTGAGTATAAACTGTTTTCGGACGGAACTTAAATTGAATCAGAAATCGTCGGTTGCTATTGAAAAAGTTTCAACAATATGTATATGTAATTAAAATTTCATTCAATTACATCTATTTAAACCTTCGATTTCGCGAATCTACTTTGCATATCGCAGTGAAATGCAAATAAATGCTAATTTTCTATTCGTGTTCGATCTACTGGATTCATTCCAATTTGTGAATGAAAGATGTTCGTAATTTCTTTACCCGAAAGATTTATTGCATTTACCTTCATTCAACAAAATGAGAAAATAGTTTTTCGATCTTCCTAAAGATCTGTTTTATCTATAGGAATTGAAGCATTTCTGAAAATAACCTTGTCTATCAATAATCGTAATTAAGTTTGGAGTTTGTTGAAATGAGGAGAAATTCTGCAATGAATTTTGAATACTTTCTGAATGGTTCAGTCGAGTAAGTCGAACAAAAACAAAGTTTATCCTCAATAATACCTACGAGTATTAATCACAAGGGAAAAATGAGATTGAAATTCACTGCTGTCAGATGCTTCATAGATTTAGCTTTGATATAATATTCATTAAATTGGTATTTCTTCAGTATTCTAAAGTACTCCGACTAACAAATATGGGCATACCTTGCCAATCGAGGGCCAAATCCACTTACATTATATCAATTAAACCTTTTTTTTATTACAAAATATACAATGACCAGTTCACCAGAAATTTCTCATGTGTCAACTTGACTTTTTCCACGCTCATCACAGAATGGTCTTGTCGCGGTCGCCAAATGTTAAAATCTTCAATAAATATATTCAGTAGTCGTAGATAAAGTATAGTATGGTACTTGCGTATAATGTTATTCACACGATGATTTGGGCCACTCGCCTACGGCTCGTGGCCTAAACTTCACCTCGCGAATAATAGCTATCATTATACGCTCGTTGCATAATATACTATTTTCTGAAAACGCACAATTTGAAACCTGAAGGTTGTTTCAAATTGTGCGTTTTCAGAAAATCAGGCGCAAATAGTTATTTATGTACCAAGTGCGTTATATGGATTCTAACGCCCGGAGGGAAACATTCGGCCCGAGGGCATTTGGCCCGAGGGATGAATGTTGCCCGATGGGCGTTAGAATCTAATAACGCTCGTGGTGCATACAAGATTTTATTTTTCACGAATATATCATTTAATTACAATAAAATTCGATTGCTCCTATGATTTTTTTTCCATTTAGCTTCAGTAGTAACCATGGCATTTGTTAATATTTTGAAGTTCGTTATTGCTGTCATCATTTTATTAAGTGAATGTCATTACTGTTTTCGTTGTGAGCGGGCGTTATGATCCATAATTCCCGCTAAAATGCCCACGGGCATAATGAGTGTATTTATAGCAACCGTTTATAAGGTAAAATAAACATATAATGTACAAGTGAAAAATAAAAAAATAAAGTTATATGATAACTTTATTTTTTTTGCGCCTGAAACCTGAAAGTTGTTTCAAATTGTGCGTTTTTTTTAATAAATAAAACACATAATTTGCATTTATTTTCTGAAACTCTTCATTAAATTAATTAGTGTATCAGTTATGACATTTATGTACGAGGTATAATATCTGCCAAATAATATCCTTTTGCAGTTCTTACAGACGTCCTCCCTTTTGTTAAAATTTTCAATGACATTTTGACATAATTTAGGCTCTATCTCACTAATGACACTTGATTTCGGGAATCGATCGTGGATCATTGTTATAGACCTAGCTTTTCACATAACCCTAAAGAAAATAGTCCAAAGATGTCAAATTACATGATATTGGTGGCGATGAAAGACGTTTTAGATGATCTAATGGCTTTTATGCGTTCAGATCTAAATGCTTGTGTTAAATACACCATGTTGTGGACCCACTAAGTCCAACTTGCTGTGAACGTCATCTGATGCATATTTCACTTTCACGAACCAAATCAATATTTTCTTGTGAACGATCGCTACGATTGTATATTTCACATTTTTTTAATCTTCCACCGAACCGCTTTCTTGAACTTCTTCAATAATTCGACCAATAATGTTTTCAGATGTTGGGTAAACCATAAAATCTAAGTAATTTCCCAAAAAACTTTTCACAGAACGTTGATTTTCATAAAATAATTTAACGATTTGAACGCGTTCTTTTATCGTCTACGAAGCAATTTTTATAAATGTCATACACCACACTTCTCAAATGTCAAAATACCGAGATGAATTCAGTGCAGCATCTATATTTTATTTGAAATTTGAAAGAACCTTCATCTTGTTTCACACCGATGCATAAGCATAACGATATTTTAAATTAAACTTACCGAATTCTTGCGAACGGTCAGCTAAATTGAAATGTCCTGACTTATGATTTTCCGAGCAATTTCGATATTTCAATAGCAGGATGGTCAATGCGTTTTCCGGATCAATGATGCAATACGAATTCGGTATTCACACATACTGAAATTGAAAATTAAGCTTGAAGATAGGCACAATATACTGCATAATTTCGATTATCACCATTATCTGCATATTCAATAATGCTTGACAAATAGGTACTGGAGGGAACTTAATGATATTCCTCCACCCGATTTCAAAAGGAGGAAAAAAAAAGGTTTAAATACAGTGAAACTTCTCTATAACGAACGTCTGCATAACGAATTTCTCTGTATAAAAAATTTTGTACAAGACATTGCACCTTGAATCCAAATTCCATGTTAGAAACACCCTCTGAAACGAAGTGAATTCTCTCTATAACGAAATATTCAAAGAACATCACTCTTTCAATGGGTATTGGTGAGAAGTTATAAGGGTGGGTTTTTTCCTAATTTTTTCCGGACATACGTAATAAATCCCGACCTTAAACTAAATCATTACGGCGGGCAGAGAGATCCTTCTGAAACAGTTTTAAATACACCCCTGGCTGTTTGGTTTCAATCTAATTATTACGCTAGTGTGAAAAGTTGTGCGAAAATGTCTAAAAGCAAGTGCTTAAGTTTGAATGATAAACTTAAATTTATCAGTGAAGTCGGCCACTACATTGCCGACTATAGAAACAAATTTTCTGTACAACGAAATTTCTTTATGAGGAGTTTTATTGCGGATGTTGCGCTTTCGTTATGAGGAAGTTCCATTGTACTATGAATTCAAACCCAATTGAATTTGCAGATATTCCAAGGTTTCCATATCGTGATTTCAAGTATCTAGAACATTGTTTTAAAAAGCTGAACCAAAGTTGACGGACGGCTGAATAGAATAACTTTTGACCTCGGATTCTTCAACAGAGATGATAAAGTTTGAATCTTTGGGCAAAACTGTAGTACGCTTAACAACAAGCGCGCAAACACGTCACAAGGAAGTTCAAAGGTAGAAACAATTTTTAAGAGTCCAAATGTTATGCAATCAAAGTTTAAATAATTCGTATACAGAAACTAACTGATAAAGCAGATACAGAAACACCTAGTATTTCAAATTATAATAATTTCAATCTTTTGATTAATAGTGTCGACCTGGTCATTTATTCGGTAGACATTTAAAACCTTTTCTTCAAAACGAGTAATACTGTAAATTATGAATTAGCAATTAGATTTAATGAGTTAATCATTACTTATGTTTACAGCGACAATAAAAGCCCATTAGATGTTGAAGATTTGTATTTACTCATGAATAAGAATTCAAATTACTACACTCAGAAACCTATACAAAAATACAACGTTATTCTTAAACGATATTTTAACATATTTGAATCAAAATCTGTAATATATTTTCGAATCGAAAAAATACTAGCAATTCCTCCTATGTCATGAAATATAGCTATTATTACAACTAGAGAAATATGAATAGTATATTTCCCGAGGTTGTCCTAGTTACATCCCGAGGGCGAAGCCCGAGGGATGTATAGGCAACGTGGGAAATGTATTCATATTTCTCGTGTTGTAATCAATAGTTTTTTTCTGATTGAAACAATATCGTTCCTAAAATGGAAAATCTAATATTAGATTGTAAATTTTTGAATTATTTGGATTTTTAACGTTGCTATGGGCCGTGTTTGTGAGAATCATGGTTGACTGGTTTTATTTTGACGTCTTGTCAGAAATAAAATTATTGAAATAATGTCGAACTACGTCGAAACTCAAGCGGCGAAAGCCCGTGAATTTTTGATTCCGGCCAAATCTAAAGCTGCCTATAGTAAAGAGTATGCAGGCTTTCAGAAGTGGAACGGTGGTGGACGGTGTCAGCGAAAATATTTTGTTAGCATATTTTGAAGATTTGGTATGTTGCTCTGATTCTTGTTATTTTCAATGTATGAATAATTCATTCGATCTCCAGTCGCAGAAATATTCACCAAACACGTTATGGCCAAAATTATCTATGTTAAGGTCCATGCTACATTTGAAGGAAAAAACGAATGTGAAATTATTCGATGAAGTGGAAGCAATTGTTAAGAACAAAAATAAAGGATACGTTCCCAAAAAATCAGCAGTGTTGTTCAGGGAGCAGATCAACAAATTCTTGATAGAAGCTCCAAATGACTTTTTTCTGATGTATTGGGTGAAAATTTGCATAATATACTATTTTTATTAAAATATGACTTGACGTTTCATATTTCCCTTGGGACAATATGACTTGACGTTTCATATTTCCCTTGGGACAATATGACTTGACGTTTCATATTTCCCTTGGGAAATATGAGTGTGTTATGACATATGGTAACTAAGGCGATATTGCTCAATATTCATTCAATCAGAAAAAAATGTATTAATAATGTTCCGCTAAGCAGGGAAATACTTCAAACATCAGATTTTATGTTATACTTCAGAAAAAAAAGTTCCCCTGAAAATAGGATTGGAATTTCTTTTCATGATATAAGGTGTTAAAGTTTTACTTAAAAACTGACTAAAAAAAGTGTTATGCCACCGAGACATTTTTAAGTACCAATTATTTTTGAGCGCTCGTTCTCCTTGAACGAGTGCTATATCGTTTTGCCCAAATGTCTGTAATTTTCGAATTTGAGCCGAAAATGGTCTCAAACGATAGGGTCCTACTCCTTGATGACGAATTCGTCGTCAAATTCAATTCTGCCCGTGGGGCCGTTCGTCCGGCCGTTAGCACAATAAATTTCGAAGGGATTGTCCTAGAGACTTGAAATTTTCAGGGTGAGTTCGGTTCCCAAATGGCTCAGTTGAGTTCGTTAACCAGCCAATTCGTACAGGTGTTCCATAAAATATGGCCATTCAAAATTTTTGTTCCTCAATATCTCAGACAAAACGAAACCCATCGAAATGAAATGTTGCGGCCATATGCAAGATGCTCATAATAAGCTTCGTGCAAAATTTTGTGGCCATAGTGTGAACAGAACCATAGAAAATTGAATGGGAATATTGAAAAGAAGAAACTCCATATTTCCATAACAGGAAAACCGATTGAAGTGAAATTTAATTTATGAATCAAAACTGATATGCTTAATGCTTATGCAAAATTTCAAGAGGATCGCATAATCAGAACCATAGAATTTAATTTTTATGATTGTTTTCTGAAGTGAAACTTTAACACCCTGTATCTTGGAAACGATGCATTTCCAGACCTATATTCATGGAAACTTTTTTTCATAAAATGATCTGAGGAATCAGCACCCTAAACCTTTCGCATCAATTCAGAAACATCCTGTACTTTGAACATACGAGAATAGACCTATTTTTCAGGAATGAAATAAATGTGGGAGAATGTACAATTCATACTTTGTTTTTCATTGAACAATTCCCGTAGTTTTGACATAAAAGTATACCTCGGATATCCAACGGAGCTTGAAATGAGAGACGAAAAAAATGATGCTATTAAAGTGATATATTCGAAGTACGTGAGAGAATTTTTTCTGTGAATTCCCGAGTTATTATGATGAACATTTTCATACTGTGTTACATATGTGGGGACGCAATAATTTTGCCTAATAAAAACTCTCTCTTTTTTATCTTTATTAATAACCGGTGCTCAATAGAGAAGTTGAAGGTTAAAGTCATTCACTTTTTATAAATTCTTACCACAATAAGAATAGTTCCATAATAAATTTCAAGAATACTATTAATAGGTATCTATGTATATGTGGTCAGGTACGTATTCACATATAATAGTTCTCAGAGTAAAAAGGAAACCTAGAGCTGCCTTCGCGCATTTGTTATGCAGCCAAGTAGAATCTGTTTATGAGCGCGAACAAACTTCCAGCGTTGCGATATCGTGCTGTATGTTTATTCCGTATTGGGATAATTGGTTTACCGCTCTCCTACTCTGATACTAACGGCTTGCGTCTGTTACAGATAATTCTGTCAGTTTGGCAACATTGTCTGTTAGTGTTTAGTTTCTTGATGCGATGTGTTTACATTTTCATTTCCATTTGACGTTCATAAACTGAATTATTTCAATGATTTGGTGGCAGTTTATTGTTGCTTATGGCTATCCCGTTAATTATAGCTAGGGTAAAATTACGAAAATGTTGTATTATATTCAGAAGTTGGAGAAATGCAAATCTAACCAATTGTTTACTTCATCCCAGTGTGGCAGTGAAATGCTTTCCATCTCATTCTAATGCTTGGTTGATTACAATGCAGTACTATTCACGCGTAAGGGCATCTCTATGTTTTTTATTATTATACATTTTTGCGAATAATTCAGAATTTGTCAATTTGATCAAGCAAGAGTTTCAAAGATGTTAATTCGATTGAGCTGAAATTTTACAGTAAAATGTTCAATTCCAATTAAAAGCAGTATGCAAAAGTTTGTGGGAGTTATAAAAACCATAGAAATAATAATAGTCCCATGCAAAAACTTCCAAATGAAATAAAATCATATTTGAGAATGTAAATTGGTGAATAATCATGCGAATTTTCAAAATGATTGTGAAATCAGAACCATGGAATTTTAATATTTTTATTTTTCACTTGTACATTATATGTTTATTTTACCTTAGAAACGGTTGCTATAAATACACTCATTATGCCCGTGGGCATTTTAGCGGGCATTATGGATCATAACGCCCGCTCACAACGAAAACAGTAATGACATTCACTTAATAAAATGATGACACCAATAACGAACTTCAAAATATTAACAAATGCCATGGTTACTACAGAAGCTAAATGGAAAAAAAATCATAGGAGCAATCGAATTTTATTGTAATTAAATGATATATTCGTGAAAAATAAAATCTTGTATGCACCACGAGCGTTATTAGATCCTAACGCCCATCGGGCAACATTCATCCCTCGGGCCAAAGGCCCTCGGGTCGAATGTTTCCCTCCGGGCGTTAGGATCCATATAACGCACTTGGTACATAAATAACTATTATTTTTCACTTGTACATTATATGTTTATTTTACCTTAGAAACGGTTGCTATAAATACACTCATTATGCCCGTGGGCATTTTAGCGGGCATTATGGATCATAACGCCCGCTCTGAACCACCTTGACAGATGTCACGTACTTCCTTCTATAATTTAACTCAATTTTTTAATTCAATCGTTCCCGAAACAAATATTTTTAGTAATAAACGTTATAAAAGGATTGAAAAAGGATATTCATACCTTGTTTCATTTGAATCTGGCCTATTTCGTTCACAATGAACAAATATTCTCAAGCACTTCCCACACGTAAACACACATGACACAGATCTGACAGTTCTCATTAATTTTCCGATGAGAATGACACGAAAAATTATGCAATTTAAGAAATGTCAGAAATTCAACATTTTCTTTCGTTTTTTTCGATATCTTGATATATTCGTGAAAAATAAAATCTTGTATGCACCACGAGCGTTATTAGATCCTAACGCCCATCGGGCAACATTCATCCCTCGGGCCAAAGGCCCTCGGGCCGAATGTTTCCCTCCGGGCGTTAGGATCCATATAACGCACTTGGTACATAAATAACTATTATTATCTATATTTTACTCATTTCATTCTTTGAATAATTCCCAGAATATAATTCCGATCGTGCTGAGATTTTGGATTCATATATTCAGTATCAATCTCATGTCCCATACAAATTTTTGAAGTGAAAGCCTTATTGCTACACAAATGAGCAACCAACGAGCGCTCGAAAGCACCTGGTTTCGGCTTTTCTTAACTTATTCAACCATGAATTCTGTGAAATAGAGCTTTGCGATACGAAAAAACGAAAAAAATCATCCATTATCCCTACCAATCTTGAAAGTGAAAATTTTTATCGAAGGAGAGAAAAACTTGGCTGGTCAATATTTTCGAACCGAAGGTCATTCGCTCATATTCCTGTAATAGGAATCATCGAGCTATACATCACGCCAGGATGAAACATATCACGCCCGTTTATTGGCGTTTTAGAGAAAACGCATGAGTTATTGATCCCGCATTACATGGGTTACGTTGATTTTCATCCGTTTGATTAGGTTTCAGCTAAGCGTAGTTCAAATACCTAGGCATGCTGTTCTTCACTGCACGTGCATCGTTTCAAATTTTCACATAAAATAACGCAAATAATAAAGGGGGTTGTAAATTGCGCGTTTTTCCGAGAATAAATGAAATATACAAGGTATTACATAAAAGTATGTCACAACTTGAGAGGGTGAATCTACATGTAATTTTAAGAAAAAAAGTTCACATAAACATGGGTCCGTTACGGAGCTACAGGGTGTTGAAATTTTAAAAAAAATTGTTTTTTTCTTCATAACTCTTGCAGTTTTTGAGATATTCAGTCCAAATTTTAATGCGAACTATTTTCAACAGTCTCCATCATTGCATGTCCTGAATCTTAACTAGAATCTACAGGGTGTTTTCTTTTCCGGAGCCATGTCTCCTTTTTCCATCTCAAACTTTTTTGTGGTACGCCACTGATCAACGTAAAATCAATTTTTGATATCTTCGTTCAATTTAAAAACTTTTTTGACTCCTGTAATTTTTTCGTAGAGATACGAAACCGTTTTCGAATAAAAAATTATTGAACGATTGTATGTTATTCGCTAAATGAAGAAAATAATACAAATACTAGATAGGTATGCCTAGAATTTGCTTTTATTTTGATAGCTCGTCATCTGAGACTCAACTTGAGCTTATTCAGCGAATGCATACAATAATTTTTCGGTTAGAGATACGAAAAAATTACAGGAGTCTAAAAAATTGATTTTACCCTGACCAGAGGCGTACCGCAAAAAATTTTGAGAGGGAAAAAGGAGACATGGCTCCGGAAAAGAAAACCTTGTAAATTCTAGTTAAGATTCGAGACGTGCAATGATGGGGACTGTTGAAAATAGATCGCATTCCAAATTTGGACTGAATATCTCAAAAACTGCAGGAGTTATGAAGAGAAAAAAACAATTTTTTTTGTAAATTTCAACACCCTGTAGCTCCGTAACAAAGCTTTTACGGACCCATGTTTATATGAACTATTTTACACAAAGGTTTCGCTCTGAGGCATATGAGGTTCCAATAGCACAGGAACTAAAGGCATTAAATTGAAAATTTTCTGAACGAATAATCCCAAGAAACGGTGATACCAATTGGTTCCCAAGATCATGTGAGTCGACACCGTAGGACTCTTTTCTTTGGAGTGAAAAGTCAGGCATATAAGAGTAATCCACAACCAATTCCTGAACTAAAGGATGAAATTATTCATATCATTATAGAGATAGAGTCTCAATTATCTCAAAATGAGGCCAAAAAACCTTATTTTCCGAACTTCCTACGTAAATAATCATTTCTTGAGAAATATCAGAAACGAGACAGAGATCTTTCGAATAATCATCAGAAAATTAGCAGCGAATCGATAAATCTGAAACCACAATTTTCGTGAAACAATATAAAGTTCAGCATCTCCCACCTGCGGAAAACCAATCAACTCACCAGAAAGTCTGGTTAAGCTCCTTTTTCCCGATGGAAAACTAATTTCGACGTTGGTTGAATGCTCGAAATTCCTGCTAAAACACAGCCCGACAAAATCTAGGGCGAGCTTATAAAAGTTTTTCCAATAAGAGGTGTTATTTTGAATAGCCCGCTATTTCGGTAGATGTCACGTTTGACGCTGTCATTTTTCGACATTTTCAACTACGCCATTAATAGAAATGAAACGATACACGCTTCAAGAACACATTGAAATTATTAAAATTCACTATGAAAATGGTGAAAATTTGGCAGAGACGGTTTGTAAAACTCGAGCATTTTTGGGTCGTCTTGAAGCACCTTGTCAGACCGCAATGAAGAAATTGGTGGAAAAATTCGAGCTGTTGGGACAAGTTAGTGATGTGAAGAATAAAACCCGTGCACTTCGCTCAAGAACAGCCGAGAATATTGCTGCTGTAGCCGAAAGTCTGGAGCAACAGTTACGGTGAATGGATTGCGCTATCGAGAGATGATTATTGATTTTTTATGGCCGAAATTGGATAGTATTGATCTGAACAACGTTTACTTTCAACAAGACGGCACTACGTGCCACACAAGCAAGGAAACCATGGATCATTTGCGGGAAAAGTTTCCGGACCGTGTTATCTCTCGAAGAGGTTATCACAATTGGCCACTGAGATCTTGTGATTTAACACCTTGTGACTTCTCCCTTTGGGGCCACGTGAAAGAGAAGGTCTACGCCAATAGCCCAGCGTCGATTCAAGACCTCAAAGATGGAATTCGTGAGGCTACCGAGGACATAGGGCAGCCACTTTGCGATTTGGTTATGGAAAATTTCATCAAAAGGATATGGTCCTGTAAGCGTGGTCGTGGTGGTCATTTGCCTGATGTTATTTTCCACTATTAACGGCATAGCTACTTCTTTATAATGAAAGAAACATCCGATCATTTATATTGAAAAATGGCATTTTTCTTTGAATATCAAAATAACACCTCTTATTGGAAAACCCTTCAACAGAAATGATCAAAGCTGAAATGTGTCGATCCCGAATGTTGGTCTGCCGATTTTCGATTTCGTGTTCAACAACTGCGCGAGTATAAATTGGTCTGAACTAAGTTTTCAGAACGTGTTTTGATCATTTGGGCAGTCATTAGGACTTGTAAACATCGAATGCTAGAAATAGATGGTATCACTATATTGTTGGTTACATAAATCCGATATCGAATAGATTGGAACACTTTCAGACAACCGTGCAGTTTACATCTAAACATTCCAAATTGCACCCATTAAACGCAATGATATAAACAGAAGTGACCTCCAAGGAGAGGATGGAAATGGTTAATAGGCTCAAGTTGAAATGGATCCTCGAGTTGGAGTCATACTGACCAGAATTAATTCGAAGTGGTCGATTCGTTCACTAATCCAGGAATATTTAATGGGTTTTCCAATAAGAGGTATTATTTTGATATTCAAAGAAAAATGCTATTTTTCAATATGAATGATCGGATGTTTATTTCATTATAAAGAAGAAGCTATGCCGTTAAGTGAAAAATAACATCAGATAAATGACCACCATGACCACGCTTACGGGACCATATCATTCTTATGAAATTTTCCATAACCAAATCGCAAAGTGGCTGCCCTATGTCTTCGATAGCCTCACGAATTCCATCTTTGAGGTCTTGAATCGACGCTGGGCTATTGGCGTAGATCTTTTCTTTCACGTGGCCCCAAAGTAAGAAGTCGCAAGTAGTTAAATCACAAGATCTTGGTGGCTATCGAGAGATTACACGGTCCGAAAACTTTTCCCGTAATCGATGTTCAGATCAATACTATCCAATTTCGGCCATAAAAAATCATTAATCATCTCTCGATAGCGTAATCAACACTTTCGGCTACAGCAGCAATATTCTCGGCTGTTCTTGAGCGATGTGCATGGGTTTTATTCTTCACATCACTAACTTGTCCGAACAGCTCGAATTGCGGTCCGACAAGGTGCTTCACGACGACCCAAAAATGTTCGAGTTTTACGAACCGTCTCTGCCAAATTTTCACCATTTTTATAGTGAATTTTAATGATTTCAATGCGTTCTTGAAGCGTGTATCGTTCCATTTTCATTAATGGCGTAGTTTCTACTTGTCAAATTCAAAAAATGACAGCTTCAAACGTGACTTCTACCGAAATAGTGGGCTATTCAAAATAACACACCTTTTTGGAAAACCCTTTATGATGTTACCCATTGTGACTATACATATAGTTCAGATTTTATGTTTTTCCGGAGTTCCAATTTTTTCGATATTTCAAGCATCATAACTTGAAAAATAAATGAGGTACAGAAAATCTGACTGGATAGAATTTATCTACGCCATCGAATTAGTAAATGATGTAATTCTGACAGCGATCGGAGTCGAAAAATTTTTGGCCAAAAATCATCATACATATGCATGGAAATTTTCCCAAAAATCAAATTCTCTTCGATCGCCACCAAAATTTCGTCATTTGCTAATTCGAGGGCGTAGATAAATTCTATCCAGACAGATTTTCTGTATCTCACTCATTTTTTGAGTTATGGTGCTTAAAGTATCGAAAAAATTGGACCTTCGTGACAAAAACCAGAAAATCTGAACTGTCCGCGATAGGTGAAGAAACCTTGGGTGTTGTATTGGTAAAGGATCAATCGATTATTTGGAATAATAATTATCCTAGAAAAAAACTAATTGCATATTCGTTTTTTACACCCCCGACTTAGCAAATAAAATGACCTAGATCAGAAAATTTTTTCGCACAAAATTTTCGGAGAAGATTTTTCCGCAGAAAATTATTATTCATTTTTATTATTATCACAGAATACACCCTGTGTATTCTGATCGTTTATGCTTTGACCTCATACTCAGATAAACTACGTAATTCAATTTGATGAAATTTTCTCTAACCAAGTTTGAGAAGGTTCAAACAAATTCAAACAAAGTTGGCAGGTATGAAATATGTACGCCCTGAGGTGAAGATCATCCTTTATGTCTACTGCCAAACAATAATCCAATTACTAGAAACTGGAACACCTAAAATGTTTTCCTTCTTGATATGTACCCTCATCAGGACTATGATGCTTTCAATTACGATAACAAATTTGTTTATCCAAGGGTTTCCACATACACACAATGCGTTCAGATTTCTATACAAATTCTACGAAACTTCCATCAACCGGCAAAATTAGGGAACAGACAAAATTAAATCCTTCAAACATATCTAACTGCTTAAATACCTGGTGTATTATTTTGTATCAAAATCGAAGTGATCAAGCTATTTGTGAAATATTTTTGCATATACAATTGCAATTGCAAATACAATTTTCGAAAATAAAACCTTGTTTTCTGTAGCACAAGATGAATTTTTGAAAGCTGATTTTATTGAGGCTTTATAAGTACACCACAAATTTCAGCGGTAAACGTTGAACATATAAATGTGACTGTAATTTGGTGCACAGAGTTCATATTTGAATTACTTATTACTTTCTTTTGCTTTTTCTGTTCCTGTTATTCTGTTTTCTTTTTCAGATGACAGGACGAAATGGAAAAAGAGAAATTTATTGTTTCAATGGAATAAGGTCGATAGGAATATTTTTACTCATTATTTAAACAAATTCAAACATACAAGCACAACACTTATACAGGGAGGCAGAGGTTCTCCCTGTGCTCTTCTGTATCATACTACAGAACACCCGTTCTGTCATCATACTCAGAGTAAGAAATAAACAGAGCAATCAACCAAGTATTAGAGTGAGATGGAAAGCATTTCACTGCCACCCTGAGGTGAAGTAAAAAATCGGTTAGATCTGCATTTCTCCAATCCCTGAATATAATACAACATTTTCGTAATTTTTCCCTAGCTATAATTAACGGAATAGCCTTGAGCAACAATAAACTGCCACCAAATCAAAGAAATAATTCAGTGTATGAACGTTAAATCGAAATGAAAATGTAAACACATCGCATCAAGAAACTAAACACTAACAGACAATGTTACCAAACCGTTAGTATCACAGTAGGGGAGCGGTTAACCAATTAACCCAATACGGAATAAACATACGGCACTATTTCGCAACGCCGGAAGTTTGTTCGCGCGTATAAACAGATTCTACTTAGCTGCAAAACGAATGCGCGAAGGCAACTCTAGGTTACTTTTTACTCTGAGGTATCATACACAAAAATGTATGGTGCCCCGTTTACATCTATCTTCTTCTGCTGATACTATTAAATACACATGTTATATTGTTTCATATACGAGACATTTTGTAAGAATATAGTACATAGGAATATATGAAACGAATATGACTTATTTTCACTCGATTTGAACATGTATTTCTCAACAAAATTCGAATAGCCAGGAATTTTTCTGCAGGAACCCAAATTGAATCTTTACCTATGAGGTAATCATAAATGTTTTTTTCAATTATATTCACTCTTCTCAATTCACATTTCTTTACTCTGGATCTTGTCAACAAATAACGTCGTGATACGAGAGAAAAAAAAATTGAGCCCTCCAAATCTTCATACCATACAGCATTCATTACGATGAATATGATGAAATAAAATTGGCTGTAGGTACATGGAGTTTTCAATTATTGCCGTTACATCAAGCATTATTATTACGCCCACAGAATAACGGCCATAAATAGACTTGGTTATTTATACCTGCAGTTTCATTGCTATAAATTTACACCGCTGAAATCCAATTTCCCCTAACTCCTGATTAAATGAAAAATATTCACCAATTTCACTGTGGAATGGTTAACACTTCATCACGAATATTTTTCGTTAAATTTTGTTGAGTACTGAAATTTTCATATCAGAATTTGACTGAATTACTGATGTCTTGTATCGTGAATAATCAGTAAGTTGAAATAAAGGTTTTTTCATGTGATAGCATCAAGGGAAGAGTTAAATAGAAACCTTCAAACTATTCACTCAAACTTTCAAATAATTAATGATAGCTATTATTCACGAGGTGAAGTTTAAGCTACGAGCCGTAGGCGAGTGGCCCAAATCACCGAGTAAATAATGGCCATTATACGCGAGTAGCATACTATACTTTATCCACGACTACTGATTATATTTCTTGAATATTTCAACATTTGGCGACCGCGACAAGACCCTTTTATGACAAGCGTGAAAAAAGTCAAGTTGACACATGAGAAATTTTTGGAGTACAGGGGCCTGTAACACAAACCATACAAGTGTAACAAGTCTACAAGTTACAAGTAATTTGCCTGTAACTACAAGTCCCACCCAATTCGATGTCACAATGCGAATGGCTACAATTGTAGAAATTAAATATTTTTGTACATGTGTAGCTACACATGTAATGCAAATATCATAGAATTAATTATTATTTATGATTCCTACTATATGACATGACTTGTCAATATAAGTAGTATTGCGGCTCTTCTGTTTGCATTATGTCTTCAAATCAAATTTTTTTCGAACATAAATGCAATTTTTAATTAAGATAAGAGAAAATAGACACATATTTTTCGGAGCTTTCTCGGATAAACTGAGAAAGCAAGATAAAGTAGAAAAGTGGAAAGAAATGGCCAATTTGGCTCAAAGTAATTGTTGAGTACCAGCGGATAAAGATTAGACTTATGTAAGGGATACATTGGATATGGCAGAATTTGAAGAGAATTGCTTGATCAGCAAAACTTGGAACTTGCAAGCATTATTGTTATCGACATATGGTACATATTTATAGATTAAAATTGATAATGCGAAAAAAACTGGCTCTGGTGGAATGGGGAATCTAACGGAAGTGGATAAAATTGTACTGGAAATAATTGGGAAAGACTCTCCTGTAATATGCGGTCTTGGAGTAGCTGAGTCTTTCGAAAAATTCAAGCAACCAAGCCGGTAAACTGACGTAGAGAATAATAATGCTGAAGATATTGCCAATAAAAGTGGAACAATCAGTGCTCACGAAACCCCATCTAATCCAAAGCAATTCAATGGTACCTAATTCTTTTCGAAGCAAAATAATAGGAATAATAATAGAAAAATGCATTTTTATACAGAAAAAGAATGCAAGATAGAGTCAATAATTCCGATTCGGAAAAAGTTGCTCAGATAAAACAAGAAGAGCTTGCTTTGCAAGTAGAATATCTAAGGTTGAAGAACCATAAAACTGAACTGGAAATTGTAAAATTAGAACAAGAGCTCCAACTGCCCATGTCAGAGTTCACGGCATCGTTACCACAATATAAAGAAGATGAAAATGGCTGCTGCTTTTTCAATTTGTGATAGTAGTTGGGTACAATCCCTTTATAAGGAACATATAATTACTCAGTTGTGATTTTTTGTTAATTTTTGCAAATACATTAAAATGTGTTGTATTTACCTAGAGTTGGAGATATGTAAAACATTATCTACACTTGTAGAAAATTCCGTGACACGATTATACAAGTGTGAACTTTATGTTACAGAAAAAGTTTACATATGTAGAGATTTTGACGTAATAACTAGTCCGTACTTGTAATTACAAGATGGTTTGTGTTATGAAACAGTTACAAGTGTAGAATATATTCTTACAATTGTAGGACTTGTAGTGCTTGTGTTACAGGCCCCTGGTCATTATATATTTTGTAATAAAAATTGCTTTAATTGATATAATAAAAGTAAATTTGGCCATGGATCGACAAGGTATACCAATATTTGTTAGTTGGAGAACTTTAGAATACTGAAAAAATACCAATTTAAAGAATATTATATCAAAGCTAAATCTATGAAGCATCTGACAGCAGTGATTAATATCTCATTAATCACTTGTGATTAATGGATATTATTTTGGCCGAGCACACAGACGTAAAATGGCTAGATTGTATATTAGTAGTGGATAAAAGTGTTTATTCTTACTCTGAGATTAAACCAATGAAATGAATGCTGACGCGTAGGTACGTCAATTTGCTGGCTTATTTCGCGGATTTCAATATTTTTTTCTCCATAACCTGTTAACCAAACTAAAATCGGATGATTGCTATCATTTCCTGTACGTCCATTATTTCTAAAAAAAAATTTTCTTGAAATGACTGAATTTCTGTCGAGTAAAGAACGAAAAACAATAAAATATTCAATACGGTTAAAAGATGCGTGTGGAAGATGAATTCAAATGTAGGATGTAGGTGGTTTAGTGCATATCGGTACCGGAACAATTGACTGAGCTATTTACTTTTGTTCTACGTAATAGAACATTGCTTGAGGCCATTTGCACCAATTCCAGCTTATCTTGTTACACGTCAATTACGTAGGCAAATGTGAAGCATTCTGCCGGTAACTATCGCCTTGAGCAACATTGTGCTACTGAGAAGGGCTTCAATTATACAGGGAATCAAGTGGACATAATGGGCATTTCCAGTATGTTAAAATATAGGGTTTTCATCATGTGACACCCACAAGAGAGGTGTTAAATACCTATCCATTGATTCACTCGAAATTTCAAGTATGTTCCTAATTTATTTTTAATCAAATATTGAAAATGCGATTTCTATACTCGTATCTGAGTTCAAACGTCGCGCCAAGATGACGTACGCGCAAGCATAAAGGATGACGATTCATATTAGAACAAGGTGGCCAGTTGCCATTGTTTTAAAGTGAGATTAAACATTTAACCAATGAAATGGCTGCTAACGCGTCTATTATTTCTAAAATGATTTTTTTCTGGCAATCGTTGGAAATGTCCATTTTGAAACTATGCTCCTATTTTGAGCCATTTGCTGTAGAAGTAATTTCGATAGTTTCAATTCCACAAATAATATCCTATTTGACAATCAGAATTGAATACCGAAGTAGATTCAATTGCATATCTGAGGTTCCAAAAAAATAACCGTTTTAGGTTTTCTATAGATGTAATTTATATTTCTCATACCAGTACAGTAGAGTGAAGGGAACGCTCTAAAGTCGTCCGTTTTCGAGAAAACTCAACTTTTAAGTTGAAAAACATGATTAATATAATGAAATTATTTTTTGAGCGCTTGTTCTACTTGAACGAGTGCTATATCGTTCTGCCCAAATGTCTGTAATTTTAGAATTTTGAGTTTGGGTCCCAAATGGTTCGCTTAAGTTCGTTAACCAGCCAAATCGTACATGTTATTCAATAAAATATGGCCATTTAAAATTTTTGTTTCTCAATATCTCAGAAAATACGAAACCAATCGGAATGAAATGTTACGCCAAATGCAAGATGCTGATAACAAGCCTCATGCAAAATTTTGTGGCCATAGAAAATTCAATTGGAATATTGAAAAAAAGATCTTTATATTTCCATAACAGGATATCCGATTAGAGTGAAATTTTTTCTGTGAATAAATATTGATATAGTGAATCTTCAAGCAAAATTTTGTTTCTATAGTGTTAACAGAACCATAGAAAATTCAGTTGGAATATTGAAAGAAGAATCTTTATATTTCCATGACAGAATATCCGATTCGAGTGAAATTTATTTTGAGAATGAAAACTACTATCGATGGCCTAACTGCAATACCCCGTATCTGAAATAAGTGAATTTTTTGCAAAAATCTTTCGAGACAAAAAAACTCGATATTTTCAATTTTTCCAAAATACTTTCGTTGCCTGTTACTAAGAAATTATATTATTCTTTCTATGTTCAAGGAATAAATTTTGCCTTCATTCGTTTTTCTGATTTAAATTCGTATTTTGTCTCCCTCCTGTAAAATTCACTTATTTCAGATACGGGGCATTGCAGTATAGCCATCGCTATACTGGATGTCCATGCAAAATTTCAACGGGATCGATTCATCAGAACCATAGAATTTAATTTTTGTAATTATTTATTTTTTACATATTTTATTTTTTGAATTATTTTCAGAATATAATTCCGATTGTGCTTTGATACCTACTGCATTTATTTGGTATCAATCTCAAGTCCCATATAAAATTTTGAGGTAATAGTCTTATTACTCCACCAAAGAACTTTTTCTTGATTATTGAATTTTCTTTACGTTAGTAAAGAAAATTGAAAAGGATACACTTGGTCTACCGTTTTTTCGTAGAAAACATTGGCGTTTCGAACGGGCGTCCCAAAAACTATACTTTTTCCATTAGCGTAGAAGATAAGGAGAAAAACACCCACCAACCCTTCAAAAATCCGCCAAAAACATGGCTTATTAGGTATAAATAGAAAATTTTTAGGAAAGCGCTCTCTGTACGATAAGAGACTCCGGAGATATTTTACGATTTTTTTCAATTTCAAAGCAGAATATCTCAAAAACGATACATTTCAGAAGGTAAGTTAATGAAATCTTTTGTTTACATTTTTGGACGATCTATAATAACATCATGAAGTTTATCGCACTTATACCCTGTATTCTATTAACAAATACTATACATGATCTCGATCCGGTACTGAACGCACCTACAATCTAACAACAAATTCAAACATACAAACGAATCATATAATTATAACAATATTACCGCCACCGTCGTAAATTCAAACAGTCAATATAAACAAAACACCATCATACCTAGCCAAGCAATGTAACGTGGAAAAACTCAAGGTCAAGTAGTAAAACAGTTCCTACAGAAAACGTCGTCTTTCTAACTCGGCACAAATTACGAATGTCACTTGAAAAAAAGACCGGAAAAACAATTCGGACGATAATTGTGCGTCTCGCGTGAGTCAAGCGCGCGACTGCTATCCAGTTGGCGGATGCGGACTAACCGATGCTTTGCGCGGGTGGACTTGAAGTGTGCGAGCGCAGCAGGCTATGCTTTTGAGGCGCCGACGAGAGCGGGTGCAAGCGCAAAAGGAAAATTCTGGATGGTCGGCAGCAGGGTTGAGAATGAAGTTAGGAGAGTGTCATCTGGATTTAGCAGACGTTTTCACAGGATGTTTTAGGAGATTTGTATGGTTCAGGAGAGGATTTGGAAAGGGTATAGCTGGGTTTCAATGGTAAATCTGCCCCCGCGGCCTTTTCGATTCATATTGAGGTGATCGATTAGGCATTGAATAAAAATAATTCAGCCAAATTTTCAGCTTTTTACCTCTGGACATTTTTGAGATTTCTGTATGAAACACTTTTTCGATATTATTTTTTTTCTCTTTTGAAATCCAAAAATTTCGAATGGTGATTTTTCTCTTTATTCTTTGCTGTTCAAGGAAAAGACGTATAATTTTTTTATGATTTCAGGTGAAAAATCGATTTTTAGAAAAAAAAATAAAATTATAGTCATTTGTTTTTCGATGTTCTTCAAAAGTGTCCACCGCAATTTTTTGAAATAAAATGTCTTCTTTGGTGCTTTGTACCCTGGAATTTTTTCACATTTTCAAAATTGGTGGAACATATTGAAAAAAAAGAAAATTCGAGGGAAAGCCCGCCGTTTCTTATGGTAAGTTTGGCACTACCGCGAATTATTTCGAGCTACTATGACACGATGCCTACCAGTAAATCTCGCTATCATTTCCTATTTCACTTGCCGAAAGATTGTGTGGTAGTGCCAAACTTACCATAAGGAACGGCGGGCTTTCCCTCGAATTTTTTCGATGTTTGCAATAATTATTGAATATATTTGAAATGAAATGAATCAAATCTTTATGTTAAAAAGTTCAGAGAGGCTTTTTAAAGCGGTATTTCAGTGTTTTTGTAGTGAGAAAAGTGACATTCAGGTGTGTTTTTTACAGAAATCTCAAAAATTACTAGAGATAAAAAGCTGAAATTATTTCCATTCAATGCCTAATCGATCCCCTCAATATGTATCGAAAAGGCCGCGGGGGCAGATTTACCGTTGAAACCCGGCTATACCCTTTGAGGTGAAGTGTGGAGGTTTTGCGCTATGTGGATAACTCGAATGATACTATAACTTCTTTAAACCCTTTAGCGTTCACCATATTGATGACGAGAGGATAATTATATACCTTATTTTTGGTGAGAACTTACTATATTTTTTTAATCAGACTGCAAAAAAACACGTCCGCTCGACTAGATTCGGTGAGTTGGTACATCACCTTTCTAACAGGGCAGAAAAATAAATTATAAAGGACCCCGCACATTTTGTATGGGAATTGGCTCCCGATGGATTTGGCTGAAAATTTGATATGATGTTCTACTAATCCTTCTGATCAAATGTCTAAACAGTCACGAAGCTGAAAAATGCATACTTCTAGGAGTTTTTAGCGATTTTTTGTATCCATTATGGCTTACGTATTATGGGAATTGGCTCCCGGTGGATTCGGCTGAAAATTTGATATGATGTTCTACTAATCCTTCTGATCAAATGTCTCCACAGTCACGAAGCTGAAAAATGCATACTTCTAGGAGTTTTTAGCGATTTTTTGTATCCATTAAGGCTTACGTATTACCGTTCACACAGAAATGTTTGAGAATATTTCGAATCGAATTGACAGAATCTGCTTTCAATAATCACGAAATATTCTCAAACATTTCTGTGTGAACGGTAATACGTAAGCCTTAATGGATACAAAAAATCGCTAAAAACTCCTAGAAGTATGCATTTTTCAGCTTCGTGACTGTAGAGACATTTGATCAGAAGGATTAGTAGAACATCATATCAAATTTTCAGCCAAATCCACCGGGAGCCAATTCTCATACAAAATGTGCGGGGTCCTTTGAGGGAAAAGACAAATCTACTGAAAATCTACCAAAAATCTACTGAAGAAAATCGACTACCACAAATCGCCGAAAATCTACTAAAAAAGTAGAAATCAACCAATGGTGGTAACACTGCCTATGCTTTTGAGGCGCCGACGAGAGCGGGTGCAAGCGCAAAAGGAAAATTCTGGATGGTCGACAGGGTTGAGAATGAACTCAGGAGAGTGTCATCTGGATTTAGCAGACGTTTTCACGGGATGTTTTAGGAGATTTGTATGGTTCAGGAGAGTCAGGAGAGGATTTGGAAAGAGTATAGCCTTGTTACAATGGTAAATCCGCCCCCGAGGCCTTTTCGATTCATATTGAGGTGATTGATTAGGCATTGAATAAAAATTATTCAGCCAACTTTTCAACTTTTTATCTCTAGCCATTTTTGAGATTTCTGTAAAAAACACTTTTTTCGATATTATTTTTTTTTTCTCTTATGAAATCCAAAATTTTCGAATGGTGATTTTTTCTCTTGATTCTTTGCTATTGAAGGAATATAATTTTTTAATGAATGTCACCTGAAAAATCGATTTTTAGAAAAAAAATAAAATTATAGTCATTTGTTTTTCGGTGCTCTTCAAAAGTGTTCACCGGCATTTTTTGATAAAAAATTTCTTCTTTGTTCCTTTATACCCTGGAATTTTTTCACATTTTGAAAATTGGTGGAACATTTCGAAAAAAAATTAAAACTGTTTGAATTTTCGGATTTAGCAGATATCCATCAAATTTCAGTGCCATTGTATTCATATTGGCTCCCTGAACAACAATAGTAAAAAAACAATTGACGATCTGTCTTAGTTAAGAATATTTATGGGCCACCAAAGTCCGAAAAATATTTCACCCGAAAGTCACTTTTCTCACCGCAGTCCTGTCATAGCTTTCCAACAGGGCATTAAATTCGATCGTCATACATATTTGTCAACATATGAAATAATACGGTTACAATTAAAATTCGAGTCAAAAACTTTGAAAATTTTAAAGATTTTCAAGTGAAGTGAATAAAAACAAAACGAAACCAAACAAAACGTTTTGTTTTGAAAATCTTTTAAATTTTCAAAGTTTTTGACTTGAATTTAATTGTAACCGTATTATTTTATGTTGACAAATATGTCAACATACGTTTTTTCTGACATGTTGGAAAGCTATGACAGGACTGCTGCATTTCGTCTTGTTACTTGGCTCCGGAAGATGGTGATGTATTAACTCACCGAAACTAGTCGAGCGGACGTGTTTTTTGCAGTCTGATTAAATAAATAAGTTCTCACCAAAAATAAGGCATATAATTATCCTCTCCTCATCGCATGATACTGCTCTGAGAAGTATTTCACTCAAGTTATTAATTTATTTTGTACGAACTTTATTGTTACACAGGTGACCGTAAATACCATAACTTCCGAAAAATCTCAACTCAAAACGAGTAAGACAGAGAAATAATAACGTGGTAAATGCCATAGAATAACATGAATGGGCATTTTCAGAAAGAATCATTAAAAATTCAAGAAGAGCTCTGAGCAGGAGCTTTTGAACGCTTGCTCTTTGGTGGAGCAATAATACTATTGTCTCAAAATTTTATATGGGATTTGAGATTGATACCAGATATATAAATGCGGAATCTCAGCACAATCGGAATTATATTCTAGAAATTATTCAAAAAATGAAATATGTAAAAAATAAATAATTACAAAAATTAAATTAAATGGTTCTGATGATGCGATTCCCTTGAAATTTTGCATGAACATTCAGTATAGTAGTTTTCGTTCTCAAAATAAATTTCACTCGAATCGGATATTCTGTTATGGAAATATAAAGATTTTTCTTTTCAATATTCCAATTGAATTTTTTATTTTCATATTTGATGAATATAATGAAAAATAGTTTGCTACAAAGTCTCTTGGACACAATCAATCATATCTATGTCTCTAAATCAAGGCATACTGTCACAATACAGAAAAAAATTAATGGAATATAATTAACATAAAATAAGCTGCAGGTCGATGACGGTAAAAAATAGAAAAAAATGGTATTCAGAAAAAAGGGTATATTCCCGGAGAAAAATTTTTTGACAGCACCGCGACGCCTAGCGTCTTAATTTTTTTCACCAACTTTTACGCTCATCTCAAATCAACATTGACTTGTACCAAATACCGTCAACAGAATAAAAAAATATTCATCCCTTTCCGAGAAAAATTAAGTTACCAAGATAAGTGAATCACCCTGTATATTTCCCTAAGCAAGATAAAGACCTTTGTGCCACTGTTGCCGTCGCACTCAATATCTATACCTAGAAATTATTTAGTATAGCACCCTTTAAAGAGGGACTATATTCGAACTTCCATAAATTACTGGATTAGGAGTCGGCTCTATAAATTTTACTTGTAGGACTCAGAGGACTTCTGACCCGAATATTTCCCCCATGTATGAAATGCAATTATGTGGTAATTGCACTGCCGAGCTATGAATGCCTGTCACCACAAACGTTACCGAAAATTGACGGCCAAATATCAAATCGCTATGGAATATCGGATATTTTGATAGGTGCTCTACGTGGGAGTAATCATTTTTGGCGACAATGAAAGGAACATTATTGTTATTATTATGATTGAAGAAACGGTTTTCTCACCATTGTCATTATATGTCAAATTACCGAGTGTGTATCAGAAATGTTACTATTTTTGAGCGCTCGTTCTCTTTAAAACGAGTGATATATCGTTTTGCTCAAATGTTTGTAATTTTCGAATTTTGAGCCGAAAATGGTCTCAAACGATAGGGTTCGACTCCCTGATTCTGTCCGTGGCGCCGTCCGTCCGTCCGTTAGCACGATAACTTTCGAAGGGATTGTCCTAGAAACTTTAGATTTTCAGGGTGAGTTCGGTTCCCAAATGCCTCGGTTAAGTTTGTTAACCAGCCATATCGTACAGGGTGTTCCATAAAATATGGTCATTCAAAATTTTTGTTTCTCAATATCTCAGACAAATCGAAACCCATCGAAATGAAATGTTGCGGCCATACGCAAGATGCTCATAATGAGATTCATGCAAAATTTTGTGGCCATAGTGTTAACAAAACCATAGAAAATTCAATTGGAATATTGAAAAAAAGAATCTCTATATTTCCATAACAGGATAACCGATTCAAGTTAAATTTACTTTCTGAATCAAGACTGATATACGGAATGTTCATGCAAAATTTCAAGAGGTTCGCATTATCAGAACCATAGCATTTAATTTTTGTGATTATTTTTTACATATTTCATTTTTTGAATAATTTCCAGAATATAATTCCGATTGTTCAGAGATTCTGCATTTATAAATTTCGTATCATTCTCAAAACCCATATAAAAGTTTGAGATCAGAGTCTTATTGCTCCACCGAAGAACGAGCGCTCGAAAGCTCCTGCTCGGGGCTTTTCTTAATTTTTTTTATTGTGGACGTTAATTATTAATACCTTGAAAAGTTCAAATTTTGAAGTTGTTCTTTCCGGAAGTTATCGTGTTTACACCCGGTCTACGGCCGACTGTAAACACAATAGCTTTTCAATTAAGTTATAGCAAGATGAGAATTTCTTATATTCGAACTGTGGCACAAACTGCCACATACCTAGTTAGTTTGTTGATACTAAAATCCGCATTTGCTTTTGAAATGTTTTCTCGTCAACCATGATTTTAGAAAAAAATTGATTTGCACCAAAGTTGAATCTCATTTTGCATTCCCCACAAAGTATTAAAAGCAATATGGTTGATGTCATAACTATACTGGAAATTTATATTATGGCAAATGTATACTCCGTTCACGAAAGGTTGAGCCGTCGGTTGGCCATGGAAATTTGGCATATTCTACTGTGTATATTAAAAGTTTAGGTTATGTTCTTCTCTTTCTTGTCAGATTGATACGCAATGTTGTCAATATTGCATAGAGTTGTCTGATAACTCGCAAGCTCGTCGGACGAGGCCGAGTACATTCGGCAACGTTGACTTTATTTTACTTTATGACAGTAAATACTGCCAACTTCAGATAAATAAAGAAACGCCTACTATGCGCTCAACCTTTCGTGAACGGACTATATGTCTTGTGTTAAATGAGAATGTATTTCAATGAGACATTTGAACTCAATTCATAATGCGGTCGACAGAAAAACCTTGTAATCAACTCGATGATTAATCAAGCTATTAATAAACTAGTTGATTTAATTCAAAAGCTGAAACACGTAACTTGATGTCGAATAAATCGTTCTCTAATAATGAAACTTATCAGCAAGCCCCCTGCAATGTCGTGTTTGGGCTCGTTGGAATGCTCGTGACAAATGGAATCTAACAATACTTTTTTCTCTATTTTACTTATGTGGTTATTAGGAAATATGACAATACTTTTTATTTGCAGGACGCTGGATTCGACAAGGTACCAAACTGTATGGCCACCATTCACCAAGATCTCCAGACTTAAGGCCACTAAATAGTTTCTCTGGCTCTGGGGATGTCTCCAAGACAAAGTTTATCAAAACAGGCCAGTTGATATTGAAGATCTAAACCCAGTGTTTATAAAATGAAGATTAAATAACTGAATATTAGTGCAATTTTTTAGCATTTCACCGTACTCTTCTAGAAAACTTATCACCCTTTAATTGCACATGTTCTTTTTTGAATCAAAATTGTTGAAAACTCGACTATGCAACAAAATCGAATTCGAAAACAGAACAAGTCGATAGGTGTGAGAAAAAGAAAAACAGCAACCATTTAAAGAACAGACATTTATTTCTCAGTGTCAAATTCGATGAAAAATTGAAAGAACACACACGAATGTTGCTTTTAAAATTCACAACCGTATCATAATAATATTCAATATATAATCAAAAATATGATTATTACAATTCATCACTTAATGACTAGCACCCACAAAATTTCAAATAAAAGATTCCGGCATCGATAATGCATTTAATAACAAATAAAGAACCCAAAAATTAATATAAATATTCCAATATTGCAAATGTCAGAGAGAAATAATCTGTTCATTTTTGTACTTTACGAATTTTTTTGGATTTTTTTTTAAACGTTGTAGTTCATCCGTTTTCAGTTTTCAGAAAACGGCAAATGACAAGTTAGGATGTTTCTTCACTTTTTTTGGCACAACATTCACAACAGTTTGATGTTAACACGGTAAATGTTGAATTTTTGTTTTTTTTACATTTTTCTTGTTATGAGGACAAAATCATGCAGCCAGACATAAGGTCTTCAAGACATTTCAATGGCAACTTATTGAAAATGCAGGTTTGTCGCATGGCCAACTCCATCGTGTAATCCCCCAGTATAAATTTATACAAATTAATTTTATTTTCCACCTTATAAAACACTAATGGGAAATATATAAAAAGTATCAAAAGTTTATTCACACAATATATTATATGGGCACTTGGGAGGGTCGTGAGACAAACTTTTCCAGATATGATTTAAATTTCATCTTGGATTGCTCTCTCTCTCTATTTTATTTTGAATAACTACTACACAATAATCTGAAACAACACGATTCTTATTGTGAACACGATAATATCAATGAAAAAATGAACGACGACGTCGCGCAGTGAAATGCCTTTTGTCTGCTTAGAAAAACTCACGCGCTAAAGTTGTTAACATAGTATTTTGTTATAATTAAACGGTATTTTTGTTTTCAAGACTCAGCGTGAGAACGCTTAAGCCGTGCTTTCAGTGGTTGTATTCTGCACTGGCTGACTCTCCTGAAAGAAAACGACACCATTTAGTAAAAACAACGATTTCTCTTGAATTAACTTAGATAATGCACCATAACAAATAAATAACTAAATACTGAGTCTAGGAAAAAAGAAGAAAGTGAAGAAAGAATTAAGAGAAAACTAACTAATCGTTTGAGAAAATCAAACTACTTACTTCAGCGTTAGCAGGTGCAGTTGTTTCTTGAGCCTAGAAGAGAAGGAAGAAAACGATGAAAAATATGTTAAAGAAAAAGATTCAGTGTCAGTTGCAGGAACGTCCATTAAAATTTAAAGGTCCATTAAACTCTTAATCCTCCATTATTACAAGGAACTAATGGAGGATTAAGGGTTTAATGGACCTTTAAATTTTAATGGACGTTCCTGCAACTGAGCATCAGATAGACAAAGTAAAAATTGAAGAGGAAATTGAAGAGTAAATCTTAGATGATTAGAATAGCAGAACTACACCAATTTCATCACATCATTAAACCTGATTAAAATGTTGCAAAACCAAGCTTTGAAATTGAAGATGAAGAACGAAATAGCATAAACTGTTAACTACATAATTAGGAACAATTGAACATAACATAAATTCTATTCATATTCCAACAAGGAAATTATTTATATCGTGCGTTCAAAAAAATTCGTGGTCAAGTAAGCTGTGGATTCTATTTTTCCCCTCATAGACTCTTGGGAAAAATAGAATCCACAGCTTACTTGACCACGAATTTTTTTGAACGCACGATATAAATAATTTCCTTGTTGGAATATGAATAGAATTTATGTTATGTTCAATTGTTCCTAATTATGTAGTTAACAGTTTATGCTCTTATTTTGAACGCACGTTATTTTCACTTTCGACACGACTGATATCGAATTGGCAACACTGCATGAGCTCCTGGACACAGTGATTATTGTGTATTATGTTGATCAAATTTATGGTAGTATTCTGCTTTCATCTGTAAGCCAATCTGTAACTTTTCATTAGCTTACAGGAAAATTGCAATTCTGGACCTCTTTAAGGGATCTGGAGCTTACAGAAATCGTTAAATATTTACAAGTTATATCTGGAATAGTGTTTTACCACAAATATTTACAAGTACTTGACGGGTGATCGGAAGCATTATAGAATGACATATTGTGAGGTTACGTTGAATGGTTTGTTTATTTTAGGACGAACACCAACGTTTTAATATAAGAAATTCATGATGAACAAAAATGATATGGCTT
Source organism: Propylea japonica (assembly GCA_013421045.1). Classification (NCBI taxonomy): domain Eukaryota; kingdom Metazoa; phylum Arthropoda; class Insecta; order Coleoptera; family Coccinellidae; genus Propylea; species Propylea japonica. The sequence goes on from CM024240.1 coordinate 32,077,744, forward strand.
TGTTTATTGGATTGTTATCGGAAGAAAATCATAACAGGTAAAACATTGTTCAATAATAATAAACACTTTTTTAAAGTAGGAACTTAATGAGAATTGGAAGGAACAGGTTGCGTGATCAAATGAATCCATTTGAAATGCCGTATGCCCGGAAAATGTTCAGATTGAAGAAATGCCGAATGTCCAGTTTGTGAACATGTTCAGATTGAAGAACCAGTGTACTATAAACTTAATAAATGCTCTACAGCAATTTTAACCAGGAAATTTTTTTCTTTCCTGTTGTCAATTTATTAGATGAAAGAAACAAACGCAAACTACATTCAGATAAATGTATTTTCAAATTCAAATCAAAACCATTTACTCATAATACGTAAAGTTCCATGATCAAATCTTACTATTGATGGTTATGTTTTTCGATGAGTAGTTCAAAAGTGACACTGTAAGTAAGAAAGTCACAGGAACCATTCCAGAATTGCGTTTACGAATCTGTAAGTCGGCCAGTTACAGATCAATCGTACGCTACAGTATCGTAACTTACGGATGAAAAGCAGAATACCACCATTAGTCTGCAGGTACTTAGTATTTCATTACAACACCTTACTAAAAGACTTCAATTTTTGCAATATATTGAGATTCGTAAAATGGGGGTGAGGGATCTCGTGCAACCTTGCCAAAATATGTTCCAAATTACCGGAATTTCAGAAATGAAAAAAACTTACTGGTTTACTATTAGTAGACTCGGACTGCGAGTTGCCACCGCGCGGACGTGGAGGTCCGCGACGACGGTAGCGTGGACGTTGTGGTCCACGTGGTCCATCCTGGCCGCCGCTCATCTGCTCTGGAGGGCCTTGACCACCTCCTTGGCTGTCTTGAGAACGTGGTCGCCTGCCACCACGTCTACCTCCACGGAAGTTTCTACAACAAAAAACACAATTTGAAATGATTTAAAACACCTGATAAAACAAATTGAAAAAGATGAATAGTAGGAAGTGTATTAAAAAAAAATTCGAATAATTTTCAGACTTTTCAGTGGAAAATCATTCGATTGAAATAATTATAAAAACCTTCTTTGAACTATCAAACAATTGTATAGTCCATTCACGAAAGGTTGAGCCGTCGGTAGGCCATGGAAATTTGGCATATTCCACTGTGTATATTAAAATTTTAGGTTATGTTCTTTATTTTCTTGTCAGATTGATACGCAATGTTGTCAATATTGCATAGAGTTATCTGATAACTCGCAAGCTCGTCGGACGAGGCCTGGTACATTCGGCAACGTTGACTTTATTTTACATTATGACAGCAAATACTGCCAACTTCAGATAAATAAAGAAACGCCTACTATGCGCTCAACCTTTCGTGAACGGAGTATACATAATGTTTCAGCGCCAAAATATCTAATAATTTCTTGATGAAACAAATTTTTATTGATTTTATTTCAAAGAACTGAAGATGATGAAAAAAGTTAATACTGATACTATAAGGAAGTAAATTCATGATATTTTTTATTGTTCCCCAAAACCAGTTTAAGTAGAAGCAATTGACATTCTACTAAATAACCAATATTGGAGTTATCGTGCTTTAGCACACCAATGACTCAGTCATTTCTTAAGAAATCAGAAATGGATCTAAGGGGCGTGCAAATTAATTATTATTCTTCATTGTAACACAGCGAACAATGAATAAAATTTCCCTATTAATGTTCATAATTCGATGTTATATTTTTCGTTGAAATATCGATTTAATTATAACAACATTTAAAGTTTATGTTTAGAGAGTTTTAAAAATGTATTGATATTGATTGAAATATAATCTGGGAGGATTCTGCATTTCTAAAAAACTTTTCACGTTTTCACTCCCAGTCTATGCAACAGAAATAATTAAAAAATTTTTAATTAAGATGAAGTGCTCCTGCGAAAATCTTTGCACTAATTTGTCAGGAGCAAATTGGTTTTGGGAAATTTGTTGCCTAACAGTAAAACTAAAAAAGGAAAGAATGAAAAGGATAATGTAACGTTTCGTTGTCTATATCAAATACCTTCTTCAGACAAACTTGTAAAATCTTCAGAATTGTGTTTTTTCATTTGCAGTCTAATCAACATTGAAAGTTCAAGACAACACATAGAGATGTTGATTTATTTAATTTTGAAATTTCCTGTATTTTGTTAGATAAAGTGGATAATTTGGCTAATTGTTCTGTTGGAATAGATCGTTTTTGGATTGATTTATTGAAGAAAGAGATGACATCAGGAAATTTCAAAATTAAATAAATCAACCTCTGTGTTGACAACTTTCAATGTCAATTAGACTGCAAATGCAAAAACACACAATTCCGAAGATTTTACAAGTTTGTCTGAATAAGGTGTCTAATATAGACACCGAAATGTTACATTTTCCTTTTCATTTATTTCCTTTTTTAGTTTTACTGTTAGGCAACAATTCTTTCAAAACCAATTTGCTTCTGACAAATAAGTGCAAAGATTTTCGTAGGAGCACTTCATCTTTATTAAAATTTTTAATTATTTCTGTTTCAGAGACAGGGAGTGAAAACCTAAAAAGTTTTTTAGAAATAGAAAAGCCCCAAAATTACATGAATTTGGATAATTACCTTCCAAAGAACCTTCTTGGGGGTCCTCTGCCCCTGGGTCCTTCTCCGTTATCTTCACCACCACCCTGGGGTCCACCGCGGTATGGACGGTAACCGCCATAACCGCCGTTGTAACCGCCACGGCCCCTCCTAGGTCTATATCTACGAAGAACATTGCCGCCTCCTTCACCACCGGATAGCGTACCGTCTTTGGCTTCGCTTTCGCTCTGGCTCTCTTTCTGAGGCCTCCTGCCCCCGGGACCGCCGCCGCCTCTGGGTCCTCCTCTGCCTCCTCTTGGATAGTACCATTGACGGTAACCACCGCGACGCTTGTCCGCTGCATAAGGTGAGCCACGTACAGCTTCACCATTTGGACCGGTTACATTAGCTGCTTCGTTTCCTTTCTCACCGACGACTACATTGAATTCGACTATTTCTCCATCACCTACCGATCGGACCACTTTCCTTGGGTTGTTTTTTGCAATAGCGGACTGGAATTAAAATTCGATTTGTAAGCATTGAAAGTATTCAAACTGAATCTATCAGAAACGTTTGCATAAATCAATAAAGATTGTAAAAATTTTGCTACAATGCAATAGCAATTCCATTCACTTTTATATTTAGTCCGTTCACGAAAGTTTGAGCCGTCGATTGGCCATGACAATTTGGCATATTCCACTGTGTATATTGAAATTTTAGGTAATGTTTATTTTCTTGTCAGATTGATACACAATGTTGTCAATATTGCATAGAATTCTCTGATAACTCGCAAGCTCGTCGGACGAGGCCGGGTACATTCGGAAACGTTGACTTTATTTTACGTTACGACAGCAAATACTGCCAACTTCAGATAAATAAAAAACGCCTACTATGCTCTCAAACTTTCGTGAAAGGTGAGCACATAGTAGGCGTTTCTTCATGTATCTGAAGTTGGCAGTATTTGCTGTCATAACGTAAAATAAAATCAACGTTGCCGAATGTACCCGGCCTCGTCCGACCAGCTTGCGAGTTATCAGACAACTCTATGCAATATTGATAACATTGCGTATCAATCTGGCAAGAAAATAAACATCATAACCTAAAATTTTAATATACACAGTGGAATATGTCAAATTATCATGGCCAACCGACGGCTCAACCATTCGTGAACGGACTATATATATTGTAGAGCGAACGCATTGGCGTCTTCCCTCTGAAATATTTCGAATAAAATAATCGAAAATGTTATATAGTCCGTTCACGAAACTTTGAGCGCATAGTAGGCGTTTGTTTATTTATCTGAAGTTAATATAAAGTCAACGTTGCCGAATGTACCCGACCTCGTCCGAGGAGCTTGCGAGTAATCAGAGAACTCTATGCAATATTAACAATATTGCGTCAATCTGACAAGAAAATAAACAACCTAACCTAAAATTTCAATACACACAGTAATATGCCAAATAGTCATGGCCAACCGACGGTTCAAACTTTCGCGAACGGACTATAGAGATGCCCAGATCTATCTATAGTCCGCAAGCATTAAAGTGAGATGGAAAGCATTTCACTGCTGCACTGAGGTGGAGTTAGATTTGCATTTCTACAATTCCTGAATATAATACAACATTTTCGTAATTTTGCCTTAACTATAATACCGGAATAGCCTTAAGCAACAATAAACTGTCACCAAATCAGTATAATAATTCAGTTTATGAACGTCAAATCGAAATGAAAATTTAAACACATCGCATCAAGAAACTAAACACTAACAGACGATGTTGCCAAACTGGCAGGATAATCTGTGAAACTTCATGACGTCACTAAAATGTCTGCGTATTATATTTTTTTTTCAAGACTAAACTAGAATTTCGCATGCTGAACAAAAATTTCTGGTTAAACTGAATAATAAGCTTATTAGTATTATTTAACTTGGGGCACACTAGACCTTTTTCAAACTATAAGGTTAAAGAAAAAAAATAAATAGTCATTTTCGAGATCTTCAACTTGGAAAAAGATGCTTGGTCTACGCAGCATATGAGCAAAGATGAACAAAAAAGAAATTCTAGAGGAACGTAGTTGTGTATCACTTCAACTAAAATTCTGCTGAACCCTTCTCACCTTGCTAATAGAGGAGTACCATAAGAATAGCCAACTGTGTAAAAACACCAAAAACCACTCCCCAATCATAACTTCCAAATGAAAAAATCGCAATGTGTTCACTAGACTCGTATGTTTCCAGAAAGATTTCGTGCAAATACAAAATTCTACCTGTATCTGTCAACGTGGAAATTTCAATAATTTTCAGATAAGTACAACTCCAAATGAAGTGCCAAAATTAATCTAATCTATCAATTTCATATAAATTGTGATTAAATTTGAGTGGGTAATGATATACTTCGATGTCAATATCCTTTTTTAAATAAATGGAAAATAAGAAGAGATATGAACTAGTACTAGACACTAAAGAACTTTTTCTTCAGATACAAAACTACAAATATTTTTGAACGATCTTCGTTTAGTTTTAAATTGATTGATAATGAGTAGATTTAATTAGAATAGAACCAGTCAATTTTGTAAGTTCCTCATGTTTCTACAAAGTTCCAATGTAAATTCTCATCAAGAAAGTAGGAGTTTTGCGTATGTCCAACAAGACATTGTAAAACTTGCTTATCTATGACAATTAACATTTTTTCTTCCTGAATGTTAAAAAAAATCTCACAGAATACAACAACAAAGATAACTAATAGATTATTTCTAATTAGGCTATCTATATTGAAATATGACAAGAATCAAGATATCACAAAAATACTTTAAATTGCAGTATACTCAAGAATGCCAAGTAGATATTCAATATACATATTGATTTTAAAGAGAATGTTCCCCAAAATAATTTGAATAAAATGCATGAGAATCATTTTATAAAGAACTAAATTTGGAGGTACCGTGCTTTAGCACACCTATGACTCAAGCATTTCCTATTGACTCGGAAATGGATCTAAGGGGTGTGCAAATAAGTGCTTATTTGGTTATTCATACCTGATGTACAAAAACGTCTTCTTTAGTATCATTTCTATTGATAAATCCATAGCCGCTCTTCACATTGAACCATTTCACAGTTCCAGTCACTTTGGTTGCTGCAAAAAATGAATAAATTAGATAATCAGATATACACACTCTACAAATGTTGATAAGAAAATTATACAACTCATTTATTAATATTGTATTGAAGAATTCAAATCATTACAGAAATTCAAAGAGAATCCAAAAATACCCCAACAAAAAATTCATTGAACAAGTGTATTTCATCATAACTATAAAAATAGACAAGCATAATATGAATGTTATTTATGTATTACCTCAACTTCTGAAGAATATTTTGGACAATCACTTGTATAGGAAATGATATTTTTATCATTATCAATGAACCGAGACATGTGTTGAAAAAAAAGAGATAACATGTAGAATCAATATTTTCATACTAGTTTTTCTAGATAGTGGAATTTCAATCAGATATAAACGCTTCTTAAATATATAATTATAATTACAAAATCATGCTTTACTACACATAATTGCTGTTTAGAATGATGAATGAATAAACTGAAACCAACTCAGATGACAAGTTTTATGAATCATAACGATAAGTATTTGAAATCGAAGTTAACAAAATATCACCATTTTGTCTAGATGCTCGGGCGTAATTGATGAACAATGGCGCCATCGAAAAATTTAGAAACAGTAATTACACATGTACAACAAAAACGAATGCAATAAATCGTTTTATAATTCTCATCAGACTTCTGAAAGTTGTTTCTATATGAAAGAAACTCGTATTATATCAAATCAAAGTATAAATAACCATGTGCTCAATAATATGGAGGATACAAAACCCACGCGGACATTTTCAAACAAATAAAGTTGGAATGAAAGTCACTTACCTATCACTTCCTTACTTTTCACCGCTGTTTTGGGATTCGGTTGTTCAACCGGCTGTGATTCCGCCGTTTCAGCCATTTTTCAGATGTTGGAGGGCCGGTGGAAGATGTTGTACTCCGCGCTACCTCACCGAGATGTTGCTTTGCTTCCTGCTTATACAGTTGTTAGAAGATCTTGTCGATGCTCATATTTTTCTCCTCTAAATAAACTCGGTACGCTGTATAATTAGCATACCTTTGACAGTTGTATTTCACCGTTTCGTTAGTAAATTGGACAATATTGTGCGACGTACGTCGGATCTTGTTTCAATTATTTCTAATACGCAGGCGTAACCATAGCGTTCTTTCTTTGTTTGAATGTTCATTTGTCTACAGCATAGAAATCGCAAATTTCCTTGAAAAAGCCTACTTTTCTCGGAAAATCTATGAAAACACCCGTGTTCCGAAAATTCTGTCAGATTTTCTATCTACACAGAAATGGAAAATACTATACGTAGCCTATAGCATTATCAAAATAGAGAATGATCAGGAATAACTTTCGTCATTTTTGGGAAAACTGGTGAACCAATAAAAGTTTGCCATCTTCAAATTGAAGTAACTGAATGGCATAATATTGTTTTTCTTAGGGAACAGTGTGCTATCGTTTTTTTTAATTGGTTAACTTCAAACTAACAGCTTTCTTTCTGTAAAAATATTGTAAATTAGTATATTTGGTGGATGCGCTTAGGTTCCAATCTTTTCTCATTTTGGAAGAACTGTTCTGACAAAAAATGTTTTATTTTTGTCAAAATATCCTCAAAATAATCGGATGATACTCACTTATGAATGATGCTTGGTACTTTCTCGACAGATTCCATTGCGATCTAAGTAGATATTTGGTAAAATTTTCAAAATTTCAATAAAGATAGGTAAAGCTGGCAACTGTATGAGAGGCAGTATAGTAAATTCTTGTCTAAATTGCTATTATTATTGTTTAAACAATGCTTTAATTATCAAGATTAATTGATATATGGGATGAAGATTGAAAAAATTTGAATATTGAAAATATAATGCAGTTTATTTTATTATGCCCCAAACTAAGAGAAAATTCAAATTTACATACATATTTGTAGTTGTAGTATTTCGATTAGTTTTCTGTTGCCTTTGTTGCAGAATTGACAAAAAAATTGGGCTCAATAATAATTTATTCAACGACATCCACCATTTTAAGACAAAAAAATAATCACAAATATTCAACTTATAATTATATATTTCACACAATATAAAACATATTTACATTTCAGAAAGATAAAAGTACATATTTCATTCTTATTCAGACATAAGAGGTCAAGACTCGTCATAAAAAACTACCATTTTCAGAAAATAATTCGAAATTTCAACCTTAGAATAATTACTCCATTGAAATACCTACATAGAATTCGCAGAATTCACTGAGACATGAAATCAATACTTTTTCAACATAAAGCTCAATGGCCTCCTTTCAAATTTCTTTCGTTGGATGAGTTTTCCATAGTATCACGTATTGAGAAAAACCACAAAATTATTTCGTTCTCAAAAATCAAATTATTCATTTGAAATCGAAAGCAATATTAGGCTTGGGATAGAAATAACCATCAGATTTCGGTGGTAAGTAATGTCTGTCCTCTGTAGTTGTACTTGGTCTTGCTGTAGAAGTTACAAATGGTCTGAAGGTTTCTTTAGATGGTGTTATTGATGGAAACTGAGGCCTTGGTGTTGAGGTGGACGGCTGATAAGGTTTGTATGTAGATGGGCTGTAAGTTATTGGCTTTGGAGTTGTACTAACAGAAGGTTGTAAAGATGTACTGTAAGTAAATGGTTTTGGTGTGGTACTAGCCGAAGGTTGGAAGGATGGACCATAAGTGAAAGGTTTAGAGGTAGGGGTAGCATAAGTATATGGTTTTTGGGTAGTGCTTTGAGACACGAAAGGTCTATACGATGGTGTCACGAAAGTTGAAGGTTTATAAGTGAATGGTTTTTGTGTGGTACCTTCTGAGGGTTGGAAAGATGGACCATAAGTGAAGGGTTTAGAGGTAGATACGCTTTGTGAGGGAATTCCATAAGTATATGGTTTTTGGGTTGTACTCTGAGGTACGAAAGGTTGTGAAGGAGTTGCATAAGTATAAGGTTTTCTTGTTGTACTTACAGGCCCATAAGTGAAAGGTTTTGATGTTGGTGTTGCGTAGGTATAAGGTTTTTGTGTTGTACTTTGAGGTACAAAAGGTTGTGAAGGAGTGGCATAAGTGTAAGGCTTTCGTGTTGTACTTCCAGGTACTAAAGAGGGGCCATAAGTAAAAGGTTTTGAAGTTGGTGTTGCATAGGTATAAGGTTTTTGTGTTGTACTCTGAGGTACGAAAGGTTGGGAGGGTGTTGCATAAGTGTAAGGTTTTCGTGTTGTACTAACAGGTACCAAAGAGGGCCCATAAGTGAAAGGTTTTGATGGTGTTGGGTAGGTATAAGGTTTTTGTGTTGTACTCTGAGGTACAAAAGGTTGTGAAGGAGTTGCATAAGTGTAAGGCTTTCGTGTTGTACTCACAGGTACTAAGGAGGGACCATAAGTAAAAGGTTTTGATGGTGTTGGGTAGGTATAAGGTTTTTGTGTTGTACTCTGAGGTACAAAAGGTTGTGAAGGAGTTGCATAAGTATAAGGTTTTCTTGTTGTACTAACAGGAACCAAAGAGGGTCCATAAGTAAAAGGTTTTGATGTTGGTGTTGCATAGGTGTAAGGTTTTTGAGTTGTTTTCTGAGGAACGAAAGGCTGTGAAGGAGTTGCATAAGTATAAGGTTTTCGTGTTGTACTTACAGGCCCGTAAGTGAAAGGTTTTGAAGTTGGTGTTGCGTAGGTATAAGGTTTTTGTGTTGTACTCTGAGGTACAAAAGGTTGTGAAGGAGTTGCATAAGTATAAGGTTTTCGTGTTGTACTTACAGTTACCAAAGAGGGTCCATTAGTAAAAGGTTTTAATGTAGGTGTTGGATAGTTATAAGGTTTTCGTGTTGTGCTTTGAGGTATGAAAGGTTTATAAGTTGATGGTTGGAATGTAATTGGTCTCACTGTAGAACTAACTGGAGGAATATAACCTGGAGCTTCGTAAACCGGTTTCCGACTTGGTTTTAACGTTACTGAGGGATATGGAGCAGGTTTAGAAGTGAATGGTGGTGAACTAGGTCTTGGAATTAACGGTTGTGGTCTTTGGGGAACATCGGGATAAATATTTATTGGTGGTTGAGATGGTATAGGGAAAGGTAAAGGTTTCTGAGTGACTGGCTTTTTGGCAGGTTGGTAACTTGGCAGTTGAGGAACTTGTGGAACAGAAGGTGGTCTTGGTGGTTGAGTGGTTGGTATTTTTGGGAACTGATATGATGGTTGCTGGGGAGTTGGACTCGGTCGATAAGAAGGTCCTTGCGGAACGAACGACGGTTTGGATGGCTGTTGCGGTTTGTAAGAAGGAATAGAAGTATCTCCAAAGGCAGGTTTTTGAGGCTTCTCGTAAACGTATCCGTTTGAGGGAGGACGCTGTGGTTGAACTGGTTGTTGTGGGGGAAAAACGGGAGTTTGTGGTCTTGGTGTTGGGCGATACGCCGGAGTTTGAGGTGGTTTGAAGGTTGGTTTAACAGGAATCGTGTCTGGTTGTCTTGAAGGAACTTGGTAGCTGGGTACAGATGGACGGAAGATTGGCTCTATTGGTTTCTTCGTAGTTTCAAGGATTGTTACACCGGGGGTGGGTCTGTAAATTGGTTTTTGAGGTGAAGGTGTCGGACGATATGTCGGCCTCTGAGTAGATGGAGTTTGAGATGGTGGTGTGGGTCGATATATTGGTTGCTGAGGAGGTGTTTGAGCTGGTGTATTAATGGGTCTTTGTGGAAAATCGAAAGGTTTACTGGTTGGTGCTTCAACGAATGGTTTCTTTGGTTTTTCATAAACATACCCGGTCGAAGGTTTGGCAGTTTGTATAACCCCCGGAGAATATGAGGGTACACTTGGTACAGGTGAAATGGGACGTTGTGGTCTTGGTGTTGGTTGCTGTGGTTTATACTGTGGAAATTGTGGTTCTGGTTTGGCGGCAGGTTGATAGCTTGGGAATTGATACGATGGTGTTTGTGGAGCTGGTGTTGGTCGAATGGTCGATGGTTTGAGCACTGGGCTTTTTGGAGGTTGATAACTTGGTACAGAAGGATAAGAAATTGGTTTTTGTGGGGTTATGTTCTGAATTGGGGGTATAGGTGAAGGTTTGTATGAAGGCTGCTGAGGAGCAGGACCCAAAGACGGACGATATCCAGGAAATTGGGACGGTGGTTGAGGGACTGGTTTTTGTTGTGGTGCGGGAGAGCTTATTGAAGGAATACTACTAGGTTTCTGGGGAATTGAAGGGATTTGAGGACGGTAACTTGGGATTTGTGGAGTTGGACGATAAGAAGGCGGTCGCTGAGTTTGAGTACTTGGTTCATACGGAACGAAATTTGGCTTTTGTGGTGCTACATTGGAAGAAATTGGTAAAGAAGGTTTGTACGAAGGTTGTTGTGGTACGGGTACTTTTGAAGGGCGGTACGCTGGAACTTGAGGTGATGGACGATATTCAGGTCTTTGTGGTGTTGAAGGCTGAGATGGTTGATAACTTGGTATGGAAGGAACTGAAATTGGTTTTTGTGGTGTTGAAGGCTGAGATGGTCGATAACTTGGTATGGAAGGAACTGAAATTGGTTTTTGTGGTGTTGACGGCTGAGATGGTCGATAACTTGGTATGGAAGGAATCGAAATTGGTTTCTGTGGTGTTGAAGGCTGAGATGGTCGATAACTTGGTATCGAAATTGGTTTTTGAGGACTTGGACCTTGTGGTACTTCGACGAATGGCTTTTTGGGTTTTTCGTAAACATATCCTGTTTGCTCTTTGGGAATTGATGGGCGCAGTGGTATTTGTTGTGAAGGATACGCTGGTTGCTTGTTTTGTGGAATTTGATAGCTTGGCCTTGAAGGAACAAAAGAGGGTATGCTAGGAGAGGGTCTAGATGTTATACTGGGACTAGGATATCCTGGAGTAGGTATTGGACGCTCTGAAGGTTGATAAGATGGAATTTGTGGAGGTTTATATTGAGGTCGTGCTGGTGGAGGAGTGATAGGTTTCGTAGTACTTGGTTGTACAGGACGATAAACCGATTCGGTAGGCCTGTAGATTGGTTTTTCTGCTGGGGGTGGCTTGACAGTTGGTTTATATGCAGGAAATTGAGGAGTAGATGGACGTTGGTAACTGGGTCTAGATGGTGCTGGAGAAGGTTTGTTATATTGAGGAAAACTTGGAGGAGGTTGTGTGAATTGTGTTTGGGGGGATTTTGGAGGGGTAGATGGTTTATACTGTGGCTGCTGTGGTCTGGGGAAATCTGGAACCTGACTAGCAGGTTTATATGCAGGTAGAGCTGGTGGACGTTTTTCAGGTATCAGAGTAGGTTGATAACTTGGTTTTGCAGGAATAAATGTAGGTTTTTGTTGTGTTGGTACTTTAGATGGCTGAATGGATGGCACTTGAGGTGATGGACGTTGGGGAATAGAACTTGGTGCTTCAATAAAAGGTTTTTTCGGTTTATCATAAACATACCCATTTGAAGGAGAGAAACTAGTAGTTGGCTTATAAGCCGGGATTGTAGAAGGTCTTGAGGGAACGTCATAAGCAGGAACTGTTGTAATTGGTTTCTGAGGTGAAACCACTGGTCTTGATGGCTTTTGGGGTACGGGAACTTGGGGTGGAGTAGGGCGATATTGTGTTGTAGGCTTTTGTGGAGGTCTATAGCTTGGTTGCTGAGGAATAATAGGTTGGGGTTTTAGCGGAGTTTGTGGTTTATAGATTTGAGGTTTCTCGGTGAATGAACTGATAGGAACAATCTCACTGGTTGACTTTGGAGGAGTATAAAATGGTTTTTGGGGCTCAGACGGTTGTGCTGGAGTAGGTCGGTAATTAGGTATTAGTTGAGGTTTTTGTACAGGTCTGAGAGGAGTTTCTTGAGGAACTATTGGAGTTTGCGTGGGTTTATAAAATGGATTCTGGGTGACAGATGATTGCGGACGCCCAGGACGATAAAATGGCGGTTGAGGGGAAGGAGTTGGAGATGGTCTATAGCTTGGTTGTTGTGGTTTTTCAGCTGGTTTGAGAGGAATTTGGGGAGCAATGGGTTGTGGCTTCAAAGGAGTTTGTGGAGGATTATAAATTGGTTTCTGTGGTACAAAAGGTTGGGCTGGAGGTTTATATGAAGGTATTTGTGGGGCAGAAGTTTGTGGAGGTCTATAGCTAGGTTGTTGTGGTTTTTCGGCAGGTTTGAAAGGAATGTTTTGGGGAGCAATGGGTTGCGGATTCAACGGAGTTTGTGGAGGATTATAAATAGGTTTCTGAGGTACAAAAGGTTGGGCTGGAGGTCTATATGAAGGTATTTGTGGGGCAGGTGTTTGTGGAGGTCTATAGCTAGGTTGTTGAGGTGTTTGTGGGCCTAAAGTTGGTCGATAAATTGGCGGTTGTGTTGGTTTATCTAAACTAATTAAATTATTTTCTGGAAACGGTTTTTTAGGTTTCTCATAATTGTATCCGTTAAAGTCTGAGGATCCAGGTCTTTTCTGGGGTTGTTGAGGAGTCACATAACCTGGTTTGGATGGAACTATTTGGGTCACCGGCTCTCTTGGTATTGAAGGCCTGGTAGTTGGTGCTGGCGTTGGACGGTAAGATGGAAACTGTGGTGCTGGAGTTTGTTTCGGAGGTTGATAACTTGGAAAACTTGGTTTATAAGTAACCGGTTGTGATGGCCTCTTAGGAATTTCCTCTGGTTGATAGCTCGGTTTCTGTGCAGCTGTAGGTCTGAATGTTGTTGTCGGGACTTTAGGTCGTTGTGTTTGTACAGGACCATCTTCGAAAGGCACTTTGGGTTTTTCGTAAATGTATCCATCCTTTTCGTTGAACTGAAAAGAGTTTGATGCATATCCTCCTTGTAAAATTTCGTTGTCCTTCGTTATTTTATCTTCATCATTCGTTATCTTTCGACCAAACCCATATGTCGAAGTTTGATCGTCAAATCTATTGGTTGAACCACTGTTTGTTCTGATTTTTTGTCCATACTTGCTTTGATCGTCAAAAGAAGAGATATCTTGGTTTTCAATGATACTTGAATCGAGAGTAATTACTGGTATTCTATATGCATCAACATCATCCTGATTATTGAATTCATTCTCAACATTTCTTCGAGAATTTCCAGGATTTTTGTTGCGAGGAAGATCAGTTATTCTTTGACTTTCGAAAATATTATTTTCATCGAAAATTTCTTCATCTAATTGTCGATCTGCTAAGACTAGAGTTGTTATCAGCAATATCAGCAACGTATATTTCTGAAAATTGAAAATAAGGAGGTAATTCATTGTCTATTATATCGAGCGTTAAATGTAAAAATAGTTTTAAAAACACAATCATATCTATGTCTCTCTAGATCAAGGCATACTGTCACAATACAGAAAAGGATTAAATGGAATAGAATTAACTTAAAACACGCTGCAGGTCGCTGACGGTAAGAAATAGAGAAAAAAATGGTATTCAGAAGAAACATTCACAATTAAATTATCTTCCGAATGAAACAATAAGAAAGGCATGTTCCTGGAGAAAAAAAATTCGATAGCGCCGCGTCTTAATGCTTATCTTCGACTTGTACGCTCATCTCAAGTCAACATTGACTTGTACCAAATACCGTCAACAGAATAAAAAAATATTCATCCCTTTTTGAGAAAAATCAGGTTACCAAGATAAGTGAATCACCCTATACATACTTGGATAATTCTTGATTTCCAAATGTGAAAACCATATCAATACATTTATGTCATAATGTCACATCTTTATTTGATTGAACAAAATCGAGAACAACAGTAATTTACGTAACATGTCCGGAAAATAGGGTTGTTTTTGGACTACTAGGCCAAATTCTGGAAGTCTGTGAGTCCAGAAAAACTATTTTTGAGCGTTTTGCGACCAATGTTTCTTCGGAAACTCTGTAGAATAACACCATGACTGCTGATATCCATATTTTATTGCGAATTGCGATTCCAACTTTTGACAACTAATTTCTCATGAACTTTTAGTAGTTATATCGTTTCTATACCTTATATTTGAAAACTCTATCGATCTGGAATATTTTGAAAGCTGCTGTGTTGCCGGTTAAATGAAAAATACTAACCACTTGGAAATTTTATGAGAGATACACTATTTATTACAGCATTTTAGGATTACTACTTTTTATACTCATTGCTATTCGAGCAATTGATTGATTTTCTAATTTTGCCCATTCTACCATTCGACTAAAATTCTCAAAACATAGTACCATAATCACCATACAGTGATATTGAAACGGATCAACGCTAGATGATAAATAACAGTATAAAGTATCTAGATACGTGTGATCATAGAGATCTTGAACTCTTACTTTCGATTTCTATGCCGAATGCCGATACTGATTCATTGAACTCAAAGGTTTACGGGGAACTCGTTAAAAAATTACACCCACCTCTCAATGACCATCTTCAAACATAACGATAAATCACGCTGTAGCCGCATCTAAACGTTTTTATGGACATTTCACCTGGCGAAATATTATATAAGCTATTTGCTACGATATGTGTGTCATTACCATCACGCCCTAGGCCGATATTCAGCTGAACGGTCGTGTTGCATTGCTGCAATTGTGCACGACGCATTAAAGGGTAATTCGTACACCTAAAAAGTACTTTAGGTCGATTATGTGAAGGAATAGTTGAATAACAGGTCTTCTCCATATGAACGAGTTTGTTTGGATAATCAAATCCTAGTTCTCGAGAACTGATCCCATGTTTTCTAAAATTAGTCCCAAATTCTCTTTCTGGAGTACTGAAACAAACTTATCGAGAACTGCATAACTCTAGAAATCTGGTCCTACTTTGTGAGAACTCCACAAATGCCACAAGAAATGCTTCCACTTTCTTAAGAACTATCTCAACTTCTCCAGATTTTTCGAGAACTACTACTTCTCTATAAAACGCCATCTCGATTCGTCCATGTTCTCAAGAACTAGATCCAAATTATCAAGAACTTCTTATGAACTGATACAAAGTTTATAGGTTAATTTGGACTGGTTCAAAGTTCTCGGGAACTGATCCAGATTTCTCGAGAACAGATCCAAATTTTTCGAGAACTGGTAGTAACTCTTGTTAACTTCTCAAGGACAGGTTCCAAATTGACAAAAAGTAATTCAAAGGTTTTGAGAACTGGGACAAAGTTCTCGAGAACTCGGCCAAAATTCTCGAGGACTGGTAACAAGTTTTCAAAAACTTATCTGCCGTTCTTAAGAACTGGTCCCAAGTTGCTAATAACTGGTCCAAAGTTCTCGGGAACTGATCCAGATTTCTCGAGAACAGATCCAAATTTCTCGAGAACTGGTATCAACTCTTGATTACTTCTCAAGGACAGGTTCCAAATTGACAAAAAGTAAATCAAAGGTTTTGAGAACTGGGACAAAGTTCTCGAGAACTCGGCCAAAATTCTCGAGGACTGTTCCAAGTTTTCAAAAACTTCTCTGCAGTTCTTAAGAACTGGTCCCAAGTTGCTAAAAAGTAATTTAATGTTTTGAGAACCTTAGACTATAGCCTAAGGTTTGAACTACTTCAGATCCCATCTAGGGTTCTCGAACATAACTAGGTAAAAGAGAAAGAATTAGATTGAAACTCTGGTTTAGAAAAAAATATGAAAGTGGATGTTTTTCAAGAACTTGACTAATGTAACTGATAATTCGAAGCAGCAAAAATACTTAGATATTGCAGATGAATTTATATCATTATAAGCTGCTATGCTATGTTGCAACTGATCTCACAAAATTAGAGTTCTTTGATGTCAGACTTTGGGAAATGAGGAGTATAAGCTTTCAGAACATTTTGTTCTTTAATGAAAATAATATTATATTTGGCTAGGTATACATGATATTCACAGAAGAATCCTCACAGAAGATCCTGAGTCGTGATGCAACTTGATGCCTTTCAAACTCACAATTATATTTGTTTAGATTAGCGAGAATTTATTGATATTTCTGTTACTGGTTTAGCACTCGATGTCAAGTTTAATCCTTTCACATAATGATGATTACTTGGGTGAACACATAAGTAATGCGTATTGATTGATAAGTGATCAACTGTGTGAGGTGCGCACAAACCTATAAGCTGTAGATACACGAAGTCGACAATTATTAACTACTATGGTACCTATATGTCCATACGAATTATCATCACCTTCCCATAATTTTTGAAAAAAATCTGTCTAATCTAATTTTTTGAACGATGGTTCTCAGAGAAGATTTTAAATTTAAAAAGATACTCGTGCACCGCCAAGATCCAACAAATGACTAAGGAAAAGAAGACGTTTACTTGTTGAAAAAAAGTTAAATGATGGTGTTTAAATTGGGAGTTACTGTGGTTCATAAATCATACGAATTTTTTTCAAACCGAAACATATCTTAATGATCCCGGATACCTGGGGAAAAAGTCATCCATAAACATATATTCCTCATCCATAAACGGTCATTATTCTATTTTTAGTACTTAGTAGTAGTACTTGGACATTTCAATTTTCCTTTCGTAACCAATAAATTGAACATCATAAAACAGAACTCTATCAAGTTTATATTGTTTCATTATTGCAATCAACTGTAATCAAACTCATCGATTGAGTCATCCATTTTCAAATAGTTTTATGATGTGTCAATCAACGGATATCTTGAAATTGAGTAGTACAACTTGGTGTACATAAAACAGAATAAGACTTATTGAAAATTATTGACAGGTGATTCTGATGTAATCTTTACATAATTATCTGTCTAAAATCATGGATATTTCCGATATTATTTTCCTATTCAAGACACACTCTGTGTCATGAAGAATAAGACAAAATTATTCAAATTGTCAAATATAGACATAGTAGAAGTTGTGATAGATTTAGTTTTTTTCTTTGGTTATTTTTGAGTGTAATGAATGGACATTTAACAGGTATGACATAGTTTAGATACTACTGAAAAGTTGTAAGTTGAAAAACAAAACGTTATCGATTATACAATTGTATGAAGTATTTTAGTTTGATTGTCTTTTCTCAGTTTCTTCATTGTGTCATTGAAATATGTAAAAAATCAATAGGTAACTGAAAATAATAAAATTGTTCATCTCTGATTTCAAAGTTCTTCTGGAAATTTGCAGGATCATTCACTTTGCCAATTTACATCCTCAAACTCGATTTCATTTCAGTCGAAAGCTTTTTCTTGAGAATATTGATATTTTTTTCCGCTGACCTCAGAATAAAAGGTGATTTTAATGTATTCGAAATTGATCATTAATGACCCATTTTAATGTTTAATTGATGCTTGTTTCATGTGCAATCCTCATGGCAACCGTACACAAATTATTCAGAAGCACTACGAGAAATTTCAAAACTCTACTGGAACATAGATAATAAAAATTTTATTATGTCAAATGTAAGTCTTGTGCAAAACGAGAATGTATTTCAATCAAGAATTCATTCACAATTCATATTGAGATCGTCGGAAAAATCTTGTAATCAACTCGTTTATTAATAAAACGACTTTAACTATTAAGGAGTTCGCTCCGCTCACACGTTAAAATATCTTGACCATTAGTCGCTATCTTTAATAACCTAGTTGATTAAATAACTATTTATTCTTTTTCAATATTACGATAGACTTTTCTATGATTGCATCATTGTTTAAGGAGAAACAATGGTTGTATTAACGGAGCTGCTTAGGGAATTTATTTCATATATTCCGATTAACTCACTACTGTGAGTCAGTTATCAAGTTTTATTGAATTTCCAAGTTTTACTGATCTGAAATGAAAATTTTTCAGAATTGAACTATATTGTTATGTGTTGATAAAAGTTAGAAATTATCGGTTGAGGGCGAAGCTACCATTGATCTTTGTTGAATGGATACATTTCTTTATACGGTACAGAAGATAAATCTCTAACTCATTTTTAAAATTTCAACGAAAATAGTTCCTTCAGTTTCCATTTTACCCATAATAAATTTCAAGTGTCAATAATAACTCTTCAAGATTTATCGATTTCAATGGAATAATCTAATATCTCATTAACATTCAAGGAACAAATCTTTGAAACACATTGGGTTTGTCCTGGTTCACCTAAACATCCTGAAGCACGCCAATAATTATCGTATCACGAATTCGATATTTCTCAAAAATTCGAATCTTCAGAGAGAGTCATTAGCGAACCAAGTACCTGATACCAGAGAAAGGATACTCAACAATGCCGGGCATACTAAGATGATGCAACGCGATGCTATTTCCTTGTATAGACCGAACGGAGACCTTCATTTTTATTTATGAAAAGTATCTAAGTTATTAAACGAATAGATACACGGAGACGAATAGATGACATAATTATACAATGCCGGATTTAACATAATGTTAATTCGAATGGGGAGTGCTAATTTTACCCATAGCCATGGGTCATGGGCTCTGTGGTCTCGGTTTTGAAGATGGTTATGATTAAAGGTCAAAGTTAACATTTTTGTGGCTTGACGTGAGGCAGCTGCGGAATATTCCCAGCTTTGATTTAATTTATGGTCATATGAAATTGGTTTGTTAATGGTCAGATACAATAGAGAGGTGAGGAGGTAACAGACGTTTTTTCCTGTGAAATAAGATCCTTTTCAGAGACCTTCAAGATTCAGTCCTGAAATAGAACTTTTATTTGAATAGTGTACCAACTTGTCGACGTGAAATTCTTGATGATACTGATAAATCAAAGCTTGTTCAATATGCTTTGAATGAAGAGGATTTTTTGGTGTGAAACTTCCATAATATCAAAAGAAAAAACACTGAAAAGTGGAATATTAGAGGAAGCAGCTTTCACGTCAATCACCAATAATCCTATCATTCAACCGTCTGTTGATCTCAAAACAATCTTTGGCTTCAAATATAAAACCCCAAATAAAAAAAATAAAATTAATTTTTTGACAACTGATTCAATCAAAAATGAATATAAGTTAGCGATAAATGTTTTCTGAGAGCTGTCAAATATGTAAATATTTTCTCAAGATTTCAAAAGAGCTAAGAGTGCCTCAAAACTATATTGAACCTGAAGTTTGAACTCATAAATCTGAAGAATGAGTCCAATGGGTGTCGCAATTTCCCTTTTTTCCTTTATTTGGGGGATATTTCTGATGAAACAAATGAATATTTGAAAATTTTAAACCGCTACGGAAATACCCCATTGTCATTGAAATGTCAATAATCGTTTTTCGCAATCGCCACCCTTGAAACATAATTTGCCTAGATAATTATGTTTCCCAGAATTATATTTTATAACAATAAACATTTTTTAAAAACGAACGAAACATGTTAAACATAATTGTTCTATATATCGGCCAGTATGATCCATACATAGATTATATATGTACCTATATTGTCCTTATTTCATTATACCTAAGTTACTTTGGCCAAAACATTAGGGTTTATTCGGACAAAGTAACTTATAATGATCTAAGGAAAATATATAATTTTTGTATAGATCATAATGGCCGCTATAAAGAACATATGATTTGACATGTTGCATTTATTATTAAAAAAATGAGAACGAGAAAAATTAAGTGATAAGTGAATCACCCTGTACTTTGATCATCAATGGAACTGAATATTAGGCAATGATATTATCTGATGACACCTTCATTAAAAAATCTCATCTCCTCGTAAAAATTTATCTTATTAGAGATACTGATGTGGGCGAGAAAATCGAAAGATATGAGTATGTTTGTCCTAATTATGTAAGGATTAACACCCACTTTTTTATAATCCATACATGAATATTCACGAAGAGAAGTTCTCTTGTGTCAGTAAGATCGGGAAAAAAATTATATTCGGCTTCCGAAAAAAAATTGACTTTTTTGACATGTCGCTGAAATTCAGAATGTTCATAATATGGAGTGACGATAAGATCAATTGTACTGAATTTCAACTATCCGTAGGTATACAGGGTGTCCAGGAAAATGTGGGAAATCTCTCGGATTCAGATA
This sequence comes from Propylea japonica, assembly GCA_013421045.1. Classification (NCBI taxonomy): domain Eukaryota; kingdom Metazoa; phylum Arthropoda; class Insecta; order Coleoptera; family Coccinellidae; genus Propylea; species Propylea japonica. Next base: position 32,098,330 of record CM024240.1, read on the forward strand.
GAACATAAAAAAATAAGATGACAAGTTTCCATAATTTTTTTCCTAGCGGCCCTGCCTACGAAGATACGACCTCCTAAATGACGCCACTGGAATTTCATTTTAGTGAAATAAATTGCAATTACTTTCTTCTTTCATTATTTTTTTTCGGAAATGGTTCATTTTATCGACACTGAACAAGAGTACCTACCTTTTCTTTAGCTTAATGTTCAAGGTATCCAAATTTGTTTTTTTTAGCACCTTATCATACAGGGTGTTGAAAATGTAAGCATTAAAATGTACAACCCAGTCCGCCCCCGGAAAACTGAACAAGCTAATGGAAATATGAGTGCGGTGATTTAAGAGGTCCTTAAAACTAATGATCATATCAAATTTCCATCAAATTATATAGAGTAGTTTGAAACTTATTCCACTTAAATGGATTTCCAGTGGCGTCATTTAGGAGGTCGTATCTTCGTAGGAGGGCCGCTAGAAAAAAAATTATGGGAACTTGTCTTCATTTTTTATGTTCTATCTGAATCCGAGAGATTTCCCACATTTTCCGGGGCACCCTGTATATTATAGTACGCAAAAGCTTCTGACTTAAGGTCAGTGCTTTACTATAGATTTCAATATTACTTCAGTTTATTGGAAACATTCTCTCCCTGGATATATTTTTGAATATTCATCACTTAGTCTATTTTGTTCTTCATTTGGGTCATATTTTCTGTTGACTGCGTTTTGAATAGGTACCCCTTCCGAACACAAGGATGATTCTACTGTTAAGATCGACCTTCCAGAGATGTTTATTCAATATTTATCTGCTGTATGTTTATGACTGGTCCATATACAATGGTAATAATGATTATTCCATATCCATACGTGAGACAGTATCAATAATTGTGAGAACTGCATTCAAACGGTGAATAATTATAATTTGCTATAATTAATCCTATGTTTGTTTTAATTTATGAAATTGCTGTAGTTAATAATTATTAATTCGACTTCAATCTGTTGTGTCAGAAAATTATTTAAGAGAAGTATGTAGAGGATAATAAATTCGAATTATTTTGTGAAAACTGGTTTTTTTGAGAGAAAAACTACTTTTGAGATACTTATGTGTTTAGTTTCGAAAAATCTTCGTTTTTCATAAACACAACGATTCTATTGCAGATATTGCTAAAAATTTTCACAGCATCAAGATAAATTTTCTGATGTATGTACAAATAATTTTATTATTTTATTTTTAAGAATGGTGTCTGTATGAGTTTCGTACAGAATAATTTCAGGGGCAAAAGATACGAAAAGTTCTCTCTCAAACTCATGTTATTATTTTTCAGACTTCAGTGTCTTTTTATATTCGGAACACAAAAGAAAAAAGAATCTAATGTTAATCCAAAATGATGAATTTGTTTACCACAATTCTGCGAAAATTTCCTATCCTCTTTTTTCTCGATTTTCACCTATTAAAAATGACTGCTGTATAGAAATTTCCAACATAATGAGGAATTTAAAGTTGGAACAATATCTACCTAGCAACTATGCGATATTACAAACATGTTTGTAGATGATTATACCTCGTTTCATTATATGCAGAATTTCATATTCGATGCGTTCTACCTTAAAATCGATTATTACGCAAGTATTTATATCACCCTCAAAATGTCAAACGTGAAACTACCATTTGATAAAAGATAAAGTTAACGAATTGCATCTTTTGAGTGATCTTTGAATCGATTCGAAATAACGTATGTATTCAAATTATCTTGAAGATATCTTCTCGAATAATATAGTAGTTGTTTGTTAGGTGTGTTCGGTCAATTATAAATAATAGAACTACACTCAAAAATGGTAGAGGAAAGTATTTATTGCGGAAGAGAAATGTTGTCCAGATCAGATCAGAATTATTGAATTAAATTATGTACAAAGAAAAGAAAATATATAAATCCAACATGGAATGAGCAAAAAATTTCAATATAATATTTGAAATGTCCTGCGAATTATCATGATGTTTTAAGAGGAATAAAAGCTGAAAAAAAATTGCAGAAGAATTGAAGGCAATTCTTTATATAAATTGCTTTTGAATAGGGAAATTTTATTTGTTCAATTTTTTAAATTTATCTGTTTAATAATGATTAAAAAAATTCCGCCATATTCTTCGAATAGACAATCTATTTTCAGGGAATGTTTGAGATTTAAATGGTAAAAATTTTTATGAATATTTCATCAAAATTGGTATAAAATTTACTTGAAAACCATTGGCGGTTCATTTAATTATTCTTTTATGCTTCCAAGTAAGAAAATAATACATTCCAATATCTTGCAAAATAAACAAGTTTTCTTATTTTCCACATACTATCTACTAAATGCAGGTTAATGCTTCTATTCAATAATTATAAAGAAGAAAATAATTAAATGAGGAATTGCAAATACAACCATAAAACAATGAATTTCTGTATAAGATTTTCAAGGGCGTTTTGAAGATATCATTTTGATATTCAAGGTATTCAGACTTTTAAAACTGTCCAAAAGACGACTTTATATCAAATTTCTGTAGTGCTGAACAGAAATTTGATACAACAAGGAAGGAACTTTCATACGCATTAAACTATCTACCTCAAATAACCAACATTCTGAATTAATTTGCATTAATGAATATTTAAGCAATTGCTTGACATTCGTATCACAAATATTTTCATATGAAAATAGTCCTTGTTATGAACGGAGTTATCAAGAAAAAACTTAAGAAAGCCCTGACGTGACGTGAGGAGCTTTTAAGCGCCTTGTAAGCTATTTGTATCTCAAACCTACCCTGAAAATTTCAAGATTTGAAGTGGCTCGTTCAGAGAATTATCCTGAAAATACTTTCTATTGTATTCCTAACCTTATATGAAGCTGAAATTTTGTCGCTTTTTCCGGCAGGTTTTGGCCAAACTTTAACCCGATAACTTTAAAATGCGAAATTTTCAGGGGCGGTTAAGATTTGAACAGGAATGTTAAATTCATTAAAAATTTATGAGATTAGGTTACCGATTTCAAGCAATTAGAACGATTCAAGTGCAGGGTGATTAACTTATCTTGGTAACCTAATTTTTCTCGAAATGGGATGAATATTTTTTAATTCTATTAACAATATTTGAAACAAGTCAATATTGACTTGGGATGTGCCTAAAAGTCGGAGAAAAGAATTAAGACGCCAGGCGTCGCGGAGCTATCAAAATTTTTTTCTCCAGGAACATATCTTTTTTATTGTGTTTCTTCTGAACACCATTTTTTTCTATTTATTACCGTCAGCGACCTGCAGCGTGTTTCATGTCAATTCTATTCCATTCATTTTTTTTTGTTTTGTGATAGTATGCCTTGATTTAGAGACATAGATATGATTGTGTTTCTTAAAATCAAAGAGACTTTGTAGCAAACTATTTTTCAATCATTATATTCATCAATTATTATATATTATAACAATAAATTTTTTTTTATTAATAAGTGCAACTAAGTAGGTATATGTTCTATATAGCGGCCATTATGATCCATACATAAATAAGGAAAAGATATAACCTATGTATGGATCATAATAGCCGGTATATAGAACATATTATGATTTGACATGTTTCTTTTGTTATTAATGATGAATGTTATGATTGAGAAATAGTTTGCTACAAAGTCTCTTTGATTTTAAGAAATACAATCATAACTTTGTCACTAAATCAAGGCATAGGTACTGTCACAATACAAAAAAAAAATAAATGGAATAAAATTAACATAAAACATTCTGCAAGGCGCTGACGGTCAAAAATAGAAAAAAATGGTATGGTATGTTCCTGGAGAAAAAAATTTTGAAGGCGCCGCGACGCCAGGCTTTTACCGACTTTTACGCACATCTTAAGTCAATATTGACTTGTAGCAAATACCGCCAACTGAATAAAAAAATGTTCTTTCCTTTTCGAGAAAAATTAGGTTACCAAGATAAGTGAATCACTCTGTACAACATATTTCAGTCATGAAATGATCGTATTGTATTGCAAGATTCTAGTTATTTCATTGAAGAAAATAATTAGTCCTCACAAACACGTGACATGGCAATATGTCATATCATTACACGCATTATTGCTTTAAAGTATGATTTTCTCTGGCTTGAATCGATGCAGTATGAATAATAATGAACTTATACAGTGTGTTTGGTCATGACTTAGCGATAATTTAAGGTCAGCAAATATACCTAATATTATCGACAAAAACACCCAAAGTTGGAAGTTTACCCCCTTAGTTTTGGAGTAGCCCCCATTTTAAATTTACTTTTTTATTTTCGTTGACCCTTCCAAATAATATCGATTTCTTTGCACATAAAGGTCCTACAGATGTGAAAAAAATGTTTTTTAAAAGATGACACTACAACCTTTCATTGAAGTATAACAATATAAAAACATTCAACTTGAAAACGCTATAAAAAAATTCTTTAAAAAAGTTCATAGTAAAAATATGTACTGATTTACTTAGTAAATAGTACAAGAACTAGCACATTGAAGTATAATTTTTTTTCAATTATTTAACACGCAAGGATATTAGCTACAAAACAGCACTCACATCATATCTGTAGTTACATAATTTGAGAGTTATTGCTGTTCGAACATGATCACTACGCGAGCAAAAGACACAAGACAGGTCGTCATGAAGGCCACTGCCTGTCTACAGAGCAGAGGCGGCCATTTTGAGCAATTTTGATAAATTTGTTTGTTTGATCATTGAAAATTATCGAAAGTACAGTACTGAGGTTTTTTTTATTTTATCAATTTGCATAAGGATCATGTTCGAACAGCAATAACTCTCAAATTATGTAACTTACAGAAATGATGTGAGTGTTGTTTTGTAGCTTGTGTCCTTGCGTGTTAAATCATTGAAAAAAATTATACTTCAATGTGCTAGTTCTTGTACTATTGCGGATTTACTGAGAAAATCAGTATATATTTTCACTATGAACTTTTTCAAAGAATTTTTTATGCCGTTTTCAAGTTGAATGTTTTTATAGGTATTGTTATACTTCAATGAAAGGTGGTAGAATCATCTTTCAAAAAACATTTTTTTCACATCTGTAGGACCTTTATGTCCAATGAAATCGATATTATTTGGAAGGGTCAACGAAAATAAAAAAGTAAATTTAAAATGGGGGCTACTCCAAAACTAAGGGGGTAAACTTCCAAGTTTGGGTGTTGTTGTCGATAATATTAGGTATATTTGATGACCTTAAATTATCGCTAAGTCATGACCAAACACACTGTATAAAACTTAATGAAGCCTTCCATCAGTGATAATTGGAAACTGGGTAACTACTTATGCTTCATTTTACTTAAACCCCCTATGTGATATAGGAAAATTAAATGAATTCTTTATACGTAATGTCAATGCCAACAAGTTTTTCGAAGAAGAATTCCATCGAATTTTCACGCTTGAAGCTACTGAAGATTCATATTATATGACATGATTTATCAGAGATGATAAACCAGAGATAAATGGTTATTGTGAGTGTAAATTTTTCCAGATGCTGATATTGACACTTCTTGGATTCAATCTGAGTATAATAATTAGATTAAAAATGCAAATTACTCGGCTACCCACCGTCGGGTATTGACTGAATATATTTGATGAACTATTAAGCAACACATTCACCGATTATTAGTTATGGTTAAGTAATATATCATCTTTTAATGTTCCAAGCTAATGAGTTGATGTTTTAATCAACGTTATATTATTAACATTCTTGGTACAATTTTCAATTTAATATATTAATTTTTATTGATTGATTTTCCGCTGATTCTTCACATCAGAAATGTCGTTGAAAGGAGTTGAAGGTTTATTATGTTCTTATTCATTTTAACAATCTCTGTAAAATGAAATTTTTTCGATTCCACTAGAATGCATTTCTTTGTAGGTATTTACAACTCAAGGTGTCAATAAAACCGAATTAGTTTCAATTTGTTTTATGTGTTTGGACAACGGGTCTTTACTTTTTAATAATCGTAATGTTTGAATGCATCATTAAAAGATTTTATGTCGAATGATTATTATTTATATATTATTGATTAGTTGAAATAATGAAAAATCAAATCAGATATTGATATATCTAATTGAATGTCTTTCTTGTCGTTTTGACAATTTTTTGAGTATCCAGAACTTTGTTACCAACAAAAATGGGTTTCCAGCAATAATTTCAGAAATTTTGTAATTTTAGTCCCAAAAATTGCACCATTCAAAAATTTGAGAAAGTCCTGAGCAGGTGCTTTTGAAAGCTCGTTCATTGGTAGAGCTATGAGGCTATTACCTCAAATTGTATAGGACTTGAGATTGATACTCAATACAGTGGAACTTCCCTATAACGAAAGCGCTAAATCCGCAAAAAAATTCGTTATAAAGAAATTTCGTTATACAGAAAATTCGTTTCTTTAGTCGGCAATGTCGCGGTCGACTTCACTGATAAATTTAAGTTCAAACTTAAGCACTTCCATTCAGACACTTTCGCACAACTTTCCACACTAGCGTAATCGTTAGATTGAAACCAAAGAGGCAGAGGTGTATTTGAAACTGTTGCAGAAAGATTTCTCTGCTAGCCGTAATGATTTAGTTTAAGGTCAGGATTTATTACGTACGCCCGAAAAATTTCGGAAAAAACCCACCCTTACACCTTCTCACCAATATCCATTCAAAGAGTGATGTTCTTTAAATATTTCTTTATAGAGAGAATTTACTTCGTTTTAGAGAGTGTTTTTAACATGGAATTTTTATTCAAGGTGGAATGTCTTGTACGAAATTCGTTATACGGACGTTCGTTATAGGGAAGTTTCACCGTATATGCATGCAAAATCTCATCACGATCAGCATTGTATCCCAGAAATTATTTAAAAATTTAAATATGTACAAAATTTAACTAAAAATATTAAAATTCTATGGTTCTGAATTCAAAATCCTCTTGAAAAATTGTATGATTATTTGCTTTGCCAATTCACATCCACAAACTAGAATTCATTTCAACCGAAAATTTCTTCTTGACAATATTAGGATATTTTTCAATATTATAATATTTTTCTATATTACGATAGAATTTTGATGCAACTCCCACAAATTGTTATTGAATATTTTACTGCAGAATTTCAGGTGAATCGACAAATTCTGAATTATTCGAAAAAATGAGTAATTAAGAAAAAAACAAGTTCTATGGTTCTGATTGAGTGTTTTTTTTTCTAAATTATGAATGAACATTAAGTATAAGATTCTCCACGCTCAAAATAAATTTCACTTGAATCCGATATTTTGTCGTGAAAATATAAGGATTTTTCTTTTCAATATTTCATTTCGATCTTTTTTTTCTGTCTGAGATGTTGACGCACCGAAATTTCGAATGTCCATATTTTATGGAACACCCTGTACGATTTTGTTGGTCAACGAACATAACCGCTGCATTTAAGAACCGAACACAACAGCTGCATTTAGGAACCGAACATACCCTGAAAATTACAAGTAGCTAGAGCTCTAGAGAGTTATCGTGTTTACGGACGGCCCACGCACATAATTGAATTTGACCACGATTTCGTCATAAGACAGTCGAACCTTATTTTTTGAGACCTTTTTCAATGAAAAGATATCCGAATCGAGTGAAATTTTCTTTGTGAATGGAGATCGATATTCTGAATGTTCGTCCAAAATTTTGTGGCCATAGTTTTAACAGAACCATAGAAAATTCAATTGGAATATTGAAAAGAAAAATTTTTACATTCCCATAACAGGATATCCGATTAGAGTGAAATTTTTTCTGTGAATAAAGATTGATATACTGAATCTTCATGCAAAATTTTGTGGCCATAGTGTTAACAGAACCACAGAAAATTCAATTGGAATATTGAAAGAAGAATCTTTATATTTCCATAACAGATAAATCCTCCGGAGAGTTATCGTGTGTACGGACTGCACCGGACAGAATTGAATTTGACCACTATTTCGTCATCAGTGCGTCGAACCTTATCATTTGAGCCCAATTTCTGCTCAAAATTCGAAAATTCAGACAAATGGGCAAAACGATATAGCCCTCGTTCAAGGAGAACGAGCGTAACTGAAGGCTGTCAATCGTCCTTCAACACGGAAGCCAGAAACATCATCAACCATTCATTCAAGATATTCCCAAACACAAGAACTTACATAAGTTTCTACATTGACATTTCCCCGTTGAACTTTCATGCACTTCTCATCATCTATAATCGCTGATATTTCGCGATACAAAAATCACTGACATTTCGGACTCTGAATCGAATGATCTGTTTCAAATTCTGTATTCAATAATTAATGACATGGCCATTTCATTATCCCGATATGCAACCGCTTCACCTCTAGATTCAATGAAGTTAGATTGTTTGAATAAATATGATTGCATATACTTTACATATGAATCTATTTGCACAGTTATTGAGAAAGATATACAGACCAAATTGTGACGAAATACTGATGATGAGAAGAAAACATTTAATGTTTGAAGATACAGAAAAACGGTGATGATATGTAATAGTATAATATGTTGTATGAACGGTTAATTATCACTTGAAGACGATTAATCTTTATTATCGTCATTAAATTGATTTGAAATCTATTACGAAATACTTTATAACATCTTTTGATGACAACTATACTATTGTTATTCACAATTTAATTGGATTTTTGTCTGTAAGTTCCGAATTTTCAGCCTAGAGTTCGCTTAAATGACTTGTTAGAACTCACTGATGAAGAATTCGGAGTCAAAACTTATGCTGTTCGTCCACAAACTTATGAACGAAATAAAGTAGGAACTTTGAAACCTCAGGGCACATATATGGATGGGCAAATTATCAGTGCCAAATTCTTGATTGATCAAATAGTTCTTGAATTATGAAGATTGAGAATTTATTTTTCTAATATTTTCACAACTAGAACTCTGATCAGTTGATCACTTAAAAATTAAGCAGCCCATTTAAGATACATAGAACTGTACCAAAGTTCATGGTCCTTGAAAGAGAAAATGAACTAGTTTTGAACGCTCGTTCCATACTTAAACGAGTGCTATACCAATCGTTTTGCTTAAATGTCTGTTATTCTCGAATGTTGAGCCGAAAATGTTCTCAAACGATAGGGTTCGACTCTCTGATGACGAATCAGTGGTCAAATTCAATTCTGTCCGTGGAACCAGCCGTCCGTCCGTCCGGCCGTTAGCACGGTAACTTTCGAAGGGATTATCCTAGAGATCGGTTCCCAAATGTCGCGGTTGAGTTCGTTAAATCGTACAGGGTCTTCCCATAAAATATTGCATTCAAAATTTTTGTTTCTCAATATCTCAGACAAAACAAACCGATCGAAATTAAATTTGGCGTCCACGTGCAAAATGCTCATGATAAGCCTCATGCAAAATTTTGTGCCCATGGTGTTAACAGAATCATAAAAAATTCAATTGGGATATTGAAAATAAGAATTTTTTTATATCCATAACAAAAGTGAAAATTATTTTGTGAATGAAGAATTATATACTGAATGTTATTGCCAAATTTCAAGGGGCTCGTATCATCTGAACCATAGAATTTAATTTTTTTTTAATTATTGATTTTTCACATATTTCATTTTTTGAATAATTTCCAAAACATAATTCCGATCGTGCTGAGATTTCACATTCATATACCCTCAGTTCCATACAAAATTTTGAGGTAATAGCATTACTACTCCACGAACGTTCAAAAGCACCCCTCAGGGCTTTTTTCAATTTTTTTTTTTACAATTGAGATCTATCAGGCATATCATTCAATTGAAAGTATGTCTATCTCCGACCCTCAGTTCATTCAGTTATTCCTCGATGAATGAATGAACAAACAAGGCAATATCTCACAGAGTAAAAACCAGATTTCAAGGACTTCTTCAAGCTTTTTACAAACAATGTTCTCGTCTATATACCTAATATTGATGCTAAAATACTAATAGGCGCGACGAATAGTAAATGTGATCTAAACACTACTAAGTGATCGTTTTTCCTGAACATTCAGATTTGTTACGGTCGTTTATCTAATATTGCCCGAAAGTTTAAATTAAGAACCAAAAACTGTTCATCTCTGTCGTTTAAAAAAGTCAGTATAATAAGTGAAATATTTTCAAATATATGAAAAAAGTCAAATTGTCAATTGACGAAAACACAAAAATGGTAATACAGTGGAACAGTCAGCGGGAGCATATCCTGTCTCAGATCTTAAAAAAAAATCAAGAAAACCCCTGAGCAGGTGCTTTTGATCGGTTGTTCATTTGTGGAGCAATAATGCTATTACTTCAAAATTTTGTATAGGACTTGAGATTCATGCTGAGTATATGAATACGAAATCTCAGCACGATCGGAATTATTTTCTGGAAATTATTAAAAAAATTAAATATATGAAAAATCAATAATTATAGAAAAATTAAATTCTATGGTTCTGACGATGCGTTCCTCCTGAAATTTTGTATGAACATTCAGTATATCAATCTTCATTCATAAAATAAATTTCACTCAAATCGGATAACTTGTTATGGAAATATAAAGATGCTTCTTTTCAATGGGACTTTTCTATTTGACTGATATACTGAAGAAATCATTTCACTGCGACCAAATCGACCAATAGGAACTCTGCGTTAATGATTCTGCATCAGTTTGGAAGTGATGCAGCGTCAAATAGAAAAGTCGGATTATTCCAATTTCATTTTCCATGGTTCTGTTAACATTATGGCCATGAAATGTTGCATCAGGCTTACTATGAGCATCTTGCATGTGACTTCAAATATTCATTTCGATTGGTTTCGTTTTGTCTGAGATATTGAGGAACAAAAATTTTGATTGGCCATATCATTGTTTAATGAATGTTTAATAAACAATGGTCATATTTTATGGAACACCCTGTATCATTTGGCTGGTTAATGAACTTAACCGCGGCATTTGAGGGCCGAACTCTCCCTGAAAATCTCATTTCCTTCGAAGTTATCCTGCTTACACGGCCGAAAATTACTCAAAAACGGTTCAGGTGCATGACTGTGTTAATCAATGACCACCAGGTGAATTCCCCTAGTGCGGAGATTGTAAGAACCGAATAAGGTATTTTATTCGTTAAGTTGAAATGAGTAAATGGTTGATAAATTATACATAACTATCGAATTCATATATTGGAAAAAATTCAATTTAAATTTTATTAAGGTAACTCTTTATCGTGAGAATTTCGTTTTACCACTAATTATATTACTCAACAAAAAGAACCTCGAAATCTTCAAAAACCAATCATTCAAGACATCCACAAATCATATGCAGATTCGTGACTTGTAACCGTCATCTTCGCGCTGATATTACGTAAAAAAATCAAATAGAATGGAGGCGTGTTCGTTGAACTACCATGTTTCATGCAACAGAAATCCTTTCGTACACAACAGAACAAACAGCACCGGTACTATATGGACATTTGACCAATTCCAAAATCTCACAAGATTGTCTTTTATAATATTATCTTAACGATACGAAGATTTTTCCTTCTATTGATAAATAAAAGCTCAATTTAATGTACACGAAATAGATCAATAATGACCCGTTTTAATGCAAGATTTTTCCTATTTCAATGTATGATTGTCATAAGCAACCGAACAGTAAGTATTCAGAAGCAATACGAGTCATGTTACAACTCTATTGAAACTCAAGCATTTGTAATATGTCAATATACAGGGTGTCCCGGAAAATGTGGGAAATCTCTCGGATTCAGATAGAACATAAAAAATGAAGATGACGAGTTCCCATAATTTTTTTTCCTAACGGCCCTCCCTACGAAGATACGACCTCCTAAATGACGCCACTGGAAATCCATTTTAGTGGAATAAGTTTCAAACTACTCGATATAATTTGATGAAAATTTGATACGATTAATAGGATTAAGTGCCTCTTAAACCACCGCACTCAAATTTCAATTAGCTTGTTCAGTTTACCAGGCACTGGGTTGTACATTTTAATGCTTACATTTTTTACACCCTGTATGATAAGGTGCTAAAAAATAATATTTGGATACCTTGAACATTAAGCTAAAGAAAGGGTACTCTTGTTCAGTGTCGATAAAATGAACTGTTTCCGAAAAAAAATAATGAAAGAAGTAAGTAAGTAATTGAAATTTATTGCACTAAAATGAATTTTAAGTGGCGTCATTTAGGAGGTCGTATCTTCGTAGGGAGGGCCGCTAGGAAAAAAAATTATGGGAACTTGTCATCTTATTTTTTTATGTTTTATCTGCATCTGAGAGATTTCCCACATTTTCCGGGACACCCTGTATATCTTATGCAGAATAAAAATGCGTTTCAATCAAGAATTTATACTAAATTTAAAATGCGGTGGACGTAAAAAACTGGTATTTAATGAATTTATCTAACGATTTGTAAAATAATTGATTAAATAACTCAATTCTGAAATGAAAAAAAAAATCGCAAATTACTCAGAATTAGATGTGTCTGTGTAAATCACTTTCTTGGTCACTCTGTTTATTCTTCTAGTGCGGCTATTATCAGAACCGTATAAACCTTAGACTAAAGAAGTTTTTTTTTAGGTTTTTAGGTATAAAAAACCCAGAGAAACACAACTGATTTTAATTTTTGTTAAAATTAACTTTTAATCGTATTACCACACTAATTACAATGCCCAAAAATAAAGACTCTCGAAATTTATAAAAACCAATCATTCACAAATCATATGCAGATTCGTGACTTGTACCCGTCATCTTCGCGCTCTTATTAGTCGTTTTGCGTAAAATAATTCTAAAAAATTCATACAGAATAGGCGTGTTCGTTGACCTACCATGTTTCATGCCACAGAAATCCTTTCGTACACAGCAGACCAAAAAGCACCGGCACTATATGGACATTTGACCAATTCCAAATTCTCACAAGATTGTCTTTTATAATATTATCTAAACGATACGAAGATTTTTCCTTCTATCTCAAAATAAAAGCTCAATTTAATGTACACGAAATTGATCAATAATGGCCCATTTTAATGTATGATTTCTACTATTTTAATGTATGATTGCCATAAGCAACTGAACAGTAAGTATTCAGGAGCAATACGAGTTATGTTACAACTCTTTTGAAACACAAGCATTTATATTATGTCAAATGTATATCTTATGCAAAATAAAAATGTACTTCAATCATGAAATTATACTCAATTTAAAATGTGGTAGACGTGAAAAACTGGTATTGGATGAACTATTATCTAACGATTGATAAAATAATTCTGAAATGAAAGAAAAAATCTGAAATTACACAAAATCAGATGTGTCTGTGTAAATCACTTTCTTGGTCACTCTGTATATTTTTCTAGTGCGGCTATTATCAGAACCGCATAAATCCACACAATATCATTCACTTTGATTTGAGATGTGTGGTTAACCCTTTGACTACCATAATTACAATTTGTTGGTGAATTTTTGAAATCATCCTAATGAAAGATTGAAATGAATTAAAAATAATAGTACATACCTATTTTTCCAAAAAAAAAATATTAGTTTTTGAAAAATTTTGGTGGTTTCACAAAGTAACCACTGGGAGTTTGCGGAAAATATTTTTTTTTAATTATTTGGTGTGATATTCTACAAAACAATTTTTGTTACTTCTGATTGAAGAGCAGATGGTATTTCCTTAATCAAACCAAAAATCTCATCATCGGTCATACTCAAAAGATTATGGAATGACCAAAAATTTTTGTTTCCTGGAAAAAAATATTTCCGATAAGTCCCAGAGGTTTCACAGAGTAACCACAGGAAACAAGCCGCATGATTTCGAAAAATTTGATGATAAATGAAATTTTTCGAGATTATTCAATGCATATATCTCTATTTTATCGATAAAAGTACTCACCATCCATTGCACACGCGAATCACCACTTTATTTTCAAGTAAAACACCGAAAATCGTCCAAAACAACACACGTTACTGTAAACAGTTGAAAATGTGCTGCCTGTGAAAGGATCGACAAATTTCAGGTGCTGCTTTTAATGCTCATCAATAGATGGTACCACAGGCGAGCAATTCAAACAGCGGTTTCAATGATATACCACTGGTATTTGAGAAACAAATTATCGAATATGCGGTTTCACCGTGAAACCTGTGGTAGCGAAAGGGTTAATAGAAGACCACCGAATTATAATGGAATGGGAAACACAACTGATTTTAAATTTTAATTTTTGTTAAAGTTAACTTTCAATCGTGAGAATTTCGTATTACCACACTAATTACATTGCCCAAAAATAAAGACTCTCGAAATTTATAAAAACCAATCATTCACAAATCATATGCAGATTCGTGACTTGTACCCGTCATCTTCGCGCTCTTATTAGTCGTATTGCGTAAAATAATTCTAAAAAATTCATACAGAATAGGCGTGTTCGTTGACCTACCATGTTTCATGCCACAGAAATCCTTTCGTACACAGCAGAACAAACAGCACAGGCACTATATGGACATTTGACTAATTCCAAATTCTCACAAGATTGTCTTTTATATGTTATCTTAACGATACGAAGGTAATCAACTTGCAGAATCCTCCTTCTATTCTCCGTATTGGAGACTCTTCTTCAAGACGCTAATAAGCTGCCGATGCCGCTACGCTACCGCGTTAGAGGCGGAGGTGGCTAGATTCGGTTGTTTCGAATGTTATTAATTGCCGGGTGTAGTAATTAACGCGTTTTTCAGAAGTCGAAATTCATCAATCATCGATTTCGTTTGATGATATTGTACCTATGTTGATAATAGGTCGAAATATCCCTTCTTAAAATATTGCGATAAATTAAAACTGAAACAAGTTGATTTTTTTTTTAATTTCCGATGACGGTGCATTATTTTGAAAAAAGTTTTCATTATTTTGGATTAAGCGAAAGCTCGAAAATATTATGTCATAAAAATTTTCATCCACGATTATTGTAAAATCCGTCCATTGTACGTCTCTGTGCTCGGCCTTAATAATACCCATTAATCACAAGGGAATAATGAGATTATAATTCACTGCTGTCAGATGCTTCATAGATTTAGCTTTGATATAAGATTCTTTAAATTGGTATTTTTTCAGGATTCTAAAGTACTCTAACTAACAAATATGGGTGTACCTTGTCAAATCTACTCTCATTATATCAATTATAGCTTTTTTTATTACAAAATATACAATGACCAGTTCTCCAAAAATTTCTTATGTGTCAACTTGACTTTTTCCACGCTTGTCATAGAAGGGTTTTGTCTCGGTCGCTAAATGTTAAAATCTTCAAAAAATATATTCAGTAGTCGTGGATAAAGTAAAGTATGCTACTCGCGAATAATGACTGTTATTCACTCGGTGATTTGGGCCACGAGCCGTAGGCGAGGTACTTCACCACGCGAATAATAGCTATCATTATACGCTCTTTGCATAATGTACTATTTCGTAATATTGATGTGAATCATAATTACACACATCATCAAAAGTCTTTCAGAATTGAGATGAATATTTTCCTTCAATCCAACTGAAATAAAATTGATAAAACATCTTTATTTGTTACTCTCTGCTTTATGCAGGATGAGACCAAGTAGAAAAAAAATTAGGAAAATCCCTAAGCAGGTGGTTTTGAGCACTCCTTCATTGGTGGCGCAAAGAGGCTTCTGGAAATTATTCAAAAAATTAAATATGTCTGTAAAAATCGATCATTAAAAGTATCGAAATTCTATGATTCTGATTTCACAATCCTTTTGAAAATTTGCATGAAAATTTTCTTCGCCAATTTACATCCTCAAAATCGATTTCATTCCAATCGAAATAAGTTTTTTCCCGGGAATATTAGAAATTTTTTTGCAATATTACTTTCCTATGGTTGTATTTACGCAACTCCTATACAAGCTTTTGCGTACTGCTTTGAATTGTAATTGAACATTTCACAGCAAAATTTTCACCAAAAAGACAAATCTGAATTATTCGAAAAATAAATAATTAAGAAAAAACTTCATTCTATGGTTCTGACTAAGCCATCCTCTTGTAATTTTGCATAAGCATTCTATATATTCTATATATCTATTCTATATAAGAATCTTCACCTCCAAAATTGATTTCACTCAAATCGGGTATTTCCTTGTGGAAATATAACTATTTTTCTTTTCAATATTCCGATTGAATTTTCTGTTAACACTATGGGCACAAAATTTCGTATAAGGCAACTTATGGGTATCTTGCATGTGGCCGCAAAATTTCATTTCGATTGGTTCTGTTCTGTTTGAGATATTGAGGAACAGATATTTGGAATGACTATATTTTATGGAACACCCTGTGCCATTTTTCTGATTAACAAACTCAACCACGGCATTTCGTAACCGAGCCTACCCTGAAAATTTCAAGTCTCCAGGACAATTCATTTGAGGCCATTTTCGGCTCAAGTTGAAGGCATTTGGGCAAAACGATAAAGCACCTGTTTAAGTAGAAACAGCGCTCAAAAACGGATAAATCGCTATGATTTTCTTATGGTCCAATGAATAAAATGCCAGCTAATCCTTATTAAATGTTCTTCTCAAATCCGAAATTGATATCCTGCCGGCGGCTCTATTTTACCAGATTCGAAGAAATCGAAAGTTCCTCCTTTGACGGAGATTCCAGTTCTTGAAAGAATAACTCTTATTTTCTTCATCAAGGATTTGTCCGTTCAAGGTTAAGAGAGATGAGACCATCTCTTGATCTTTCCGATTTATTTTTGATAGCTTCAATGCCAAAAAAGTAATAATGTATTAAAACTTCAGTTACCTAATCAGCAAATCTGTCTGTAATACGAATCATTTTGATTGTATAATATTGAACAATCTTGAATGCGGAACAATCAAGAGTACCTACAGAACCCTGTATAAAACAATTTCAAGTTATTATAATATCCATATTCATCATAGGAATATCATTATTGCATAATAATTCGCATCATAACGATATACATACTTTTATTTGTTTCTCATTTGTAAACGTCAGTTTCCAAAAACACAATATTAATCAAGAAAGTTTATTTTATCAAGTCACTAACTTGTAAAACTGACAGTTAACTTGTAAAATTTTTACAAGTTAGTAGTATTATTTACATTGATAGTTGTCAAGTACTTGCTTCTAATTTAATTCATCCTTCTAATTTCAGAGTTCTTGGAACAAATGTATTTCTCAATAAACGTTCTCAAACTATTCAAAACCTTGTTTCATTTGGATCTGGCCTTTTTCGTCAAAAATGAGCAAAATATTCTCGAAGGACTTCCCTTTCGTAAAGCCACTGACAGTTGTCATAATTTTCCGATGTCATAAATAATCATAAATAATCCATAGCTTACGACATTTGCGACAAATTATTGAGATTTTTTTGGAATTTATCTAACCTTTTTACAAATGAGAAACAAATAAAATATAAAACAATACACGCAAGGTAACGGGTTTTACTGGCTCAAGGAGGTAACTGACTCGCCTGCGGCTCGTCAATTATATCCTCCATTCGCCAGTAAAAACCCTCTTACCTTGCTAGTAATGTTATATACTATATTTGTTTCTCATTTGTAAACGTCAGTTTCCAGAAACACAATATTAATCAAGAAAGTTAAACCGCCTCGGTGGCTGCAAGGACATGGTGCTTGCCTACAAGTTCTTGCGAAGCTGTAGGTCTGGGTTCGAATCCCGGTGTGGGTATGGATGTTTGTGTATGTCCCAAGTTTGTCCATAAATAAAAATTGTCCCAGATATATTAGTGTAGTATGATTGAGTAGTATGATTGATATATATGTAATGAAATAAGGGTAAAAGTCCCAGATCTGTGTACATGGCCAAAGAGCCGAGCACAATAAAGAGAGAATGAATGAATGAATCAAGAAAGTTCATTTTATCAAGTCACTAACTTGTAAAACTGACAGTTAACTTGTAAAATTTTTACAAGTTAGTAGTATTATTTACATCAGAAAATTTAGTTTTATCGTCATATATGCACTTTCCATGTTGGTATATCAAAAAAAACTTAGGCTGTCTGTTCCAGGAGGCCGAAGATTTACATATTTTCTGTATAACATGTAGGGCTTGAAGCTGCAGCCATCATCGGTTATGGTGAATCTACTTGTTGTTAAATTTTTTGTTTGCCGCAATGTCACAATATATCGTATTTTTCCATATCATCTACATCATTCATGTTTAAGGAAAGAATTTTTTCGCATCGACAACATCCAAAAATCCCAAATATTGTTACAATTTTCGCCAGCAACCACTGGTCATCAGGAGCATGTAAAAGAAATTGTTCAGCCTCTTCTTTACTTAATACCTTGGCCTTTTTTGGCGTATAACGCTCAGTTTTTCGTTTCAGAAACGCTATTACTTTTTGAAATCTGCAAATGACAACTAAACGTCAACAAATTTAAAGAAAAATAAACAAACATGTTCATGGCAACGCTTCCATAGCTTACGACATTTGCGACAAATTATTGAGATTTTTTTGTAATTTATCTAACCTTTTTACAAATGAGAAACAAATAAAATATAAAACAATACACGCAAGGTAACGGGTTTTACTGGCTCAAGGAGGTAACTGACTCGCCTGCGGCTCGTCAATTATATCCTCCATTCGCCAGTAAAAACCCTCTTACCTTGCTAGTAATGTTATATACTATATATTTTTATAGAGATGCTTTGAGAAATTTTTAGAAAAATACTTCGTATCAACTTTTGAAATATCCACAAGGAGGTGAAGTTTTCAGAATTTTTTTTACTATGATGATGCTAATGATGTTGTTATTCCTGATTCACAAACCATGATGATTTTCATAGAAATATCAGCAATAACATTTTTGAGTATAATTTGAAAATTGGTTTTTTTCTAGAAACTCACCACCCTGTATCCCCAAAGTTAGCACTTTCACTTGATACTTTCATATAATTTTTCCAATGACTCCAAGAATCGCCGTCCTCCCAAGTAAAAGCCATCATTAAAAACACCCTGAATATACACAGGTGGGGATAAAGTGCAGAAGCAAGTAAATATTTTTTGAACAAAAAGGATAATATTTATGAAATTTTGAACATTTGATTAAATAAGGTTTAAAATTTTTGTCAGTTCAAATTTCGGATTCAAATGCAACACATAATTTTGTTACCTAGTATTATGTGTTGCATAAGCTCTTAGATTTGTGTTTTTCTTGTAGTTCCAATTTAATGGGGAAAGTAGGTATTTCGTCCTTAGGACGAAAAATATGGATAATCCATTTGATGCGAGATTTTCAGATAAAAACATAATCTTCCTGAAATTATCCTGTAATCCCTGCAATAAAAATCTATTAAAAATTGATCAAGGACAACAGAAAATCAGAAATTTTATTAGGGTAGTTCAAATGAACTGACAACCGACAGTATTTTTGTTTACTCTTCTCGTAAAATGCCAAATCAAATGATTATTTGCAAATAATCTTGAAATCAAACTCTAAAAAACTGAAATAATTACATTTTCATTTGAAAAGGAACAGTGACTGTTAGTGTGAAAG
Source organism: Propylea japonica (assembly GCA_013421045.1). Lineage (NCBI taxonomy): Eukaryota > Metazoa > Arthropoda > Insecta > Coleoptera > Coccinellidae > Propylea > Propylea japonica. The sequence continues at coordinate 32,117,850 of CM024240.1, forward strand.
GTATAAAGTTTATTATATGATGCTCATCACAGGACTCAGTTACTAATTCGTTCTTACTAATGTGTTTTCGAAAGGAATCGTTGAGATAAACAAGATTTTTCAAGTTCAATCACCATGGAAGAAGATGATCATGACGATTTATTACAATTAACAGATGATGAATCTTCAGGCACAGAAGACCAAGACCACGATCATTGTACCTCAACGGAAACTCAAGAAGATGAGAATTATTTGGGCAACTACAGATACCCTATGAGTTCCAATTTTTCGAAATGTGAATTCATTACAACAAAAATCGCTCTACTCTTTTCTTCAGCTTCTCTTATGGTTTTACTTCCAGCCTATCTTGATTCCTTGAATATAATAAGCGACGCATACAATTTGATATTGGTGAATTCTACGTTTACGGTCATATTTCTATACTTGATTATTCTGGCAGGAAAGCTTTTCTTCAAATCTTATAAGAATTTCAAGATAGCAGATACTCCTATTAAAATATCGAAGATTATTATTCTCTCGTTATTATATACATCAAGTGGGTTTTTGATAATATATGCAGTGGACAGGAAGAGAGTTATGTGCCATCTTCAAGATCCTATGAAAGGAACCATACTAGTTTTTTCTCTATTGTATTACTTCATTTTTTGTAGAAAGTGTGAGTTAACATGTAGCTGTACAGTGAATTGTTTATTAAATTCATTATTATTGCAGTTATGGGTTTACAGCGTATCTTCGCTGCCACTACAATCATCGTTGGCCTTTTTATAGCAGTGGACTATGGACTTTGCGATGAATTCAGATGTAGAGGTTATGAGAGAGTTCGAGTTTCAGATGATACAGGAAATTGGCCATGGAAAACTCACTCTACTTGGATTGTAGTTTATGTCATTGGATTGGCTCTCTTTGCAGGGTTTTATACGTTGTTGGAAAGATATTTGCTCACTACAGAAACAACTGTTAGTAGATTTATTATTTTTCAAGCTGGGTTTCATCAAATTATAATAAGAATGAAATTTAATGAAACTCAAACGTTAGTCTTGTATAAATTCAATGATTAATTAATTTATTTTTAACGATTTCAGGAACCTTCAACAGAAAATCATTCACCCTCATTTTTAACTACAATTTCCCGATCTATCGCTTTTCCGGTAATAGATAATGGAGTTCATTTGTTTAGAAATAATGGTCAACCAAGTGCAGAACATAATGGAAAGATATCAGCTGTTCATGTATCTTTATTGATCCATATTGCTGGATGGATTATGATGTTGGTATTATTTTGGACTGATATTATTCCATCAATTGGAAAGGTTAGTATAATTATGTATAGTTTCATATACTCCGTTCACAAAATGTTGAGCCGTCGGTTGGCCATGAAAATTTGGCATATTCCACTGTGTATATTAAAATTTTAGGTTATGTTGTTTATTTTTTTGTCAGATTGATACGCAATGTTGTCAATATTGCATAGAGTTCTCTGATAACTAGCAAGCTCGTCGGACGAGGCCGGGTACATTCGGCAACGTTCGTGAACGGACTATAGTCACTCATACAAATAGGTTGTAATACCAAAAATCGTCCATATTACGTATTAACCCTTTCCCCTCATTTGAAAAAATGCATTTGCATGAACATTCAGTATAACAATCTACACCCCGAAAAAAGTTTTGTTTCGTCTGAGATATTGAGGAACGAAAATTTTGAGTTGCCATATTTTATGAAACATCTTGTATAATTTTGCTGGTTAACGAACCAAACTGCGGCATTTAAGAAACGAACCTATCCTAAAAATTTCAAGTCTCTAGGAGTGTCCTCTCGAGGGTTATCGTGTTAACGGACGGACGGACGGCACCACGGACAGGATTGAATTTAGAAAATTACAGACATTTCGGCAGAACAACATAGCTCTAGTTTAAGTAGAACGTGCGCTCAATAAACCGCTCCACTAATAACGCAAATAAAGTTTAACAATGCCGTATACAGGGTGATTTTTTTAAATGTTTCATTAGACGTTTTCGAGGAAGGAATTGTAATACAGACTCAAGATTTTGGATTTCTGTTTTAGAGTACATGAACTTCAATTGTAAAATAGAGAAATAGAGGAATCTACTTCCGGTTTCACCGGAAACGAATGTAACTTCGTTATTTCAAATGCAACACCCTGGATATTTATACATATTCGAATTCTTCGTTCAATTCTACACTGATTTGATGTATGATATGTGCAACCACTCAAGCGGTTCTTGAATTATAGCCTGATTATCAAATTTTTTGAAAAAAAGGTTGTCACAAATGAGTGTCCATATCTTCAAAATCCCTCATTACAAGAATTTCTTTTTGCGAAAGTGGAACAAAAGAAGGTACGCTGATACTGTTTCTTGTATAACTTATGAGGAAATATTATACAGGATGTCTGAAAAAGGGCCCCAAAGTGAGCCTCAATAAAACTATAAAATCTCACTTTTTTCAAATGGCAACCCTATAATTTTGTAATTCCAATCGATGGCTCGTCAAAAACCAGATAGGGTGTCCCGAATATTTCATGCCTCTAAAATCAGTAGTTTTGCCGTTATTGAATAAAATTCGGATTTCAGGATTGAATCAAGGTTTCTTAGTCTAACCATAGATTTATTAGGATAGAAGTTTTCAAGAAGGCTATGTCTGTTGATTTATAATGCATTTTAGAGAACTGTCATTTATTCTTTTTTGATTAATCGGGCACTATGCAAAATATGAATTACAGTAACAGTGATGTATTGAATACGCATCAAAATCCGTTGCGTAGTTTCAAAGATTTAAGCATACAAAGGGACATAGGGACAGAGAAAGCGACTTTGTTTTATACTATGTAGTGATGATGTAACAAAATATTAGAAAGGGCAGTCAGAACTTTTAACGAAAGAAATCCACATTTACCACTTTTAACAAAAAAAGTCAGTAAATGTGAATTTCGTTCCTTGAATTTCTAATTTCCTTTTCTAGGAATTTGTTACATTTGCCGCAAATAAAGAACATACCCTTGATATATCATTCCAGTGAAATTATGAATGCATGTTTTGCTTAGTGCTTGATCTGCAAGAAAAAGTAAGAGTGACAGTTCCTAACATAGCCTACTTCAAAAATGCAAGCTTACAAACTGTGCGAAACCTGTATTCAATCGTGAAATTCGAATTTTATTGAATAACGGCAAAAATACTGATTTTAGAGGCATGAAATGTTCGGGACACCATAACTGGTTTTTGAAGAGCAATCGATTGGAATTACAAAATTATAGGGTTGCCATTTGAAAAAAGTGAGATTTTATAGTTTTATTGAGGCTCACTTTGGGGCCCTTTTTCAGACATCCTGTATAATATTTCCTCATAAGTTATACAAGAAACAGTACCAGCGTACTTTCTTTTGTTCCACTTTCGCAAAAAGAAATTCTTGTAATGAGGGATTTTGAAGATATGGACACTAATTTGTGACAACCTTTTTTTCAAAAAATTTGATAATCAGGCTATAATACAAGAACCGCTTGAGTGGTTGCACATATCATACCTCAAATCAGTGTAGAATTGAACAAAGAATTCGAATATGTATAAATATACAGGGTGTTGCATTTGAAATAACGAAGTTACATTCGTTTCCGGTGAAACCGGAAGTAGATTTCTCTTGAAAATATTTTACAATTAAAGTTCATGTACTCTAAAACTAAAATCCAAAATCTTGAATCTGTATTACAATTCCTTCCCCGAAAACGTCTAATGAAACACTTAAAAAAATCACCCTGTATACAGGGTGGTCCAGATCGTAACCAAGAACTTTTAACCACGTATTCTACATCAAAAATAAGCCCTGGTTTGTCATATACACATATGTCGAGAAATGTTTCTTCTCCGAGATACGGGGTGTTAAAATTATAGAAAAAATATGTTTTTTGTTAATAACTTTCACACTGCTTAAAATATTTTTATGAAATTTGAGACATAGGTTTTGAGCATCAAGGAGCGCTTTTTGCATAATATCATTTCTTTTATATTTTACCAGTGGCGTCAGTACGACAGCGAGACTGAATATTTTCAGATAAAAAATGATACGCCACTGGTTTTTCCAACAATCAAAATTACTATTTAAATCCTTATTTAATTTGGAGCTAATTCGGTCTCTTGACTTTTTGCTGTACGAGGCACCGTTTCCGGTGAAAAAAATAAAACACATTCTCATGCATGAAGAAGTTACACGTTTCATTCACAGAAATAGTCTTATTATTATTATGTACATACCTTATCAAATATTGGCGATTTCTTCATGCATGAGAATATATTTTATTTTTTTAACCGGAAACGGTGCCTCGTACAGCAAAAAGTCAAGAGAACGAATTTGCTCCAAATTAAATGAATAGTAAATTTTACTGCCAAAAAAACCAGTGGCGTATCATTTTTTTTATCTGAAAATATGCAGTCTCGCTGCAGTACGGACACCACAGGTAGAATAGAAAAGAAATTATATTATGCAAAAAGTACCCTTGACGCTCAAAACCTATGTCTCAAATTTCATGAAAATATTTCAAGCAGTGTGAAAGTTATTAATAAAAAACATTTTTTCCTATAATTTTAACACCCCGTATCTCGGAGAGGACACATTTCTCGACATAAGTTTATATGACAAACTAGAGCTTATTTTTGAGGAAGAATAGTTACGTGGTTAAAATTTCTTGGTTACGATCTGGATCACCCTGTATATTCAGATTGTGAATTAGTTGACATGATTTAACTTTGGTACTGATTATTTTCCAGATTTCATGAAAGCAGCATTTGAATAATGATAGTACAGTAATTTCAACATTATTTATTATTTTTGAAAGAATTTTGGAATTTGCCTGAAATTTTCATATTTTTTCTAGGGGTCAAGTTTCACCGGTTTCTTCAATTCTACAACCCAGGGTGTGATTTGTCATTTCACACCAAAACTGTTTCAAAGTCAAGAGATCAGTGATTGTGGAAATTTATTCCCCTTCAGTTGGCTTTTTCTTGGAGCCTACATATTGTTCACTATAGTCTCGGTGAAATTCTTGGTTATATCTCAGTCAGCAGTGTACACGATTGCTGTGATGAGTTCTTCTTTGCCAGTAGTCGGCATTTGGTGGAGTTTGTTCAAGCTGTTTCCATTGCAAAATGGGGGTGAGTTATTAGAAAACGTTTATATTGAAAAGATTTATTATGACTCAAGGTTTACATAGTTCTGAATATTACTCATTGCAGCGAGAATGGAAGTAAACAGTTCCATTAATAAATTTTCCATTGTATTTGTTAGTGTTGATAAACATTAGGTCAATCTTAACTCATATTGATAGTGAACAATGAAGTGTTAGATGTTAAAGTGAAAACTAATTTTTTACTTGAGCATTTCATTTCAACATGTTTATAAATAATAGAAAATCAATATTTTTTTTAACAATTCAGAACAATGCGAAATATTTCCAGGATATTGATGCATTTTCGCTTGAAAGTCTTGCCCAATACGGTTTGCTGTTAGTCTTAATATTTTATAAACTTACATTTATAATACACAAATCAGTTAATTTGTGTATACCTTCCTAAAAATTGTAGAAATTTAATTGCATATTTCACTACCGAGTTCTAGAAACGCACTCGGACATTTTACGCACAGTTGTTTTTTCGGCGGCGTGAGTATTCTCGGCGCTTATCTATTTTAAACCGAATTTTGTTCAGAAAAAGGCGTTTTCGGATACTTACTCGGGTTAACTCGATCCCTAACCTTCGAGTTCGTTTACCTAACCCGAACATCCAACCAGTGTTCGGAAAGTACTGTGCTATTAACTCGATCACTGACTCAGGTTGATCTATCGTAACCCTACACGAGAGCAAGGTCTTAGTGTCACCGCATGCGCACTGCAGTTCAATTTTGTATTTGAAAGAGGCGGGAATAAGTCTTCTACTCTTTTCTTAGTAATTTTACATATTCTATAACTAAAAATTATGGAAAGAGAAGAGAATTTGGCTCAGTGTAAAATGTGTGGTTCCATGAGCCAAGAAAATAATTTGAAACAACTTCTTCATGACTATGTATGCAGATGTTTCTGCGTTAAAGCTAAAGCCTTCTTTACTTCTTTAACATTGGTACTCAAAGATAACATAGAGCAGTGGTCGCCAACCTGTCGATCGCGAGCTACCGGTAGCTCGCGGAGGCAATTCTCACAACGATTTTAATTTAAAAAAGTCAAACTGCAAAAATCAGAGAATCTTCCGAAAATTCCACAAAAAATTCTGTTTATTCCAAAATTAACAAAGTACAATAGCTCAACACATTGAAGAGGCTGGCGAACACTGACATAGAGCATGCGAGGGCACACCAGAAATTATAAGAAAGATTTTACAAAAGCCAATAAATCCAAGCAAAGCTAGAGACAATCAGTAAATAAACTGGACTGAAAAAATAAGTTCTCTACTTCTTTAACGTAGGTACTCAAAAATAACATTAAACACTACTACAACCTATATCAAGTGGATTGGGTTAGATGCCCCTAGCCGCTACGCGTGAATAGTACTGCATTGCAATCAACCAAGCATTAAGAGACCCCGCAGACTGCAGACTTTTAATCGGCCGATAGTTTAGTCAGGTTGGGCTGAAAATGCGCATACCGAGCCAACTTAACAAGTTTGCTCGGTGTGCGCACTTTCAGCCCAACCTAACTATACTATCGGCCGATAAAAAGTCTGCAGTCTGCGGTGTCTCTAAGAGTGAGATGGAAAGCATTTCACTGCCACACTTGGTTGAAGTAAACAATTGGTTAGATTGGCATTTCTCCAATTCCTGAATATAATACATTTTCGTAATTTTGCCCTAGCTGTAATTAACGAAATAGCCTTAAGCAATAATGAACTGCCACCAAATCATTGAAATACTTCAGTTTAATAACGTCAAATCTAAATGAAAATGTAAACACATCGCATCAAGAAACTAAACACTAACAGACAATGTTGCCAAACTGACAGAATTATCTGTAATAGACGCAAGCCGTTAGTATCAGAGTAGGGGAGCGGTAAACCAATTCCCCCAATACGGAATAAACATACGGCTCGATTTCGCAACGCCGGAAGTTTGTTCGCGCGTATGAACAGATTCTACTCGGCTGCACAAATGCGTGAAGGCAACTCTAAGTTTCCTTTATACCCTGAGGTTAAAAATATGCGACCAAATCCTTATTAAGTGGGTTTGTTTTTATAAGATTATTTTCTAATTCTTAGGTTCCGTGTTTCTGTGGTCACCGTCACTTTCTGGCGAGCTAATCTGCTCCTTACTGGGTCTTCCAATAGTATTGATTGGTTTGTTTCTCTTTTATAAATCGCACTTCAGAGACAACCAATGGTCAGGCCTTACGTCCAACTACATCACCATGCCACCACATTCTGCATAAAATAGGTGTAGTCTATTTATTGGAAAATATTCTATATTTTATGAGAATATTTATCATATAACCGAATCTAATATTGTTGTATGAGCCTTAGGTATAAGTGAAGCTTTTCATTCAAACCAACTTAAACAAAGTGATCAAAAAAAGGTGAAAGGTGTCTCTAGGATAAATAGAAAACTGAAAAATAATTTTGGTTTATTACTCAACAAACCCCAATTATTCCTCAGTTTTCTCTACCCTAGAGACGGAATCACTTTCTTTGAAACACCCTGTATTTTGGCCTAAATCATTCAATTGTTGTAGGTTTGCTAATAACCTTATATGTAATCGAATTAGTTCATTGTTTCTTAGTTTTTCTAAGTGGTTGAAGTATTTTTTCAACAATTACGCAAATATTTTATATTCGAGACACTCCATAGATTTTAATATGATGCCTAATTAGAAACAAAGAATAAATGTTCTAAATATTAGAAGAACCTGACTTATATAGTGCCTGTGATCCTATACTGCTAATAAATTATTATTACACATTTTTTGAAGAACAATTGAAACTTTTATTCCTGATCGGAATATTATTGTGCCAAACCAATTTAGTAAAAGAATCGAATTATACACTGTAGAAAAACCGGTAACTAGTTAGTAAACAATCAAATTAATACAGGTTGAAAGTGATAATTCAGTCTTCTGTCGACATATACAAGGTGTCCCGGAAAATGTGGGAAATCTCTCAGATTCAGATAGAACATAAAAAATAAGATGGCAAGTTCCCATAATTTTTTTTCCTAGCGGCCCTCCCTACGAAGATACGACCTCCTAAATGACGCCACTGGAAATTCATCTTAGTGGAATAAATTTCAATCACTTACTTCTTTCATTATTTTTTTTTCGAAAACGGTTCATTTTATCGACACTGAACAAGAGTACCTTTTCTTTAGCTTAATGTTCAAGGTATCCAAATTTGTTTTTTAGCACCTTATCATACAGGGTGTTAAAAATGTAAGCATTAAAATGTACAACCCAGTCCGCCCCTGGTAAACTGAACAAGCTAATTGAAATTTGAGTGCGGTGATTTAGGAGGTTCTGAATACTATTAATCATATCAAATTTTCATCAAATTATATCGAGTAGTTTGAAACTATTCCACTAAAATGGATTTCCAGTGGCGTCATTTAGGAGGTCGTATCTTCGTAGGGAGGGCCCCTAGGAAAAAAATTATGGAAACTTGTCATCTTCATTTTTTATGTTCTATCTGAATCCGAGAGATTTCCCACATTTTCCGGGACACCCTGTATATTCATAATATTAACTGCTTAAGGCTCGAGATCTTATATGTGTCCCTCTGGAACGTTTCATTGTTTTATCAATGTAATATTTTTGTGATAAATTCTCCAATATAACAATTGCAGATAGAATATTGCTCATGAATGTAGAAATAGTAAGACGTTCATTGATGTTATGAATGAATTTATATGTTGTTTTTATTGAAATTTTTATCTTTACATTACATATTATGTTTTCTTTTATTTATATTCAAATTTTATGTGGGAAAATATGTGTGTTTTATATTCAATTTTATGAGGATTATTGTTTTCTAGTTCAGACAATACTGGGAATATTCGTCGAGTGTCAAATAAATTGTCAACACGAAATATAATCAAATCTGCTGAAATATATACAATACGTTAAACATAAAAACTATGGTATGTAGTATATAATATTGTTTTTTGAAAGCTTGCTGCGTATATTCTGACAGTTTGATTGACAAATTGAGCTTTAAATTGCTGTCTATAGTAGTTCAAATATGTATGTCTATTGTTATATGTTCAATAATTTTATATAACTGTTGTTCTTTTAGTTAAACTTAATGAGAATCCTTTTTTAAGATTTTGGCTGGTTTCTGAATAAATGAAAGATATGTAAATAATTATTGTTCAACTATTGTTTTAGAGTTATACCTATAATTTTTTTCAATCAAAAATGTCAATTGTTTTCCAAATATGTCTAGTTTTCTGTTTCTCCTTCTATCGGCTTTACTTTCAAGAAAATATGTTAACCATATTTTTTTCTTCCATATTTTAATTTTTCGAATATTAATTTGTTTATGCATTTCTGTGATCTTTTATATGGTTTCGGATCTGTCTGAAATATGAAAAAATAGTGTGTTCTATTTGCGTTCATGGGTGAACTAGATATTTTTAATTCAATAAAAATAATGACAAAGAAAGCATACACATCTTGTTGTAAACATGTACTACATTTTCTATGTTTTTTTGATTTTGCTCTCAATATATCTCCAGAAAATGTTTGAAACGCTCTAGTCTAGCAAATACTTAGTAGTTTTGATATTTGTAGTCATCCACTAAATATAAAAGACTGAATAATTTTATTTTTGTCAAAATCAAAAAACTGGTAAAAGAAGCGAATGAAGGATAAATACCCTTTCTCCAAAAATTTTATTGCAAATTTTGCTTGTGAATAGGGATTATTTTATTTTCAATATTATGTACTATTAGTATTATAAAAATATATTGATAACCTCTTATATGTGATTAAAATATGTACAACAGACTGTATTATATAGTGAACTCGTGTTGATGATTGTTATATAAATTCTAAATAGATATTTATAAGTATAATATGTACTGTAGAAAGTTGAAAGAGGGTAGTACTCTGGATATGAGATATTTATGATTCCGTCTTAATGTCCTGAGAATGATTATTTCATATAGTGCATTTTATTGGTGATATATAAATGTTTATCTATGTATTGGCTATATACAACATAAACAATAAAGTCAGTTGAAAGCGGGAGTTGTTTAATTCATGTCCTGCATACCGAAAAATCGCCATTTTTAAAATCTTAAAAAATCAGCAAAGTAGTAACTCAACAAATTGATACATGATCGAAGAAACGTTTTAGAACCAGATAAAAACATCCTAAGAACAAAAATTTAGAAAAGCCCTGAGCAGGAGCTTTTGAGCGCTTGTTCTTTGGTGGAGCAATAAGACTATTACCTCAAAATTTTATATGGGATTTGAAATTTATACCAAATATATAAATGCAGAATCTCAGCACAATCGGAATTATTTTCTGCAAATTATTCATAAAAATTAAAATATGTAAAAAATAAATTATTACGAAAATTAAATTCTATGATTCTGACGATGTGATCCTCTGGAAATTCTGCATGAACATTCAGTATATCAGTCTTGATTCACAAAATAAATTTTACTTGAATCGGTTATCCCGTTATGGAAATATAGAGATTCTTCTTTTCAATATTCCAATTGAATTTTCTATGATTCTGTTTACACTATGGCCACAAAATTTTGCATGAAGCTTATAATCAGCATCTTGCATATGGCCGCAACATTTTATTTCGATGGATTTCGTTTTGTCTGAGAAATTGGGGAACAAAAATTTTGAATGGCCATATTTTATGGAACACCCTGTACGATTTGTCTGGTTAACGAACTTAACCGAGCCATCTGGAAACCTAACTCACCCTGAAAATTTCAAGTCTCTAGGACAATCTCTTCGAATGTTATTGTGCTAGCGGCCCCACGGACAGAATTAAATTTGACCACGAATTCGTCATCAGGGAGTAGAACCCTATCGTTTGAAAGCATTTTCGTCTCAAAATTCGAAGCTTACAGACATTTGGGCAAAACGATATAACACTGGTTTAAGGAGAACGAGCGCTCAAAAAGTGAAAACCACACAAGGAAATATTTTGCTTTTTTATACATTCTTTGACAGAATTTTTCTTATAACTCAAGAAAAAATTGCAATTTAGTTTTTCCAAGATTACTACTTGAGGGGTGGAATTGTTTCTTGGTTCCTGAGAACCCTGTAGGTATATAACAAAAGAACTATCCTTAAACAGAACCAGAACCCTGAATAAGGAGAATTGAGCTCTAGCTCAGAATTTCGTGATGTTTTTGATACTTTATTTTCATTTAATAAATTGAACCTTTTTGTACCTACACCACATTTATAGTTGTTGAAATGAATTTTCCGACCCTATCAAACTAATGAAATTCGGATTTAAATTTACTGCTATCAGCACCTTTACCTAACAAATCTAATAACAAACAATGGAAGACAACAACAGAAAACTCATTCCTGTTCAACCAAAGTTCTCCTGATTACAAGTCAGGGTTTATGTGGTGAGTTCAGGCATTTTATTCAGACTATTTTTTTAAATTTTAGTCTGAATTATTTGCCAAAGGTTCTAAGCTCGAGTGAACTCGATAAATTCGGAGAGGTACGATTCCATTTTTATTCCAAAGTAGAGCGCATGAAAGTGTTTAGATTCAATGAGTCGCCATCTGTTGATTCGCCAAGGTACCATCATCCTAGTGCGCGCTTGTTCCTAGGGAAACATCATAGTTTTGCCGAAATAATGTCATAAGTTTTGAGCGTCGGTAAAATCAGGTGAACAAAAATTCAAGCCTGTAGCTTTTTAGCAAGAAAAATTGTTTTCGAGCCCTCGTTCTAATTAAACGAGTGCTTAATCTTTTTGCCCGTGGTTAAGATCGTTAACCAGCAAAATTGTACAGGTGTTTCATAAAATATGTCGATTCAAAATTCTCGTGTCTAAATATCATATCAGATCAAAATCGATCGACATGAAATTTTGCGGCTATGCACATGCAAGATACTTATAAGAAGCCTCATACGAAATTTCGTGGCCATAGTGTTGGTAGAACCGGAAAAAATTCAATCGGAATATTGAAAAGAAAAATTCTTGTATTTCCACAACAAAATATCTTGAATGAATGAATGAACTTTATTTTGAGGGTGAACATTCTGAATCTTCATACAAAATTTCAAGAAGTTCGCACAATCAGAACCAAAGTATTTAATTTTTTTATGAATTATCCATTTTTTCGAAGCCTTCAGAATTTTTCAATTGGATGAAGCCGAAAATCTGCAAGTAAATCATCAATATTACATTAAAGCAGTACGTACAAATTTTTGTGAGTTGCGTTGCTAATACAGCCAAAAAATATTGATTAAAATATAATCTGGAAGGATTCTGCATTTCGAAAAAACTTTTAAGGTTTTTACTCCCAGTCTCTGAAACAGAAATAATTTAAAAAATTTTCATTAAGATGAAATCCTCTTGCGAAAATCTTTGAACTAATTTGTCAGGGGCAAATTGGTATTGAAAAAATTGTTGCTTGCAGTAAAATTAAAAAAGGAAATAAATGAAAAGGTAACGTTTCGGTGTCTATATCAGACACCTTCTTCACGCAATTCCAAAGATTTTACAAGTTTGTCTAAAGAAGGTGTCTGATATAGACACCGAAACGTCACATTATCCTTTTCATTTATTTCCTTTTTTAATTTTACTGTTAGCAACAATTTATTCAATTCAAATTTGCTCCTGACAAATTAGTGTAGAGTTTCACAGGAGCATTTCATCTTAATTTAAAATTTTTTAATTATCTCTGTTGAGAGAGTGGGAGTGAAAACCTAGAAAGTTTTTAGGAAACACCCAAAAAAGTCTTTCGTAATATAATTGTTCAAGGTACAATGGTAATATCATTGTTGAAGGAGAACTTAAACAATGGTAATATCGAGAAAAAATTTTAATATGTAAGTATTGCCATGAAAAAACTTTATTGAAATTAAATCGAGTTTGAGGATGTAAATTGTCTTTTCAAGCTTGTTCATCTGATAATTTTCCATTATATTCTGGGAATTTCTTTCTTGTTTTTTTTATATTATTTTAGTATCTGTCGTATCAGATCTAGGGACTTGAAATTTTGAAGATATGTTCAATTTATGTAGGTAAGTATAAAAATATACATAACATTTTTTTTTAATTGCACCAACAGGCACGAGAATATTGTATAATTAATTCATTTTTCGTTTGGCAAGGTCCGGAGCTTGGATGGGAAAAGAATTTGTAAAGGACCCCGCACATTTTGTATGGGAATTGGCTCCCGGTGGATTTGGCTGAAAATTTGATATGATGTTCTACTAATCCTTCTGATCAAATGTCTAAACAGTCACGAAGCTGAAAAATGCATACTTCTAGGAGTTTTTAGTGATTTTTTGTATCCATTATGGCTTACGTATTATGGGAATTGGCTCCCGGTGGATTTGGCTGAAAATTTGATATGATGTTCTACTAATCCTTCTGATCAAATATTTCTACAGTCACGAAGCTGCAAAATGCATACTTCTAGGAGTTTTTAGCGATTTTTTGTATCCATTATGGCTTACGTATTATGGGAATTGGCTCCCGGTGGATTTGGCTGAAAATTTGATATGATGTTCTACTAATCCTTCTGATCAAATATTTCTACAGTCACGAAGCTGCAAAATGCATACTTCTAGGAGTTTTTAGCGATTTTTTGTATCCATTATGGCTTACGTATTATGGGAATTGGCTCCCGGTGGATTTGGCTGAAAATTTGATGTGATGTTCTACTAATCCTTCTGATCAAATGTCTCCACAGTCACGAAGCTGAAAAATGCATACTTCTAGGAGGTTTAGCGATTTTTTGTATCCATTATGGCTAACGTATTACCGTTCACACAGAAATGTTTGATAATATTTCGAATTGACAGAATCTGCTTTCAATAAAATCACGAAATATTCTCAAACATTTCTGTGTGAACGGTAATACGTAAGCCATAATGGATACAAAAAATCGCTAAAAACTCCTAGAAGTATGCATTTTTCAGCTTCGTGACTGTAGAGACATTTGATCAGAAGGATTAGTAGAACATCATATCAAATTTTCAGCCAAATCCACCGGGAGCCAATTCTCATACAAAATGTGCGGGGTCCTTTCGATTGGTGAGTGAACTATCGAAATCTCTAGATCTCAAACTTTTTTCGAAATATTCTTCATTCTTCAATTACAATATATGCATTCAATTGGCAAATCAGTTTTATCCGAATTCGAAATAATCCGCTACAGAATTTCGAAAGGCTTTTCCAAAGTTAACGGTTCATCATTATTGACCCAGTTACGCATGTAACTACAAAATAAGGAAGAAAGAAGAAATATCAGTCGTCGTCAGTCTTCTGCGAAATACGCGCTCTAGCGAATTTCTAAATAAGAAGTAGTTTCTTCGACACGTGCTTGAATAATTCATTTTTTCAAATTCTACTACAATAAAGGAGGGGATTAGAGTAAACATGAATCAATTTCAAGCGGCTAACCGGTCATCATTTCGGTTAACCAATTGCATTCAATTTGAATGGAATTGGTTAACCAAAACAATAACCGGTTATCCGCTTGAAATTGATTATGAATGGAAATATTCAAATAAAATCATTCGGTATTAATGCACTTGCAGTGCTCGTGATGTCAAGGGACTCGAGTGCCATCTATAAAATGAGCGCAAGCGTATGACGGAACCTGCCATGTTGCCGGATTGACGGGAATATACTACAATCGACGATTTCTCTTTGAGGTTTTCAAAACAAAATATTATCCTCACATTTCTCATTCATTCATACACTGCAGATCGAAAAATGAGTTAGAATCGTGACACATGTCATAATATTAATTATTATTTACTCCTTTTTATAACAACTTGCATATCTACAAGTTTTATTCAAAATTGAGTTTTATTCTGTAAGATGGCTTTTTTTAGATAACTCAAATTTAAATTTCTGGTATAATAACTACGAAAAATATGGAATAAGAAAGCAATGTCCTAGAATTTGTGAGTCTTGTGAAAAGTAGGTTTTACTTAATGAAAAATTCAGCTGCGTTAAGCAGGAAAAATATAAACTTTTTGTTACTTTCGGCTATGAATACCAGGAAACAAATCCCCTTTTAAAATTATTTCATATGAATATACAGGGTGAAATAAGGTTCGTAAATTCGGGATTTAAAATTCAATTTCACAAGTGGCGTCCCCACAGACTCCGGCCTGAATAAATTCGATGCAAAAAATGGTACACCAATGCTTTTTCCAAAATTAAAATTATTTTCGTAATCACCACATATTTCCCAATAAGAATGGTATACATACTGAGATTCGTAACTTTCTTAGATGTAAAAGCATTTTGTTTTTTATCTCAAAAAGTATCCATTGCAGGTTAAAAACTCAAGCTACCATTCTCACCTGGAATTATGTAGTGATTACGAAAATTCGAAAAAAAGCATTGGCGTACCATTTTTTTCATAACATTTATTCGGCTGAAGTCTGTACGAATTCCGCTGTTGAAAACTGAAAATAATTTTGAATTGAAAAAAACTTATTTCCATGCATACCCTCAACCTACCCAAACGCAAAGAAAAATCATGTACGGTGTCAAAAATATTTTCAAAAAGCCAATTTTTTTCTTAAATTTCAACACTCCGTATCTTATAATTTATGCGTCAGAGACCCATAGTCCATAAGAACTTTATATCATGAAATAATTTGAGGATTAAGATCCCGAACTTACGGAAGTTTATTTCAAAACATTCTCACAAAAATAGTCTTATTATTATATGTAGCTACCTTATCAAATTTTGGCGATTTCTTCGTGCATGAGAATGTGTTTTATTTTTTTAATCGGAAACGGTGCCTCGTACAGCAAAAGTCAAGAATCCGAATTTGCTCCAAATTAAATAAGTATTCAAAAAGTAATTTTTATTGTCGAAGAAACCAATGACGTATCATTTTTTTATCTGAAAATATTCAGTTCGCTGCAGTACGGACGCCACTGGTAAAATTGAAAAGAAATGATTTTATGCAAAAAGGGCTCCTTGACTCTCAAAACCTATGTCTCAAATTTCATAAAAATATTTCAAGCAGTGTGAAAGTTATTGAGAAAACACATTTTTTCTCTATAATTTTAACAGCCCTTATCTCGGAGAGGAGACATTTCAGAACATATGTTGACTCATTTTTTATGTAGAATACATGGTTAAAATTTCCTGGTTACGGTCTGGAGCACCCTGTAGTTCCATTCCGTTTTCATGATGAAATGAAAGTTATCCGATTTCGAAGAAGAATCGTGGCAACACTGATGCGCCGTGAAGGTGGACCGTCATAGTGTTTCGTTCACGGTGAGCTTCGCCCTCTGCTAAATTAAAACAAAGTGTGGTGCATATTTGTTGATGTTAACCTTAAACGTGGATTAAACTGTCAAAATGGACTTGATTTGCCCATCAATAGTGCATCAGCGTCCAGCTAAAAGTAGATACCGAACTTGAAACTGGGACTAACCTAATTCAAGTGAGTTTTTCATTGGTGAACTATTGTGTTGTCACTTGGATATGAAACGTCCTTGGTAAAAGGGTGTTATATTATCACAAATTATGATCTTTCCCCACTAAACCACCGAGAGGAATATGCATGTATGTTTATGTTATGTAAAACCCAATTTTGGATTCCTTGTGTTTATCGATCATCTTGTTTCACTTCCATTTCTATTCGACTTGGTCTTTGAATTTGTGGTCTGGGTGTCAGCACTACAGGGATCTGTAATTCGTTTTTGTCCATATCGAAAATTCTCCTCAAAGGGTGGGTGCTCCATCAATGTTATTTGCTCAAGATATGATAACGAGGGCCGAATTATCTGATTTTTCACAAGGGGTATGTCAAATTTGAGTTTTTCGTAATGGCTTTGAGTCGCGCAGCTTTCGGTAGAATCTTGGTTAATCAATTAACACACATGGATATGTGACTATTACTGGGATCAGTGAGGGTGTTATGTCTAAGAAATAGATGAATTACAAATGGTGTGAGTAAAATTGCTTTGATTTTTGAGTCATTCGTGTTTTAAGAGCATCTCTTTTGTCAGTACCTAATTAGTAAGAATGAAAAATCTCAGGAGGTATGTGATGTGATGAGAATCATTTATATTGAGCAGTTTCTCTGAATACTTCGTGTTGAAATGATTGCAATGATTCGAAAAGAACTTCGGAAATATGATTAGACACATAGTTATTACATTATCTTTTTATTTTTGGTTGATTTTAAGATCTGCGTCTGAAGAATACTGATAAGAAAAATAATACTGTGAATTCCTTCTTTGATTTCACAATAGGTTTTCTTAGTTTTCTATACGCAATCAGTAATTGAATAAACGGATAGAAACATTAACAAAACGTTGATTCTATTCTGTATAGACAATAAGTTACTTATTAATTGTGTGAAGCCCTTTGGAAGCTTCTCCTGAAGTCTCAACCTATTTGTTAGTAATAAAATCTTATTTTGTTGGGTTTCTTAACAATCCATAATATTCACGGATCAGAAAAAGTCCATTTAGTTTGAGAGGATTCTTTCCTCAGAGTAAGAAGTAAGTGTTTACTTCTTACTCTGAGATTCTTTCCCTTTTTGAGCAAACCTCTTGAATTTTTCCTCGATAAAATCTTCTCAATATGTAAAGCTACATGAATGCAAGGAAAAAACCTCAGGAAAATATCCAGTATAAATGTGTATAGTTATGTTGAATTTATTCGAGCAATAACTGATATTTTTAGTTATCGATTTTCACATATTAAATTTTTTGAATAATTTCCAGAATATAATTCCGAGTATAATTCCGATCGTGCTGAAATTTTTCGTTCATATACAGGGTGTCCGTAAACGAATGCGAGGAACTTACGGAGATGATTCCTCGATGGAAATAAGCAGGGGTAGTTCATATAATTTTTTTTCGAAATGGACCTCCCCTTCAAGGTACAGCCTTTGGAAGGCGATGACGAGTTGACAATTTTTAATTTTTTAGCAGTCCTAAAAAACACCGTGTCATAAAACTACATAATATGATTCATTAAGTAGATGTTACTCACACAATTTTTTTTATCCGATAACTTTATTATTAGGGGTTGAAAATAACAACCCCTTATGTTTTTCCTTCAAAAATGGTTCTCTATGGAACACTTATACGATTAAATGGAAATAACAATGATCATAACTGCTTGTAAGTTTTTATTTTTTCCGAGAAAAGTATTGACTACATCGAAATTTTGCAGGAGACTTTTTTTCTCCAGAATTGAAGGGGAAACGAAACCATAAGAGAATTTTATTTTTCGACTATTTCCCTCGTCGTAATTTGCACCAATCAGAAACGCGCAATTTTGAATTACAAATGGTTTCTAGGTGGAAAAACTGTTTGGCAGGACCTGTCAGCAGTTTATTCGCGTTTACCCGCGGCAAAACTTGACAGTTGTTGTCACTCAGGAAATAGTCTTGTCAAATACCATTCGGGCATCTAATTTTTCCTGTGAAAAAAATCGAAAAAACACATTGCAAAGTAATATTTTTTGACAAAAAGCATTCGTGCAGGTGCAAAAATCCTCTGCTTCGACTCGCATTTTTGTTGCCACCAGCACTCATGCTTCTTGTCAAAATATTACTTAGCAACGTGTTTTTTCGATTCTTTTCGGAAAAATTAGATGCCCTTATGATATTACTTAAAAAAATCTATCCCACGAAAACAATTTCTGAACAAAAATCATAGGGGGTTGTTATTTTCAACTCCTTATAATAAATGGAAAACGCTGTAATTACACAATCTCAACAATATTTTTTGATTGCCATTCAGGTGATTCCACATAAGCGAATAGACCTCAGAGCAAAAAGAGAACTTTTATTACTTTTTACTCAGAGGTATAGACCATCTCGTAGAATAATGAAGGGTTTTCCAATAAGAGGTGTTATTTTGAATAGCCCGTTATTTCGGTAGATGTCACGTTTGAAGCTGTCATTTTTTGACGCTTCAACAACGCATTGAAATTATTAAAATTCATTTTAAAAATGGTGAAAAATTGGCAGAGACGGTTCGTGATACTCGAACATTTTTGGGTCGTCGTGAAGCACCTTGTCGGACCGCAATAAAGAAATTGGTGGAAAAATTCGAGCTGTTGGGACAAGTTAGTGATGTGAAGAATAAAACCCGTGCTCGTCGCTCAATAACAGCCGAGAATATTGCTGCTGTAGCCGAAAGTGTTGAAGAAAACCCAGGTTTGTCCATTCGTCGTCGTTCTTTGGAATTAGGCATTCCACAAACGTCATTACACTGTATTTTGCATAAAGATTTGGGTCTTAAGGCTTATAAAGTTCAGTGCAACGCTACGTGCCACACAAGCAATGAAATCATTGATCTTTTGCGGGAAAAGTTTCCGGACCGTGTTATCTCTCAAAGAGGTGATCACAATTGGCCACCGAGATCTTGTGATTTAACACCTTGCGACTTCTTCCTTTGGGGCCACGTGAAAGAGAAGGTCTACGCCAATAGCTCAGAGTCGATTCAAGTCCTCTAAGATGGAATTCGTGAGGCTATCGAGGACATAGGACAGTCACTTTGCGATTTGGATATGGAAAATTTCATTAAAAGGATATGGTCCTGTAAGCGTGGTCGTGGTGGTCATTTGCCTGATGTTATTTTCCACTATTAACGGCATAGTGTCAGTTGCAGGAACGTCCATTAAAATTTAAAGGTCCATTAAACTCTTAATCCTCCATTATTACAAGGAACTAATGGAGGATTAAGGGTTTAATGGACCTTTAAATTTTAATGGACGTTCCTGCAACTGAGCATTAGTTTCTTTTTTATAATGAAGTGAACATCCGATCATTTATATTGAAAAATGGCATTTTTCTTCGAATATCAAAATAACATATCTTATTGGAAAACCCTTAATCATTGAGTTTAAAAATACTAATATAATAATAATAATAATATTTTTAATATCAATGGTAATATAACGCTCCGGAAATTACTTGTCTCGGGTACTGTTGACGTGAAGTGTGACGAAGTAACTTGGCGCAATAGGAAGTACCAAAAATGAAAATGAATGGTTCTTTTTTAATTTTCAAGCACGCATCATGCACTATGTCCAGCGTGCAGTTAACACTGCTCGAGGTCGTTGACACACTTACATGTGTGATACTTTTACTGATTGAAATCTTGTTTTATTCTGTAGGAAAAGGTCCAGTTGCTTCATGGCCCGTCTTCACGCTATAAGTTGATGTTTGTTATTTCCATTACGAAAACGATTCTTGTTTTTGCGAGCTTTTTTCAACCCAATTGCAGCCAGAACTTTAATTATATGCTAATGTTAGTTCCTCGGGAAAATGTGTCAGAATTTTATCTGTAAATTTTGAAATTTGAACCGCAAGTGGTTGGACTCTGTGTTGAAGAATCTGAGGTCGAAATTATTTCCGTCCATCTATGATCATTTTTTTTTCGAGCGTATTCACCTAGACATGAAATTTACACCTAAGAAGTGTTCGTTAGTTGACCTAATTGGTTTGAATAATTCTCCACTGTTATTATATTGGATAAGAAATAGTTTCAAATCGAGTAGAAATTTTATATTTATTGCCTCATCCATACGATGATTGGTGGTATCCTAAATTTAGTGAAGAGTCCTCCGATAGAAAATATTGAAACTTCAATTCAATCGGTCGAATATTTCTAGAGATAATGAATTTTTGTACGCTCTCTTTCTACTTAAACGAGTGTTATATCGTTTTGCCCAAATGTCTTTAATTTTCGAATTTTGAGCCGAAAATTGTCTACTCCCTGATGACGAATTCGTGGTCAAATTCAATTCTGTCCGTCCGGTCGAAGGGATTGTCCTAGATACTTGAAATTTTCAGAATTCAGTGGGAGTTCGTTTTCCAAATGGCTCGGTTAAGTTCGTTAACCAGCCAAATCGTATAGGGTGTTCCATAAAATATGGCCATTCAAAATGTTTGTTCCTCGATATCCCAGACAAAACGAAACCAATCGAAATGAAATGTTGCGGACATATGCAAGATGCTCATAATAAGCTTCATGCAGAATTTTGTGGCCATAGTGTAAACAGAACCATAGAAAATTGAATTGGAATATTGCAAAGAAGAAACTTCATATTTTCATAGAAAAATATCCAATTCGAATGAAATTTATTTTATAAATAAAGATTGATACACTGAATGTTCATGCAAAATTTTGTGGCCATAGTTTCAACATAACTATAGAAGATTCAATTGGAATATTGAAAAGAAGAATCTTTATATTTCCATAACAGGATATCCGATTCTAGTGATTTTTTTTACGAATGAAGTCTATTGAATCTTCATGCAAGATTTAGTGGCCATAGTGTCAACAGAACCATAGAAAATTCAGTTGAAATATTGAAAAGAAGAATGACTATATTTCCATAACAGGATAACTGATTCAAGTGAAATTTATTTTGTGAATCAAAACTGATTCATGCATTATTTCAAGAGGATCGCATCATCAGAACCATAGAATTAATTTTGTAATTACATATTTGTTTTTTATATATTTAATTTTTTGAATAATTTCCAGAATATAATTCCGATTGTGCTGAGATTCTGTATTTATGAATTCTGTATCAATTTCAAATCTCATATAAAATTTTGAGGTAATAGTCTTATTGCTCCACCAAAGAACGAGCGCTCAGAAGCTCCTGCTCGGGGCTTTTCTTAATTTTTTTTTGATCGATGCGATGAAGCTTTAACAAGAAACTAATTAATTCAGAAAAGAGAAGTGTGTTATAGTTATACAAAACTTCATACCGAAATAATTACCATGAACAATGAGAGGATGGTTCTGTTGAATATTCTTGTATAAGTTGAGAATATCATGAAACGAAAAGTCATTTCAAATATATTTTCTAGTTGAAGGTGATTGAATTTTGATTTGAAAAACAATTAAGTATCAATAATTTATGTTACAAACTTATGGATTCAATTATTATCATTACTAGATTAAACCAAGAAATGCAAAACTGCATTTTACGACCTCTTCTATTAATAGCAAGTAGGGTAACATATTCTATTCTATTGTAGAAATATAACTGTCGCCTTTTCGAAGGAACTATACTTTTATTTACAGTTTTGAAGGATATCTTTACAACGACTACCTACGTTCAATTTCAAGAGTCTAAGAAGAACAGCAAATTGTTCATAATATTGCTGAAATAAGATTATATTCGAAAAAACTTACATTCGAATCAAATTTCAATATTCTTCAATTATACTATTTTTGAGCGCTCGTTCTACTTAAACGAGTGCTAAATCGTTTTGCCCAAATGTCTGTAATTTTCGAATTTTGAGCCGAAAATGGCCTCAAACGATAGGGTTCGACACCCTGGTGAAGAATCCGTGGTCAAACTTTCGAAGGGATTGTCCTAGAGACTTGAGATTTTCAGGGTGAGTTCAGTTCCCAAATGTCTCAGTTAAGTTCGTTAACCAACCAAATCGGAAAGGGTGTTCCGTAAACTATGGCCATTCAAAATACTTGTTCCTCAATATCTCAGACAAAACGAAACCAATCGAAATAAAATGTTGCGGCCAAATGCAAGATGCTCATAATAAGCCTCATGCAAAATATCGTGGCCATAGTGTACACAGAACCAAAGAAAATTCAATAGGAATATTGAAAAGAAGAAACTTCATATTGCCATAAGAAGATGTCCGATTCGAGTGGAATTTATTTTGTGAATGAAGATTGATATACTGAATGCGCATACAAAATTTTGTGGCCATAATGTTAAAAGAACCATAGAAAATTCAATTCTTATATTGAAAAGAAAAATCTATATATTTCCATTACAATTTATCCGATTCGATTGAAATTTATTTTGTGAATCGAGACTGATATACTGAATGTTCGTGCAAAATTTCAGAAAGATCGCATCAGAATCATAGAATTATTTTTTTAATTAGTTATTTTTTATATATGTATTTAATTTTCTGATTAATTTCCAAAATATAATTCCGATTGTGCTGAGATTCTTCTGCATTTACATATTTGTTATTAAATCTCAAGTCCCATATACAATTTCGAGGTAATAGTCTTATTGCTCCACTAACGAATGAGCATTCAAAAGCTCTTGCTCAGGGCTTTTCTTAAATTTTTGAATAACTCAATCTATTTTGAATGATCGTTTTCAAGAAGGAGTAGGTACATACTGAGATTCGGGATTGATGTTTTGTTATGACAGAAGAATTTCCTTCTTGATATTTTTTAACGAAATGAATTGAATTCATAACAATCAACCGATTTTCTATTGAATTAGAAAGAAAACATTATTTTTAGACACCTTGTACAACAATTAAGATTTCTAGGAAGCACATGACATGATGTTTGAACTTAACTTATTGACATCGCATTTTCAGTATTTAATTAAAATTTAATTTCTTCAAATTTCACGTGAATAATTGGATCGGGATATATTTAACAATCTTAATGCTGTCACTTGAAAAAACCTATATTTCAACATATTGAAAATGCTCATCGAAAGACTAATTTATATGAAAAGAATGTGAATTGCCAAAAAGACACACATATTACTGTTTTAACATAAACTTTACAGATTTTCAGTTGAATTTAACTTGAAAAAATATAAATATTGACGATCTTGTCGGTTGGCCAAAATGTTCAGTGGTTATTTCAAATGCTGAGGCCTGAGAATGTTCAGATTGTTCAGAATTAAAATTTTTTAAAAGTGTTTGGTTGTGAGTCGTTGCGCACATAAATTATAACCTCTTGTTGCTCAATGTAATGTTTGCTCCATTTGAATATTTTTCATAGAACCAATATTTGTCGTCAATTGTCTTAATTACATTTATTTTTTTATTTTATTTAATACTTGTCACAAATATTTCATTGCACAGTCGTGCTGAAAGAAACAAAACCAAATATGTAGATATTATTATATCGTTTCTTAGATTATACGACTATTGATACATTCCGAAATAAGAAAAAGAAGAGTATATCTGTCTATGGTTGTTTTTTTCTGAGAATCTTCTTATTTTCTTATATACCCTGACTGACTCCTGAGTACCTATAATAGGTAGTATAGGTACAAACGAAGGGGGTGGCAGGTAGTTGAAAGTTGAAACACATTAAGTCATACGGAACCTTTGAAAAGTGTGGTTTATTTTGAACGTTACTTTACTGTAGTGAAGAAAACAATTGATGAGGGGTAACTGTTGACGTGTGTTGTGAGCTTGAAAAAAAGTAATTCAGGAAGATTGTGTTGACATGTCAATTTAATTTATAGTGAGTTAAGAAATAATTTTCTAATGGTGAATTATTCGATTGGGTATCTTGATGGCGTTACTCAATTAAACGATGTCAATTTGTCGGTTTTAATTGCGAGGTTAGTTTTTGATTTTTGGTATAATTCGAACATCAATTTTATTTCATCAATTGATTACTATTTCCTTTTCCAACGAAACCCTTCAGTATAACCATAATTAGGGTTAAACTTTTCTTCAGTTACAGTTTTGTTGAAAATAATAAAATTAAAAAATTTGAAAAATTAAGCAATAGATTATACAGACTAATGCACTTGGTAAAAGGCGAAATAAATTTCTGGCCGATGAGGCTTTGTTTTTGTCATTAGTTCAATTTCATTATTTCCATAAACTGATTCATAAAGTTATAAGAATTTCAAGGATTTCATAGACAGATCCTCTAGGCTACAATGATCAAGTGATAAAACGTTCGATAATTCACAATTTGTGAAGTATTTTTTTCTCAAATTGCTAGGAAATTTTGACATATAAGACAAGATTTCCTAAAGAAGGTGTTAATACTTCCTTACTCTGAGGAAATGTCATTTCCTTGCTGTAAGGAAAATGACAGGTTCTATTTGAATCGTTTATATGCATTTTCGTACTTATCCATTGATCTCTTTCACAATAATTTTCTTAATTGTTCTCTTTCTTTGAGATCATCTGTTCTGTTCCACTTTTTTCTGTCAGACATCGATCAATGAAAAAAACAACTATTCATACTGGGAATTCAAATAAGGCAGTTTCCAATTTCCATTCGAAATTTGCTTCCAAATGATTGGATGCTATTTGCAAGTATTATTTATTTTGTTATAGTATTTCTCATGCAACTTATTAAAATTTAATTTATTCGAAACAGTCATCATGTGTTAGTTCTGATAATGCACCTGGAGAAGATAATTAACGTATTACGTTTATACAAAGATTAAATATTACAATGAGCAGATTAATCTTCGACTTTCGACTTAAATTTCATCATTGCACAATAATATGATCTACCTACATATTAACATTTTTCGGTTTTGTAAGTACATACATATTCAGAGATTACGAAGTGATTTTTTTTAGGCAGCTGAAAATATTTTAATTTTGAGTTACGTTTGAACTTCTTTTTTTATAAGGTTTTTTTTGTAGTCCGGAAAAAACTCATGAACGGTACTCGAGCCATTTCTATCATTTTACCTACTACGTTTCGGCCAGACGTCTTCAGGAATCGCACCTGAAACAAAAAAAATGAACTCTTAAATCCATGATTACAGATAACTTCCCATATTTCAGACTGATAACGCAATTTACGTAAAACATGGCTTTTAGGTTATCGATGACGCCAGAAACGTCAAAACTCAACATATCCCCACCAGTATCCCATTTCTTTTCTATTCAGCGAAATAACAAATGCACGATCGTATAGATAAGAATTTCAAAAAAATTAAAATATAGGTGTTCAAGTTCGAAATACCTAAAGCTCTTCATTTTTCCAGGTTTAAAACACCATACAAGCTACTTCCCTCGCCATGGTGAACGGTACTGTTGATAAAAACAATACCTGTTCAACTTCAAAACCAGACGAGGAAACTGTCAAACAACCAAGAAAGAGCAAAGCTGAACTTGATGCTTCCTCTTCAACATCCTCCGAAACTCCACAATCAAGAAAATCTTCCACTTTTGGAGTCTCATCGGAAACTGACAATGAAAAAGCTGGCATAGGTGGAGAAGAGGTTGGTTCTCGAGCCATGGCAGAAGTACCAACCAAACCCAGTCTGTTTTGCAGTGTTCCCCTAAACAAAATCCGTTCAGTTTTAAGCAATACCGCCACCAAAACGGACGAAGACGAGAATTCGTCCAAACTTTCACAAACTTCGCGCAAGCTGCTTTGTCTTTATTGTGATAGAACTTTCGTGAGTTCCAATCTTCGACAGAAACATGTGGAACGTTGCCATTCTGAAAAACAGAGCAGACGGTTAAGTTCGCGTAAATTGCAGAGTCAATTCACGACAACAGCTTGTTTTCACTGTGATAAACTGCCTGACGAACATTCATTGAGTCAGCTATTCGAACATCTTATCTCTGAGCACCCACAAAAATATTTCGGTTGTTTACTTTGCGAAGAAAGATTTTTGAACCAGACACAATTGAATGATCACAACACAAAACTTCACCATTCGACTAAGAAAGAACACCAGAAAATTCAACCGGCTAAAGTTAACGAAAAAGAAAAAAATGATAAAGCGAATAAAACATTCAATAGTAAAGTCGAAGAAAGCAAGGATAAGGAACAAAAATCTAAAAGTAAAGTTAAAAAGAAAGAAACCACCATTTCAAAAGCTCCACCTAGAGAATTAAGACAAAACAAGAAAAAGGCGAGCATCAAGGCATCCAAAGTTGCTTTGAAGAGAAGTACAAGATTGCAGTCTGTGCAAAACAAAGTTCCTGTTCGAAAAAAGAGAACGAAAGCATCGGAAACGTCAAAATCCGAAGAAAACACCATGAAAACAGTGGAAAAAACCAAGAACACTTCAGTAAATCCATATCCAGAATTCGATCATTTTTACCGTGTAAAAAAAATCACCGATCACTCAATAGACAATTTAAAAATAAGTTCTCTAACCTTCGATGATGTTTTCGACAAAGCTTTCTTCAACCGAATCAAGTGCAATATTCAGGAAAATTTGCTGCATCATCTCGATGGCAAACTGTTCAAAAACGAGGAATCTGAGAGTAGAATATCAAATTTCGAAAAGAATCCACCGGCCCAGGAAGTTTCCAGTACGTCTTCAGAAAATTTCGGTTGTGACTTATCTTTGAATGCCATCACACCGGTAACTTCAATTTTGACTGCGAATTTTGGGGAAGATTTGGAGTCGCAAATTGAGTACGGATCGAAACCTTCAAAGAAAAAGTTGCAGATAAGACAGGATCCAGTTAGACATAAGTATGTGACAAGAAGAAAGTTTCAAGCGAGTATTCGTGAACATAAGGAAAATAGAGATCTCAGTAAATTAGATATGTGGACACAGCTGATCATCAAAGACCGCCAGCAAAAAGTATTGAACTGTAAAAAAAGTGCCAAGGAAATGTTAGAATATACAACCTGTGATGAGTACAAACAAAAGATTCAGAGGAATGAATTGAATAGGATTTTGGATCGAAGAGGTCCTTTCGAAGATCTTAAAGAGGAAGCAAGTAAAAAAGCTGCTTTGGAAAAACTTAACTTGGATTCGAACAATGAGATAAGTGAAGCGTGTTTCAGAGAAGTTCGTTGTCTTATGGACGACTTACTGGCTGATATTGTAAAGATTTGTTCTGAAGACGAAGAAGAATCTAACAATATTGGTGAACAAGATGAAATCCCTATTTTAGATAAAGTAGACATGCCTGAACTCCCCGATTACTTGAATCTTCGAAGAACATCTTCGGTACCAATCGATGAAGAAATTGATAAATCTGACAAAATCGCTTTAATTTGTTCTTCGCAGGAAACTGAAAATTACGAGTTACCAACAAACACAGTTAGAAACAAGAACGAAATGGTAGAATTGTCCGGGGAATGGGCCAGATCTAGAATTTATGTGTGTGCGGCCTGCGGTTTGAAAGTTCCCAATATGAAACTCTTGATCGACCATAAAAGTATGTACCACCAGAACTCTTGGGTGCAACATTATGAACTCGTGGGTAACCAAAGCGAACTGTACAGACATTTGTGTATACCTGGACTTGGTAAGGTTGGACATATCGAAGAAACAGTTTCGTGTAAATCGTGGTTGAAAAGTGAGTCTCGGGTTTGTACAAAGTGTGGAAAAGTGTGCAATTCGCTGTCGGAACTACATAGACATATTTTGGAATGTGGCGGGGATTGGACTTGGATGTTGGCGAGAAAGAAGTGTAAATATAGGCCGTTTGGAGCTAGGAAGAAGAGGAGAGGTATGTGGTTATGATAAGAAATTCAGTAGTAATAGAAAAAAAATAACATAACTAGAGACCGGATTATATGCAACATAAAAGCGTTGTTATATGCATGCAAATATGCATAAAAATGCTTGAAATATGGACGAAAATAGGCAAAATATGCACGACAATTTGCAGAATATGCAATTTTGAATAATGACTTTTGGCAACTCAAAATAAAAAGAAAAGTTATTTTCATTTCAAAATCAACTTATCCATAACTCTTAATAATATGATATTAAAATTTAATTTAATGTTTTTTAAACGTTTACAATTAAATATTGTTCCAAATGTTCGATTGTTAAATTTTTAATATTTTTGTATGTGGAAAAGGTTCGCTCCACATTCATAGACGTAACTGGTGAGAATTTGAACCTTGGTGCTATGTTCTCCCTTATAGTTTCAGGTGAAACTTCTGCCGTCCCATTGATGAAACTCTTGATAAGAGACAAATCTTTGAAACCTGGATTTCCTTTCAATATCCTTTCAAACATTCCTTGAAATTTATTTGGAAATGCCAATGGCAACGTGAAGTTCATTTGGCGTACTTTACTCATTATTTGGATACTTTTTTTTTAACTAAAAAGGTTACAAAATATCTAACCTAATTAGCTTTTATTCAGTTTTAATTGGTTTTCCTGATATATGAGGATATTTCGCAACCTTTGGCGACAGTGCACTTGTAAAATGATTCTTCACGTGCTTGTCCATACTATATTCCATAAATATTAGGTTGTTTATTTTTTAATTAAGTATTTTTGAACTAATTAAGTTCAATTCTGAGTCCACAAAAGCAATTGTACAGAAATTAAAGCAAATTGGTTCCAAGCGCATCCACCATTTTGCGATAAGTTCAAATTTAATCTTTAGATATTGGAATTTCCCACTGGCCAAAATAATTAATTCCGATCTCCGCAAAATTTTGCATATTAAGATATAATTATCCACTTGAAATTTTAAGTAATTAATTTTTCATTAAATATTGATCAAACGATTCTCAACAGAGTGACCAGTTGGCATCGTTGTAAAATGTAATTCAACATTCAACCTATGAAATGACTGCTAACGCGTAGGTCACACTCAACCGTCAATTCAATCTGAACGTTTGAATTCGCTAGTTTATTCCTATGGTTTCAGTATTTTTTCATCGAAAACCCAGCTATGAGAGAGAGAGAGAGATTTATGGGTGATTATATACAAATTAAACATTGTTTTCCCACGTCATGGACAATTAATTTAAAATATAAATTACAGATAGATATACAAAAGAACAGTTCCAGATTCCAGAACAGGTTCATACAAATTCAGTCTCATCTAGTGTCGAATTTAAAAATTTGTCAACTGCATAAAAGACATTAACAGCCAACATCTTCTTTATTCTCATTGGCAGACTTTTCTCCCCTCTAGGAAGTTTGATGAATAGTGATCATTCTTAAATGATTTATTCTGAAAATGCTCAATCGCTTGGTTTGCAAGCGCATCCACCATTTCGCGTCAAAATAAACTCAAACTTCAGATATTTAAAAATTTCTAATTGCTCAAATCATTAATCCGATCTACGCAATTTTTTTCACAAATATATTATTACTTAGTAAAAAATTTCAGGTTACAATTAAGAAAATATTTTTGCGCCTTGGTGTTTCAAACAAATTATAGACATTTGCGCAAAATTATAACACGTCGTTACCTTAAAACAAACGCGCTAAAAAGAGAAGAAAAATTGTCAACATTAATATTCTAGAATTTGTATTGGACCGATTATTTTTATTGGATAACATGGAATATTTTCCAGGTTTGGTTAAGAGAATACGTGTAAGTAATCAAAAGACTGATCAAACGGAGAAGAAGAAGAAGTACAAGAAAACATTTGAAGGTCCAAGGCAGCGGCCAAGTGACGGTGAGTTTTTCATTCTTTTTTCCGCCATTTCAAGTTGCAATTTTGTCATGAATTATATAATTTTCAGCCGATACAATCCAAAGAATGTTGGCTAATCTTCCACCTAAGAGATCATCTCGTAAAAGTATTTGTATGAAAGATGGTTTCACAAGAAAACGTCAGAATTCTCCAAAGAACAAGAAACAAGTGATGAAGTGCGGTAAAATTGTGAGGCACAAATCTACATATAACACCAATATGGAAACGTCGAAAAATACTAAAAATAAGAGTACTTCAGTTAGGCAAACAGTCAGAAGTATAAGTAGAACATTATCTAGTAAAATATTAGATACAAATAGTAAATTGAAAGTTAAGCGACAAATGATTCAGAATATCAATAGGCGATCACCTCGAAAAAATTCAAAACAGGCGTCTGAACCTTCTGACCAAGTGGCGAAAAATGAAGAAAACGAAGAAAAAGCTCAGGATAACACTAAAACAACCACTAGTGATGTTAAAAACAAGAAGAAAGATCTCGATAAAGTCAAAAGTGTCCTGAAGGAAAAAGTTAACATTAAATCATTCTTTCCTGTCTCGAAACGTAAAGCACCAACAAATAATTCAAAAACAGAAAATTCTAATTCTGATACAAGTCAACATGCTCAAAATAATAAACCAAATGAAGAAACTGATTCGACAAAGCAAAACACTACAAGAAATGTGATAAAAGCAATTAAAAAATCTCTCAACTTCAATAAAAAGGTGAAAAGTAACACAAAAACTGATTCGAATTCAGTAACGAATTCAGAACCTATAGTTGTTATAGAAAAATTACCACAAGCCCAAGCTGAGGTTAAGCAGTCACCATCATCAACAACCAAAAAAGCACCTAATAAGAGAAAACTGAGAAGTAGCTTTCGGAAAGTAATAGATAAAGTCAAGAAATTGAAGCTAGACAACAATGCGGCTACAGTCCCCAACGATAAAAATAATGAAATAAATAAAAAACCTGTCAATTCTTTTTTAGGCCAGGGAGCAAGAGAAAAGGAGAAATTGGCGACTGTTTTGGTACCCTTAGTAGAAGAATCAAAAGAAACTCCCGTGTCAAACCTTGCATTTGTGCAGAATGTAATGGATAATAACTCACCTACCGAAGAATCTCTTATACCCGAAAATATTTTCAATTTACAACACAACTCTGAAGATCTATTACAAGCAAAAAGTCCTCTAGATACCCTGACAAATGAGGTGAGAAAAGATGAGGTAGCCAAATATTTGAACAGCATGAGTGCTAAGGTTAGTCATATACCAGAAAGTAAAAAGGAAACTTCTGAAAAATCTCTTGAAATCAACATAAAAAGTGATGTTGAAACTATTGAACACAAAACAGATTCTTGCAAAGTTGAAAGGGAAGATAATAAGGTAATGAAAAACAAAGATATGTCTTTGTTGAGTATAGAAACATCTACGAAATCTGATAAGAGCCCCTTGGTCAGTCCAATTCTGAGCCCCTCTTTGTTGTCTCCTAAAATGAAGGGAAAGTTGAGAAAACCCAACAGAGGATTGAATGATTGCATCGCGATGTTGACGAAAAAAGCATTTGAAGAGACGCATAAAACTGAAATTGTTCCTGATTCAGATAAACCGGTTGAAAAGCCAAAATGTTTGGACAACACGAATGAAGCTCATAAAGTTATTCGTGCAAATGAGTGTATTCTGAAGATTCCAGTGATTGAGAACCATTCTCAAATCCAATCGGAAGTACTGGACTTGTCAAAGCCAAAAAGTAATATTGAACCGAATAATAGCCAGAAAAAAACCCTGATCGATATACCTCCTTCAAGGCCAGTACCACTCTGGAATCCTATCAACGATATATTGTCTCCATCGAAAGATGATTCAAGCATTTTGTGGCCTATACTTAATTCCAAAATACAAAGCACTAAGGTCAATTGCAATACCGAAAAACCAATTTTGAAAATTCCGAAAATTGCGGAAATTTCTCGAAGTAATAATGTAGATAACATTATTCAGGGAGTTATCGAAAATTATGACGAACCTGTCACCAATTCAGAACCCATTAAACCTTGCTTGAAAGTACCATCTATTCTGGTTCTGAATTCAGTCGATGAAATTATTGAAGAAGTTGTGAAAGGAGGTTCAACACTTCCATTAAAAGAAGAAAATTTGACAGATGAAAAAAGTACGCTTGATGACAGGATCATTGTACCAAAAACTACATCAAGATCAAAGAAAGCTACAAGGAAAAATAAACAAAATAATAAGACTTCACTTAGTCCACCAGATACTACCTTGCAGTCTGAAGATCAACCAGAAATTCTTGACACTTCAGCTTCAAATTCAACTCCAATAGATTCCAGCAAACCAGCTGAAAGTATGAGTATAAAATCATCTGAAATTAAGTCAACTGAAGAAATTTCAATAACTGAAGAATTAGATTCTGCTGTCCTAATTGATGGAACTAAAATTTCAATCAATTCAGAGATTCTAGATGAGAATATTGTCAATGTTGGTGGTGGTAATTCTAAGAAAAAGACAAGTAAAAAAGTTGGCCAAGTTAAGAAAGGAACTGAAGAACCTTCAACAACTGAAGAATTAGATTCTTCTGCTTTAATCGATGAAAATAAGATTTCAATCGATTCAGAGATTCTAGCTGAGAATATTGTCAATGCTGGTAGTGGTAATTCTAAGAAAAAGACAAGTAAAAAAGTTGGCCAAGCTAAGAAAGGAACTGAAGAACCTTCAACAACTGAAGAATTAGATTCTGCTGCTCTAATCGATGAAAATAAGATTTCAATCGATTCAGAGATTCTAGCTGAGAATATTGTCAATGCTGGTAGTGGAAATTCTAAGAAAAAGACAAGTAAAAAAGTTGGCCAAGCTAAGAAAGGAACTGAAGCACTTTCAACAACTGAAGAAACAGATTCCAGCAAAACAGTTGAAAGTATGGAAAGTATGAGTATAAAATCATCTGAAATTAAGTCAACTGAAGAATTTTCAATAACTGAAGAATTAGATTCTGCCGCCCTAATTGATGAAACTAAAATTTCAATCAATTCAGAGATTGTAGCTGAGAATATTGACAAAGCTGGTAGTAGTAATTCTAAGAAAAAGACAGGTAAAAAAGTTGGTCAAGCTAAGAAAGGGACTGAAGAACCTTCAAAAACTGAGGAATTAGATGCTGCTGTCCTAATTGATGAAACTAAAATTTCAATCAATTCAGAGATTCCAGCTGAGAATACTATCAATACTGGTAGTGACAATTCTAAGAAAAAGACAGGTAAAAAAGTTGGTCAAGCTAAGAAAGCGACTGAAGAACCTTCAACAAATGAGGAATTGGATTCTGCTGTCCTAATTGATGAAACTAAAATTTCAATCAATTTAGAGATTCCAGCTGAGAATACTGTCAATACTGGTAGTGGCAATTCTAAGAAAAAGACAGGTAAAAAAGTTGGTCAACGTAAAAAAGGAGCTAACAAAAAAGCGGTAAAAAATACGAATAATGAAGTAGAAGAGAAAAATCTGAAAGTGGTTGAAAGTGATGAAAAAGTAGCCATACAAAATTCAACAGAGGCACTAAGTTTGCTACAAACAGAAGAGGCTCAATTAGGTGAAATTGAACCAATATCTACAAATGATGATGGAATAATCTTAGAGCAACCTACTACTACTACATCATTGCCAGATTCTGTAATAACAGAGTCTCCCGAAGAAGATTCGCCTGTACAACATAATTTGGAAGAAATTTCGAAAAAAGAGTCTCCTGATAGTATTGAAGAAAATGAAAATAAAGAAATAAGTATGACGATAGCTTCAGAGGTTTTATCTACTCCTACAACAGAAAATGAAAATAAATCTGAAGAAGTTTCTGTTGATTGTGCGGAGAACAACTTCAAAAGTATTGCAAGTGACTCTGAAGATGAATTGCCTTTGCTTATATTGAAAAATAGAAGTACAAAACCATCTTTGACGGAGATACAAGAGGAAAGTACAGAACAGAATGAAATAACTGTACAACATGATACGGTTAGAGCATCTCTTGAATCTGAGGGATCAAATTCTGAAAATTGCAAGGAACAGATCGATATCACTATGAATGAGGAACTATCAAATACACCAATTAGTGAGAACTCACCAGCTTCAAAAGAAAATGAACAAATTTTGAATTTCGATTCTAATTCAGAGATAGAACATTGCCAAAACAACTCTTCGAATGCTCCAAATAAAAGGACATCCCCAAGAAAAGCTTTGAACACCAATAAGCCTAATAAACAAGAAAAAAGTAGTAAAAAAGTAAATAAATCTAAACATTCCTCTAAAATTAAAAATAACAAACATTCTGATGAAATAATCGAGAAAAATGAAGTCCTTGAAAACATATCAAACACTATTGAAGCTGCAAATACTGAAGAATGTAGTATAGATGATTCTCAAAAAGAGAAACTAGACGATGTTCCAATTGAAAATAGTTCTGAACCTTTAATACCAACAGAAAAACTTGAAGAAACTGAAATTATTCCAACCCAAAGTTGTGCAGATGGATCTGATGTACAGGAAATAAAAAATATCCCAGTTGAAGAAAATATTAGTCTTAAACCTTCCAGCCCAATTGAAGTACAGAGTAAACCTAAAAACTTTCTTGTTGATGCAAATGTATGCAATTACATAAATAATTCAACGAATACAATTTCTCCTTCAATAAAGTCTACTAAGACTAAGAAAAAGAATAAAAATAAGCAAGATTCAATAAAAACCAAGTTGATATTCAAATTTCCAAAAATAATACTCAAAGAGCCTATACTTCGTATACCTCCTAGAGACAATACTTCTGAAGGTATAACTGCTTTTGGAACTACAACAGAGGAAAACAGAGACCAGGACAAAAGTATTAAATTGATATTGGAAAATCCATTTTCGAAAAATAAAGTCCTAGATGATAAAATTTCACCTATCTCAACTAAACCAGAAATATTAGGAAAATCTGAAACACCCCTAAAAATAAAATCATCGAATAAGAAGAAAAGCAACAAGCATAAGAAGAGGTTATTGAAAACACTAGCAAGAGAAGGAAACCTACTTGATTTTGCAACTGATGAATTTCAGGATGCAGCTTCGAAAAAATCAGAAACTTCTCCATTTGTTGATGAAAATCAAATTTCTGCTGCAGAAAATTTTCAATCTCCACCTGCTGATTCGAATATTCCATCAGTATTGGAAAATTCTACCAACATATCAACAGATAGTTTGTCAGGATCTTGTGAACTACAAAATGGCGCAAGTGATACCCCAAAGAAGTTACCAATAACTCTCAAATTGACACCAAATTCGTTGAAAAAATCCAAATCAAAGAATTCGAAGAAGAAAAAAGATAAAGTGAAAAAATTATCTATTGATTCTGATATAATTAACAACGATGACAAAATTCAAGCAGTTGATAATTTTTCCATTTCCGATGACTCTCACATTTTAAGTAGTGTAAAGAATATTATTGAATCTGCCGATAATAAAGGACTGTCACTACCATCCAATCTGGTAGAAAATCCAGTTGCTGATGAACTTACAATTTCAAAAAGCGAAAGTAATATAGAATTTGAAGATAAAGTAGTATTTACATCAACTCCCGAAATTCCACATAAAACTTTTATTTTTACTCCTCAAAAAGATCAGGAGAAGATGCCCGAAGTTCAAGCTAATAATTTCAAATCTTCACTTGTAAGCCCAACCGAGAAAATTGAGGTAGCAAATGAAGGCCCTACTCCTCTTAAAACAAGCAGAAGTTTGCGATCTACAGTGAAAATAACCTACAAACAATCTAATATTTTCGCACTTCAGATCGAAGACAAAGAAATATCAGATCTCAAGATAATTGAGAAACCCAAAATTGTAGAGCCTACGAATGTTTCCAGTGACAATTTTCCGAAAATAAATCAAAATATAATTGAAGAACATATTTCTTCAAAAGAAGAGTCGCTCAAGCAGGAGGAGACTTTAGCTACAATTAGAAAAAGATCAACCACGAAAAAGGTTAAGAATAATCATCAAGAAGTGGTTACACCAAATGAGAAAGTGGAAGAAACAATCTTTGGTGTAGCAGGTCAAATGGAAAATGAAGAGAAATCAGAAGAAATTGAAGATGCTGCCCCAGTTGAAGACTATCCTAAATTAGAGATATTTGAAAAGCAGAATACAGTAAAAGATGTCAAGACAAAATCGAAAAAATCAAGAAGAACATCAAGAGCTAAAAAATTATCGAATAAGATTTCAGAGATTGATTCAACAATAGATTCAGAATATGCTACAGTTACGGAAAGAACAACTGACAACGAGAAAAAAGAAGATGAATGTCTTAATGAAACTACTGAAAAATTCGGCAATTCTGATGAGTTTTCTGTTGCGACACAAGAGATTAAACAACTTGACGACCCTGTCAACTCATCTCCCAAGTATGAAGATTTAAGTTTTTCAGAAGGGGAATTAGTAATAAATGAAAGCTTTGAGAGCATGGAAAGTAACTTATCAGAGGAATCTACAGACAACGACAAAAAATTAGAAATTCTTCCTCCAGAACCCATCAACTCGATACAAGAAAACGTTCCAAGTAATACTATTACCAGTGTTATCATTGCTGAACAAAACAAATCACAAAAAAATAAAAAACATAAGAAGGGAAAAAGTGCAAAGTTTTCTAAAAATTCAAACTTAATAAATAACAGTTCAAAACTGGTTGAAACTGATCTAGACGAACTTTCTTCAGCTGAAATAAACGAAAATTCTGAATCGAACACCAAAATGGAATTACTTAACATTAGTGAAAACGTCACTAATAATTTTAAACTGAGTTATGACAGTGTGGAATCTACGAATGGAGAAAATATACAGAAACCAAAAGATGCATTCGAATTTGAGGAGGAAATTGAGCCTATTGATGATTTAAAATCAAAATTCAAAAGTAAAAAAATCAAAGATTTTAAACCTTTGGAAATTGGGAAATTGAACACACATTGTGAAGAAAAGATAGAAGAAACAACTAGCACATTAATTTCACCAACCATCGATATGCACATGCTTCCATTGGATACAAACAATGGCAGAAGGCAAAGGACAGCCAAATCTAGAGCTTTGGAAAGTATTACCATCATTGAAAAGAAGTTTGATCAACTTTTAGAAGCAGAGATTTTAAACAAAGAGAAACCAAAACAAAAAAATAAAACCGCTAAAACTAAAGAATCAATAACAGAGTCTAAAACCTTAGATAATAGCACAATAGGAATGAGTTCTGAAGAACCCCTTGACAATGAAGAACTTCGTCAAACTACTAATGTTACGCCTCTGAGAAAGAGTAGGGCAGCTAAAGCTAAAGCCATTGAGAACATAAAAGTTTCAGAAATCAAAGCAAGTGATTCTGAAGGAGTCAATGAGATCGTGAAGAAAACTAACATTTCCGACAGTAGTGAAAAAGCAAAGAAAAGTTCTAAATTAAAGGAGAAAAAATCTTCGAACATGGAAAATGAAGAAAGAAGTTTACTGAATCATCAAAACGATTTGTTCAACGATGAACAAATGACAGGGGAAGAAAAGAAGAATGTATCGAGTAAAATTTCATCTGAACTGTTTCCTACTGCAATTGAAGGAGATTCCCTATTTTTAAAGGAAGTACATAAATCAATAAACGAAACTAAAACCACAGAAATGAATAGTAGTCATGAGGAGTTTCACCTTCAGTGCTACCTAACTGAAGACATAAAGAAAAATATTAGTGCAGATTCAGTATTTAAAATCTACAATAAATATGAAACTATTCCTCTAATAGAACGAAATAAACTATCTAAATCAAGTCAATCGAAGTTAATAAACGACCAGAAAATTGATGGTAAAAGTAAAAATGAGATTGACAATAAGAAGGAAACAGATGGTATAAATTCTATATCATTCAGCAGCTCCCTTGCAGACTCATCTACGGAAATTCCTCACGAAACTAACATTTACCAAAAAAGAAAAAGAGGTGATAATATTTCTGCAAATATTGAAGCCACAAACAAAACCAACGAAGTGAATTTTTATGATATTGATAACATTGACAAGAACACCAATTTTGACAGTAAAAGATCATCATGTTCTCCTTCTAAAAAGAAAAAGAAATCACACAAAAATGACAAAAAAGTACAAAATGATGTCAAAGGAAAATTGCAAACTGGGAAGACAACTAAAGTGAAAGAGGCGGAGGATATACTTGATGTTTCTAAGGGAATAAATTTGCTTGATGCAGATTTGGTTGATTCTTTGGATGTAACATTGAAGACAACTGTAGATGAAATCAGTTCCATTCTGATGGAAGAAAAGAATACAAATGAAATTCCATATTTTGGCAACTTGAAGGAAAATACACATACCGAGTTTGAAAAGAAGGGATATGACAAAAACTGTTGTGTTGAGAACCACTTAATCCAAAAATCTCAGGGTCCTTTAGATAGAACTTTTAAAAACAAGAAAAATAAGGAAGACATCGAGAACTCTCCTGTAAAGGTTATTGAAAAGTCATCAATGGCAGATATGGACGAAACAGTTGAATCAGGAAGTAAAAGAAGGAGTAGAAGAGCTTGCAAAGTCAACACCTATAATGAAAATATTTTAGCAGAAGCTGTTTTCGAACAAGTAAAATCTGAGAAAA
Organism: Propylea japonica; assembly: GCA_013421045.1. Taxonomy (NCBI): domain Eukaryota; kingdom Metazoa; phylum Arthropoda; class Insecta; order Coleoptera; family Coccinellidae; genus Propylea; species Propylea japonica. The sequence goes on from CM024240.1 coordinate 32,156,791, forward strand.
ACAAAGCAGATAAAAAGATGTCAGATGAAATCATTTACCCTTCTGACACTGCAACAATAAAAAAGATAATTTCTGAAGAAGTAATCCCAGAGAAGAAACTGAACAGTGATGAACTATTCGATTTACTCAAGTCAACAGCTCCTGATAATCTAATAGCTTTGAAACCTGTCGAAGAGAATCCTTCTGATACACCCCATACGGATGATAATTTTGATGATGCATTTGACGACATTTTGATGAAATCACAAGCACTTTTTGGGGAAAAACCATACAAAAAACTGGACGATATCTCTAGGTCTGATGATTCCTTAAGTACTACCTCCAAACTGACCGATTTTGACAAATTGGATGAAAATTCTGAATCGAATATTGAATTGAGGAAACAAAGTTATGTGAATGAAACAACTTTCAGTAATGCCATTCTTCCAGGCAGTAAAAATGAAATTAAGAAATCTGAAGAACACATAAGTCCAGATGATCTCTATTGTGGCATCTGCAAGAAAACGTTTAAACGAATGGATAACTTGATTAAACATAGAACTACCCTCACCCACATTGCAAAATTATCAGAAATGGAAGCTAGAGAAGCCCAAAATAAGTCGATAGAACAAGAACCAACCATTGAGGATTCCTGCAGTTCACTTGGAGCCACAGTTGATTCGAATCAACAAATAAATTCCAGTAGTTACTCATATCCATCAAACACAGAAAACAACGCTTTGAAAATTGCTGAGATTATAACAGAAGCTTTTGAAAAACCATCCATTCATCCAGATCAAGGTTTTTCAGAATTGGTGACCCCAATGCAAGAGTATAGAAGGTACAAAAGTTTAGGAGAAAGAAAAAGTTTCGAATATGACCAAGGCAGTCCAAACACCTCGGAAAACCTTGAAACAAATTCTTACGAACCGAATATTTCGAACACCACAGGTGTAATGTTGGAGAAACAAATTAATTTACTTCAAAATATTGTTGGATTTGATTGTGCAAATGATGCATCTACATCTTCTTATCATTCACTTGGCAATAGTATCGGGAGAGATTCTCCAGTTAGTGTGTTTAGTTCCAAACTAGAAGATTCGACCAATCTAGTGTTTCCAAACGATATGGATCTAGAAGGAGAATCAGAACGAAGAAGTAAGGATGATGATTTCTTGAAGCCTCCCCAAATTGAAGATATTTCTGAAGATAGTATAAATCTCAGGAATTCGGAGGATGTAAAATCAAGAAAAGTGTTGAATCGGGATGAAGAGCTTTTCCTTGAGTGTTGTAGTTTGCTCAAAAGTGGGTCGGAAGTATCGAATTTCTCGAAAAAATCTAATAGAAATTCTTTGCTGAATAATGCGATTAAAATGGCTGAAGAACCAGATGTTTTAGAAACGAAAAATGTGATTTACAAAGTAACCGAGGATAGTTCTGATTTTTCTGCAAGAGCGACACCCCTTGGAGACAGCTTTGGCGATACATCAAATTCCAACACTATTTCTTCTAGTTGGGAAACGAACAAGAATGATTTACCCCACAAAAATCAGGAAAATCCGTTCAATTTTTGTGATGTCCAAACGCACATTGGTAATGATGAAAATTCTTTCTCTTCTTCCAAATTCAATGAGTTGGTTTCTGCGGATGCTGCCAAATTACCTTCAACAAATATCAGGTGAGTTAATGCGCGCTTGTTAAGCTCCATAAAACATTTTTTTAATTAAGAGATTTCTATCTAAACATCATAAATCAGCAATAAGTAAATGTGCCCAAACCAAATTGAAAAGTTAACATTCAATATCTTGAACCTTTTCTAACCTAACCTAACTTTTCTGGAAAAGCATCGAATACAACTCTGAATTCGATGAGCTTAGAGGTAGTTGTTAACAGTTGTTGTAATTTTCAGAAAACCAACCACAGATCTCAAAATCTCCAATAAAGAAGAAGCAACTGCCAACTCCTCTTCAAAAATGCCAACTAAGGGTGCCCTGAAAACATTCGAAGGTCTGAAAATATCGATTCCAACTGGCGAGCTGAACTTAGATATGCTCAAGAAAAAATCACTCTCAAATAAAGAAAAGAATGCCACCCAGAAAGGACTTTCGGAACAACAATTTGTATCTCCTAAAACTCCCAGAAGAAAATCTAAACCAGTGAAAAACAAACCACCTATTGATGACAGATTCATTTTCAAAGTGAATAAGAAACCTTCCATGAAAGACTCAGAGGAAACGAATCCAAATATTTCTAAAGAATCTGTAACTGACAAGATCGCTGATGTTTACGATTTCGAAGAAACACAGGATAATACTGATGTATTCGCCAAACCTGATTTTAAATCATTCAGAACTAAGGGCACCGAAGCAGTCAAAGGAGAAATTAATCTTGAAAATAACTATGAAATTCAGAATATGTCTAGTTCTTCCTCATCCACCTTTTCAGGCAAGAAGACAAACGAATGCATCACGAAGAAAAAGCACATGATAATGGGTCGTATATTCAAAAATGCTGTTAAACCTAAATTGGAGGAGGAAATTAGAGATATACCACCTATAGATCACAACGAATTGGTAGAAAATTATGTCATGAGTTGTACGCCTAAACCTGAAGAAGAATTCAAGAAACCAAAAATGACTGAAGAAGAAATGAATTTCCTTTTCGATAAACTTCTGGACAAACCAATAGAACAACCTAAAAGGTCTGGCAGTCCCAATAAAACAGATTGTAAAAATACCGCAATGAAAAAGAAACTAAAAATGAAATGCAAAAAGAGGCAACGATCTAATTCAGATTCAACCGATGACGAATTTGGATTAAATAAAATTGTAAAAAAGAGACCCAGTAGAAAGAATGCAAAAGAAGAGGATAACAGCATAAATTTAGAACAAGAATTGAAAGAATGTATTGGAGTAGCAAGTAGAAAAAGTCAAAGAAAATGTACTAGCGGTAAACAGAACGTGTTGGTAGAATACTGGAGTTCTGATGAATCTGCCTTTGAAACATTTCTTGAGAATCATCTTCAGGAACTTTCTGAAAAATCTGATACACCCATGCCTAAAGATGTAGTAGAAGATAAAAAAGAAACTGAGATTGTACCATCTGTTACGAAAGAAAATCCAACTAAAATCCCAACCTCCGAGAAAAATAAAAGACCGAAAACTAAACATAAAGTGTTAACAAAGAAGAAAGAACAGAAAGATCTCACAACATCAAATGAAACAACTGAATCATTGGTTCAGTCAAATCGTAGAAAAAGAACTGCAGCTCATCCTCTCTACCATTGGTCCAGTTCTAGTGAAGATGAACTGCAGGATTTAATTGAGGTTAAGTCCATTCGTGATGACCCTGAAGACGAATATGACGAAGAAAGACCTGTACAACATGGCTGGATAGTGGGTGATTCCCCCAAGAAGTTGGTCACCATGCTTGCGCAGGCCAAAGGGAAGAAGACAGAACCTGAATCGTTTGTGAAAGAGCAAGGAAAAAAGAAGAATTCAAACAGTTGACATTAAGAACTTGTAGTTGAAATGTAGATTAAGTTAATATTCCAAAGGACGTTAGATATGCATTTAAAGAAAAGGACAGTGCGTGTATGTATAGAATTAACAAAGAAGTTTAGGACAACATATTCTTGGTAATTTACTTGAAACTCTCTAGAGGACGCTGAATAAATTTGTTATCTGTTCAAAGCTATTATATAGAAATTGTATATAAAATTCGATTGAAATCATAGAAAATGCAAAGCCATATCGCATTGATATTTGTGAATTTTAAATGGCAGCTTTACAAAGGTATAGCAAGCATTTATGATGACGTTTTTCGACTTACAATTTTATTGTTTTTTACACAGTTCACCAATATTTTGAATATTGATTTGCTGGAAACAACCAAGTATTTCTAGAATATTTCGAATAAACTACACGTAATTCAGAAAATTTCCTACTGCTGCAAATTATGGTAAAAGTTTTGTATCTGTATGCTTCATTAGAATTCCAGAATATAAATTTCAATGTTAACCTGACAAACTTTTAGGAATTATGGGCCTCTTATAAAAGTAATTTACAAGCAATGCCAGTAATTTTTCTCAAAAATGTTGTATAGTGGATAAAAACCCACAAAAAGTTTGAATATCACTTAACCTCAACTTCTATTGTAATTTCCTCATTCTTAGAGGGAAGTTTGACAACCATGCACATTCCAATCGGGGATGGCTTGCCCGATCATTGCAGTTCAAAGTGATACGCCGGTAACACCACGCCGGAAAACGACCTAGGAAACGCGCATTGTTGCCATAATTCTCTGAAAATTCGAGGATTTCTGTAAAATATTGGATTTGATTGTTATCTCACAGTTTTTGTGATTTTTCGTCAAGTATGTGAAATTTCGATTAAAAAGTGGAGAAAAGTCAAATAATATCTGGAAATACATTGTTTTCGTCTACCAAGTAGGTATTGACTATAAGTATACAGTTAAAATTTTACTTCTATTTGCAGTTATAATAAATTTCAAAAATTGCGAATAGTACACCCCATTTGGTCTTCCAGAGTATAATTTGATGTAACATATGTTTTGATATTGACGAAAAATTTGTTTATGTAACATGTATACATATTTGATTGCAATAATAAATGTATAATTTGAAGAATTCCCGAGAACCGCGGGAAAATATTTGCCATATTATAATTTTTAGATCTCATAACATCTTTGAAATCCTATTTTCATGGACTGAATTATTTGGTTATCATTAAGATTAATTTTATGAGAGTTCAGTAAAATATTAATTGGCGTTTATGCAGCAATTTTGATTGGTCTAGTCCCCTTGAGTTATTGTATATAAGAACTAATGAGTTTTATTTTTATTTTCTACAAAAAATTTTTAATGTGAAATGTTACTTTATTAGATTATTTTAATGCACTTTGATACCTATCCAGATGCTGCTTTGACGTTTCGGCATTGAAGCCGCTAAATTTAAGGTTATCGTCCTGTAGTTGTCTTTGATTTAGGCACAATTCAGACAGTTTTTTCACAAATGTTCGTTTTTTCTCATCGCTGTTAGTTCATATTGAAGGTGCCTGTTAAAAAATGTACTAAAAGAATCTTCTTTTGTTTGTACTTTTTTCAATTAAAGTCCATTGCTTTATATTTTCCTTATTTTGTTCATGTTGCTTGCTGTTTCCACTGCCAATTTGTGCCTTTGGCCATTGTACATTTGGGTCGTGATAATATCTCTTTGTGTACATATACATAAATATAAATGAAAATAAAATGTTGAAAGGATGCATATTATGTGTAATTATTAGTCATGTATTGGGAACAAACTGGATTGGTGAAATATCTGTTTGTCAACATTCAATATGTATCGGTGAAATTGAAAAAAGTTTTAATAAAAAATTCCCCATTCACATGCATTATTTTTCACTGAAAATTCTTTGGGGTCGATATTTCCCAACTGAATGAACCACCATATCAATATAAATGTTGGTATTGAATTAATAAAAAGTGTTATACAATCAAACAAAGCCCGTTGAGGTGAAGTCAAAATCATTCGTTTATAATTCTTGAACTATTAATCGCCTGATTAATGAACAAGTTGATTAATGAAATTAAATTGAAGAAGTTTAAAAACTCTTTCAGTGACGCAAAAACAGAAATAGGTAAGAGTGGGTTGAAGAAAAATAATAAATTTTCTCGCAAAAAGCTACGGAGATCTGAAAATTAATTAGTTACCGAATGTCAGCGTTTTTATTTGATAATTTCTAGAGGAATGAATTAATTAGAAGCATTTAAAAGAACTTATGGGATTTGTCACTTAAAAATCTTCCCAACACAATAATAGATCAAAATATTTAAGTCTGAAAAATTGAATAAATCAACATCTCTATGTGATTACAACTTTCAATGTCAATTAGACTGCAAATGAAAAACACACAATTCCGAAGATTTTACAAGTTTGTCTGAAGAAGGTGTCTGATATAGACACCGAAACGTTACATTATCCTTTTCATTTATTTCCTTTTCTAGTTTTACTGCTAGGCAACAATTTTTTCAAAACCAATTTTCTTCTGACAAATTAGTGCAAAGATTTTCGCAGGAGCACGTCATCTTAATTAAACATTTTTTAATTATTTCTGTTTCAGAGACTGGGAGTGAAAACCTAAAAAGTTTTTTAGAAATGCAGAATCCTCCCAGATATTTCAATCGATATCTGAAAAATTCTTGAAGGAGCATAGGTATCATTATAAAATATTTCCTTGTATGAACAAAACCAGGTTATACGAGTTGTGAAATAATTTATTAACAATACTTAAGTAATTTATATACATTTATCGTCAGTACATCCTGATGTTGTAACATTATGATGATTTATATTCATTTTGAGTTTCAGTTTCTGCTTCAGTTTTTCCTCTTTGAGTTGTGTTAAAACAGGCGATTCCTTCGAGTTGTGAAAAGGCTCAATCGATATTTCAGGTTGTGTTGACTGGACTATACCGCCAGGTGCCAAGACTTGAGGTGGATTACGGTTGACTAAAAATAAAAGAAATAAATAATGAGCATTCTGAAAAATAAAATTTTTATAGATCGAAAGGCATTACCCTAGACCCTAGACCATTGTCTAAATTCCTATGAGCCCCATAAAAGTTAAAATTCGAAAATGCAATCAAACAAAAACGGTTTCAAATTTTGTTAAATTAATTTTTTCTTGGGAAGAATAATATAGGGTGTTACTTAATAGTATGTCACATGCCATATCTACATGTAATTTTAAGAAAAAAAGTTCATATAAACATGGGTCCGTTAAAGCTTCGTTACGGAGCTACAGGGTGTTGAAATTCCCAAAAAAAATGGTTTTTTCTTCATAACTCCTGCAGTTTTTGAGGCATTCACTCCAAATTTGGAATGCGAGCTATTTTCAACAGTCTCCATCATTGCATGTCCTGAATCTTAACTAGAATCTACAGGGTGTTTTCTTTTTTGGAGCCATGTCTCCCTTTTCCCTCTTCTTTCTTTTTTGGGGTACGCCACTGATCAGTGTAAAATCAATTTTTGATATCTGCGTTCAATTTAAAAACTTTTTGACTACTGTAATTTTTTTGTATCTCTTACCGTTTTCGAGTAAAAAATTATTGAACGATAGTATTATATGTTATTCGCTTAGTGAAAAAAATAATAGAAATACTCGATAGGTATGCCCAAAATTTGCTTTTATTTTGATAGCTCGTCATCTGAGACACAACCTAAGCTTATCAGCGAATGCATACAATCGTTCAATAATTTTTTACTCGAAAACGGTTAGAGATACGAAAAAAAATTCTAAATTGAACGAAGATATCGAAAATTAATTTTTCTACAAACGTCAAAAAATGACAAGGTTCGCGCATTGGCAAGAATATGCGAAGTGACCCTTTTTTTCATTTTCCTTTGTTACTATGACACCGTGCGCGAAGTAGTGTGCGAAATACTTACTTCGCACACTGCATGTAAACTATATGGGATTTTTATATTTTAACTTGGTAAATTTCTTGAAATCCACGTTTTCTTTAACATTTAGTGTTGCTTTCAACATAGAATATATTGCCCATAGTTATAATACCTAATTACTTGATTCGGAAAAACAGTTCAAACCAGTTCAATATTTTTTTTCATATTAAGCTAAGCGTTTGTAGAAAAAATTTTGTTTGCATCTCATGCGCGAAATACTTTGGTGATCTCGACTATTTTTTTAACTCGGCTGCGCCTCGTTAAAAAAATCAGTTCTCGATCACCAAAGTAGCATTTCGCGCACTAGATACAAAAATAACTATTTACGCTGATCAGTGGCGCAACGCAAAAAAGTTTGAGAGGGAAAAAGGAGACATGGCTCCGGAAAAGAAAACACCCTGTAGATTCTAGTTAAGATTCAAGACGTGCAATGATGGAGTCTGTTGAAAATTGCTGACATTCCAAAACTGCAACACCCTGTAGTCTGTTCCACCGTGTATTATTTAGCCCATGACACCATGAACTTACTTAACTCCTCGTCCTCGTCAAGAACTGGTTGTACTGGCGAAGCCACTGTGTTGGAAAACTCGACAACCGTTATATTCTTAGAATTTTCCAATAATCCAGACAAATCACTTTGATCTTCGGTACCATTTTCATCACTATCAACCACAATCGCCTGATTGTCAACTGGTTCTACTAACGTATCTTGAACATGCTGCTCAACTGTCGACACAACTTCTATCTTGATTGGTTTCGAAGGAACAGGAACAGCGTACACCACTCTTACTTCAACAGGAATTCTGTTGTAAAAGAAGGAACTCTGAGTTACAGGAGCTAGCACAGCACCTACTTTCAAAGGTATCTTGTAGCCACCATGGTAAATCATCACTTCTGAGGGAAAAACTATGCTGGTTTTCTTCAAAGCGTAGATCAGCAGAGGCTCTTCCAACTCTATCCTAACTCCTGGTATGCACTGAAGAAGCGAATTTTCCTCTGTTTTGATAGTCAACATAGGTTTTTCTGAAGACACACCTACGATATCTGTACCAGAAACCATGTTTACATTATCTTCTGGTACGGCAAACATTGGTAAGACAGAAAATGTGCTTCCGATCACTTGGGGTGTTTCTACAACCAAGTTTAGAGGTTCTTGCTGTTGTAGGTAGAAGTTGAAATTTGGTTCTGGAAAACTTGGTATGTAGGTGTTGTAAGGGATTTGGTTAGCATAGTTGAATGGACTGTAGCCTGGATTATTGAAGACGTTGTAGTATGGGTGACAGAGAGTGCATGTTGAGTATACAGCTAGGAAGAATAGAACCCTCTGGAATGAAGAAAAATAATAAATAGGAGAAACAGATAGACCTCTTAAAGTTAAGAACAGAAAAAATTTTGTTGAAGATATTTTAAGATTCATTTTTGAATAAGAATTGTATTTCTCAATATCTTATTCATTTGAGCACCTTCCTTGTTCAACGTAATCTCTTTGTTGCGAAATATCTTTGTCATACTCTACTGCAGATATATACAGGGTGTTGGTGAATAAGTGCGACAAACTGTAGAAGGTTCTGCATGAAAAAGTAATGACATTTAAGGGGCGATTCCTCAGATCATTTTATGAAAAAAAGGTTCCCATAATAGTAGGTCCGGAAATTTGCATTGCTTTCAAGATACAGGGTGTTGAAGTTTTATTTAAAAACTGACTACAAAAGGGGTACATACGAGATATTTTAAAATAACAATTATTTTTAAATTATTCATTCAGTTTGTGACAAAAAACTCTTCTACCTTTTTGCGTTTTTATTTAATCAAATGAAACTTTTTTACGCGTATTTGTAGTAGAACATTACATTAAATTGTTTTATTTTTTCACTTGAAAACGGCGCCCCACCCGAAAAAAAGAGAAGAGATTTTTCGTCACAAATTGAACGAAGAATTCAAAAATAATTGTGAGTTTAAAATATCTCAGTGGCTTACCACTTTTTTAGTCAGTTTTTAAATGAAACTTCAACACCCTGTATCTTGAAAACAATGCAAATTTCCGGACCTACTATTATGGGAACCTTTTTTTCATAAAATGATCTGAGGAATCACCCCTTTTATTTTTTCGGTGTTATTCAGATAACACAATGAGTACAATGAGTAAAAAAATAACGTCTTATAGTAGATTATACCACGTATCAATAATAATAGCTATTATTCTCGAGGAAAAGTTCAGAAAATGAGCCATCTTAATTAAATGAAAATACTTTTGCTGTATTTGAAACTATCACTTTTGAAAATATGTGCTATATCGATTGAAATATAATCTAGGAGGATTCTGCATTTCTAGAGAACTTTTCAGGTTTTCACTCCCAGTCTCTGAAACAGAAATAATTGGAAAAATTTCAATTAAGATGAAATGCTCCTGCGTAAATCTTTCCACTAATTTGTCAGGAGCAAAGTTTTGAAAAAATTGTTGACTGTGAAACTAAAAAAGGAAATAAATGAAAAGGATAATGTAACGTTTCGGTGTCTATATCAGACTTCTTCTTCAGACGCAGTCTAATCAATTAGACTGCAAACGAAAAAATACACAATTGCAAAGATTTTACAAATTCGTATGAAGAAGGAGTCTGATATAGACACCGAAACGTTACATTATCCTTTTCATTTATTTCCTTTTTTAGTTTTACTGTTAGGCAACAATTTTTTCAAAACCAATTTGCTCTTGACAAATTAGTGCAAAGATTTACGCAGGAGCATTTCATCTTAACTAAAGAATTTTTAATTATTTCTGTTTCAGAGACTGGGAGAGAAAGCGTAAAAAGTTTTCTAGATAAGTGCTGTATGTTTCAATATTGCTGTCGTAATGCGATGTAGGTATAGGAAATTTCTTTACTGGAGGAGGAAACAATGAATTCAATACTGTTCAATATTTCCGGGCGGTAATAATGAATCTTGTTCAAGTTGGCCACCATTGCAGAGACCCGCTCCATAAATGTGATGTAATTTAAAGAAATATGAAATTTAAAAATTAAAAACCACTTTAACCACAAATTCCTAAAATTTGCGCAAAAACAAATAAAAGCAAGGCTGTCTTCGATGTATCGCTTCCGCATATTTGTAGGCATATAGTTCATCGAGAGCGAGGTCATTAACGAAACCACAGAAAAGTTGATACCCGTCCGGTTTAGCACTTACGCCCATATATCATCAAAAACCAGATTGGGGATTGTACGCGCGCTAAAAATAAAAAAAACATCCATTACTCACGAGCATCTATTAAATGTCAATTTGCGTGAAAAGGAAGAGGTTATAATTATCTTGTTCAATATCAGATTGCAGGATTATAATTAAAAATTCTGTGATCAAATGGCACCGAACCTTTATCTCGTATTGGCCGATACGTGGAATGCGTAATTTATATATCTGAAAATTTATTCAACCTGGATCCACTTTGATGCTTGCCTTCCTCGTGTAAAGCTGTTGGTGAGGTAGCTGACTTCGCACATTAATGGTAAAGTTGGTCTGAATTTTGCTTGAAGGTTCATTTGGATGATACCAGTTTTTTGTTACTTCAAGTACAATAATGGTCCCAAGGGAAATATGAAACATTAAGTCATATTTTACTAAAAATAGTATATTATGCAAATTTTCACCTAATACATCAGAAAAAAGTCATTTGGAGCTTCTATCAAGAATTTCTTGATCTGCTCCCGGGACAACACTGCTGATTTTTTGGGAACGTATCCTTTATTTTTGTTCTTAACAATTGCTTCCACTTCATCGAATAATTTCACATTCGTTTTTTCCTTCAAATGTAGCATGGACCTTAACATAGATAATTTTGGCCATAACGTGTTTGGTGAATATTTCTGCGACTGGAGATCGAATGAATTAATCATACATTGAAAATAACAAGAATCAGAGCAACATACCAAATCTTCAAAATATGCTAAAAAATATTTTCGCTGACACCGTCCACCACCGTTCCACTTCTGAAAGCCTGCATAGTCTTTACTATAGGCAGCTTTAGATTTGGCCGGAATCAAAAATTCACGGGCTTTCGCCGCTTGAGTTTCGACGTATAGTCCGTTCACAAAAGGTTGAGCCGTCGGTTGGCATATTCCACTGTGTATATTAAAATTTTAGGTTATGGTGTTTATTTTCTTGTCAGATTGATAAGCAATGTTGCATAGAGTTCTCTGATAACTCGCAAGCTCGTCGAACGTGGCCGGCTACATTCGGCAACGTTGATTTTCTTTACGTTATGACAGCGAATACTGCCAACTTCAGATAAATAAACAAAAGCCTACTATGCGCTCAAACTTTCGTGAACGGACTATAGTTCGACATTATTTCAATAATTTTATTTCTGACACGACGTCAAAATAAAACCGGTCAACCATGATTCTCACAAACACGGCCCATAGCAACGTCAAAAATCCAATTAATTCAAAAATTTACAATCTAATATTAATTTTTCCATTTTAGGAACGATATTGTTTTAATCAGAAAAAAACTATTGATTACAACACGAGAAATATGAATACATTTCCCGCGGTTGCCTATACATCCCTCGGGATGTAACTAGGATAACCTCGGGAAATATACTATTCATATTTCTCTAGCTGTAATAATAGCTATTTCACGTTCTAGTAGCTTTCACATAACTTTCATAGGGCATTCTCCTTGCAATATAGTAAACCTCCCGAATTTTAAAATTTAAAGGATACCTTTTCTCTTCATTTATTGTTATAAACATTTCTCAGATATTTCGAGTTGTCTATCATCTGAATTATTCCCTTACCAATGTGAACCGTCGCGTCGGTAAAAGCTCTTGATCTCACCTTAGCTGGCTAATAACGAATTTTGATTTATGATAATCAACCTATAAGTAATGCTACCGTCGTCTAGATTATTGTCAATTCTTTAGGATAAAGTTCATTCATATGAAAAGCAGGTAGTCGAATTCATCCAATGTGAACCTGTTGGTCTTCTCACGTCGAAGCTGAGTGTCAGGTCTGCTTTTCACGAAAAAATTTCCCACATATTGGTCCGTATAAGGTTCACGCTGTCCACATCAGAGTTTTACGTGACACCGCTACTAGACATCGAAAAAAGACGCGAAAAACCTCGACCTTTTATGATAATCAGCTGAAACGAGTTCCTTGCTCTCATAGCCGATAAATTAGTTATGTTTTTAATCGAAATTCATTTAAAATGCACGCGAAATATGTGACAGTGAAACATACTAAAGGTGGAATTCTTTATAGATTATTAATAAGAGTCTTTCTCGAGAAAGCATGTGGTGCTGACAGAATAATCTGTTTCCTAACTGAGATAATTTATTGCGAATATTATTTTGGGCCGGTTGATTTTCCGTGGGTCATATTTCATATTATGGAACGGAATCTGGGTTTCATCTTGAAATATTTAAACATATACAGAGTTGGGCGTACAGCTCTGTCGAATTCCTTTACTTCTATACGTTTTTGAAGCACCTTGATGTCCTGAGTACTGTGTCTGAAAACACCAAACGGATTTGGTGTTTAGTGCAGGGTGTTTTTTTACATTTTTTAAGTTGGTTTAGTGCTTTTCAATTCAAAAGAGCTCAGAAGTTAAGCAGAATACAGAATAAGCATTCATATATTCAAGATGAAATTGATCGGAATAATGAATTTTGTGATAAAAAAAAGTGGGAAAGCAATGAAAAGAAGTCAAGAAGATTTGCGCTCTTTTCCATTTTGTGGAATGAAAACTCAAATTTGATCATATTGGGCTAATTCTACTCATTTATCAATGCAACTTTTTTGTGCAGATTTTTCGGAAATTCTTGTATCTAATCCGAAATTTTTCGTTGTTCTGTTCGTGAGATTTTGTATTCGATACATTTATTTTGAAGAGAATTTTATGTTTATTCGCAATATTAGACATAAAAATTCTCGATATCTGAACTACCTACTGAGTTAAATATTTTTATGGATCCATAAACATTATCTTGTAACAGGAAAGACTATAAGTAGTTTGAAGAACATTTTCCGTCCATAACCTGTTTCAATGTTAATATCCGTTACAGGCGATATTATGAAATGCTTCGGCATAAATGATTTGGAGATAATTTTAATTGTACATTAAATATTTAATTTATTGAGATGTCTTCTTGATAGAAAACAAATTGGCGTTGATTATAATATAGCGGAATCTTAGTCTTATATTTCAGTGTACAGGGTGAGTCTTCGCTTCGTACTCTACACTTTTATTTGACTGTTTACAGATATTGCTCAGTTGAAAAGTTATGAGCAATTATTTTTTTTTTTGAAATGGGCAAAAATCATTTGAATTCATGTTCATGTAAGACTATTCCAATGGTTACTTTCGTAATATAAGATAACACTCTATAAGTGTTGATTTATAATTGTCGGAAGATTATCGCTTGAAAAATCAATGAAAAAGGTTCTTATTCTGTGTTCCTAGTCAATGACATCTTTGATACCTATTATACAACAATAGATCAATCCACTTTACGCCCATCTGAATTTTGTTCAGGTCATCAATATCGAATTCGCAATGACAATGAATTTGAACAAACAATTGATGAGAAAACAATGTGTACCATACAGGGTGTTCCTAATTTGAAGGTATGAACGAATTTTCTAATAACTATACAAATTCATCTTATCTTTAGGATATGAATTATCATCGTTACAGATCGGGAAAAAACCATATGAACTGATGATGAATCTATTCACTACAGCTTATTATTTGGATTTTCGAAATAATTTAGACAAGATTTCGAGAATATCGTTTACAATTTTCTCCTCGAAACTTCAAGAATGAATAAAGCTTAGTATAACAACAAAGCTTCTTTTATTTTTTTTTTAAATAACCGTGGCCCAACAATACCGAATTTGAAAAAAAACAAAACGAAAATTCACTATAAATCATCAATAGGAAATGTATCTATTTAACTATCAATTGAAACGAAGGAATTAGAAAAAGAAGGCATAACTATCAAGTCTGTTAACATCACTTGATGTTCACAACTCAAAAATTAAAGCTAACAAAATTTTTCTGACACATTATTCTTTAGCAGAATGCGCCAAAAAGAACTTTTGAAATATTGCGTAACTTGAGAAAAATATTATCGATAAACGTCCAAGTTTCTTTCGAAAATTTGAAATAAACCGGAGGGAAAAATATAACATAATTTTATCATGGAATAATGAGTACAGAAATGAAAAATCGCAATATAATTTCTCATGAACACTACCAAAAAATGTTACTCATTTCGCGTTTCTAGTCAATGACATCTTCAACACCTTTACGCCCATCTACATGTGTTCATGTCACCGTTGTTTAAAATAAATATTAATGATGGTACTCACTATTTCGATCATGTTGACAATAGTTTTCGAGTAGAGGCGAACCACCACACTGGGACCGCAAAAGTTGCTACGGTCAAAGCAGATCGACTAAATAACAGGTCTTCAGATGCCTCAATATATACGAATAATGAAGAAAATGGAATAAGCATGGTCAGGAGCAGGGAAGAAGGAGCGACACTTGTACGGATGCATCAGCACCAGGCGAGGCAAAGAATCAGGAAAACGGATTTGGGAGAGGTTCACGTATTTTTTTATTTTTTAAACTATGCTATGTTTTGAATTTGGGTAGGTGTGATTTTTACTCAGATCATAAAAATTCTCGGGAAGTTCTCACGATTTTGTTTTTACTTCAAGTATAACGGAGCAGTACATTGATACATTTATGGATATACACTCTATAGAGGTTTGACACATTCCACTCCGTATGATGAAAATTTTTGAGTTTAGAATAGTTTTATTGTCATTTCAATTTGCAATTTCTAAAATTAATTTAAGTCTATGCGTTATGTATATGCAGGTTATATTTTGAGTAAAGGGTTTTAAAATTTTTGCAGCCAGGAAAAATGTAGAAGGGCTTTAAAAATTTTTTCGTTTACTGCAAGAGAATAGAGATTAAAATCTCAGAAAAATGAATACTCTGTGTATAAAATGTATTGAGTTGGGAATTGTTCGAAAAGTATGCTGAAGTTATTATTATCGAAGAGTTTTTTGTCTATTGAAAAAAAATTTTCTTTTATGCATATTCAAACTGACATGAAAAAATAAAGAAAAAAATGTAAAAACCAAAAGAACAATTAACAAACGTTTCTCGAAATATTCGTAAAAATTTAAATTCACTTTCAAATATTGATTGATTCATATTCTGAAAAAAAATCAAGGAAAAAATTCAATATGCTTATCTTTTGCACTATCAAAACTAATTAAATTTCATTGGAAAATGTAGAAATAATAATGATTCTCTATTTTAGTGATTTGACTAGCGATTGAAAAACTTCTTTTAATATTACCTACGTCGGAATTACTCCAATGAATGAATCAAAGTTTATTTGGCAATATTACACATCTGTATATACAATCCAAATGTCACTGAAATATGTGGAAAGTTTCCGACATATCAAATATTTCAATACAGTATTTTTAGTGGTATGAAAATTACTCTTCAAATCACAGAAATACGGGTCGAAAAAAGTGAAAAATCTTCATTCAACTCCCATATTTCTCCAAACCTATCCTTATCTTTTGACCGCCGAAGGTAAAGTTTTGCCAGGTATAATTTTTTATCGAAAATAAATGTCATTTTAGTCTATAACAAAAAAACATCATGTCCTTGCACGAAAAATTCTCTGACCGATATTTCCCATAATCGTCTTATACGCTCATTATGCATTCTTTGAGATTCTTTTAATTATGTTAAATTATTCCAAAATAAGATAATTTGGATGAAAAACACTATCAATGATGTAGTTTTGTAGCAAATTATGGGACTAATGAGCTCCAGGCCATTCTTGAATCTACAGGAAGTTGTTGAAGTATTATATTCAAATATTTTTTTAGGATAATAGTAGACTGATAGATAGACTAGAAGAATTAATGTTGAAAAGTCATCAATTTTTTCTTATTAATCAACACTGAATTTTATAGTTTTTGCTGATTTGAATATTTCTTCATTTTTTCACGACTTGATACTATACAGGGTGTATAATATCATCAGCCAAAGGGGGATGTCCCAGCTTATTTTAACAAGAAAAGTTCATATGAACAGCTTCGTTACCGACATGTGAAACTTCAAGAAAAAGAAATTTCATTTTTGATATTTCAAAATTGGGAAATGATCGATTTAAGTTTGGGGCGTAGAATTTGGAGGGGTCTTAGTGAATTTTCACCCACTTTTCTCAACGGAGTAGCTATTTTTTATATTGAATAGCACAAAAAGAGTTTTTGACAACTCAAACATTGAAGAACATAAATCCTCTCTATTTCATAAACAAATGCACAAAATACTAAAAAGCTTTAGAATATAATGGATCACTCTACCATCACAAAAATATTTCGGAAACATTGTAATAGTAGTAGTACTCCCCAAAAGACCGGTTTTATTTGAGGTTCAAGAAGTTCAGACCCTCCTTATTTGATATATACCGAAATTGGAAAACCTGATGGCATTGGTCGCTACTGATTATAAATGATTTGTCTTCAAGCCAGTTGATTGCAATTTAAATGCAGTCGTCTCTTGCGTACGATGCATTTTTTCCGACAATTCCGTCATTTCAACCAAGTCTTATACGAGAGTACCTGAGAACCTTGCCCTATAACTTTTGCAGTATTTTTCTTCACACATTTCTTCAACCCGGATATCGATATTGGGAGGAGACGGAATCCTGATACATTCTGAAAACTTTTAAATGTTGTTTGTTTTTTTACTGTTTAAATTTACATGAGAAATCGAAGAAAGAATAATCAGGTTATTATCATTAGTGCAGCATCTTAAATGATTTTTATCTTTTATGTCAATCTCGAAATAAAAGGGGATTTTAACGTGTACGAAATTGATCATTAATGACACATTTTAATGCTCAATTTATGATTTTTTAATGTGCAATCCTCATGGCAACTGTTCACAAAGTATTCAGAAGCACTACGAGAAATGTCAAAACTCTACTAGAACAGATACATAGAAATTTTGTTATGTCAAATGTAAGTCTCGTGCAAAATGAGAATGTATTCAAATCAAAAATTCATACACAATTCATATTGAGATCGTCGGCAGGATCTTGTAATCAAATTGGTTATTAATCGATTAATGGTCTCGAACTATTAAATATCTTGACCATTAGTCGCTGTCTCTAATAACCTAGTTGATTAAATAACTATTTATGTCTTTAAGCTAGAAGGATGGAACTGAAATAGAAAACATTTTCAACAATGACAGAACACCAGCTTCTTGATTCCATTCCGATGAAAAATAAAATTATGAAGTGTGCTATGTGAATGTAATCGTTATTTCATATTGGGAATGAAAATTAATATACAGGGTATAAGTATAAAAAAAACATTGGCAGCAATCCTTTAATTCTTCATGAAAATATCAACGAAACGTTTCCGTAGAAGGATCTTTGTCTTTTGTTTGAAAAAAAGATTCTGCTGATAGGAGATAATTTCCGGAAAATTTCATTCTAATAGTTTTGTTCGAGTTGCCATATTTCCCTTCCTCTTCAACTCTGACGAAACGTCAGTGAAAGACCGTTTATGACAAGATTAAATATTCTTTTTTCAAAAATAAAAGATGAATTATAATTGGAGGAAGTCATACATATAAATTTAGTTCAAAAATTATATTCTTGAGAAGAAGTATTCGATCCTACCCTCTTTAATTCAACCCCTACTAAATGCTCATTTTACCATAGTTGTAACCTCTTGTACCCCTTATATAAATATGCAGGTCCGGTTTTCTTTCAAATGTTCGATGTAGATAATATGCCAACTAAAATATTTTGCAATATTACTTCTTCTCATTTGTTTAATTATTTGACAAATCAGTTCATACCACCAAAGAAGTTTCAAAGGTTCTATCAACGCAATTTCCACAAATTTTTGCGTACTGCTCTGAATTTGTAATGAACATTTTACTGCAAAATTTCAATTTCTGATTACGCAATCCTCTTGAAATTCAGTATGAAAATCGTCACCCTCAAAATGAACTCGAATCAGATTTTGTTGTGGAAATATGAGGATTTTTAGTTTTAATATTACTTTTGATATTTCTATGGTTCTGTTGATACTATGGCCACAAAATTTCATACGAGGCTACTTATGAGTGTTTTGCATGTGGTTGCAACATTTCATTTCGATTGGTTTTGTTTTGTCTGAGATATTGAGGAACAAAATTTTAGAATGGCCATATTTTTTGGAAAACCATGTGCGATTTTACTAGTTAACAACCCTGAAAATTTCAAGTCTTTAGGACAATCCTTTCGATATAACACTCGTTTAAGTAAAAGGAGCACTCAAAGATTGATTAAATTGATTCGTACCCTTATGTAATGTATTCGAAATTTAAGTTGTATACACCCCTGCTAAAATAATCTCCCCAGCAGGTCAGGCTCCATTGAATTTGGATTTAATTATAATGCGATTTATTAAAATACGAGTGGTGCAAGCTGCAATACCTTCTATAGAGGGATTAAAAGTTTGTTTACTTTTGGATTTTTGAAATCTCGCTCCATTTAGCAATTTGCACAATATCTTCATCAATTCGTATTAAGTGACGAAAGATGAAAGCCAAGTGTGCTAATTTTGAAAGTGCTAATGATCGAATCGAAAGGGGAAAAAAGTATAGATTGAGTTAGACGATAATAATCGATCGAAAATTTTTTATCCACAGAATTCAAAGCTTTGGATGATCGCTGGAAGGTGTATGCAACTGCTTTTCTTAATCTAATAACAATGGATGATAATAATAATTTACAATTATTGGAGGGAACTGACTTCTTTTGCTAATTATTATCAAGGAAAATTCACCCTCAAATTTTTTTTCAGAATGGAATATATTGATTATGAAAGGTAATTTGATTACATACTCATTTGATACGTCACAATCCACATATGGTCCGTTCACGAAAGTTTGAGCCCATAGTAGGCGTTTGTTTATTTATCTGAAGTTGGCAGTATTTGCTGTCATAACGTATAGTAAAGTCAATGTTGCCGAATGTATCTGGCCATGTCTGACGAGCTTGCGAGTTATCAGAAAACTCTATGCAATATTGACAACATAGCGTATCAATCTGACAAGAAAATAAACAACATAACCTAAAATTTCAATATATACAGTGGAATATGCCAAATTTTCATGGCCAACCGACGGCTCAAACTTTCGTGAACGGACTTTTTGAGAAAAAAAAGTGGGGTGTAGAGGGTGAGAGATTTCAAATTCAAAAATTCATAGGGAGATCTGTTCATGAAATAACAAATCCATAGATTCTGGAATTTCCCTTAGTACTAATTAATAAAAGAATAATGATTTTGATTACTCTAATTGCAGTACTCATATTCATGAATTACTTCCTAATTTTTTTATTGGAAAAACGGCACAACCAATTCTACTTACAGCCACATCGTTGAATCAAAAGAAATCAAATTACCTTGTATTTGATGTAATACAACCCATATATTTCCATTTGAAAAAATTGGGCAGAGGTGTGAGAAATTTAAAATACAATAAAATCATTGGAAAAATTACTTATGAAATTAAAAATTCTCGGGTGCGAGGATTTTCCTCAATAATTCTTCGTTCAAGAATCATTGACGTATTTTTTTTGGCATGCTGTATTTGACAGAGTGCATGATCTGCATATATGCATACAAAAACAGTTCGTATCTTTATGGAGATGAGTCTCAATGTAAGCAATTTCTTTATACCCATAATAAGAGGCAGACAAGAAATATTGAAGTAGAAATTTCATATTCAGACAAAACGTGTGGGTTTTTATCGGCAGTGCTTTATCGAATCCCATAAATTAGTGAAATTTGAGGTAACCGCCTAATCATATCTTAGATCTGCAAATAAAAACCAATTTTTAATAACCATCTTCACAAAAAACAATGTTGCTGGTTTTGCCTGGGGGTGTATCGTCTATCTAGATTTTTATCAATCGATGACAAATCTGCATAATCTGCGGAACACGTGCGGTTCAATATAATCAAGGATATAGTTTTGTATAAATTGTACACAAAAGGACTTAATTACAATATACAAATCGAACTCGAGCGGTCACCAAGGCATGAAGATATCATTGCCCTTTGTGTGTTACTTGAGAGGGGGATCTACAGACACCTGTACTTTCCCGGACCTAGATCAGGACTGCCAAGCCGCTGTGGTAGGGTGAGAAGGATGAGAGCTGTGTTGCCATGTCTACATGTTCATACTGAAATTTTGGGATGAATGTCTATTGGGTCACTGGCCGATTTAGGTCGGTTTATAGCCTTTCAGTTTTTTCAATTCAATGATGATTTTAGTGGAAAATTTGACATATTAGTGAAGCATGAGAAACTTCAGGCGGTGATGCTGCATGAAAAAATAATGACATTATGCTTTATGATTTTTTCCGCAAATGCTTCGTTTTCAGAGAAACGTTGAGGTTTAAGTTTTATTTGAAAACTGACTGAAAAACACTGGCGTATTTAGGGGGGGTTCAGGGGGGCCAGGCCCCCATGATGTACCTCTGCCCCCCCTGAAAGATTCTAATCGAAAACTACGTATAGGTTTCACAAAAAAAACTTCTACTACATAGGGGCCGCGCCCCCCCTGAAAACTGAGGCTAGATACGCCTATGCTGAAAAAAATGATACGCCACTGAGATATTTCAAACAAAGAATCGTTTTTGAATGTTTCGTTCATTTCTCGACAAAACTTCCTCCTACTTTTCTTTCATATGCGCCATTGTTTTTATGAAAAAAATTTAAACATCCTTACTTGTATTTGCAAATGCACGTTGAGATGTTCATTTTTCCACACAAAAACGGAAGCAGGAGAGATTCTATGTCGAAAAATTGAACGAAGAATTAAGGAAAATGATGAAAATCGATTATCGCAGACTCTACACCTACTCTGATACTTTTAAGTACTTTAGACTTCGTTTTCTTCAAGTCCAATAGAGTTCTTAAGACCATTTTGTGCTCAAAATTCGAATCATACAGACATTTGAGCAAACCAATATTGCCCTAGTAACACAAAGAGTCGAATCTGCAAAAAGTAGTAATGAACGTATGACATTATTTCCCGGTAATCTATGATGAATTTCTGCAGGTAAGGCAAATGAATATCACCCAAAATCACTGTTTGAAAGGCAGTTATGACTTTCATGCCCGATTGCACCGTTCGTCTAAGCAACATTTAAGCCCTGAAATGACGTTTCATCAATGGAATAAACGTCACTTAAGGGCTTAAACGTTGCTTAGACGAACGGTGCAATCGGGCATTAGACCCTCAATGAATTAGGCATGAAAAACAGTCTTGGTTCTTGGTCACTCTAGAATCAAAGGAAATGAAGAGGCGAATACACTTGCCAGAAAGGGAGCGCAAACGCTACTATCTAGCTAAGAACTCTTCTGTGGTATAGTCAAATACACCTTGCGAGAAAGAGTTTTTGAAAAGGGAAGAAACTGAAAGAGAATCACTCTGGAAAAATCTTTTGGAAATGCATCATTTCAAAAAGTTCCTTCCTTCCTGCAAGGTCTAAAAAGTATTTGAATCTCAGCAAGACTACGTTCAACCTCCTCACTGTCTTTTTAACAGGACATTGTCTCCTTGGAAAGCATATGATGGGAATTCAACACGATTTGACGAGTGTATATTCTGTGGGAGCCGGATGAAACTTCTGTACCCCTAGTTACAGAATGCCTCACCATACCAAGCCTGCTCAAAGAATGTCTTAAACAGAAAAATTGAAGGAGAAACACTGGTCTATAGCTTCCTTGAAGCCCTCTCAGATACTAGAGGTAATTGTGGATCTGGAACTTGATGGTAGAGTTGTTGTGCAGCTGCGAAAATAGTTCTGATGGTGAACAAAATGGATTTTAAGGTCGTCCTCTTAGCAATCTTCATTCTTCAGACCCTTTATACATACTAGAGCAAGTCTAGCAAGCATATCATAATCAATTTTAACGAGATATTCGTGATTTTTGCGTCAGACACAGTTTTCTGTCTTAGCAGGGTAGTATAGCACACATACCCTACGAACAAGTGTTCAATAAACGCACATTTAAACCTCATATTTCACTTTGACCCCTTCCATAATACTCTAAGTTACCCTTATAGTAAACACCGTTCTGGCAGCGCCGCACTTCCCTTCCAGCTGTTCCAAGTTAGTTCTGCTTACACACAACAAATAGTGCTTTAATGGCTAATCAACCCCAAATCTGGGCACATCATTTCATTCAGAAAAAGTTGGGCAGCAAGTGGTTGGGAACGAGCACGTGCCAGGGAAACTGAGCACGTGACGTACTCGAATGCAAGGTGCCATGATTGGAGGACCTGAGTAGACGACAAGTGGAGGATTAATATAGGATATTATCGGGTCAATAGGTGAAGGACGGACAAGGTTTTTGGATATGATATGCTAATAGTAAAGGGTTTTCCAATAAAAGGTATTATTTTGATATTCAAAGCTGGTTAAGAAAAATGCCATTTTTCAATATGAATGATCGGATGTTTATTTCATTTTAAAGAAGAAGCTATGCTTTTACTATTGGAAAATAACATAGGCAAATGACCACCACGACCACGCTTAAAGGACCATATCCTTTCAATGAAATTTTCCATAACCAAATCGCAAATTGGCTGCCTTATGTCCTCGATAGCCTCACGAATTCCATCTTTGAGGTCTTGGATCGACGCTGGGCTATTGGCGTAGACCTTCTCTTTCACGTGGTCCCAAAGGAAGAAGTCTCAAGGTGTTAAATCACAAGATCTCGGTGGCCAATTGTGATCACCTCTTCGAAAGATAACACGGTCCGGAAACTCCTCGTTTCGTTGCTTGTGTGGCACGCAGCGCCGTCTTATTGAAAGTAAACGTTGTCTAGATAAATACTATCCAATTTCGGACATAAAAATGCCTAATTTCAAAGAACGACGAGGAATGGACAAACCTGGGTTTTCTTCAACACTTTCGGCTACAGCAGCAATATTCTCGGCTGTTCTTGATCGACGTGCACGGGTTTTTATTCTTCACATCACTAACTTGTCCCAACAGCTCGAATTTTTCCACCAATTTCTTTATTGCGGTCCGACAAGGAGCTCCACGACGACCCAAAAATGTACGAGTTTTACGAACCATCTCTGCCAAATTTTCACCATTTTTATAGTGAATTCTGTGAATTTTAATAATTTTAATCTGTTCTTGAAGCTTATATCGTTCCATTTTTATTATTGGCGTAGTTCCTACTTGTCAAATGTCAAAAAATGACAGCTTCATACGTGATATCTACAGAAATAGCGGGCTATTCAAATTAACACCTCTTATTGGAAAACCCTTTATTTCAAGAGATTTTTGAAGTATTTGTATTTACGAATTTACAGGCTGAAAACTTTTTTAACAATTTGACGCCTATGAACTGAGTTTCGAAAGAAAATAAGGGCTGCCGTCAGAGAGGAAGGTCTATTGACATTTTTTTGAGTGAAAGCCATACAATGACACGCCGAATGAATATACATAAAATAGAAGAAAAAAACGATTCCACAGTTTGGATGAGGGATCTTAGAATTCATTCTTGTGAGATTTAAGTGGAGCAAGAGTTTGGTGGTTATAATAAGGTGAATGTAATTCACACAAAAAGTTCTTCGAGAAGAAGTAGGGGAGATTTTAAACCTTCAGCACCATTTCAAGTCGAATTTCATCTGAAATTCGATTTAATTTTGATTATTTTTCTTTGTTGAAGTACAAAATTAAGGTTTATATTTATACAGTTTAAAAGATGATATCTAGCGAATGGTGTCAATTATTGCCAATACACTGCGTTAACCGTTTTCGACACTTATGTCTTACAATTCTGTCCAGCATTTCGATCTGTTGGTGATAGTCAAATGAATGTTGTTATTCAACAGAGTGCTGTGAAAATCGTTATAAACATGTGATTTCAAACATCCCCATAAAAAATTGAAGAGGATAAATCTGAAGTCCTGAATTATGTGGATATAACGGTCAGAAGTCACTAAAACTGTTCGTTCGTTTTGTTCAAAAACATATGGGCCCCAACTAGAGATAGTGCACACCAAACAGTGACACCTTGTGAATAGAAGGGCCGCTCGTGAATTTCTCTGGGGCCTTCAGCGCTCCTGCACGGTAGCCTAATTTAGCCCCTTGCGATTTTTTTTGAATATCTAAAAAAACCTGTTTATATCAATCGTCTCAGTACTCTGGTACACTTGAAGAACAATATTCGTTAGGCTATTGCCAACATATCACAATTTGCCAGATATTATCTTCAAAAGTGTCTAAACATAACAATAAATGTTTTTATTGATGATGGAAAAATAATTCCATAGATAGTTTCATAAGATTTTGTTAAATTGAATTTCTAAATCAGCAAAACCCTCTGCCACACTCTGTATAATGCTCATGCATTATGTTGACTGCGAATTGAAAACCATCATATTATGATGGTTATGTTTCAACTAGAAAATGCCCAAATTTATATCTTCGACATTTAGAATTTGGCAGAGGACTGAAATTTCACCACCAAAAAAAACTTACTTGCTTTTGTGGTGTTGCGTTACAAATTACTTGTCATCACTCATTTTTCATAGACGTATACCTGCCCCAATTTGATTGATTAATACAATAAACGAAATCCTGACTAGGGGCTGGTCCTCCCTTACAGCATCCGAAAAAGACCCACCCACCGATTGTCCTCGCAGCAAGTGTTCACCCCCTACATTAAAGGCACATTAACATAGGGGAGGGGCGTTTCTAGAGTTTATTCTGCAACCTGATAAAATGCAAACATTTTGATAAAATGCAGGGATGAATTAGCCCGTCAGATCATTCTCAAAAATGATCATGTTTCTATATGAAATAATAGGTACATAATGAATGAACTTTATTTTAAGCCTTCAATATAAATGTTTTTATCATATTTCTTTGGACTAGCTAGGTTAATCATCCGGGAACTGCGACAATGTCGATCTGAACTTTTTGCTGGCCATTCCATTCGAGAGACTTCAACCTCTTCAAGGTACTCCTGAACGATGCGCCCACGATGGGGTCTGGCATTATCGTCCATAAAAATGAAATTTGCACCCCATGAGTTTGCTCAAGCTGATTTTGAAGGAGGCAAGCGGTTGCAAACCGTTGTCTCAACGAAGAAACTCTCAAGTAACGTTCTTGAATGGCAGTTGTTACCCGTGGTCTACCCTGTCCTGGTCTTCGAACATTCATACCTGTCTCCCTGAATCGCTTCAACATTCTGGACACACTTCTTGTGTATGTCCACCCTTCTTCTCGCAAAACTACTGCTTGGGCACATTCCCCTTTGGTCAAATTGCGTGTTTCGCGTTGCATAGCGATCGAGTGTAGAAAATCAAACGAAAGAAAAACTATTGATCACTAGAATTGATCGAGAACAACTGATTTCAGAATGGAGCCAATATATTCAAAATCTGATAATCTCATTTTTTTTATTCCTGCTGGGAAAAAACATATGTATTGAAGAAAAACGTTGAAAGTGGATAACATATGCATGCATAATTCTGATAAAAATAATTATCATTGAGAACACCTTATGTTGTAGAATAAATTTGAGGTTTCCATAATGTGCGTTAATTTTTTTGCTCAGTGTATATTCGGGGAGTGTCTAGTTTTCGTCTTTTTCACGAAATACCTCTCGAAATAACTTGGTGTCTTCTACTTGGAGCTCTTGTTTGGATTGATAACAGAAAAAAGATCGATGAGAATTTGAATGAATACCAGAACCCTTTGCCAGAGGGGAAGAGAAAAGAACTCAAGTCCACCCCTGCGTCTGGTCCAGGAAGAATAATTTGGGGTTGTCCAAATGACAACAAGTCCCAGTGGGGTGGTAAATCTATGATGATGTAAAACCACCAATATGATTTCTCTACTTTCAATTTCAATCGGTACAACAGCGGCACAACTAGTCAAGTCATTTTTCGACCGGGAAACTTCATCACTAGTGCCGTGAGTTGATTTTAGTGAATTGTCAAAGTGATATTTATATTCAACATTATGTTGAAGTATTTGGATTGATCCTTTTGTATTTTGTTCCTTGCTGAAACCACCGGGAAGAAAATGTTTTCGATATTTACTCCGATATACGCGTTAAAGGATCGTGGTGCTACGGATTCTCAACATATACCTATAGCAGGTTGTGTGATGGATTCTGATAAGCTTCTGGTACCAGGAAAAGTGATAGCTAGTAACAATATAGCTCAGGGTTCACTGACGTTGCCGATAGATCCTGCGAAACTCATTGGAAAACCTGATATTGTACAGGTAAGTTTTGAGGGACTTAGCTCTTGATAGAATGGAATTGATTCATTATTTCTTCGCCGAAATAGGGAGTTTTTCACGAATATTTCATAGGCAATGATCTGTTGAAAGTTGAAACATAATTGCTGAATGTCAATTAGGAAAACTGAGAAATATGTTTTTTGTGGAATAAAGTTGAAGACGTGTGATAACAATTGTTTTTCTCTTAACTTATTCCATTATGAGAATTTCTTTTCGCTGTTCCTCTATATACCGTTCAATTCACTTCACCATATTTTTTTCGTCAAAGAAGCATAAAATTTTTTCACAAGCCTTTTTCTAACATTTTTAATAGTTTCGGACCAACATTATCTGATTCCATTTCAAGAATTAATCATTGAAAAATATAGGAAAATAGAAATGTTATGGAGAATATACATATTCAAAAACACCTCAAAATACTTTTTTTTCTCAAAAGCTTTATAGGTTTTCACTCCCAGTCTCTGAAACAGAAATAATCTTTGCTCCTGACAAATAAATGCAAAGATTCTCGCAGGAGCACTTCATCTTAATTAAATTTTTTTCGATTATTTCTGTTTCAGAGACTGGGAGTGAAAACCTATAAAGTTTTTAAGAAATGCAGAATCCTCCCAGAATATATTTCAATCGATACCTCAAAATACTACTCCACCGGGCGTTTCAAAAGTCTGGAAACGGTTAATTTATTTTGCGCACAGGTGGAAAACCGGAATCCTGATACTAGAGTCTTAAATATGTAGTTCTATTGGAGCAAAACAACAACTGATGTACTCTTTTTACACTTCAGAATTGGAATCAGTAAAAAGTGAAGTGAAGTTTTGTTCAAATTTTTATTTAATAATGAAAAAATATATCAACTGGCCTTATAGGCCTAATAGGAATATTTCAGTTGAACTAATTCAGTATAACACTCTTTTGATTATTTGTCAATCGACTTCAATAGGAACATATTAGTTTTCATGAAATATAATAATAAATAACCTGATTTCAAATAATATAAGTTTTTCGTATCAATTTAGATTTCTGTTGCTGCAAGTACTTTCGGAACTTTGATGCTAGATGAAAAATCCGAAGGAATTTGGTCTGAAAACGTGCATTGGGTCAGAGCTATCCGTTTATCAGACGATTGTCATAACTATAATGTACAGCTGAAATTGAAACCTTCGCAAAGGATACCATGCAGCTCATCATTGAGATCCACGACGCTACCACAGTTGATACTTCAAGTAGTGAGGCCAATCTTGGCAGGGCAAGAGTTGCTTCTATGGTTTTCCGAAGATATATTGGCGATGCTTCAAATGGCGTTTTTAACTCCAGCTAATATACAAGGTGAGATATTTTAATGATTCAATCAATTTCAAGAAGGTTGCGGCGTTGAGAATATTAAGAAAGCTCCGATGTTAAGTGAGATGCTTTATTCAGAGTACGTCCAAACGCATTGAATATTTTTTCGAACGTTTTAATACAGTCGAATTGTGCTTTTAGCAGAAAAGTTTCGGGGTAGCTTTGATTTTCTTCATTTTTTATGTTTTTTGGGTTGCTGAATCCTCATTTGATGTTTGCGAACAAAATTTGGTGACGGAACATAGAAAAAAATACAAAGAAAGAATAAAAATCTCATTCTTGGTCAGTTTTTTGCCATTCAAAATGAAAGTACATAGAATTTTCGACAAATTGTATTACCACAGCTTGTTCTGCGACAACCCGTTCTGACTCAAATTATAGTTTAAAATGATGTATTTTCTTTGACTCAATAAATGAAAAGAAATTAAATTCTATGGTTCCGATGATGCGATCCTCTTGAAGTTTTGCATGAAAATTCAGTATTTCAGTCTCGATTCATACAAAAATTTCATTCGAATCGGATATCTTGTTATGAAAATATAAAGATTCTTCTTTTCAATATTCCAATTTTCTATGGTTCTGTTCACACTATGGTCATACAATTTTGCATGACTCTTATTATGACCATCTTGCATATGGCCGCAACATTTCATTTCGATTGGTTTCGTTTTGTCTGCGATATTGAGGAACAAAAATTTTGAATAGCCATGTTTTATGAAACATAAAATTTTATGAATCGAGACCGATATACAGAATGTTCATGCAAAATTTCAAGAGGATCGCATCATCGAAGCCATAGAATTCAATTTTTTTTCATTTATTGAGTCATGAAAATACCTTTTTTTCAACTATAATTTGAGCCAGAACGGGTTGTCGCAAAACAAGCTGTGGAAGTACAATTTATAGGAAATTTTATGTACTTTCATTCTTTACGGAAAGGTTTTTCACGAAAAGTTGATAGTTTCCGAGTAATAAGCGAAAAACTGACTTAGAATGAGATTTTTATTCTTTTTTTGTATTTTTGTCTATGTTCCGTCACGAAATTTTGTTAGCAAACCTCAGATTCGGATTCAGCACATCAAAAAAACATAAAAAATGGAAGATACATAAATATGCATAGAAAAATCAAAATCTTGATATTCCTTGGATATTTGTCTACATGCTCTTGGGCTTTCAAATCGCACATCATACGAACTACTTTCTTCTGTTCGTTGTGCACAAATTCAAGATAGCATTGTTCCTTCTAGGGCAAAAGGAATACGTCTGCCTGAGATGTGGAGCCATGTACGAGTCTCCAAACCCCTTGAAGCTTCACATCACCCTGTACTGCGGAATACACTCCATTACAAAATTATGGGATAGGTTACACTCCATCCTTTGCAACAATAGCACGACAGAAACTGTAGAGAGTGAAAGGTTCGACTTTAAGCTGGTTCCAGACACTGCACTAACACGCCAGAAGATTGCGATGGACTTGACAACATCAACATCTAAAAGAGACTGCATCAGCAGTATAACGCATCGACCATTCTTGGAAAATTCAGCTTTCAAGCCGTTCAAGAGGAACGAGAATTTGACGAAGGGGGTAGAGATTGAAGATGACAGAAGTATCAGTTGGCCTTTGAATATTGAAAATTTGTCGTCGTCTGGCAATATCAAGGTGAGCTTTACCAACCTACACCAATTTAAACTTGAAGAAAATCGCAAAAAACGTAGCTTATCTTGATTAGAAAATGTTCACTAAAGCTGTTTTCTGAACTATAAAAGGTTTCAAAAACTTGCATCTCGAAAACGGCGCATTTTAGAGGTTGAGTTAATGGAATCTTTTTTCATATTTTTGAATAAGCTATAACATCTTGAAGTTTGCCGCACTTCAACTAACACCTGTATACAATACTCTCATTTTCTAGCTGAATTTTGAGACCTAAGTTGAACTTTTGTGTTTTAATCTTTGAAATTTCATCCAGAAATACTTCAACGTAGAATCAAGATACCCCTTCGAAACTATTTTGTTGCTTTGTTTTCATTTAAATTAAAATTTGATATAGAGGAAACTATGGAGCCAACATTTCAGTTTCAAGAACTATATTCTCAATATTTATTTTAACATCAAAATATGCTTTTAATTTTTTGTAATATATTTTTTTATTTTTTCAGGAGGATGAGGCTCAAATAGAATCGTTGGTCAGTAGTTTAGGAAAGACAAAACAGGGTCATATGTGTGTATATTGTGGAAAATGTTATTCAAGAAAATACGGATTGAAAATCCATATACGAACCCACACCGGATATAAGCCTTTAGAATGTAAATATTGCAAGAGACCATTTGGGGATCCTAGTAATCTGAACAAACACGTGAGACTACATGCAGAAGGAAACACACCATACAGGTAAGAAATAAATTAAAGAATAAATAGCTACCGAAGAAAAAAATAAGTGATATAAAATATTATTTTGAAAACGGTCAAATAAAAAACTTTTCCATCAAGAAAAATGTACCCCACTTCATGTTTTTTTGCGTAAGATCTTCACAAAATTCTTTAAATATCGAACAATATAGTATTAATAGAGAAAAATTTAAACTGGGTACCATATATTAATACGTGTGGAACAAGATCACAGGGGTAATGATATAATATTTGTTGAATGAGTTAGACATTTTTATAAGAGTTTCCTTCTCATTTAAAGAAAATGAGGATTAATTTCCTGAAAAGAAAATTCTATAAATCAAATATTATTTTTTAAAATCTCTTGTATTCATTCAATCCTTTCTTCATACAAATTTTCATGAATCATTTTATTTTTCAGATGTGACCTTTGTGGAAAAGTGTTGGTGAGAAGGAGGGACCTTGAACGTCACTTGAAGTCTAGACATCTACCAGAAACGCATTCCGATTTGAATTTAATTGTTAATAAGAAAAACGAAGAGGACGTAGATGAGGTAGAGCAATTGGCAACATCCAAAGATAATGCGTAAATGTTATGAAGAAATTTTAAATAGTTGTTGAGATAATTAAATATATATTTTTATTAGTTAAATCTACTTGTCTTCTTGTGATGATTTCCCCCAAGTACCTTGTCTATATTATCAGGGAGCTAGTGAACCTTCCGCGAAGTCTGTTTGTCACAAAGCTCCCTTTTTTATGAACAAGCGCAATGCAACTCTGAAGTAGTAGAAAATAACATATCATTCTATCTAGTGTCAACGTCATAGAAATTATACCACTACAAAGCAAAATTTTCTACTTCTGAATAATTTATTTGAGTTAATACAAAATATTTTCTGAATGTAACAGTTCTATCTACGAATGCAAATTATTATGGATATTTCTGAGAAGTGTTTGGTGCGAAAGAAATGCCAGCATCAAGGTGTCCTTTTCTGCTTCTCTGTTCATTTTGTTGTCACACTTTTCAGTTCCTGAAATGAAAATTGAATTTCAATTATTTTCTTTTCTATTTGCATTCGAATGAAGGAGACTGTGTTCTGCTTTCTTGTCTCTTCACTTGGAAACATGTATGCAAATAAGTACGAAAAGAACAAGTCACAATGTCACATGAAGGGTTTTCCAATTACAGGTGTTATTTTGATATTCAAAGAAAAAAGCCATTTTTCAATATAAATGATCGGATGTTTATTTCATTATAAAGAAGAAGTTATGCCGTTAACAGTGGAAAATAACATCAGGCAAATGACCATCACGACCACGCTTACAGGACCATATCCTTTTAATGAAATTTTCCATAACCAAATCGCAAAGTGGCTGCCCTATGTCCTCGATAACCTCACTAATTCCATCTTTGAGGTCTTGAATCGCAAGGTGTTAAATCACAAGATCTCGGTGGCTAATTGTGTTCAAGATTTACGAACCGTCTCTGCCAAATTTTCACCATTTTTATAGTGAATTTTAATAATTTCAATGTGTTCTTGAAGCGTGTATCTTTCCATTTTCATTAATGGCGTAGTTTCTACTTGTCAAATGCAGTGGCGGCTTGTCCTATGAGGCACCAAATAAATTACGGAAATCACAAATAATATCAAGCGAATTAATCCAATATTTTATTAATCAATTTCATCATCCCATTATGTTCTTCAGTCTCAATTTTTTGTACGATACTGCACTCGTCTTCCATAATATCCGAGCTCAATCTCAAGCCGGGTACAGCTACAGACGTCTGTAACATTACACGTTACTGACGTTACGATGAATGCACAAAGATCGGACCGTAACGTTACATGTTACAGCCGTTAAGGTCCAATTTTTGTACATTCATCTCACTTCCTCTTCAAGGCGTAAACGGTGAGGTGAGGCTTGCCTCACGCGCTTCCTTGTCTAGCGCGTTATTCACATCGACGTGACGAGATCATGAACCTCCCCTTCGTTGTTTATCTATTGCGGCTTCTAAGGTGAATTTGAGGCTAGCTTAAGTAACAACTTTTAGAACATTTGAAGCGTTTTATCTCAGAAACGGTGCCTCGTAGGAAAAAAAGTATTGATACATTTTTTGAAGATAATTTTAACATCTACATTTTTGTCTGAATTACTTTTTTGATGAAACTCACCGTTTTGCTGAAAATCGCGAAAAACTCATTTTTCGACCTTTGAACTTGAATAAATTTTTGTCCATCCACGGGAATGATTGGGAACTTTATTATATTATTTATTATTATGTTTTGAACAATTTTACCGATTTTCAGCTTGTTGGGATTTTATGTAACTTCACCCTAATTTTTTGGTCTGGATTGACCGGACTATCTACCCTTGATCCGTGATCGTTTCGTTTCGTTTCATCGGCAAACTGCACATATTCGGGTTAATCGTGAAGCGGAAGATAGTGAAATTTAGCTCTGGTTTGGGTTTATTGGGTTTGTGCAGTACTCGTGATATTGCAGAGTTTTCAATAAAACAGAAACAGTTTTTGAGTCATTCCTATGAGTATAAAATATGTACAATTGAAGAAGTTATACAACCTATTCCAAATCTTGACTATCGGTGCGGTAGGAAAATCGAATCGGAGGTTTCAAAATGAGAGTACTACTGGCCTACTGGCAGTGTAGCTCTAATCAAATTATTTTTTGGCAGTGTTAATAATACATATTGCGATAGGGTTTAGTGAAAAACTGGTTGAAGCGAGTTGAAAAACTTATCTCAGGGCAATTACCACCCAATAAAACGCTATAGAATCATTGGAGCATTAATACCGAAGGATTTTTTCATAATGATAAGTATGCAGCTGACAAAAAAGAGTTTATAAGATTAATATTTTTTTTTAAGTGCCTCATCACTTTATTCTGTCACAAGCCGCCACTGGTCAAATGTCAAAAAATAGCAGCTTCAAACGTGACATCTACCGAAATAGCGTGCTATTCAAAATAACACCTCTTATTGGAAAACCGTTTTATTCAACATAGTTTTTGCAATAGGTAGGTAGAAGAGTTGAAATATTTCAAGTTTTGAAGTAGTTTCTCTCAGAAGGTACCGTTAATTTCTGGCAAAAACCACTCTTGATGAGGAAATAACTATGTACTTCGATGTTACTCTAGAATTGTAGAGTTTAAAATGGAATTTTCATGAATATGACCTGTGCAATTATCGATCAAAATCAAAGGGCTCTTTCGCATTTTATAATACGATTAGTGCAGTAATTTGCGACCATATGCATAATATTTTCAACAGGACGAAAATTCTCCAAGAAAAACTGAATATCGATTCGCAATTCCCCTATCGTCCATATCATCTTGACGACTATATACGGGGGTGTCCCAACCATTTATAACACAATCAATGAATCAGTGGTTTATTGGTCACGGTTTTCACGATGCGTCTGAGCTCGCATTCGGCATAAAACCACGGTGCATTAGAAAAACGATTAGTTTCGCAACCACAGGTGCTGATGGCAAAGTTGATTAGATACGCAAGTGTTTCCCCGTCTACTCTATACAGGGTGCACGCTGCAGCTGCTGATCTCGTATCGTAGTCAATGCGGCGGGGATAATGCTTGCTTCATGATAGAGATCATGCTTTCGGTAGAAGAATTGCGTTATAATCGGTGGGGCGTTATTGTTATCGTATTGTGTGTTAGTGTTTTTACTTGTGATATATCATTGCGTGATGGTGTTCGCAGAGAGAGCTTTTCAAAGCATCATCTCTACATGATATGATATCTACCGATTCATTTATTCATTTATCCAGAATAACATCAGTGGAGTAAAACACAGTGGAACTTCCCTATAACGAAAGCGCTAAATCCGCAAAAAATTCGTTATAAAGAAATTTCGTTATACAGAAAATTTGTTTCTATAGTCGGCAATGTTTATCATTCAAACTTAAGCACTTGCTTTTAGACATTTTCGCACAACTTTTCACACTAACGTAATGGTTAGATTGAAACCAAACAGCCAAGGGTGTATTTAAAACAGTTTCAGAAGGATTTCTCTGCCCGCCGTAATGACTTAGTTTAAGATCGGGATTTATTATGTACGTCCGGAAAAAAATCGAAAAAATCCACCCTTACACCTTCTTACCAATACCCATTCAAAGAGTGATGTTCTTTGAATATTTCGTTCTAGAGAGAATTTACGTTTTATGGGTGTTTTCAACATGGGATTTGGATTCACGGTGCAATGTCTTGTACGAAATTCGTTATACAGACGTTCGTTATAGGGAAGTTCCACTGTATATATTCAACGGCAAAACAACTCGGTCACCTAAATTTTGCTGAAGTTTGTTGTCTAAGAACTGAAGATGACGAAAAGAATGGTCTTTATGATAATCTCAGCATAAAGTCTTGGAATTTCCTAAACTGTTTCACAGGGTTTTGAGAAATTAGGCCACAAATACAAGGTTTCTTTTCACCCTGTATGAATACGCTTGCAAAATTTTTCTAATGTATGTTTTAATTCCAAAGAATTCATCTACAATTCGACGTGGAAGCAATTGAAATCGATAAAAAATTACGAAGATTCTTATAAAACGAACTTCAGCAAACTTTTAGGTGTATTTTCCACAAATTGCTAGGTTCAAACTTCCAAACTTACAGACATTTGGTAATAGGTCGATTACATTGAGATACTTTACAAACTGCTACTGAGCGAATTTAGAAGCGAGTGAATTAGCTTGTGAGATTGTGATGATTGAACACAAAACTGTCTACTCGCTGAGTAGCCAACAATCTAGCGATCCACGTGAGGTTTATTATTGTATCGTTGTCAAGGATCTAAGATAATTGTCAAATACGTATTCAAATTTTAGGACTAGGAACCACCGATTAGATGAGAACATACAGATTGTTTAGTAGCAACTGTGATTACTCACGGCTTGTTTACATATGCCAACAAGCCAAAACTCCAGCGATTTAGCGTGTAAAGTAGCCCAGGTTTCAACTTTAGTCGCAGCTTTTTTACAATCAGATTGTTGGCTTGTGAACACGATTACACTGAGAAAATTTGCAATCAGCTACTAAATTCGCTCAGTAGCAGCTTGTAAAGTATCTCAATGTAATCGGGCCATAAACTGCAGCAAAAATTGACAAAAGTTATCAAATAAATATCTATACATAATGCATGCGAGATAATTTGTGACTCATGTAATAGTCAAATTCCATTCGGGCATCTAATTTTTCCTTTGAAATAAATCAAAAAAACACAATGTAGACTTATGAAATCTTTTTACTCACATCTCTTTTTCCAGATCGCATCTCTTTCATTCTTTCTGATCTTCTAATGAATTTTCGACCTCACGTTTCTCCTCATGTTCATCTGAAGTACCCATCACGTTACTCAGCTCCTTTCGCCTGCTCAATATATCACGAATAATTCCTTGAAATTAAAAAATACTGATAGAAGTAGCCTTACAATGAATTGAAACATCTTACCATTTAGTACATCACCTGTACTGAGAATATCACCTAATTCAATTGTAACTTCTTCTATCAACCATGGTACAAAAGAACCATTTTCTGAAACTATAACTAACGATTGTCACATCAATTGATAAAAAGAGGATCAACAATATCAATTATAGTCTAAGAGCCCGTGAACCCCAGACCTTCGTTATTTTATAAAAGCTGAAAACTTGTCTACGCATGCTCCCAACACAGGTAAGAACGATGGACCATTATGAAGTTTGCGTTACCCTGGCTTTGGCAGGTAAACGATATCAAAGGGGTGTAAAATACTGATCTAAATTCTTCAAATAGTAAAGTGTGATTTTTGGTATTACCTTCAGAATATCATTAAAAATCACGTCATTAATTGCCAGACACAATATAGTGGCAACCCCTTGCCAGACACCCTTAATGTTCATTAAATTATATGTAATTCTACTTACGTTATAGTATAAAAGCTGATTTTTATATATAATAGTTGGGTATTAATTAGATAATGTTTCCTCATTTTTGATAGCGCCAACCCTTTGCCAGACAAGCATGTAGTTTAGCTGCAGGTGTGAGCGCGAGACTGTATATATGAGTGGGTGCGAGTGAGACGGCATGGTTATAATGACTTATGCAAATAATTTTTTTCGGTACAGATTGATATAACTAATCGTTTAAGTGAATCTCATAAACATCTGAAGAAAAGATATTCGATGCTACAACTAAATTCAATTGTTAATAGAATGAATTAAAATTTTCAACAATTTTATTTAGTTGCAGCATGCGTAGACACGTTTTCAGCTTTTATAAAATAACGAAGGTCTGGGATTCACGGGCTTTTGCTCTATTACCTTTATTTTCTTTCAATACTCCTTCTTCATGTAGTTCCTCCAATACTGGTGGTATCAATTGAGACAGGTAATTTTCAAGCATAACAGATGCTCCTCCTTTGTTAGTCCTATGAAGTCGCTCTACGAAATGTTTTTCAAGTAGTTCACCGGCTATTCTCTGTTCTTCCTCTCTCATTTCCAAAAACCGCCTTTGTTGTTCTTTCAGAGCTGCAAGTTCCTCTTCTTCCAGAATTTCTATGAGCGCACTTTCGATGGTTTTACCCACAAGAACTTCTAGGACTGGCTGCATTTCTTCATCAAAATCGAAGAGCTGCAAAAGTATTAAAGTTATTTCGGAGCAACATAAGTGTACAAAATGGACATTCATGCAAATGCGAAAGAAATAAGAACGAAACATCAAGTTTCAGTATTCTACCTTTTTGATGAGTAGACAATGAAACCTAGAGTTCTTGTAAAGGGTTTTCCAATAAGAGGTGTTATTTTGAATAGCCCGCTATTTCGGTAGATGTCACGTTTGAAGCTGTAACTTTTTGACATTTGACAAGTAGAAACTACGCCATTAATAAAAATGAAACGATACACACTTCAAGAACAAATTGAAATTATTAAAATTCACTATAAAAATGGTGAAAATTTGGCAGAGACGGTTAGTAAAACTCGAACAATTTTGGGTCGTCGTGAAGCACCTGGTCCGACCGCAATAAAGAAATTGGTGGAAAAATTCGAGCTGTTGGGAGAAGTTAGTGATGTGAAGAATAAAACCCGTGCATGTCGCCGAGAATATTGCTGCTGTAGCCGAAAGTGTTGAAGAAAGTTTTATCCATTCCTCTTCGTTATTTGGAATTAGGCATTCCACAAACGTCATTAAACCGTATTTTGTATGAAGATTTTGGTCTTAAGGCTTATAAAGTTCAGTTAACACAAGAACTCAAGCCCGCCGATCATCAACAACGTCGTGTCTTTGCTGATTGTGTTATATCTCGAAGAGGTGATCACAATTGGCCATCCAGATTTAACACCTTACGACTTCGTCCTTTTGGGCCGCGTGAAAGAGAAGGTCTACGCCAATAGCCCAGCGTCTATTCAAAACCTCAAAGATGGAATTCGTAAGGGTGTCGAGGACATAGGGCAGCCAGCGACTTGGTTATGGAAAATTATATTAAAAGGATATATTATTTTCAACTATTAACGGCATAGCTTCTTCTTCCTTTCAATGAAATAAACATCCGATCATTTATATTGAAAAATGACATTTTTCTTTGAATGTCAAAATAACACATCTTGTTGGAAAACCATTTACTACGGGAGCCAGGGCATTGTGATGTTGAAGGAAATGAAAAAGCCGAAGAACTTGCAGAAAGTGCATCAAGGTTAACACCTGCTGGAGCTGAGCCTTTCTGTGAGCTTGGAAAAGAGCTGAACAAGAAATTGATTTGAAAGTGTCCAGAGATGACTGGCCTAAGAACAATTCATATGGGGAAACCGGTCCTGGACATCCAAAAAGTAACGACCAAGGCTTCTGGGGAGGTTTTCGGTTTTATCAATACAATTGACGATTTCCTTGGTTTTCCATGAATGAGTAGGATAGAGAACAAAAGATCTACATAGTCGCAGTTCTCGAAAGGCTGTCCTTGCCATAACGACCCCAGTTCAAATAATAAAGATCAGTGTGACATCAGTAGTGAACTGAGCTAAACTCAATTGAATGTAAAAACAGGTATTATAAAAACACATAGGGCGTTTTTGATTTCATCTACACCCGAAATTAGAAATAATGAAATTGCCTTCATTAAAGAGTTTCTACTAGATAATCAATACCCACCAAATTTTATAGAAAGAACAATTTCAAAAATAGAACGAAAAATATCTAATCAAAATTCTAATGATGATCAGGTACAAACAGAAAACCGTCAAAAACAACCAAATTTGTTGAACGTGATTCCTTATATTCCTGGCCTTTCAGAAACAATAACAAGAATTGGTTCCAAATTCAACATAAGAACTGTTTTCAAAACACAAAATGATTTGAGATCCATTCTAACCAGAACGAAACCAATGAATGAGACACAAAAATAAAAAAATTGTGTCTACAATATTCCCTGTATATGTGGAAAATCTTATACAGGAGAGACATCAAGGCCTTTAGAGATAAGAAAACGGGAACATAAAAGTAACATCCAAAATAGAGACATTACAAATCGCTGATCATGTATGTTCAATTAGCGGAGATCATATGATGAACTGGAACAACACAAAAATCCTAATGATGGAACCTGATAATTATAAAAGGAAAATTAAAGAATCCACATGTTTTTTGTTAGATGAAGTAGATAATTTGGCCAATTGTTCTGTTGAAATAGATCATATTTGGATTGATTTATTGAAGAAAGAAATGACATCAGGAAATTTCAAAATCAAATGAATCAACATCTCTATCCGATGAAAACTTCCAATTTCCTTTTTCAGTTTTACTGTTAGGCAACAATTGTTTCAAATCCAATTAGCTCCTGACAAATAAGTGCAAAAAAAAATTTCGCAGGAGCACTTCATCTTAATTAAAATTATTAAATCATTTCTGTTTCAGTGACTGGGAGTGAAAACCTATAATAAAGTTCTTTAAAAATAAACTCAAACTGTGTAGTCAATTTCTGAATAGTTTCTGTTCTAATTGATAGGGAAGATTACAAGAAACAGCAAAGGCTCCGAACGGAACCTTGGGGAGCACCAAGTTCAATGTCAAACTTCTGAGCGGTGCTGTCCATTTTCACAAGAATTTAAAGGTGAATGGGAAATAAACCACTGAGAACCACCTCAGTTGTAAATGATAGCTTGGTGTGAAGAAAATTATCATGATTATAGGTTGTTTTCATAGGAAAATACTCACATCTCCGGGTATTATTTGTGTCTCCTCATCATGAGCTTTGGTTGAGACTTGTTTTGGACCTATCAATCCATCCAATAGTTCTATGTCAGTTTGGACGGTACTATCTATGATTGGTGGTTTGAGTAGAATAGCTTGGAGGTAGTTCTCGGTTTGAATTTCTGTGGTTACCAGTGTAACATTTTTGGTTCTTTGTTCTATGGCTTCAGTTTTCTTACTTGATTGCATTCGGGCTTTCTTTCTTGCTATGGCTCTTCTTTTTGCCATTTCTTCTCTGGTTTTTTGAGCTTGGACCTCTTCCTATTGAGTGAATATGATCATCAAAATTAACCCTCAATTGCAATGGCAAATTGGAGTTCTTACTTAGATACTTATAGTTTCTATTGAGACACTTTT
Organism: Propylea japonica; assembly: GCA_013421045.1. Lineage (NCBI taxonomy): Eukaryota > Metazoa > Arthropoda > Insecta > Coleoptera > Coccinellidae > Propylea > Propylea japonica. The sequence continues at coordinate 32,196,984 of CM024240.1, forward strand.
CAGAGTAACACGATTTTGAAGAAAATGTCCAATCAAGAAATCATTTTTAAAGGGAGGAGAGTTTTTGTGTTATTGAATTAAACACAAGTTTCTTTAATGCGCCAGATTTTTATTGAAATTAATGGAACATATAGTCCGTTTACGAAAGTTTGAGCGCATAGTAGGCGTTTGTTTATTTAGCTGAAGTTGGCAGTATTTGCTGTCATAACGTAAAATAAAGTCAACGTTGCCGAATGTACCCGGCCTCGTCCGACGAGCTTGCGAGTTATCAGAGAACTCTATGCAATATTGACAACATTGCGTATCAATCTGACAAGAAAATAAACAACATAACCAAAAATTTTAAATTGTTGATTGAAGTTTCTTGGGTTTTTTAGCACTAAGTCTTACCAGTAAATAGTCATTTACTTTTAATAAAATATATTGACTCCGACATATGTTTCGGCCTTATTATGGCCTTTTTCAAGGATAGTACAACCATCAATAATTCCTGTAAAATTACAAATAATGAACATCACAATAAATCAATTTAAAATTTTCCTACACTTACTATTTTCGTCAAAATATTACATTTTCAGTTAAAAATATAAAACACAATTACACATTTTCACAGATATGACACAAACAAACATTGGTAAAGTTATGAACGTCAAATTTAATTTTTCAAACTCAAGACGAATAAATATTACGACATCTGTATGGATTGATAAGAGTGTAAATTGTTAAATTTTAGATAACTATTTTATTCATGTTTATACTCATTGTTGATTTTGTAGATGGAGTTACTTGAGGGATTTTATTTGAAGTTGTTATATTTTCTTTTATTTTATTAAATTGTAATATATTTGGGCTAAATTCTTGGTGTCCGTTTTGTCGTTCATAGCCTCTTTATTCTTCTTTATATGAATCATCTCCAATATATTTCGGGTTTTACCATTTTTTTCTTTTTCTAAGATGGAAAAATTATCGAAATCCATTTTATGCTTTTCGGTTTGTTCGTGTTTTTTCAATGCAGTGATGTTTTTACAATATTTATGGCCATTTATTCGTTCCTTTATGTACTGTGATGTTTGTCCAATATATACCTTAGGGCAATCTAAACAATTTATTTGGTATACGCAATTGGATATTTTTGTTTTTGGGATTTTTGATTTCAATTTTGAGTTTAAGAAGGTTAAGTTATTTATATTTTTATATGCCAAATGTATTCCATGCTGTTTAAGTGATTTATTCAACGTTTCTGATAAGCCCTGTATATACGGCACAGATACGTATTTGGGTGGTTCAGCCTCAATTTTTTTATTATTTGTTTGTTTTTCTGAGTTATATAGCATAAAAATTTTGTTTTTGAATATTTTGTTTATCATTTTTAGAGGATAATTGTTTTGAAGAAGTATATTCTTTGCCTTTGTTATTGTTTGTTTCCTGAATTCCGGACTTGTAAGTTTAAGAGCTCGGTCAGCGATTCCTGATATGACACCTTTTTTATGTGTTATTGGGACTGTAGCTTCAAAATTTAAGTAGCGGCCACTCCAAGTAGGTTTTGTATACCATATTGTTTTTATTCCTGTGTTTTTTCTTACAAGTGTTAGATCCAGAAAATTTATTTCATTTTGTTTTTCTAACTCACAGGTGAAATTCAATTTGGGATGGTAGTTATTGAATTTATTTATAATGTCTTGTATTTTATCTTCAGGTGCTGCTGTGAGACAGTCGTCTACAAAACGTTTGAAAAATGGCACTTTGTATGTTAACTCTTCTATGACAGTTTCCTCTAAATCTTCCATTATAAGTTGTGCTATCACAGCTGAAATTGGAACTCCATACCACATCCATTTATTTGAGTGAAAAATTCGTTTTTGAATTGGAAATACGAACATGAGAAGCATAGTTCGATAGCTTTTATAATCTCCGTTTTTGGTAGGTCTGTATGTTCCTTTATTTTTTCCCATTTTTTAATAACTATATATATATAGTTATTAAAAAATGGGAAAAAATAAAGGAACATACAGACCTACCAAAAACGGAGTTTATAAAAGCTATCGAACTATGCTTCTCATGTTCGTATTTCCAATTCAAAAACGAATTTTTCACTCAAATAAATGGATGTGGTATGGGAGTTCCAATTTCAGCTGTGATAGCACAACTTATAATGGAAGATTTAGAGGAAACTGTCATAGAAGAGTTAACATACAAAGTGCCATTTTTCAAACGTTTTGTAGACGACTGTCTCACAGCAGCACCTGAAGATAAAATACAAGACATTATAAATAAATTCAATAACTACCATCCCAAATTGAATTTCACCTGTGAGTTAGAAAAACAAAATGAAATAAATTTTCTGGATCTAACACTTGTAAGAAAAAACACAGGAATAAAAACAATATGGTATACAAAACCTACTTGGAGTGGCCGCTACTTAAATTTTGAAGCTACAGTCCCAATAACACATAAAAAAGGTGTCATATCAGGAATCGCTGACCGAGCTCTTAAACTTACAAGTCCGGAATTCAGGAAACAAACAATAACAAAGGCAAAGAATATACTTCTTCAAAACAATTATCCTCTAAAAATGATAAACAAAATATTCAAAAACAAAATTTTTATGCTATATAACTCAGAAAAACAAACAAATAATAAAAAAATTGAGGCTGAACCACCCAAATACGTATCTGTGCCGTATATACAGGGCTTATCAGAAACGTTGAATAAATCACTTAAACAGCATGGAATACATTTGGCATATAAAAATATAAATAACTTAACCTTCTTAAACTCAAAATTGAAATCAAAAATCCCAAAAACAAAAATATCCAATTGCGTATACCAAATAAATTGTTTAGATTGCCCTAAGGTATATATTGGACAAACATCACAGTACATAAAGGAACGAATAAATGGCCATAAATATTGTAAAAACATCACTGCATTGAAAAAACACGAACAAACCGAAAAGCAAAAAATGGATTTCGATAATTTTTCCATCTTAGAAAAAGAAAAAAATGGTAAAACCCGAAATATATTGGAGATGATTCATATAAAGAAGAATAAAGAGGCTATGAACGACAAAACGGACACCAAGAATTTAGCCCAAATATATTACAATTTAATAAAATAAAAGAAAATATAACAACTTCAAATAAAATCCCTCAAGTAACTCCATCTACAAAATCAACAATGAGTATAAACATGAATAAAATAGTTATCTAAAATTTAACAATTTACACTCTTATCAATCCATACAGATGTCGTAATATTTATTCGTCTTGAGTTTGAAAAATTAAATTTGACGTTCATAACTTTACCAATGTTTGTTTGTGTCATATCTGTGAAAATGTGTAATTGTGTTTTATATTTTTAACTGAAAATGTAATATTTTGACGAAAATAGTAAGTGTAGGAAAATTTTAAATTGATTTATTGTGATGTTCAATGTTCATTATTTGTAATTTTACAGGAATTATTGATGGTTGTACTATCCTTGAAAAAGGCCATAATAAGGCCGAAACATATGTCGGAATCAATATATTTTATTAAAAGTAAATGACTATTTACTGGTAAGACTTAGTGCTAAAAAACCCAAGAAACTTCAATCAACAATTTATAAATTAAATAGCACAAGAAAACTAAACAACAAAAAAAACAAAAATTTTAATATACACAGTGGAACATGCCAAATTGTCATGGCCAACCGACTGCTCAACCTTTCGTGAACGGACTATATGATTATTGGAAAATGTAAGTTGGCTGAACAGTTCTCTGTATCACTGAATTGAAAGACAATAATGAATTAATCCATGATAAAAGAGTGGGTATCAACAAAAACTAATGAAATAAAGAAATGAAATCTGTAAGAATCTTATATATTCTCTCAGGATGTTGCTCTACAATGAATGGATTTGCTTACTAGAAAAAATATCAAGCTTTAAATACAAATCAGCCATTATTTCGATATGAAGGCAATCTCAGAAAAATTTCTGATATCAGCAACAGCACTGTTATTCGAATGACCATGGCACAAATTTATATAATCCCCACACTTATATGCTTTGAATTGCTCGTGAAATGTGTGATTATATCTACATTCAATATTTCTTTCGTGACATGCAGCTTCGTTTCAATGTGAAAAATATTATAGTTTCATGCATCATGCATCTATTGACCCTAGTGAGAAAAAAACACTCTATTTTCAAGCTTATGATTGGTTTATTTATTACACGCCAACATTTTACCTTATTGTTATTTGTAATTTTTGAACCCGAAATGGTCGCAAATTTATTCATGAACAATCCAGAGGGTTCAGTAATACATCCAGGAGACCAAGGGTACAATAAACATCGAAAAACAAGAGCTAAAAATGACTAGGAATATTTTCACTGTAGCTTGATTGTCAATTACCTAGTCACTTAGGGGCCCAATGTGATTAAACGTTCCTAAGCAGTATTATTTTTTGAATATTTCTCAAATTTTATGTTTAATTGATTAGATTTTTCGTTTTCAGACAACTTTCAAAATTGTAAAGCTCGTAGAATTGCTGTTTGTAGCAATCAACTCCTGACCTAATGTAACTGTCAGGTTAGCTAAAGCGTACGATTTTTGAGAAAACTAGGAGGATGTTCGTGGTTATGTGGAAGCATGACTATTGGCAATATGCTTTTACATACCTGAGACAGGAGTTTAGCATATGCAAAGTATGGATTCCACTTAGGCTGCTCAGTAAAATGAAAGAAACATGTATTAACCGATTGGAAACTAAAATCTAAAATTCTATTCAGTTCTTTCACGCTTAGTGTGCCTACTTGGTGAAAGTGAAGCAAAACTTTCCTGGTTAGTAGTACAAATATCTACAGAGAAGTGATAATATTTGTGTTTGTAACTCACCAACTCGTTCTTTTGTGATTGTATCACTGGGCTTCTTTCCTTATTGTTCTGTTTTTCAGGAGAAAAAGTTCCTGCATTTCTCCTGAAATTAAATTTCAGTAGACGAATTCTGAATAATGTTTGTATGTATGTAATGTTTTGTTATGAATATAAAGGGTTTTATAATAAGAGATGTTATTTTGATATTCCAAGAAAAAAGCCATTTTTCAATATAAATGATCGGATGTTTATTTCATTATAAAGGAGAAGCTATGCCGTTAATAGTGGAAAATAACATCAGGCAAATGACCACCACGACCACGCTTACAGGACCATATCCTTTTTATGAAAATTTCCATAACCAAATCGCAAAGCGGCTGCCCTATGTCCTCGATAGCCTCACGAATTCCATCTTTGAGGTCTTGAATCGACGTTGAGTTATTGGCGTAGACCTTCTCTTCCACGTGGCCCCAAAGGAAGAAGTCGTAAGGTGTTAAATCACAAGATCTCGGTGGCCAATGGTGATCACCTCTTCGAGAGATAACACGGTCCGGAAACATTTCCCGCAAAAGATCAATAAGTAAGAAAGTAAACGTTGTTTAGATCAAAAAAATCATTAATCATCTCTCGAAAGCGCAATCCATTCACCGTAACTATTGCTGCAGCCTCATTTTCGAACAAAAAAGGTCCAATGACTCCGCCGGACCATAAACCGCACCAAACAGTTACACGTTGAGGATAGAGATGCGACAATTTTGCTTGTTGACGAAGCCACCGAGGTGGCGGATCATTTTCATGCATTTCAACAACCCAATCAGCAAAGACGCGACGTTTTTGATGATCGGCCGGCTTGAGCTCTTGTGTTAGCTGAACTTTATAAGCCTTAAGACCCAAATCTTTATGCAAAATATGGTGTAAACACGTTTGTGGAATGCCTAATTCCAAAGAACGACGAGGAATGGACAAACCTGGGTTTTTCAACACTTTCGGCTACAGCAGCAATATTCACGGCTGTTCTGGAGCGACGTGCACGGGTTTTATTCTTCACATCACTAACTTGTCCCAACAGCTCGAATTTTTCCACCAATTTCTTTATTGCGGTCCGACAATGTGCTTCACGACGACCCAAAAATGTTCGAGTTTTACGAACCGTCTCTGCCAAATTTTCACCATTTTTATAGTGAGTTTTAATAATTTCAATGCGTTCTTGAAGCGTGTATCGTTCCTTTTTTATTAATGGCGTAATTTCTACTTGTCAAATGTAAAAAAATTATAGCTTCAAACGTGACATTTACCGAAATAGCGGGTTATTCAAAATAACACTCTTATTGGAAAACCCTTTATCAAGATTTTTTTCATCCAAATTATTTTTTCGAGAAGAAATTGTATTTGTATCTGGTGATTTATAAAAAAATTGGTTTTGCTACGATGGCGTCACTATTAGAATGCCAGAAAAAAGATGGCATTTCCCTAATAGAGTTGCGCTGGTCACACAAATGAATTGGAGACAAAGCCAAAAAGCAATATTAACAAGATAGGTATCATTTACAAAGTTGACTTGACGTTTTTAATTCCTATAATGAAAAATGAAATTGACTCAATTTTTGGATTGAAAAATTTTAGATCGGCTACTTAGAATCTCACCATTCGCTCTAATAAACATTATCTATACCAGTGACACATAGATTCAAATTATAAGTTGACGATTCGCACCTTTGAATATTACCAGTATTTATTTTGATATACTTACTTTCTTCTATGTTTTTGGCCGTCTGTAGTATCTTTCTCCTCAGTAGTATAAGGCACTCCTGCTGCAATGGCTGCAGCTTCACATCTAGATCTATGTACATTTTGAGGAGGTGATCTACTCAAAACCATCGGTTTGCTCACAAACGCATAAAGTTGCCTTTTAATTGGTATATTCTTCTTGTTCTCTTCTTCTTCTGCTCTAGAAGTTTTGTTTGAAGGAGGAGAAACCTCTGGAGCTTCAAGGAACTGCCCTTTCTTCACAGTTGTTATGAATGGTTTCTTACAATTGTAGGCATCATTTCTTCGTCTTTCTGTTTGTAGTTTCTTGAGTTTCGCATCTAAATTCTTCGTGAAGTCATCCTGATTTTTTAATTTAGCTACATTGTTTAGATTTCCGTGCGAAGCACTAAGCTTGCGGAAGTTTGTGTTGTTGGAGGAAAGTTTTTGAGGTACATAGAGTTGTCCGTTGGATTTTGCTAAATGTTTCTGTTGGTTCACCTGTTGGCTTCCCAGGTCGACTCTTCTTGTTGGGTATACAATACCATTGGGCTTTCTCTTGAGGTTTTCTGAACCAAAAGGTTTAAATATTCTTTCTCCTAACACAGTCATTGGAAGGTTATCGGTATTTATCACTTTGAAGGGAATGTCTTCATCTCCTTCTTCACGAAGAGATGTTTGTAGAGGTAAGGCCACTTCTGTCATTTTGATTAAGGTTCAGATACCGTATAGATACATGTTTGTACATATTGTTGATTTGAGTGTTTTGTATGATCTGAAAATGAAAACATTTTTGTATAATTATATATAATTACACGAACTCTGAGAATGATAGTATCTGTTTGTATATTATTGGAACCGACCTATTATAACAATTCGGTTAAGTAACTTGAATATATCATCAATCACAAAAAACCCATTTGAATTTGGAAAATTACTGCGAAGCAATGGAAATAATGATGATAATGGTATACTTTTCCTACCAGATATACAAAATGATTAATCAATTACCCTATGTTTCTGTCAAACAAACATATTTGATGAGGTGATAACTAAAATGTATCGAATCTTAATCATTACATTCTTAAGTTGCATTTAAGAGATTTCCACAAAATTTGCTTTCGTAAAGTTAATGAGCATCTAAATATAGAAGTGAAACCTGATAAGAATGAGACGACTATCGCCTCAAAATTCTAAACTTTTGGGTTTAACTGCATTCAGCTGTTCTCCTTGGAACATGCGCGCTTTTCGAAAGATCATAATGACATAAAAAAAAGTTGATATTGTGTTATAAAATATTATTACGCTTATCAACGTATGTTCGGCACATCGACAGGCTGCCTGCTTTGACGATCGTTCGTTATAAATAAGAATAAATAACCTGGCAGGGAAATTTGCCCTAGTTTTATAAATATATGTGGTCAGAATAGTGAATTCGACGATTGAAAATCGATGCCCTATAGCAATTATCTTGTCCATCTATATGAATAATGAATGTATTCGTCAGAACGTCGGAAAAACATTCGAAGATGTCAAGTCTGTTCCGTTATTCAATTTTCCATTCGATACTGAGTTTATCCGATGGAAAATTTGATAGTAAACGCACTAATCAGTATGTTATGTTATTAGTTCAATCGAACTAATGACAATACAGGGGTGTTCGACAGCAGTATCACGATTTGTTATTATGATAAAAAATTCCTATAAAGATTATACATATGTAAGTACCTATATTTCCCGAGTACTCGTAAACTAAACGTTTCTCAGATTTCAGCAATCTAAATTAAAAATGGAAGATAATAAATATTCAAAAAACAATATTTTAATAGTTATTGATCTATATTTCGCATTTTCCGTCGATCTCAAAATAAAAGCTCAGTTTAATGTATACGAAATCGGTCATTAATGGTCCATTTTATTGCGTGATTTCTTCTATTTTAATGTGTAATTATAATTGGCAAATGAACATAAAGTATTCAGAAGCAATCCGAGAAATATGTTATATCTTTACTTAAATATAGAAATTGTTATAATGTCGAAGGTTGGCGGAAATATCTTGTAATCAACCCGTTCATCAATCTACCGATTAATGTTCTCTAGGATTGTACCTAACAGAAACATTAGTTTGTTCTCGAAATATCTTAATTTTAATGATCGTTTTCCCAATATGGCCGTTAAAGCTCCTGACTTCAGATCAGGGTTTCCTACAGTTATTTTCTTGAAAAAATAAATGAACACAAATGAAGGAAACAATCTACGAGTAGCAAATAACACGGTATAAGTACGTCAACCAGACTTTCTCATAAACAATTAAAAAATCTCTACATCGAAAATCGGAACTCAAAATTAATGGGATGAGAAATTGTGGAGAATCATGGTAGTTTAATTATACCAGAAAGATATCCACTGGCCTCAAGAGTTCACGTTTTGCATGATATACAAATAAAATGAGCCTTAACCTTCATCCTTCAGTAGTTAATTGATTGTTGGATCTATCATTTGCTGACTGACGCACGTTGTTTGCTTTTGAAGTTTTTAATTGCACATTGAAAAGTTACCCAAGTTACTCTAGAAATAAAAATGAAGAATGGAGTACTGTGATGGACAGCAGAATAAGCAGACAAGTACATATATGTAGAGCGTAGTGCGGTATCCTTGGAGATATAATGGGGAAATTAAAGACTTTTGATGCTGAAAAGCATTCACTGTGATTTGTTTTCACATTTAGAAAAAATGTGATAAACTTCAAGTAACGGATCACAAAGTATTGGGGGATAATGTCGACTAAAAATTAAATAAGTATAAAACAAGCACTTGAACTCTTACTACATAGTTCAATAAAAATTCAAGAAAAGCTCTGAGCTTTTGAACACTCGTTCATTGGTGGAGCAATGAGGCTATTTCCTCAAAATTTGTATAGTTGTATAGGACTTGTCATTAATACTCAATAATATGAACGTAAACTCTCAGCACGATGGGAATTATATTCTGGAAATTATTAGAAAAATTAGATATACAGTGGAACTTCCCTATAACGAAAGCGCTAAATCCACAAAAAAATTTCGTTCTGAAGAAATTTCGTTATACAGAAAATTTGTTTCTATAGTCGGCAATGTAGTGGTCGACTGATAAATTTAAGTTTATTATTCAAACTTGAGCACTTGCTTTTAGACATTTTCGCACAACTTTTCACACTAGCGTAATGGTTAGATTGAAATCAAACAGCCAGGGGTGTATTTAAAACTGTTTCAGAAGGATCTCTCTGCCCGCCGTAATGATTTAGTTTAAAGTCGAGATTTATTAAATTTTCGGAAAAAACCCACTCTTATACCTTTTTACCAATACCCATTCAAAGAGTGATGTTCTTTGAATATTTCGTTATACAAAGAATTTACTTCGTTTTTAGAGGGTGTTTTCATGGAATTTGGATTCAAGGTGCAATGTCTTGTACGAAAATCGTTATACAGAAAAATTCGTTATACAGGAGTTCGTTATAGGGAGTTCCACTTTATATGTAAAAAATCGATAACTTAAATTATCAAAATTCTACGGTTCTCATTTCACAATCCTTTCGAAAATTTGCATGATCATTCACTTCACCAATATACATCCTCAAACTTAAATCGAAAGTTATTTCATGGGAATATTAAAAATTTTTCTCGATATTACGATTACCTTTTCTATGGTTTCATTAACGCAACTACCACAAATTTTTGTGTACTGCTTTTGATTAGCATGAAAATTTCATTCATTATAAGAATCGTCTCCTCCAAATTAATTGAATTCATTAATGAGCTGAATGGGATAAATGGTTTTCACAATTTTGTGAGCTGATTTATAGTTTTTGTTTAAGTTTTTCACTTAAAGGCTTAACTTTCTTCCATTTACTTGTCATTCTCTATTTTTAAGGAGCGTAAAACTGCCTCTTCGATTTATTTTATCTTGTGAGTTTTGCTTGGCCCATTTTTCCTTTCTATCTAATATATTTTTTTCGTAAGTAATATCATAAGGGCATCTAATTTTTCCGAAAAGTTTCACAGGAAAAATTAGATGCCCGAATGGTATTTGACAAGACTATTTCCTGAGTGACAACAGCTGTCAAGTTTTGCCGCGGGTAAACGCGAATAAACTGCTGACAGGTCCTGCCAAACAGTTTTTCCACCTAGAAACCATTTGTAATTCAAAATTGCGCGTTTCTGATTGGTGCAAATTACGACGAGTTAAATAGTCACTGAAAGAAACTGTTAGTTTCACCAAAGAAAAAGTGAAATCGAAAAAAATTGGTTGTTCAAGCCGCTCACGAACTGATAGAAGATATAGCAAAATGGTACTATTTTTATAAGGAACGTGGATATGTCCCAAATCAACTTAATTGGTCCCAGAATCGATGCCAAAGCAGTTTTTACAACCTTTAAATTTCATCTTTCAAATACTGGTCGTAAGAACTTAAATTAAAGGTTGAAAGTGCAGCAGACAAACCTCTTTTCGGATGTTGCTTCATGATGAAAACTTCTTTCTTGAAATTCTCACTAATCCATAGTTGAAAAAGTTCTGTATTTCACAAGCTAAGGGCAGTTTCCACCACTTCACACTTTTCGAATAATCTACAATACAAACAAATCGACCGCAAGACTTTGCTGACCACTGACCACCGGCCAGTGGCGTTTCTCTGCCCCATTTAGAAAAATATCGCGCATGTCCCCTGTTTTTAGGAAAATTCTGTTGCTGTCTTATGTGCCACCTTACTGTTTTATTTGATCTTTGGGAACCCCAATAGGGTGCTGACTTCACCCACTTGACCCTTGATCACCCTATTTCTAGAACGTTGGACGCTTTTTTGGCCTCTTGTGGACTTTGAGAGCTCACCTTATCGATTTCCTTGAAATAATACGTCGTTTTCAATGTTAATTAATACTGTAGACGCTTTTATTCATTTCTTATCGGAATATTTATCGCATTTTCTTTGGGTTCCAAGGTCAGAATCGATAGACATGCAAGAGGTTTAGATCTTATCTAGGATAGGATTCATAACACATAATTTTCTTCGGCATAACATCAATTTGGGTAACAACATTGACATTGAATTTGAGAACATGTTCGGTTGTAGTAGAGGCTGAAATAGGTTTTTATCGTTGAATGAACTGAGGAAAGTGAATTCTCGTGAGTAATATTGTTAGGCATCTAGTTTCTCCGAAAAAATTCAAAAAACACGTTGCTGAGAAATATTTTAACAAGAAGCATGAAGGCTGGTTTTGCCCAAATGGCTTAAACTTTTGAATTTTGAGCCGAAAATGGTCTCAAACAATAAGGTTCGACTTCCTCATGACGAATCCGTGGTCAAATTCAATTTTGTCCGTGGGGCCGTCCGTTAGCACGATAACGGAACGAATCCTAGAGATTTTCAGGGTGAGTTGGGTTCCCAAATGCCGTGGTTAAGTTCATTAACCAGCTAAATCATACAGGGTGTTCCATAAAATATGGTCATTCAAAATTTTTCTTCAATATCTAAGACAAAACGTATCCAATCGAAATAAACTTTTGTGGCATCATGCAAAATGCTCAAAATAAGCCTCAAGCAAAATTTTGTAGCCATAGTGTAAACAGGACCATAGAAAATTCAATTGGAATATTGAAAAGAAGAACCTTTATATATGGACAACAAGATATCCGATTAGAGTGATATTTATTTTGTAAATAAAAATGGATATACTGAATGTTCGCTCAAAATTTCAAGTGAATGGCATCATCTGAACCATAGAATTTAATTTTTTTAATTATTGATTTTTTTATATGAAATTTTGCGAATAATTTTCAGAATATAATTCCGACCCTACTATAATAAAATTCTGAGTTCATATATTTAGCATGAATCTCAAGTCCCATACAAAATTTTGAGATAATAGCATTATTGCTCCACCAATGAACGAGCGCTCAAAAGCACCTGCTCAGGGCTTTTCTAAATTTTTTCATCTCGTAACCATTTTTATTCAAATTTCGCGTTTCTGATTGGTAGAAATCAAGACGAGGGAAATAGTCAGTTCAATAAAAAGTTAGTTTCAAATATTCTTTGGAGTTCCATAAATGCCTCTCAATGTCTAGTTGCGAATGCGGAGAAACAGAGGAGACAATTGAACATCTGATAAATAATTGTTCCATATTTAAATTTCAGGGTGATATACATGAAACTACCAAGTCGTTTTTGAATTGGGTGATAATTTTAAATCGATTTGATAGAGTGTCAATAATTTTATTTTTCTTCTCCTTTTTTCTGCTTCGATTTTTCAGTTTCAGATTCAGAATTCCGAAGGCATCTTGGAGAGGGTTATTTTTTGGACTCAATAAAGAAGAAATCCCTCATTATTCAAATAGTTTTTAAGTTTTATTTTTGTTAGAGGTTAGGGTTTTATCTACTGAGGTTTTTTCCTGAGATCTGGTTTCATACGAAAAAATAGTAATTAGTAATTCCATTTCATAGAATATCAGCCACTCAGATGAGCATTAATCACGAAGCAATATTAATATATAACGAAATACCCGAAACTTTCAAGAATATCGCAAAGTTAAGACTGAAAAAAGAATTGGTAAAAATTTTAATGATGAAAGCATATTATTCAATGGAGGATTTCTGGCAGGAATGGCAGAATAAACCCAGTAATTTTGTTTTATAAATGTGACGTTGTATATGTATTTATATGTTCATGTCTGAGTTTTTAACTTATTGATATAAGTGTTTATCAAGTGTGAAATATGTTTTATTTATTGTATTTTTAAGTGAATGTGAGATTGTCAATTGTAAGCAGAGATTTTATTTATTTATTCATTTAGGAATAAGAATACAAACAGGTATTTCAACCCAACACAGTACTCATAAATTGACATTTAAAACATACAGTCCTGTAGGCTAAACCTAAGTATAGTGTAGTTACATAAAAAAAAGAATCAATTACAAACATAGAGATAGAATCTATCTCTATGATTACAAACAAAGAAGTATAGAAGAAACAATGAAATGATATTGAAGGGATGTTACAATATTACAATGAAAAATTGATCTTCAATTTTTTTTTGAATTGTGCGAAGGAGACATTGAAGGGATCTAAACTAAAGGGGCTTGAATTGAATGATTTCATGATTCTGCATATTGGTGAATTTTGGGTGACATTTAATCTTCGAAAGATATATTTATTGCTTTTATATTTATACACAAACAAATTAATACTGACAACCCATGTAATCATGTTGATGGGAAGGTTATTCATAAGTGTTTATACTTAGTGAATAGAGATTATTATTATTATTATTAGTATGGTACCCCGTTTTTGCACTAACCTCAGTTATTCAGTTTTTGTTTTATGTATTGTATTATTTTAGCTCCTGATTTCAAAAGAATATATAATGTCTAAATGATGATTTCATTGATTGAGAATGAAAACACTTTAGATATTTTTTCGCGTGCTTTGCTCTTAGGGGGATAACGCACAATAGTTTCGCCCAGATGCCGGTTATTTTCGATTCTGAGTTGGACAGAATTTACTGAGAAGAAAGAAATTATACGATACGACGTTTCGCAATTGTGTACTGTTTTTTTAAGTAATATGTTATTTTGCAAAAATTTCAAATTAGATGAGGCAAGAATGTCATGTTTCAAACTAGATCAAACCTCCTTTATGCGAATAAATCATTACGATTGCATTTATCACACATCAAATAATCGAAAAGGAATCCTTACTATTTGCACAGAGCATGATCTCGCTCCTATTAAAACTCTAAGATAAGATAAAAAGATAATTAAAGTGATAGCATCATCGCTGCCATTTCCTTAGGATGTTAGTGCATACCGATGCCACATTTTCCATTGATAGTTTCCAAACGCTACTTAAACTAAGTCATCTCAATTGAATTATCTCGTTATAAACTCAACTTAATGCTCATTTGAAGCGGCACTTTTAGGTTAGTGCTCGACAAGAATGAGTCTGTTGAAACATTTTCGCACTTCTAAAGCTAAGGTAGAAGTATATGGGGATCAGGAACCTCAGGTTGGTTTTAAGCTGGCTTATGATACGGTTACGGGAGAAATGACAGTGAAAGTGTTGGGTGCTAAACAGTTGCCGACTAGTTATGGAAGCACGAAGGCACAGGGATACTTGATGAAGGTGAGGATAGGGAAAGAAACTATGGCTAATAAATATTCCACGAAAGTTGAACAAAACGGAATTGAATTGAAGCCTTACAACGAAATTTCATTTAAACTTAAACTGGTAAAGTCATTATACAGTGGTATCTATATTCTTCTGAAATCAAGAGCTAACATAATACAATACATAAAACAAAAATAAAAATCCCTAACTGAGGTTAGTGCAAAACGGAGTACCATACTATTTTTTCGTATGATACCAGAGCTCAGGGAAAAACCCCAGTAGAAAAAACCCTGTCTTGCCGTTCCAACAAAAATAACACTTAAAAACTATTAGAATATTGAAGGATTTCTTCTTTATTTAGTCCAAACGATAACCCTCTCCAGGATGCCTTCGGAATTCTGAATCTGAAACGAAAAATCAAAGCAGGAAGAAGGAACAGCAAAATAAAATGATTGAAACTCTATTAAATCGATTTAAAATTTACAACCTTATTCAAAAACGACTCTGTAACTTCATGTACAGCCCTTAAGCTATCCTGAAATTTAAATATTGGACAATTATTTATCAGATGTTCTATAATCTCCTCTGCTTCTCTGCATTCGCAACTAGGGCTCTCAACTGAATTCCACTTGTGAAGCATGCTATTACAACGGCCATGACCTGTTCTTATACGATTGATAACAGTCCAAATTTTCTTTTTTTCTTATAGAAACTTTATAGGTTTTCACTCCCAGTCTCTGAAACATAAATAATTAAAAAATATTTTTCAGTTTTACTATTAGGCAACAATTTTTTTCAAGACCAATTTGCTCCTGACAAATAAGTGCAAAGATTCTAGCAGGAGCACTTCACCTTAATCAAACATTTTTCAATTATTTATGTTTCAGAGACTGGGAGTGAAAACCTATATATAAAGTTTCTATAAGAAATGCAGAATCCTCCCAGAATATATTTCAATCGATAGTCCAAATTTTCCTTGAAAGATCAAATCCAGGAACTTTATTGGAAGGATTAGTTATTAAATCTTTATTTTGAATATAACATGTGCTCCACTCGCATTGCCAAATAGTTTTATCGCTTTATACAGTGGTTGCTTGTTAAAACAAATTTGCAACATTGTTGAACTAGAAAGAAAATCATTTAACAGAGATTTCTCATAGGCTTTTCTTGTGGAATATCTTGTGGTCTTATGACCGACCGTAAACACGATAACTTCCGAATGGAAAAAACCAAAACTATACATTTACAACGTTTGTTAAAGATTGGAACAGGAAATTTGAGTTCATAAATGAATAAAATTGGACTTGAAGTTCTCAGGATAGTCGAATTTGATTTATCTATTTGCCAATGTAAAATTAACAAACGTGCAATAGCTTTTGACTAGTGAAATCTAGTTAACAATACAAATTTGGTTTATGTCAATGGACTCAATGGAATTTTCAGTCTTGAAACTACATATTCGAAGAATAAAAACTTACGACTGATTTCTGTGATTCTGAAATTTGATTATGAATTAGAAATATGTCAGCAATATTTTCGGTGACAGGATTCAATTTTTTTTTCGTCGACCTTAAAATGAAGGGTGGGTTTAACGTATACGAAATTGAACAATATTGGCTCATTTTAATGTTCAATTTAATTTGCAATCGTCATGGGCCACCGAACAAAGAAGTATTCTGAAGCAATACGAGTAATGACACAATTCTACTGGAACATTGAAACATAGATATTTATATTATGTCAAATATAGTGTTAATTTATGTCTTCTGCATTGCAGATTAAAGCATAGATTTATAATAGGTACTAACTAGATGGCGAACCTATCAAAATTTTTGAGGCAAACGGCGGCCATTTGCAGTTTGGGTTGGACTTGAGAGGTGTCAATTTTTCAACGAAAAAAATTCGAGCACAGATGGCATAGAACATCAAAATATTCGAGTTTAATACCAAACTGCAAAAGGACGCCCTTGCCTCAGTTTTTTCTACGTTGACAGATAGGACTTCCAGTTAGTATTATAGGTCCATGGATTAAAGCCGGTATTCGCAGAACTCCAATCACCTTGATTATTGAAATTTCATCATTTCTGTGCAATTTTCAGTTCATTTTTGACATAAACCATAGACTTAAACCAAAATCAACGATTTGATTGCCCAATCAAGCTTTGTGAAACCCACGCACGGTAAAAATGTATTTCAATCAAAAATTGATCTCACAAGTAATCTGCTTTTTACCTTCGTAGTAATTTCATCCTGGATGGTTTAACTTCACCAACTGCTCTTTCTCTACCTTCAAGTATTAATTTTTCCAAATTCTTAATTTTTCTTGAAGAAATTCAAGATATTGAAGTGAATTTCAACATGTTGGCTTCAAAAACGTGTCGAAATCAGATCGAAATCATTTTCCATAAATTTTCGGACTCTAATATTTCAAAACAAAATTTTTAGTGAATTTTTAAGAACCAAAACAATAAAAAACTCTCTGCATTGAAGGTCGTTGGGTGTAGGTGTTAATACGATATCCAATTTGAGTCTCAAATTTAAGAGTATGCATCATTCGACCTTTCTGCACGGGATATATAATTTGCATGCTTACCAAGTTCAGTTTGCTCTAAATTGTTTGAATTGTTATGCTCGTGACATCCAACTTAATAACAAATGATTAGCATCATTTTCAATTGCATTTTTATGCATTCGTAGTTTAATCTGGTACTGGCTAGAAATATTAGATTTTACTGAACGTAATCTGGTGGCAACAAAAATCCGAGTCGAAGACTAGGATTTTTGCACCTGCACGAATGCTTTTTGTCAAAATATTACTTTGCAATGTGTTTTTTCGATTTTTTTCACAGGAAAAATTAGATGCCCGAATGGTATTTGACAAGACTATTTCATGAGAGACAAATTATTCTGCATGCATTAAGTTTAGGTATTGATTTGACAATAACTGTCAAGTTTTGCCGCGGGTAATCGCGAATAAACATCGATTGATAGTTAGAAAAATTTCAGAGTTATTTGAGTATTTGGATGAATATCTAACTCAGGACAATAGAGAGTAAAACCTTCTGACTTTACATCAGAGTTCTCTTAAATGTTATTGAGTTAGTGTTTTTATACAGAATGATTGTCCAATCAAGAAAACTACTCAAAAATCTCGATAGCTTCAACGAATAGTTTTCTCATTCCACCGGAAATATTTTGGATTGAATCTATGCCCATTCAATTCAAGAGGAATCTAATTTAGGAGCGTTGACCAAAGTGGGTAGAACGGTAATACATAGTAATATTTTCTGAAAGACCAATGACTGTTTGATTACCTGGCGATCTGTTTCAGTGCTCAATTTCATATTCATAATATTTTCAACCTCCGCAGATATCGATTTTGGTTCGATAATATGTTGTCATAATGTGGGAAGAGAATAGTAAGTATCTATCTATTTGTATTAAATGGAGTTAGGTACCGCCGAGATATACTGGAAGAATGTGTCCAATCAAAAAGTTTCTGATAGAAAAAAATTATTGTAATTTATGATGACAAGTGTAACATAGCGATGAGATAATTTGAATATTTATTTCGACCATTTATACCTATAGGTTCAGATCTGAACATTTTACAGGGTGTACGAAAAAATGTGGGAAATCTGCCGGATTTAGATGAACAAAATAACAAGTTCCCATAATTTTTTCCTAGCGGCTGTTCCTAAAAAGACTGCCTTCTAAATGACGCCACTGGAAATCCATCGTACTGGAGTAAATTTCAGACTACTTACCATAATTTAATGGAAATGTGATATGCCAAACAGTAGTAAACACCTCTTAAAATACTGCCCCTAAATTTAAATCAGGTTGTTTTGGAAAACAATCAACTTTTATGTTTGAAATACAATCCATACTAATATTATAAATGCGAAAGTAACTCTGTCTGTCTGTCTGACTGACTTCAATAACCAACCAAAGACAAATTATTGAAAATTTTTCTCCGATATCCAATGATTTTCTATTTGGGTTTTCATTTTCAGGTGACAGTATTCCCACAAAAAGAAAAATTCGAAACAAAAATCGTAGAACAATCATGGCCAACATTCGACGAAGAATACAAATTCAAAATCCAGTCACATTCAAAATACGGCGATTGCCTTAAAGGAAAATTCATATCTTTCACAGCCTACGCTCTACTTTATGGAGAACAGGATAAAAGAAAGGAGGAGAAAACCCTGATAAGTCGGTTTGTAGCGTTTGCAGGAGGCAAACAAAAACGGGATAGCAGAATCAGGAAAAGTTTTAGACATTCTTTGAGTAATAGACGGACAATAGGAAGTGTTACGTATAATTTGGAGATGAAGAATTTCAGTGTAAGAATAGGCGAGGATGTGAGGTCCACTCCAGAGATATGGAGAGGCCTTAGAGAGATCTCAAGTGGTGTAGCGAATAATAATGTGGGTATCTATTATTATATTAGTTCTTTATCGGTCATTCACACCTTGAACCCCTCATACTTATGATACAAGTACAATGAACAGCTCATTTAAGGTTATAAAAAAGTTTATTCTATAGAATTCGTTGATTCGGCGTTCAAGAAATTATGGTGTGTATTAAAAGAATAAAATGAAGGATTGGATATAAAATTTGATTTAATTTTGATTCAACACAATGTGTATTTCCAATGATTCCAAGAAAAAATTATTTTAGAAATCATGGAACATCAGAAAATCATAATCAAAGTCTATTGAAATCACCGAGATAAGCTGTTGAATTCAAACGATCAGAATTGGTCGTTTAGACAAACCTAGGTTTTCTTCAAACACTTTCGGCAACAGCAGCAATATTCTCAGCTGTTCTTGAGCGACGTGCACGGGTTTTATTCTTCACATCACTAACTTGTCCCAACAGCACGAATTTTTCCACCAATTTCTTTATTGCGGTCCGACAAGGTGCTTCACGACGACCCAAAAAAGTTCGAGTTTCACGAACCGTCTCTGCCAAATTTTCACCATTTTTATAGTGAATTTGAATAATTTCAAGGCGTTCTTGAAGAGTGTATAGTTCCATTTTCATTAATGGCATACTTTCTACTTGTCAAATGTCAAAAAATGACAACTTCAAACGTGACATCTACAGAAATAGCGGACTTATCAAAATAACACCTTTTATCGGAAAACCCTTTATATATTTTTAAATACTACATTCAGTTCGACAACATTTCTGAAATCACATCTGAAAAGCAAGAAGAAAGGTAGAAAATTGAGATAGAAGCAGAAAGTGATTTAGACATTACCTCTGCACCACAAATTGAAATCAGTGTGAAAGAATATGTCCTCCGATATCGGAATAAAAATTGATGTCTGCGATATTTTTTTGAATTTACCTACATATATGTAAGAAACTCTTCAGATCCAACATATTGAATAATAATTTTTCATTGATTTAAACAGTACTGAACTGAAAACCATTTTTAGTTTCGAAATGGCAATACAAATTTTCTGAAAACGTATGACATAATTGAAAAAACATCAACAGACAATTCTATAATCAACTCAACAGTTTGTATCTCGATGATATTATTTGAAATCGAAAAAATTATGAGTAATTCACTATATCTTTTCTTGAAACAAATATTTAAAAATATCAAGTGGAACCTTTTCCAGCATATTTAATTTGATTTAATGAATTTCATTCGATATGAAATAATTCATTATAAAGGAAGGCTATTTAATTTTACGATCCACATTCAAAGAACATTATAAACATGTTTATCATAGAGTAAACTTGAAACATAGACTATGCTTTGATTGAGTGGTCAGAGCTATAAAGGGATTTAGTGTTATTTTTCAATAATATCAATGAACACATTATTGACACAAGTATTAAATGAAAATAGGTCAAGAGCGAGAGATATGATCAGATAATTAGATTTGTGATCTTAAAATATTTGAAATACTCTGAAAAGATAATAACTGACTTCTTATACCCAAATAATATTCATAATTTCCTGAATATTTTTTAATAAAGCAAAGATTCAAGATCATAGAAAAAATCGAAAAACAGTTTGATTATCAGTAGTGTGAAGAATGAACGGTGGTCGGCGACTATTTGCAGTATTGTAGTATTGTATTTTGATAATACAAAATCGTATTGGAAAATACACTAACAGAACTGAACTAAACTCAAATACGGTCGCCGTTCTAACTTTTTTGATTTAACAATCTTTCATTTATTTTTTATTTTTCTTGACGACCGCTTATTTGATTAAATTGTATCAAAGAACCATAGACTTATAAAACAATCCTTTTATATGTCTATGAAAAGAACTGAAACATTTTCCACAAGTAGTAATATCCCTAGGACATTGATAATAGACGAGATAATTTTATGACAATCGAAAGCTCATTACTTGGTAACAGCCCGAAGCCGAAGGCTGAGGGCTGTTACCAAGGAATGAGCTTGAGATATTTGTCATAAAATTATGAGGCATTTGTCAATGTCCGAGGGATATTCGGAAGAAAATTTTATTCATCTGTCAAATTCGACAGACAACAATGTTCCGACTGATTTTTTATTGTTGTTTTAGCCAATGAGCATACAATTAGGCGATAATTTTGCACAAGTGCGAATTATCGATAATTTGCACTAGTGCAAAATTATCGCCTAATTGTATGCTCATTGGCTAAAGCAACAATAAAAAATCAGTCGGAACATTGTTGTCTGTCGAATTTGACAGATGAATAAAATTTTCTTCCGAATATCCCTCGGACATTGACAAATGCCTCATAATTTTATGACAAATATCTCAAGCTCATTCCTTGGTAACAGCCCTCAGCCTTCGGCTTCGGGCTGTTACCAAGTAATGAGCTTTCGATTGTCATAAAATTATCTCGTCTATTATCAATGTCCTAGGGATATTACTACTTGTGGAAAATGTTTCAGTTCTTTTCATAGACATATAAAAGGATTGTTTTATAAGTCTATGGTTCTTTGATACAATTTAATCAAATAAGCGGTCGTCAAGAAAAATAAAAAATAAATGAAAGATTGTTAAATCAAAAAAGTTAGAACGGCGACCGTATTTGAGTTTAGTTCAGTTCTGTTAGTGTATTTTCCAATACGATTTTGTATTATCAAAATACAATACTACAATACTGCAAATAGTCGCCGACCACCGTTCATTCTTCACACTACTGATAATCAAACTGTTTTTCGATTTTTTCTATGATCTTGAATCTTTGCTTTATTAAAAAATATTCAGGAAATTATGAATATTATTTGGGTATAAGAAGTCAGTTATTATCTTTTCAGAGTATTTCAAATATTTTAAGATCACAAATCTAATTATCTGATCATATCTCTCGCTCTTGACCTATTTTCATTTAATACTTGTGTCAATAATGTGTTCATTGATATTATTGAAAAATAACACTAAATCCCTTTATAGCTCTGACCACTCAATCAAAGCATAGTCTATGTTTCAAGTTTACTCTATGATAAACATGTTTATAATGTTCTTTGAATGTGGATCGTAAAATTAAATAGCCTTCCTTTATAATGAATTATTTCATATCGAATGAAATTCATTAAATCAAATTAAATATGCTGGAAAAGGTTCCACTTGATATTTTTAAATATTTGTTTCAAGAAAAGATATAGTGAATTACTCATAATTTTTTCGATTTCAAATAATATCATCGAGATACAAACTGTTGAGTTGATTATAGAATTGTCTGTTGATGTTTTTTCAATTATGTCATATCAGGTCCTTTAAAATAAATGCAGACGTAATTATGAACGTTTATTACTTATTAGAGTAACGGCAATGTGACAGCAACTTACAGCGACACAATACGATTTGATGGATTCACAAAATTTTCTTATTAAATTTAACTCTTGCAATGAAAATGAATCGATAATTTTTGACAAATCTGCTCTCATGCAAGTTAAACTGTAAAAGGCACTCGAGCGCTCCGCGCACTCGTGCTCTTTTTCAACTTAACTTGCATCCGAGCATATTTCCCAAAAATTATCGATAATTTTCATTGCACTAGTTAAATTACAACTGAAAATTTTTTGACAAAAAACTGTATAACTCAGCACAACAAAACATTTATTTATTTATTTATTAAAAGTACAATTAGTGAAAGTGCAATTACTAAAATTTAACGTAACATTAGATTCGTTGCTGTTCTCTACATTAGAACTATTATATTACCACGCATAATATTTATGATCTTGTTGTGGTGTTCTTGATCGAGGTTCAGGTATGGTTTAATGGAATTTTGATTGCTATGACCAGTAATTTTCAGCAATTGCTGTTCTTCCACACCACTTTTTGCCAATTGGCTAACAGCAGTTGATCTATTGGTATTATTTGTGATCTTTTTGTCCTTTATGTTCAAGCCAATTGCTTCGGCAGCAGATTTAGTCCATCCATTTATGGTATTTCTTCCAACAGGTACATTATCGTACCATTTGTCATTTTGATTTTTCCAATGTCTATTTGGTTTTAAGAATAGTCGTGGCGAGGTAATATTTTCACCTCGTTTTGATATAAGTTTATGAAAAAGACGTACAGGGCAGCTTTCTCTCTTACTATTGGAAACCAACCATTTACTACTTGTGCAACTTTTAGAACCACCTTGGCACGTTTTACTAAATACTGGATTGTATTCAATGCGATTTTTTGGAGAGCCATCGTTATTTTTTTCGACTTGAAAAAAATCCACCAGGCAAGCAACTGCCTCTCCTCCTCTCCACGCTAATTCGACTGCAGCAATATGGTAAAATTTACGCATAAGGCCTTCAGGAGTATTTTCATCCCATAGCATTATTATTTTGTTAACTTCAGACAAATTTAACGAAACTGAACTGGATTTACGTTTACATGGGTTTGCTTGCAATTTTTTTCGGATTGCATCGCGGGCATTTCGGGCTGGTTTAAATATTATACTTTGGAACGGGTCAATCATAATGTTGTAGTCCTTATAATACTTTTCTTGTAGGAGTTTGCTCGAAACATTCCACATAGTTTTCACCGTTGCTTCTTTGAATTCTGTCCCGTCTTTTTTTCTCATATTGACCGCCCAATCTTTGAGTATCAACGCCAATTCTTCTAAGCTTCTGTGTTCATTCAATTCGTATGCTCGTTCGCAGCAAAATTCCATAAATATTCCCCAAATATATTTGTGGCTATAGGAAGTATTTCTGGGAATGTTTTCCTTGATAAGCGCATTTATACTTTTAACATTGCCAAAACGTGACAATTTCAATTTTGTTCGGAATTATGTTGTGAGACTGTGCTGTCATGGTGATTGATAACTGCATTGAATGCAATTTTCGATGTAATGTTGACATGATTGGGTTAATTGTTCCATGTGATAAAAAATCATAAGATTTGATTGGTTTTTAGAACTGTCAAAAAATTTTAATCATAATTTTTGGTACTGGATATTTGCGATTTTCATAATCGGCATAACTGTCTTTCAAATAAATTGAATCAACGTTGTTTACCTTTTCTCATATTTTACATCTTTTCTAGAAAGACAATAAGAAAGGAAGTGTAGAAGTCACAATGTTGTATACAGTAAGCGAAATAGGAAATAAGGATTTGATCGAAGTAGGTGTATCCAAATTAAGATGCAATGTTCAAACAATGGAGGAGCATGAACGATTAGGAGGTGAGTTTGATTAATGCAGTTTCGGAAAAAAGTTGATGAGGTTGAATAAATATTGATCAATTTTGCATACGTTAATCTGAGCTTTCATTTTGAGTTCGTCGGAAATAGTTATTTAATCAACTAGTTTATTAATCTCTAGATTAATAAAACAGTTGATTACACTATTTTTTGATGACCGCATTATGAATCGAGTATGAATTCTTGATTGAAATACATTTTTAATTAGCATAAGAGATACATTAGACTTGATATGAATTTCTGTGTTTCAGTAGAGTTGTAATATTACTCGTATTGCTTCTGACTACTTTATGTTCGGTTGTCTATGACAATTGCATATGAAAATAGTAGAAATTGAGCGTTAAAATGGATCATTATCGTATCCTATTTTAAACCCACATTTCATTTAGAGGGAAAGAAGTAAATTTTTGAACTTTTTCATCTCATTATACGAGGGCAATTCAAATATAAACGAGACTTTTCGATTTTCAGGCACAATAGTGGGGGGAAAACATTCCTGATTATTTCGTTGTTGGGTAGGTTTGTCAGGAGTAAGGGAAGCTTGTCGGATTGCCTTATCGACCCTCTTGGTGTCCACTGTGACGAAGTTTGAGCAAGAGGCTCCTCCGTCAATTGCACAACGTGTTGTAATTAAGTTTCTCGCCGCAGAAGGCGTAAAACTAGCCAAAATCTTGAGGAGATTCACTGCCCATATTCGGAGAAGAGACACTGTCGCGAGCCAGAGTGTTTGCATGACATAAACAGTTCGTGGAGGGTCGTGATTGTGTTGAAGATGAGAGCCATTACAGCGAACAACATCAGTAGTGTTCGACAGCTTATTGAAGACGACAGATGTCGTACCACTTCTGAAATTGCAAGTTAGGTCTGGATAAGTTATGGGAGCACCTACTCCATACTCACAGAGGAGCAAGGGTACCGTAAGGGTTGCGCCAGGTGGTTTCCTCGCCTTCTCACAGCTGACCAGAAATTGCATCGTTTTCAGGTGTGTGGGCGTCTTCTTGCACGATCTCAGGAACAAGGAGACCAATCTCTCACTCACATTATCACCTGTGATGAAACATGGGTGCACCATTACACCCCAGAGTCTAAACAAGCGAGTAAGGAGTGAAGAGAACAATACGTTGCGCATTTTAGGGGGGAACCTCTTGCTCACACATCATCACAGTGGGCACCGAGAGGGTCGATGAGGCAATCCGACGTGCTACCCTTACTCCTGACAATCCTACCCAACAAAAAAAATCAGGAATGTTCTCCCCCCACTATTGTGCCTGAAAATCGAAAAGTCTCGTTTATATTTGAATTGCCCTCGTATAATATACTTCAATATTTCTTTCACAGGAAAACTCTACCTGAAAATCTCCGCTTTCGAAATGGACGATGTGATACAAAAGATGAAAAGCGACAAATTTGACCCAACGATAAGTTTGAAGCTCGAAAAGAAATCCGCTAAATTAAAGGTCAAAGTGGACGAATACAGTTGCACTCAATTGAAATTGTTAATCAAACTCATGTGCACTCCTTTACTTGGTCACAAGTTGGAATTGGGAAGGATCGAAATAGATAGTAGGAGTGATATTTGGAAGGACATGATGAAGTCTCCTATGGTACCAGTTACGAAGGTTGTCAATTTGGAATAACTGAGAATTTGTAGGAAGAATTTATGATTGTATGATATTATGATTTTTAACTCTTAATTGTATTTTTTATTTATATTTATTTGTATTTTCGTTAACTTATGATTAAAGGATTTCAAAATATTTGGCTTACTATTGAAGTACATGTTTTTTGTAACTTTGGAAAGAAAACATACACTCATTCGGGGAGACTGAGATTTTCACTGAAGATTGTTCTCTGGCCTCTTATGTCATAAGCAGATATATATTGTACCACCTACCCTCTTGTCCATGTTTACAATTTAATGTGATCATAATGTTAAATACACTTGAAATATTGTTCATTATAGGCAGAGCCGGAACTAGGATTCTAGCGCCTGTGGCAAACTTTCAAAATGCGCCCTTGAAGAAATTCATTTTTCAATGAATATGTACATGTTTGTCATAATTGACATTTATTGATTATATTTTGAAGAAATTTTTTATTCACAAAAATATTATATATAGAAAAAAATACAGAAAAAGAACAAAAATCTCATTCTTGGTCAGTTTTTTGCTCATTACTCGGAAACTATCAACCTTTCGTGAAAAAAATTTCCATACAAAATGAAAGTACATAAAATTTCCTACAAATTGTGCTACCACAGCTTGTTCTGTGACAACCTGTTCTGGCTCAAATTCTAGTTGAAAATGAGGTATTTTCTATGACTCAATAAAAGAAAAAAAATAAATTCTATGGTTCTGATGATGCAATCCTCTTGAAATTTTGCATGAACATTCAGTATATCAGCCTCGATTCATAAAGGAAATTTCATTCGAATCGGATATCTTGTTATTGAAATGTAAAGATTCTTCGTTTCAATATTTTGAATTTTCTATGGTTCTGTTCACACTATGGTCACATAATTTTGCATAATGCTTATTATGAGTATCTTGCATTTGGCCACAACATTTCATTTCGATTGGTTTCGTTTTGTCTGAGATTTTGGGGAACAATTCAATTCAATTGGAATATTGAAAAGAACAATCTTTATATTTTCATAACAAGATATCCGATTCGAGTGAAATTTTTTTGTGAATCGACACTGATATACTGAATGTTCATCCAAAATTTTAAAAGGATCGCATCATCGGAACCATAGAATTTATTTATTTTTTTATTTATTGAGTCATAAAAATACCTCATTTTAAACTTGAGCCAGAGCAGGTTGTCGCAGAACAAGCTGTGGTAGTACTATTTGTAGGCAATTTTATGTACTTATATTTTGAATGGAAAGGTTTTTCACGAAAAGTTGATGGTTTCCGAGTAATAAGCAAAAAGCTGACCAAGAATGAGATTTTTAATTTTTTAACAATTTTTTTCCCATGTTCCGTCACGAAATTTTGTTAGCAAACCTCAGATT
Source organism: Propylea japonica (assembly GCA_013421045.1). Taxonomy (NCBI): domain Eukaryota; kingdom Metazoa; phylum Arthropoda; class Insecta; order Coleoptera; family Coccinellidae; genus Propylea; species Propylea japonica. The sequence goes on from CM024240.1 coordinate 32,224,423, forward strand.
CGGATTCAGCACCCCAAAAAATATAAAAAATGTAAGATATCAAACTACCCCAAAACTTTATATACCTCCTATATTTCTTAAAAGGTAATGAACAAAAACTCAATCAACAAAATGAATAGAAAACGATAAAAAAAATTGTTCTTTTACATTTTGCGCCCATAGGACGTATGCGCCCGTGGCAAATGCCTCCCTCGCCACGCCCACGGTCCGGCTCTGATTATAGGAAAATTTTTGAAGAGTCAGTATTCAAAAAAATTATTAATATAATTAAAATTATATAATTGCAACCCCTAGGAGGGGGTTGCAAGCCCATCAAGAATTTGAATAGGGAGAGTGGGTGGTTTTGTTGCATAAATGTATGCATGCATTCAAATTTGTATGAACCTGCAGGTTGTGTTCTACGAAGTGATTATTTACGAAGTTATAATGTGCTTTTATAGAATTATGCTATAGATAAAAATGACTTTACAAAATCTCACTGACAGATTCGAAGAAATTTATATGTTTTACAAATCATGTGAGAAATCTGTTTGTAATCGAATATAAGACAGAGTGGTTTCGAAATTTTTATTTTACGAAAAATCAGCTACAAACATAAATATATAAAATTCAATTTGATAATCTGCTTCCTCTCTCTTCTACTGCTCTCTTCAGTTCATCTGAGAGGGTGAGAGGTTCTGGAGGTGGTGGAGGTATTGCAAATCCAATATTTCTTCTATTGCTGTTACTACCATCAGAACTTTTTCTGTAAGTTTCGTCCGGATCGTTCAAAAATCTGTTCGCATTGGTATTATTATTCACTTCATTTCGTGTGTCGCCATCTTCAGAGCCTATTGAGCTTCCATCTTGATCTGGATTGAACCGGATAAAACCAGTTGGTCTACGGGTTGATACATTTTTGAATTTTCTGTGAAAATTTAAAGATTATACTACACACTTTGTATATTCTTCTGCTCACAAGAAATATGCTTTTCGGGCTAGCGAATTATGAAACATAGACGAATGTATACATGTGCAGAATATTCCTAGAAACACTAACTACTCGAAATATAGGTATACAGTGGAACTTCCCTATAACGAACGTCTGTATAACGAATTTCTCTGTATAACGAATTTCATACAAGACATGGCACCTTGAATCCAAATTCCATGTTGAAAACACGAAACGAAGCAAATTCTTTCTATAGCGAAATATTCAAAGAACATCACTCTTTGAATGGTTATTGGTAAGGAGGTATAAAGGTGGGTTTTTTCCGAAATTTTTCCGGGCGTACGTAATAAATCACGACCGTAAACTAAATCATTACGGCTGGTAGAGAGATCCTTCTGAAACAGTTTTAAATACACTCCTGACTGTTTGGTTTCAATCTAACCATTACGCTAGTGTGGAAGTTGTGCGAAAATGTCGAAAAGGAAGTGCTTAAGTTTGAATGATAAACTTAAATTTATCAGTGAAGTCGAACGCGACATTGCTGACTATGGAAACAAATTTTCTGTATAACGAAATTTCTTTATAACGAATTTTTTTTCGGAATTAGCGCTTTCGTTATAGGGAAGTTCCAGTGTATTTTGAAGAAATCGAACTCGAAGATCTCACACAGTTCACGAAAATATTGATTTTAAATGCTCCAGATTATCATACTCTTCAGAAAGTTTGTCTACTTTGTAAAGTTGATTATTTTTCTGGAAAATATCTGATGGCATAACTCGATGAGTCAATTTTTTCGTTGCCAAAAAGTCTTGAGAACTTTTTTGAGGATGAAAACGAAACAAAATTTGAAAAAATATAATCTATTGCTCCGTTTCGTATTTTTCATAGTTGGTATGTTGAATTTTCTACGTATCACCATTGATTTTTTTCTTATCGATTTTATTACTCACTTGTCATCAGATGTACGGGAGACACCGGAGGCACGGGAGTCAAATTTCGGTGCTCTAGTTGGAACATAGTCAATTTCGTTGCTGTTCCTGAAAATTCAGCTCATTTGGGATTAATATTCCAAATTGTTATTAATATACGTCTAGGTATTTCGAAAAACATTCAATATAATACGGAGAGCTTTCCTTTTCACTAATTGGTCTATACTTTAGAATGAATTGGGTTTCTAATGTATCAAATATCGTATCAAATCGAAAAAAGTTCGAGAAATTGTAACTGAAAAGTTTCATGTTCGAAAAAATTGTATCTAAAAGTTTTATGTTTTCTACGTAGGTATAGTACATATCACTTAATTAAGGAATTCAAAGAAATATTCTACGATCCAAAAATGCACTGATGCAACTCAATGTGTCCTTTATCGTTTAATAATTATAATAAATAACAGATTTATTTGTTAGAGGACTTGTTCAAATTTGAACTGAAATTCTTATTTCACAGTAAAAATTCAGAATTACCTTATTCTCTTGAAATAATACAGAACAGTTGCAATAACATAGCCAACAAACAGAAGTAGCATCACTATTACAGCTATTATCCACGCAGTATGACTACAATCACCTAAAACACATAAGAATCATTAATTTATTTGAATTGCAAAGGATTTCCGAAGAAAAACAGTATTTGAGGAAATATTTTCAAATTATTTCTTAGGAGAAATCGATCGCGTAGCATTTGACTTGTGATCTGAGAATTAGTTCATGAGGATACTCTGAGATGGCGTCAGCATAATTTTTCACTAGATGCTGCCTACTATATTGGAATATAAGTGATCAAAGAATTCAAAAAAATATGTTTCTTCTATGTGTATCAAGCTACAGAAACGAAACTTGATGCATATTGTTGTCCAATAAAATTACACATTTGAGTATTTTTTGAATCCTGAAGTATGTTCCGATAGGGTTGAAATAGTCAACCACTAATAGTTATTTAATCAACTAGGTTATTAAAGACAGCGACTAATGGTCAAGATATTTCAATGCGTGAGCGGAGCGAACGCGTTAATAGTTCGAGACCATTAGTCGCTCGATTAATAACCGAGTTGATTACAAGATTTTTCCGACGATCTCAATATGAATTGTGTATAAATTCTTGATTGATATACATTCTAATTTTGCACAAGACATACATTTGACAATATGGAATTTCTATGTTCCAGTAGAGTTTTGACATTTCTCGTAGTGCTTCTGAATACTTTGTGTACGGTTGCCATGAGGATTGCACATTAAAATGCCTAAAAAATTGAGCATTAAAATGGTTCATTAATGCTCAATTTCGTACACATTAAAATCACCTTTTATTTCGAGGTCGGCAGAAAAATATTTTTTGTTACAACTTCTTTTTTATAGAAATTTTTATTGTTGAAAAATATAGCTGAAAATCTCAATTCATTTAATAACTTTTTTCCTCATTATCTAATTTTTCTGATTTCTCACCTGAACTTTGTGAACTAGGGGTAGGTTGTGTTGTTGTGGTTGTTTTATCCGTTGTTGAAGGTGTTGATCCTTTGTAAGACAAATTCAAAAGAATTGCCGTTTTTATATTTCTTTCAATTTTTCCTAAATTAAAAGCTACCCATAAAGATAGAGGTACAGTTTCTGCTTTCAAGAGATCTTTAGGAAGGGAACTTTTCATTTCTAACAATATTTCATCTGCTGTATCACATGTTGGGCTGAAATATTCACTGTATTCGCCTGAAAAAGGAATATACACTTTGAATATTTGTTCATCTTGAAAGATGAAGATAGAGAATAATAAAAGTACTTGAAGTTAAACAGGAAAACGCCATCCAATAGTTTGTCAGGAGTGATTCAATTTAAATAAGGATTTTCAAAATTTTTTATTGACCGTTTTGAAAAAGAGTAAGGCACTTGTGAAGGTTGTCACTATACTTGACAGTAAATAGATCAGAGAAAAACACAGTGTATTATTACATCGAGATAAAATAGAGAAGAGACGCTATGAGAAAAGAAAAATAGACCACTGGGCGGGGGTAAGTCGGGGACCAATATGGCGGAAAGTTCAGGGTTGAATTAAGTTGCCAGTTTTTTCTGTTTACAAATTTCACCCAAAAAAATACGACGTGTTGGGTCTTTAGGAATCCTGTTCCAATAAGGTCAATTGAATATCAAATAAACAATTTTTCTTCAGGCGGTAATATACACATATAAAAAGATATCAGATTACCCAGACAGACAAGTAAAAATTTCGAATGCGGATCTGTTCAGTACTCATCCCTACCTGTGATATGTTTTTCCTCTAATTTTCTTCTTATCTGTCTCTTCTCTGCTTGAAGAAAGCCTTTCAGTGCACGATACCATTTTATTGTATATTATTAAGCAGAAAAAATCACAATTTAACTAGAACAGCCGCAAAAATCACAATTTCTCCAGAAAATTCAACGATTGTCAAATTTGACGTTAGGTGGTAGTAATATGGCGCATCTGATACCACGTTTTTTCAATGATGGCAGCTCTATACTATCCTATCTCTATGGTATTATTATCATTACTAGAACTGGGGTCGTTAGGATATCTTTTTTTTAATAGTTTTAGACAAATAATCTGAGATTTTCAACTCACTTTTTTGCAGTCCACATTTCACATTGTCCACATCGTCGCTATTAAGTTTTATAGCTATTGGCTGCATAGTACCATCATCATTGTCGTCATACTGGTATTCTCCAGCGAAAAAAGATTCTTCAAAGTACACGCCTTTCTCACCATTTGGTAATAATAGGGTTACGAAGGCTTCATCGATGGATTTTTGGTCACTATTTTTCACAAGGTCTATTATAACAGTAATTTCCGTATTTGTTAGAATAGATTTGTCGAAATTTTTTTTTGCAGATAAGGCCCAGACACCATTTGTTTTTTTCACTTCTAGGAATTCGCTGAAAGTTTTCTCTGAAATCGAGGTTGAAAGAAAAATGTTATCTAACAATCAACACTAATCTCAAATGTACCGGGTTTTTCACTATAATTTGACCCCCCCTTTAACTTTGTTACTAAAGGAGATACAAAAAAATGTTTCGTATAAAAGTTTCACGAAATCAACTGAGGTTTTTTGATATGAGTCCAGAAACTGAAATATATACAGGGTGGCCAAAATATTGATGGCAACTTCATTTTTTCAAATGGAACACCCTGTATATTTTTTCATGTTTGGCTAGCTCTTTTTACCCTGATTTTGAATATGTAACATATGTTGGTCTATCTCTTTTATTCTGAGAACCACAGAGTTTCAAATTTTAAGAACCACCTGCCAAGATCTGTAATGATTTTACAAGTGGCAGAGTGCGTTTACTGAAAATGCTCATTTTTGGAGTTATAATAACGCCAATAGGAAGATATACAGAGTGAACAACATTGAATGCAACTATATTTTTTCAACTGGAACACCGTTTTTTGATAGGCTATTTCCTCCTGATCTCGAATATAAATGCGTATGTGGATGTGTCTCTTCAACTTTCAGAGTTTCAAAGTTTTGAAATGATGACACGGAATGAAAAATATGTGAAATACCTACGAAATTCTTTATAACCAAACAATCTATTTAAAAGTATTATTTTAGAATGAATACTTAACAATATTACTCAACCATTTAAAAATGATAAACTATGGTAGTACCTATGTTAAGAATAACATCAACTAAAGAAATTGCTCAAAATGACCACCTTCATTCAATACACTTAGTTCATATAGTTGTCTCAAGTTGTTTAGACTATTTTTGATAGTATTATTATGGCTCTGATTCAAGTCAGAAATTAAAGCTTCAAAATTTGTTTCTGATCATTACAATATTATCAATATTCTTTGTGCGTTGGCGGGATTAGTTCCGAATTATGGGTTTAATATTGGTTGATTTTATATCATTAATATTATATTCCGCTTTCATTTTCATTATTGCTGAAGTAAATTTTTTCCTTCAGGAACGGCTATAAAAACGGGTCCAACGGTGTTAAATCGGGACTATTTGGTGGCCATAAAATGGGTGCGCCATTACCAATCCAAAGATCAAATTGGCCACTTAAATATTCACGAACTTCCAAAACGCTATGCCAGATGGTTATTGAAATTTGAAGCTCTGTGGTGCTCAGATTAAGAAAGATAGACCAACATATGTTACATATTCGAAATGAGGGAAGAAAGAGCTAACAAAATATGGAAAAATATACAGGGTGTTCCATTTGAAAAAATGAAGTTGCCATTAGTATGTTGGTCACCCGGTATATAATTCAGTTTCTGGACTCATATCAAAAAACCTCAGTTGATTTCGTGAAACTTTTATACGAAACATTTTTTTGTATCTCCTACAGTAACAAAGTTAAAGGGGGGGTCAAATTATAGTGAAAAACCCGGTACAGTGTGGTTCAGATCTTAACCAAGAAATTCTATTAACCACGTATTCCACGTCAAAAATAAGCCCTAGTTTATCAAATAAACGAATGTATTAAAATGCTTCCTCTCCGAGATACAGGGTGTTAAAATTATAGACTTCGATGTGAATTGTGCGTTCAGCAAAATGGTTCGTACTTCGAACATCTGCTTTAAATTCACAATTGAGCATGGGTTAATACAGGGTCCCTATGAATGATTATAACAGCGCAGTTGGCGTTGGACTATTATAAATATTTTTTCCGCCGACCTCGAAATAAAAGGTGATTTTAATGTGTACAAAATTGAGCAATAATGACCCATTTTAATGCTCAATTTTTTAGCCATTTTAATGTGCAATCCTCATGGCAACCGTACACAAAGTATACAGAAGCACTACGAGAAATCTCAAATCTCTATTGGAACATAGAAATTCCATTATGTTAGATTAGATAGTGGTCGATCGGCACGTTGATTACCCTTCTGCACTGCGACCAATAAGGTCTTTTGTGCGTTTCCATTATGTTAAATGTATGTCTTGTGCAAAATGAGAATGTATTTCAATCAAGAATTTATACACTATTCATGTTGAGATCGTCGGAAAAATCTTGTAATCAACACGGTTATTAATATAGTGACTAATGGTCTCGAACTATTAACGCGTTCGCTCCGCTCACGCATTAAAATATCTTGACCATTAGTCGCTGTCTTTAATAACCTAGTTGATTAAATAACTATTATTATGATGTAAACTTCAATTTAAACAAACTATACTGTGAGAGAAATTGAATAATGTGACTGGAATTATAAATTTGTAAACTTTGCATAAAAAACGATAAGATAAAATTTTTTCCAAAGCAACCTACGATGTTACAATCATTTATAAAGACCCCGTACTATTTTTTTTCAATTACTACTATTTTCTTAGTGAAAGTCTGTACCACCCTGATGTACAGAAAAATAATTATTCTGCGTTTATAATAGCTCTTTCTTATTCGGATGAAGAAGCCAAGGAAAAAGGCTCTGAATTTTGTGTCATTCTCTGAGAATATTCATATACAGTGTGTTTGGTCACGAGTTAGCGATAATTTAAGGTCATCAAATATACCTAATATTATCGACAAAAACACCCAAACTTGGAAGTTTACCCCCTTAGTTTTGGAGTAGCCCCCATTTTAAATTTACTTTTTTATTTTCGTTGACCCTTCCGAATGATATGGATTTCTTTTGACATAAAGGTCCTACAGATGTGAAAAAAATGTTTTTTGAAAGATGACACTACCACCTTTCATTGAAGTATAACAATATAAAAACATTCAACTTGAAAACGCCATAAAAAGTTCATAGTAAAAATATGTACTGATTTTCTTAGTAAATCCGCAATAGTACAAGAACTAGCACATTGAAGTATAATTTTTTTTCAATGATTTAACACGCAAGGGTATTAGCTACAAAACAACACTCACATCATATCTGTAAGTTACATAATTTGAGAGTTATTGCTGTTCGAACATGATCACTACGCGAACAAAAGACACAAGACAGGTCGTCGTGACGGCCACTGCCTGTCTAGAGAGCAGACGCGGCCATTTTGAGCAATTTTTATGATTAATTTGTTTGTTTGATCATTGAAAATTATCGAAAGTACAGTACTGAGGTTTTTTTTATTTTACCAATTTTCATAAGGGTCATGTTCGAACACGAATAACTCTCAAATTATGTAACTTACAGAAATGATGTGAGTGTTGTTTTGTAGCTTGTGTCCTTGCGTGTTGAATCATTGAAAAAAAATTATACTTCAATGTGCTAGTTCTTGTACTATTGCGGATTTACTGAGAAAATCAGTACATATTTTCACTATGAACTTTTTCAAAGAATTTTTTTATGGCGTTATCAATTTGAATGTTTTTATATTGTTACTAGCTGACCCGTGCCCACTCCGTTGGGCATAATGTTAATAATCCTTTTTTAGTACAGAGTGTTATGTTTTGATTTATAACTGCCAAAAAGGAGGTTCATACGCAGGTATATTTTGTATTTGCATGCTAATACAAAATTGGAAAGTAACTCTGTCCTAAAAAAACATTTGAGGGATTTGCGATAAACGAATTCCAGGAGGACCAAGTCGCGGGTAAAGTTAGTTTGGTAATGGTAATTTTAATTGTTCAAAACTTCTCTGTAAACAATATTGGATATAATGTTATCATTTGGTAGCAAAATATATTGTCTGTCAGGAGTTCTAACCCGAGATAAGCCAACATGTAACTGCCAATGGGAAAAACCCGGCTTTCTCAGGTCAAGGCCCACCAGAGAGAAAATGTGTCACCTTGGGACTTGTTAATAGTGAGGGCAAAAGAGATCTTCACTGGAGGAAACTGTAGCCTTTTAAACGGTATGGGTAAATCAGTGGGAATCATGGGAATCAGCGGAATATAGGCCAGTTGTCCCACTGCTGGCCCTGATAATGGTCGCCACGATTATACTGTCCCTTAACTGTTTTGTAAGCAGCATTTTCTCATTACACATGCTGGGGGGCTCAAGTTTCTTAATAGCATGATAGGAATGCCAACTTTCGTGAGGAAGTAAGCTAGAAGGGTTCAAATAATTTAAAAATTTTTGGGGATAGACTTATAGTGATTGACCTGACCGGGCATTTTCTCTGAAATGAGTTTATTTGTTTCATTCACTGTATCGTTTCTGGGTGACAATATTGCCCTAGAACAAAGCGAATGATAATCTCCAATAAATTTTCAAGACCGGGATATATTGCATCAGTAAGATGTTCCAACCTCTGCAATATGTATCCTAATGTCCCGTCAAGTTTTTACGTCATTGCTGTTGGTGATAGAAGAGACAATTTTTTCTTCGCTAAGTTTGAGTAGTTTACGCGGAAAGTCGTCATCGTCGTTGTCGCTCAAATGGGCTCTCATGTTTGTTCGTAAATTGAGAGATGCAACCGAACTCCGTAAGTGAGATGATTTTAAGCATGCTCTGATGATATCGGCGCGTGTTCCTTTTGTTACTACAGGCAGTGTTTGCCGAAAATCGCCCGCAAAAACAAAAGTAACACCACCCATTACAGCATCAGAGTTTCTGAGGTATTTGATAGTACATTTGTCACATATAATTAAAGATGTTTTTCGCAAAAGTTTCCCGAGTGGCCCATTTTTACGTATGGAACAAACTGACTGTTGCTCTAGTTAGACTGTTAGAGTGTGCTGTTTTCCCATCATTTAACAGAGTAGCGGCAATCCCCGAAGAGGCAACAGCTAGTCCATTTCTCCCGGATTGCCTTCCTTTTGCCAATACCAAATTTGCAAGAAACGATTTGCCAGTGCCTCCCGAGGCTTCAAGAAAGAAGTTAAACGTCTGTTTTTAAGCACACAGTGAATTTTGTGCATCAAAAGCTTGTTTCTGGCGTTTACCTAATTTCGGTACATTTTCATTAATAAAAACTGACAACTCATTGGTATCCTACGAACGTATCAGTAGTATGTCCGTTTCATTCTTATGTGGCCGAATATCGAAAGTGTGCTAATTCTGTTTCGAAGAATTCAATTCCGATGACGTCCGCTGCGCCTGCGTAAGGAGACGCGACGCGACTGAGCTGCGATCACGCGATCAGATGTAAAAGGCCACGGCACGCCCCCTTCTCCCGAAGCGACCACGAACGCAAACCGAATTAAACCGAAGCCCTGGCGCGTCTTCCGCTGATTTGGCTGGCTTTCATACGATTTTTACCCGATTCACTTTGCAAAACCGACTACCACGTGAAAGCCTTCTTATTTTTTGGTGTTTTATATAGCCTATGGCACTCTTGAATAATGTGGCTTTCTATTGGTGAAAGAATTTTTAAAATCGGTTCAGTAAATCCCGAGATTAGCCCTTTCCATTTAACAAACACACAAACTTTACCTCTTTATAATATTAGTATAGATACTTCAATGAAAAGTGGTAGTATCATCTTTCAAAAAACATTTTTTTCACATCTGTAGGACCTTTATGTCAAAAGAAATCGATATCATTTGGAAGGGTCAACGAAAATAAAAAAGTAAATTTAAAATGGGGGTTACTCCAAAACTAAGGGGGTAAACTTCCAAGTTTGGGTGTTTTTGTCGATAATATTAGGTATATTTGATGACCTTAAATTATCGCTAACTCGTGACCAAACACACTGTATCCATACTAATATTATAAATGCGAAAGTAACTCTGTCTGTCTGTCTGTTACTCTTTCACGCCTAAACGGCTGAACGGATTTTGATGAAATTTGGTATGGTGATAGATGATAACCTAGAAATGGTCATAGGCTATAAATAATCACGCCATCGTTCTTAGGGGGTAGGCAGTAGGCAGATAACTAAATTGAGTTAGTGATTTTTAGTCGTTTTTGTTGGGACTTTTGCTCTTTCACGTCTAAACGGCTGAACAGATTTTGATGAAATTTAGTAAGGTAATAGATGGTTACCTAAAAACAGATATAAGATCAAAATGATCACGTCATCGTACTTAGGGGGTAGGAAGTAGGCAGAAAACTGAATTGAGTTAGCGATTTTTTTATGGTTTTGCTGGGAGTTTTGCTCTATCATGCCTAAACGGCTGAACGGATTTTGATTAAATTTAGTTAGGTGATAGATAGTAACCTAGAAAAGGATATGGGTTATTAATATTCATGCTATCGTACTTAAGGCGTAGGCAGTAGGCAGAAAACTAATTAAGTTAGTGATTTTTAATCGTTTGTTTTAAAAGTTTACCTCATTCACGCCTTAACGTCTGAACGGATTTTTATAAGACTTGGTTAATATACAGATAGGACCCTAGGCACGGACACAGGCTACTTTTTACGTCGTCAAGAATCGCATGACGCCATAGCTACTGAAATGATTTTGATGTTTTTTCTGAGTGTTACTAAGACTTCAAGTTAGTATTTGATCACTTTTCTAACTTAGAGGGTCGGTAGGCGCCATAATTTAGGGAATTTATGATAAAATTCTGATGCAACTGTCTTTATTTAACAGTTTTACTTGGATCGAATTACCGTGCGAAGCCGGGGCGGGTCGCTAGTATTTGATAATTGAATAAATGAAGTGATGAATGTTTACCTACTGCGATGCTGACATCATCCACTTCTTTAGTCAGTGTTATAGTTTCAGCCATTTTTATCACAGGTTTATTCTCGGCGATTTCGTATGTCCCATTGTATTTTTTCTCGGAGAAATTAACATTTTCTTCCGTGTTTTGCGGAAATGAAATTATAACGTCAGCGCTACTGACTCCTATATCTTTCGAAACGTAACATTCAACTGTCATTTGGGCAATGCCTTCTTCGATTATGTCTTCAGTGAACGGTGTTTTCATGCTCAATTCAATATTTTGTCCGTTGACGATAACATCATTGAAGAACGTGGAGTATTCTGAAATAAAAAATACGTTTCTAACTTCAATAAAAAGTTTTAGAATGTGTGAGGATGTGAAGCCGTCAATGAAAGTAGTGATAATAAACGAAGTAATTTCCTTTATCGTATTGAACAATTACAAAGTGAAGTACAGGGTGATCAGCTAAGGAATTCCGATTCAAAAGCGCTCTAAAATTGTTTTGAATAGGAATAGAGAAGTGGGGTTGTTCTTAAACGAAAGAGGGGTTCATGGAAATTCAGTCGCCATGGTTCGCGGGACGGGTGAGGAGCGTTCGTTCTGTGTGCGCGCTTATTACCAAAATCAAAATTTTTTTCTCTGATGAGCCCATTTTAATCTCGGCGGCTATGTAAACCCACAAAATTACCGGTATTGGTCTTCAGAAAACCCCAAAGAGAAACATGAAACTCAATTGCCTAGTCTGGAGGTCACAGTTTGGTGTGCAATACACGCACAAGGCATTATAGGCCCGTACTTTTTCAAAGACGGACGTGGCCGAGTAACAATTACAAAGTAAAGTACAGGGTGGTCAGCTGAGGAATTCCGATTCAAAAGCGCTCTAAAATTGTTTTGAATAGAAATAGAGAAGTGGGGTTGGTCTTAAACGAAAGAGAGGTTCATGGAAATTCAGTCGCCATGGTTCGCTGGACGGGTGAGGAGCGTTCGTTCTGTGTGCGCGCTTATTACCAAAATCAACATTTTTTCTCTGATGAGCCCATTTTAATCTCAATTGCATAGTCTGAAGCTCACAGTTTGGTGTGTAATACACGCACAAGGCATTAGAGGCCTGTACTTTTTCGAAGACGGAAATGGCCGAGTAACAGTGGATTCTGACCGTTATGTGGACATGTTGAAGAATTTTTTTTAACCAGCCCTTCAAGCAAGGGCGCAGCCAGGGGGGGGCCCGAGGGGCCCGGGCCCCCCCCGAGATTTTTCTGCATGTAAACTTTTGTACCTGTATCTCCGTAGATACGGTTGAATTCAAGCACATCTCAAAAATTTTATTTAAAATAGCTGAATGGCATTCATGCATACAGTCAATTTTCAGAACCTAATTGATTCTGCTTTCCAGCAAAAACATAATGATTAACCTTTTGAAAAGGAGACTAGGTACACATATACAAGATGACAAGGAAAAAAGTACCATGCATTGTGCCAGACGATAAAAGCCATAAAATATGAAAAAAGTTCCCAGGAATATAAGTCCTAAACTGCTTCCTGTAAAAAATACAGGGTGTTAAAGTTTATTTTTTCATTTGGTGTTTTCTTGAATAACTTTGGACAAAGAGGTGAGAATTGAACAAAATGTGATATGCGGTGGTTTTGTATGATGCAGAATGCAAATATACTATCAACCCTAGTTTAGTTTAGTTTAAAAAGGGGTTACAGTTCAGAGACCTCTAGGTATATTGTGCCCCCTTACAGAGCTGTTCTGGCCACACCCTTCACAGCTCGCACTCCAGTTCCAGAGATCAAATGAAATCCAATATCTGTGAAGGCTTCAACGAAGCTAGTTCCTCACTCTCACAAGTTTCTCGCCCAAGGCATTCTCTCCTTAGGCTCGCATTCCGTGACTAAGTGAACGGGGGTTTCTTCCTCCTCCCCAAAGAACCTACACTCATCAGCCCTAACTTTTTTGCCTTTCATTTGTGTTTTTGATTAAGATTTCGATTTAATTTTAATTCCTTGCTGTTGGTTTTTATTGTAAGTAGGTTACTTTGGCGCTTCTGGACAATTTGCGTGCATCATAACTTTTCGATGCATTTAACCTGAAACCGTTGGTCCTAGCGACTTCGTTAAAAGCTACCTTTTTGAAGGAAAACAGAGGACTCGCTTTTTCTACTCCAGAATGACATACAGTGTGAGGCAAAAGAATTAGGGTTGATTTAAATGTGGAATCCTGTATGTGGCGTCCTCTATAAGTAATCTTAAAACTAGTAGGATATTTGGATCATACAAAACCTCCGCATATCACATTTTGTTCAATTCTTAACTCTTTGTCCAAAGTTATAAAAAAAACAACTAAAAAAATAAACTTTAACACCGTGTATTTCTTTAAGGAAGCAGTATATTCATGGGATTTTTTTTCATATTTATGGCCCTCTATTGCGTGACACTATGCATGGTACTTTTTTCCTTGACACCCTGTATATTGGAAAGGCATTTTAGAAAATAAATGATCACCTGATTTCAGAAAGGATATTGTGAATTTGACATTTTTTATCAACCAGAAAGAGAAAGATAGAAATAAGAGTATTCTTTCTTTGTTTTTTTCTCCCTGAATATTTGCATCGGGCCCCCCCGAACAAAAATTCTGGCTGCGCCACTGTCTTCAAGACTTTGATGGATACAATCGGGGCACTTGGTTTCAACAAGCCAGGGCCCCTTGTCACACTTCAAATCGGCCTTTACCTGTTATATTTAGGCGCTTTTTCCTAAAAAATTGACTTTTCGGCGTGGAGACCTTCCATGACCCCCCCAGAAGCCAGGACTTGACACCTTGCTACTTCTACTTATGGGAATACCTCAAAAGAGTAGTTTACCGCAATAATCCCCGCACTCTAAGTGCGTTGAAGGAAAATATTCGCTAGGAAATTTAAGCCATCGGTCCAGAAACTTTGCAACGTGTTTTTCTAAATTTGGGGGTTCGACTCGAAGAGTGCCAGCAGAAAAACGGTGGACATTTGGACAGCGTAATTTTTAAGAAATGAATTCCTGAAAGAGCTGAGCCTTATTCGTAGAAAAAAAATTAAAATTGACTTGATAGTTTTTGTTTGATTTCTCTTTTAAATCCGAATTCCTTAGTTGACCATCCAGTATTAGGAAATGAAAGAATTTGAGGTCAGAGAGCATGTTCCTTGCTGACCAAGTACAGGGTATCCCATTTTGGGCACTTTTACGGGATATCTCCGTTATTTTTAACGTTAGCGGGATGCGGTTTTCGCGACAGTGTGCTACTTTTTTGTGAAACTAAAGATGGCGCAATCATTTTTTGAATAGCCCTCTTAGTTTTTGCTATACAGAGTGGAAATGAAAAGTATCACTTTTTAATCACCCCCGTATCTTAGTTGTGCTTAAACTTGGAGAAATGGTTGAAACGCATTCCTATAGATTTTTTCCGTAGAATCCAGTGGCGTAGTCAGTTTTTCAATTAAATTTTCCGTTTTTGAGGTATTGAGCAAACATATGTTTTTTTAAATTGGACACCTGTATATTATTTTTTATTCTTGTTAAGCACAGTCTCAGCTTTTCAGAAACATATTATTTTATGCATTTAATTGCAAAACCAAGCTCAGAATTCAAGATTTTGTAATTAAATTGTCAATAACTAAGTAGTAGGCTATGACTGTTCATTAAAAACAAAAAATAAATGTCAAGATTTCGTTAATGTTAGCATAATATCTACATCACATGATCTAATATTTAACTTAATTTAATTTGCAATCTTTTGAAAATTCAAATAATTGATTACCTATAAATACCAATCAATAAACGTTTAATAGGGAATCCAAAACAATAACAAAATTTTGTAATTTTGTTTTATAGATGCTGTTCAAAATGACGGTCACTTTTGCATATAGCAAAATACAATTTATAAAGCAAAATATAATTCAGTAACGGAGCTTCGTGCGGCAATTATTTTGGACTGTGAAAATTTGCAAAGGAGGCCTATGATTCTTTTGAACGCCATTAAAAGAATAACGAAATTCTGCAGATTTTGTAAACGGAAAAATGGCCGCCATTTTGAACAGCATCTATGAAACAAAATTACAAAATTTTGTTATTGTTTTGGATTCCCTAATAAATGTTTAATAATTGGTATTTATAGGTAGGTAATCAATTATTTGAATTTTCAAAAAATTGCAAATTAAATTGAGTTCAATATTAGATCATGTGATGTAGATATTATGTTAACATTATTTTCGATTTCTAACGAAATCTTGACATTTATTTTTTGTTATTAATAAACAGTCATAGCCTTAGTTATTGACAATTGAATTATTAGGTGTACAAATAAGTTTCCGCGGTTTGTCAAAAGATGGCCCCACCAGAAGGTTATGGAGAAATTGTCAGATGTAAAACGTAATATCCCAAGTTTAGTCATCTGGCAACACCATAACCTTAAAGTACTAGTGATTCCGTATCAGCATCACGTAATTTTTTTCGTGCAAAAATGTCAAGTTTTATTCCGAATAAGCATCATTTGCGGGAACTTTTGATTTACTTCTTTAATGTGAAAAAATCTGCAGCTGAGGCGCATCGATTGTAGAGGAAGGTTGCGGCTTCGGCGTTTGCTATATTTCGAGGGGTTTCGAGGTCCGGGGGTATTTTAAAAAAAATCCCGAAAATCGCGAAAAATCCCTAACATCGGGATTTTCAAAAAAAATTTTCGACCCTAAGGAGGGTCGCGGGGGTTCGGTTATCGATCGCTATCGACGCAGAATCGCGAAATCTACGTTTTTGCAGAAGAAATCGAGACGATATCTCTTTTCGTTTAGAAATTATCGAGAATTTAAATTTCGGGGACGACAAATTTCGCAGGTGTCGCATTATTAATGCTCGTCCACATGTTGCGGCGCCGGTAAAAACATACTTGGAAACACTCAACTGGGAAGTTTTACCCCACCCGCCGTATTCACCAGACTTAGCCCCTTCTGATTATCACCTGTTCCGGTCGATGGCACATGGTCTGTCTGAGCAGCGCTTCACATCATATGAAGACACCAAAAATTGGGTAGATTTGTGGATAGCGTCAAAAGATGAAGAGTTTTTTCGACGGGGTATCCGAATGTTGCCAGAAAGATGGGGAAAAGTAGTGGCAAATGATGGAAAATACTTTGAATAAAACGTAATGTACTTTTCCTTTACAATAAATTCCTAATTTTTTATAAAAAACCGCGGAAACTTATTTGTACACCTAATACAAAATCTTGAATTCTGAGCTTGGTTTTGAAAATAAATGCATAAAATAATATGTTTTTGAAAAGCTGAGATTGTGTTTAATAAGAATAAAAAATAATATACAGGGTGTCCAATTTAAAAAAACGTTTGTTTGCTCAATAACTCAAAAACAGAAAGCTTAATTGAAAAACTGACTAAGCCACTGGATTCTACGGGAAAAAATCTATAGGAATGCGTTTCAACCATTTCCCCAAGTTTAAGCACAAATGAGATACGGGGGGCGATTAAAAAGTGATACTTTTCATTTCCACTCTGTATAGCAAACACTAAGAGGGCTATGCAAAAACTGATTGCGCCATCTTCAGTTTCACAAAAAAGTAGCACACTGTCGCGAAAACCGCATCCCGCTAACGTTAAAAATAACGGAGATATCCCGTAAAAGTGCCCAAAATGGGATACCTGTACATGATAAAAAAGTAAGCATCAAAAAGAATTTTAACTCTATGCTATGGAGAAAGGAAGAATGAAAAAAGGAATACACTGCCCGAAATTTCAAAATAAATACCGTCAAATGGTATCCAGATGGTTCTGAAAACACGATAGATGCTGACGCTACAGTATACGAGCCAAGAACTCTTGTTCGAGTTATTTAAGCAGAAACACTTGCAATCGAAAAATGCATAGCAATCTACGATCTACATGTTGATGAAAACTTCTTGTCGAATACCTTTATCTTTGATGTCACACTTGAGTCCTGTTCTTTCTCCTTCTAACATGACTTCTTGACCACTTCTCGCCACTATGTTGGATTTCTCCTGGTCATAATCGAATAAATAGGATGATTTGGTGAAAGAAGGAGGTTCACTATATTTTTCATCAATATCGAATATAACTGTGGCGGTACTGCTTCGTGTTGGTGTTCCAGAATCCTGTCAGAGAAAGTTTATGGAAAATTATAGTTTCTTAGAAAAACAAACAATCAATTTCTGCAGAGGTGTGTGAATGGGCATTTCCAGTATGTTAAAATACAGTCTTTATGTGACATCATAAAAAGTAGGATGTGTTGAATATCTACCTATCCAATAATACACTTAAAATTTCAAATTCAGTGGAACATCCCTATAACGCTAAATCCTCAAAAAAATTCGTTATAAAGAAATTTCGTTATACAGAAAATTTGTTTCTATAGTCGGCAAGGTCGTGGTCGACTTCACTGATAAATTTAAGTTTATCATTCAAACTTAAGCACTTCCTTTTCGACATTTTCGCACAACTTTCACACTAGTGTTATGGTTAGATTGAAACCAAACAGCCAAGGGTGTATTTAAAACTGTTTCAGAAGGATCTTCCTGCCCGCCATAATGATTTAGTTTAAGGTCGGAATTTATTACGTACGTCCGAAAAATCCCACCCTTCTTACCAATACCAATTCAAAGAGTGATGTTCTTTAAATATTTTGTTATAGAGGGAAGGTGCAATGTCTTGTACGAAATTCGTTATACAAAAAAATCCGTTATACAGACGTTCGTTATAGGGAAGTTCCATTGTAATTAATTTTTAATCGAATATTGAAAATGCGATTTCGATACTCGTAAGTTCAGACGTTGCGCCATGATGACGTACGAGCAAGCATAAGTAATGGATATGAAGTAAACTGCGAATCAACATTCATCATGAAATAGATGCAGCTTTGCACCCCCGGTAGGAACGGCCCTGATAATCGCTATAATTTTTTCTGGAATTCGTTGGAGATGCCCATTAATAATAGTATATTGTGCAACGAGCGAATAATAGCCATTATACGCAAGTAGCATTTTATACTTTATCCACGACTACTGCATATACTTATTGAAGATTTCAACATTTGGCGACCGCGACAAGACCCTTCTATGACAAGCACGGAAAAAGTCAAGTTGACACATGAGAAATTTTTGTAGAACTGTTCAATGTATATTTAGTAATAAAAATAGTTATTTATTATACAAGGGAAAAAAGTATAATACACTATTTTTTCTGTGACAGGAATAACGACCATTTAACAGTGAAACAAATATGACCTTCACGAAATTACTTTTTTCCCCGGGAAAAAAGTGAGTACTTTTTTCCCCGGATACATAGAGACTCATTTTTTTGACAGGGAAAAAAGTAATTTCGTAAAATAGTATATTATATTATAATAAGTGCATATTTTTTTTACGAGCAATATTTGCAGTTGCGAGGCGCAGCCGAGCGAATGCAAAATTGCGAGTTAAAATAGGCACTTTTAGTCCGAATAATATATACTATTTTTTCTCCAACCAAGTCAAAATTACAATAAAATTGGTTTCAGTCAAAAACGTTAATAATTTGGTTATAAATTTGAACACATACTAATGACACTGATTGTCGTCTAGACGTCAAATGCAATTACTTTTAATCCAAGGATTAAAAGTAGCGTTTTTAATCCTAGGATTAAAAGTGTTGCTAAGTAACGAGTGAATTTTTGTACGGTAAGGAAATTTATGACTTTTGCACCTGAAAATAGTACAAAAATGTCAACATTTTTTGATGGTTGGAGAAAAAGTTATATTTTTGACCTGTCAAGAGATATGAAATGTTAATTTTTTTCCCGTCACAGAAAAAATGCTTTAATTGATATAATAAAAGTAGGCTTGGCCCTCGATTGACAAGGTATACCCATATTTGTTAGTTGCAGCAATACTGAAGAAATACCAATTTAAAGAATATTATATCAAAGCTAAATCTATGAAGCATCTGACAGCAGTGATTAATATCTCATTATTATCTTGTGATTAATGGATATTATTTTGGCCGAGCCCACAGACGTAAAATGGCTAGATTATATGAGGAGCAGACTTGCAAAACGCGGTTTGTCCAAAATTGTAAATTTTCAGAAAAAGCGAAAAACTGGTTCTCAAAAACGGCCTTAGTTACCCATATTTGTTAGTTGTAGTCTGAAGAATATTATATAAAAGCTAAATCTATGAAGCATCTGACAGCAGTGAATTATATCTCATTTTATCCCTTGTGATTAATGGATATTATTCTGGCCTAGCCCACAGAGGTAAAATGCCTAGATTATGTAGTAGTTGTGTATAAAGCTTATTTTGACATAATTCAGACTCACCGTAGCTGTCAAGATGAATTGCGTTGAAGATTTAAGTTTCGCCAACCCAGTAAATTGTAATTGTAGTTGATAAGTGTAATCACCCAGGAAATTTACCATTTGAGTAAGTGAAGTAAGTCCATCATGATTCCATGAAAATTTGATTTCTTTATTGGAGAAATCTATATCGCGGACTAATATATCAGTTCCAAAGTTTGTGATGTTAGTCTTTGGTGACATTGGCATTGGCAAAGTATACTTATAGGTTGATTGAAGGAATTCTGGATCGTGGTTGTTCGTATCTTTCACACTTATTTTGAAATGCTGAAATGAAATGAATGTTGGAAGCGGACAATACTGTAGGAAGTTTCAAATTGCGCATTTTTTGATAATACACTGCGCGAAGAAATTAACGCACATTCTGATAATCTCAATTTTACTGAAAGTTAACTCTACATTGACTTTTTAACTTATTTTTTATGTTCTCTCGGGAAGGTTTTGAACGAAACAAGACACATTAAATGGAAGAAAAATTCAGGATTTCAACGAAACTTATGTGAAAGGAGAGAAATAAACAATTTCAAAATACTGGAATGCTGATAAGTGGTTTAGTACTCGGTTTTTCCACCCCTTGCGTTAATTACAGTTCGGCAACGACGGTTCATATACAAAATGAGTGATCTTAAAATGTTCTGATCTAATCCGTCCCAGATTTCTCTGAGTTGGATTCCTAAGTCATTAAGAGTAGCTGAATGATTTTCTGAACTTCTCAGCCTTCTATTGAGGTTGTCCCAAACCTGCTCAATCGGATTGAGATCTGGACTGGTATTATCGTCCATAAAAATGAAATTTTCAACAATGTATGGGGCAAATGGCACTACATGCTCTTCAAGAATGTTCCTTATATACCTATCAGCATTCATAGCTCCATTATCAACGACCACTAGGTCTGTGCGAGCAGTCAAAGATATTCCACCCCATACCATAATCGATCCTTCCTCGAAACCAGTAGTATTCAGGAAATTGCACTGAGCATATCTTTCATGTGGGCGTCTGTATACAAGGAAACGTCGATCACAATGGTAGAGGCAGAACCTAGACTCATCTGTGAAGAGAACTCTTTCCTAATCAGCCTCTTCCTAATGGATATGCTCTCTCGCAAATTCCAAACGCGCCCTTCGATGAGCTGGGGTGAGAGCTGATCCTCTTGCCGCGACACGAGGCCTTGAATCATATTCTCTGAGGCGATTTCTTATTGTCTGAGTGCTTATTTGCACCCCATGAGTTTGCTCTAGCTGATTTTGAAGGAGGCGAGCGGTTGCAAACCGTTGTCTCAACGAAGAAATTTTCAAGTAACGTTCTTGAATGGCGGTTATTACCCGTGGTCTACCTTGTCCTGGTCTTCGGACATTCATACCTGTCTCCCAGAATCGCTGCAACATTCTGGACACACTTGTATGGGAAACTCCAAACCTTTCTGCAATTCTTGTGTCCACCCTTCTTCTCGCGAAACTACCGCTTGGGCACATTCCTCTTGGGTCAAATTGCGTGTTTCGCGTTGCATAGCGATCGAGTGTGGAAAATCAAACGAAAGAAAAAATCACTAGAATTGATCGAGAACAACTGATTTCAGAATGGAGCCAATACATTCAAAATCTGATATTCTCATCTTTTTTTTATTCCTGCTGGGAAAAAACATCTGTATTGAACAAAAACGTTGAAAGTAGATAACATATGCATGCATAATTCTGATGAAAATAATTATCATTGAGAACACCTTCAGTTTCAGAATAAATTTGAGATTTCCATAATGTGCGTTAATTTTTTTGCGCAGTGTAAATAAAACGAATAATTCGCATTAATTTTCGAAAACTTTTTATTGGTGATTGAATTGTCAGTTATGACATTTATGTACAAAAAATAAAATCTGCCAATAGCCTCCTCTTACAGCTTTCCAGATGGCCACTTTTTTGTGAAAATTTTCAATGGCATTTTGACTTGATTGAGGCTCTATCTCACTAATGCCAATAATTTCATCCTGTAGATCAGAAATCGATTATGGATTATTCTTGGCTTTCCACATAACCTCGAAGTAAATAGTCCAACGGTGTCAAATCGAATGATCTAGTTGGTCATATTTTTGAGAATTTTGAGAGCTGGTTGTTCGTTGATGAAATTGACAAATGAACGACGTTTGAAATGATCTAATGCCTTTAGTTCCTGGGTTATTTGAACCTTATATGCCTTCAGAGCAAAATCTCTGTGTGAAATACGCCATGTTGTAGACCCACTATTTCCAACTTGTTGTGAACGTCGTGTAATGGATATTCCAGGGTCTTCAGCAACACTTTCACGAACCAAATCAATATTTTGTGATGAAGTTTTTTTTTTCACTTTTTTGATCTCTAACCGAAATTATTATTTGAAAAAATATGATCAGAACGTGTTTCCAAAGATTGCAATGTAGAAAAATGTTTATACTAAAGGGTTTTACAATAAGAGGTGTTATTTTGAATAACCCGTTATTTCGGTTGATGTCACGATTGAAGCTGTCATTTTTTGACATTTAACAAGTAGAAACTACGACATAAGAAAAATGGAACGATACAAGCCTCAAGAACGCATTGAAACCATTAAAATTCACTCTAAAAATGGTGAAAATTTGGCAGAGACGGTTCGTAAAACTCGAACATTTTTGGGTCGTCGTGAAGCACCTTGTCGGACCGCAATAAAGAAAGTGGTGGAAAAATTCGAGCTGTTGGGACAAGTTAGTGATGTGAAGAATAAAACCCGTGCACGTCGTTCAAGAACAGCCGAGAATATTGCTGCTGTAGCCGAAAGTAATGAAGAAAACCCAGGTTTGTCCATTCCTCGTCGTTCTTTGGAATTAGGCATTCCAAAAAAGTCATTACACCGTATTTATTTGGGTCTTAAGGCTTATGAAGTTCAGTTAACACACGAACTCAAACCGGCCGATCATTAACAACGTCGTGTCTTTGCTGCTTTGGGGCCACGTAAAAGAGAAGGTTTACGCCAATATAGCCCAGCGTCGATTCAAGACCTCAAAGATGGAATTCGTGAGGCTATCGAGGACATAGGGCAGCCACTTTGCGATTTGGTTATGGAAAACATCATTAAAAGGATATGGTCCTGTAAGTGTGGTCGTGGTGGTCATTTTCCTGATGTTATTTTCTACTATTAACGGCATAGCTTCTTCTTCATAATGAAATAAACATCCGATCATTTATAGTGAAAAATGGCATTTTTCTTTGAATATCAAAATAACACCTCTTATTGGAAAACTCTTTATATTATATTGATGTACCCAAGGGAGCTAGGAATCCTTCAACATGACCTCAATAATCCCAAGTTTTTCAACAAACTTCATTGCATATTAGGTATATGACGATTTTCAGCTAGTTTACCATTTTTTTCATTCTCAAAACTATCTATGATTCTTTAATTCTGAATACAAGGGAATAAAACATTTAAACTAACGTACCAGTGTCCTTGTTCCTGTTGTACAAGTAACATCAATCTTAGAAGTAATTGTCACCGTATCAGATGTCGTTCTCTCATAATCTCCATTTCCATCTATATCAGTAAGGTTTTCTCTTGATACGATGCTGAACAATTTCTTATCCTCATCCAACTTGATACAAAAATATCTATCACAGGAGGCAACACCTAAGAAGAAAATATTCGATGAAGAGGAATCAAAATGAATAAACAATATTTCTTCATTTCAGAAATGGAAGAATTGACCATGCAACTTACTTTCTATATTCTCGTATGCACTTTGAAAAACTATTGCGTTTACATCGGTGTCCTTAATTACAACGTCAAATACTTTCTGCTGATTCCATTCTGTTTCATTAATTCCTTCGACCTGGCAGTCTGATGTTACTCCGTAATCTGAAAAGCACAAACCATCAATGAAAAATCCAAGAGAAGTCCTAAGTAGGAGATTTTGAGCTCTCGTTCGTTGATAGAGCAATAAAACTATTAGCTCAAAATTTTATATGGGACTTGGGAGATTGATACCGAATTTATAAACGCACAATCGGAATTATATTCTGGAACTTATTCAGAAAATTAAGTATGTAAACAATAAATAATAATAAAATTGAATTCTATGGTTCTGATGATGCGATCCGCTGGAAATTTTGCATGAACATTCAGTATATCAGTCTCCATTCACAACATAAATTTCACTCAAATTTTATGGAAATATGAAGTTTCTTCTCTTCAATATTCCGATTGAATTTTCTATGGTTCTGTTTACACTATATCTACAGAATTTTTACCGCCTCGGTGGCTGCAAGGACATGGTGCTTGCCTACAAGTACTTGCAAAGCTGTAGGTCTGGGTTCGAATCCCGGCGTGGGTATGGATGTTTGTGTATGTCCTAGTATGTCTAAGAACAAAAATTGTTAGAGTGGTATGTAAGATGTGAATGAGAGTCTTAAGTGTTAATTTGAAATCCATGATATAATGATATGTTCGTTGCCTCGATGGTCTAAGTTACCAAGGGCATTGTGAAAGGATGATGAATGAATGAATCTACAGAATTTTGCATGAAGCTTATTATGACCATCTTGCATACGACCACAACATTTCATTTCGATTTATTTGAATGTCCATATTTTATGGAACGCCCAGTACGATTTGGCTGGTTATCTAACTTAACCGATGCATTTGGGAGCCGAACTTACCCTGAAAATCTCAATTCCTTCGAAAGTAATCGGACTAACAGACGGCCGGACGGACGAATTGAATTTGCTCACAAATTCTTCACCAAGGAGCGAACCCTATCGTTTGAGACCATTTTCGGCTCAAAATTCGAAAATTACAGACATTTTGACAAATTTTTATAGCGCTCGTTTAAGTAGAACGAGCGCTCAAAAATGATTCTTCAGAATGAAATATCTATTACTTTCATTCTGCTTATTCATAAAATTATAAATTCGAAATATGTTTGAAGCTTAGAACCCATATTGGACAATTCGAATAAGGTCACATATTATTATATTCAGATTTGATGCAACATTGTATCTACTTTTGATTAGATAATCAGAAGATGTACCTACAATAGTTATTTTTGTATTAAGTGCGTAAAATGAGTGTTTTTTTCATGGCACATGAGAGTGTCAATTTTGGCCGAGACCGCAGGTCGAGGCCAAAAATTCACTCGAATGTGCCATGAAAACACGAATTTTATACGCACGAAATATAAACAACATTTTTTGTACAACTGTGAATGTGAATTTACATCGTCTGAAATACGTATAATCATTGAAGATAATGCTTTCAGTACAATATTTAAATGAATCCAGTGATCTTTCTGTGTCGTAACTATAGAAACAGTTTGTTGAAATTGTTTGAATCTTTGACAGTATTTGCTCGTAGTTGTTTCAATTTCGAATTATTTCAAAGAAGATGAATGTTGAGCATGATAGTGGTAGTGATACCCCCGCAGATATGGCTGAAGAAGCAAATATAATTGTATCTTATATGTTACGAGCCAAATCAAAGCTAATAATATGAGAAAACATATAACCAATTTCGAGAATGGCGCAACAAGAACAACGTAAAAAAGGTTTCTGAAAATGTGCTCACATGCTATTTCGAGGAAAAATTAAAAATTTTTGAACCTTCCAAGTTATGGAGCTCAATGTTAAAAAAAACATCGAATGTCAAGGAAAATATTGATATAAGGACTTTTTCAAAATTGGTCCCGCTTATTAAGAACAAAAGCGTCGGATACCGAGGAAAGAAATCTAAAGTGTTATGAAGGGATAATATCAATAAATTTCTCAGAGATGCTGATGACGAAACTAATTTACTTCATAAGGTACAGATACAATCATAATTTTGTGAAATTAGTTGTACCTAATTAAAATATTCATTATTTTTAAGTTGTTCTAATTTTAGTTATCAGCAGTGAAAAAAAGACTTTTTTTAACGGTGAAAAAAAGACTTTTTTTAACGGTGAAAAAAAGTAATATTTTACGCATCCATAGTGATGAAGAAAAGTCAAGTTTTTTTGACAGTTGTACAAAAAATATTTTACGTTTTTTTTGCATGGTATTTTTTTTAATATCAGCTTGTAAATTTTTGAAACATTAGTTGCTATTGTTTCGAATAATAATTAATTAAAATTGAATATTCACCTTATCACCTCATGTTGGCAATATCAGTCATAATACATTTCAATTTCTTTTCAGTTCTAATATTTCACGATTATTTGGAGTAAAAGGTGTTGCTGCTTTATAATATTTTGATTGATTATTATCGTAAAATCTGTCGATAGATTCCACAGGATGAATCATTCATAAACTTAATACAGGACAAATTTATTCGTATTGAAAAGTGTTGGAATTTCTTCACAACATACATAAAAAAATTAATTACCTTTAATCTGTTGGGCTCCATATAGCTGGAAAAGCAAGAAAACACAAACCAAATAAAAAAAATGCATTTTTCTCACATTCTCCACAACTCTATACCCAAACTGCCTTCTAGTTTTTCCCTTTTAATCTTATCTCTGAAATATCGATTTCATTGTTCGCTCTTATAGAAAAATGATGAACCATATCAAACAATCATTCGATATCGGCGAATTTGCTGTGATATCAATAGATGGATGATGTTTTTCTTATCTTTTAGAGTGCGGTTAGTGTTCTAAATGGAAATTCAGAGGTGGCAGTTCGTGGATATCTAATTTTTCGTGTTTTTTACAAGTATGATGCGGAGAATTGTGAACTGTAAACACAAGTCGAACCACTTTAAACAAAAAAAATGGTTGTTGAATGTTGAATTTGTCACATTACTGCATTTGCTATGGTATATTCAAACATCGGTAAAGTGTGCTGTAGTTTCACCAGTTGTCCCAAGTATTTTAATATCAGTTTCAAGTTTAATTTTAAGGGTGAAATATTAAAATTCCAATCTAAGATGATTATAATGAATGTTGTTTCAAAGTGCGTATTTTTTTTAATGAATAAATACCTAATTTGCAGTCATTTTCGAATTTTTATTATGGGTATAGTCTGTTCACGAAAGTTTGAGCGCATGGTAGGCGTTTATTTATTTATCTGAAGTTGGCAGTATTTGCTGTCATAACGTGAAATAAAGTCAACGTTGCCTTATGTACCCGGCCTCGTCCGACGAGATTGCGAGTTATCAGAGAACTCTATGCAATATTGACAACATTGAGTATCAATCTGACAGGAAAATAAACCACATAACCTAAAATTTTAATATACACAGAGGAATATGCCAAATTTCCATGGCCAACCGACAGCTCAACGTTTCGTGAACGGACTATAATTGAAGTATCCGTAATGACATCTTTGAACAAAAAATTATCGAAGACTTTTGATATAATTGAGGCTCTACAGGGTGTCAAGGAAAAAGTAACATGCATAGTGCCACACTATGGAGGCCAATAAAATATGAAAAAAAGGTCCCATGAATATATACTCCGTTCACGAAAGGTTGAGCACATAGTAGGCGTTCCTTTATTTATCTGAAGTTGGCAGTATTTGCTGTCATAACGAAAATTAAATTCAATGTTGCCGAATGTACCCAGTCTCGCCCGACGACCTTGCAAGTTATCACACGACTCTATGCAATATTGACAACATTGCGTATCAATCTGATAAGAAAATAAACATCATAACCTTAAATTTCAATATACACAGTGGAATATGTCAAATTATCATGGCCAACCGACGGCTCAACCTTTCGTGAACGGACTATATGTCCGAAACTGCTTCATCGAATTCAAGTTAGGAATAATTTTGCAAAACTTTTGTCAAACTTATGACAAAATGACCAATAATACGAAGTGACCTATCGTTTGGGAAGCTCAAAAAATAGTTCATTATTCTTATAGTTCTTTATCAACTCATTATTATTCAACAGTCCTGAGACTGGTGTCATATAACATATTCTCCGGAACACAGACAAAAAAACTAATTATATTCCTTTTCCATGTCATCTTCTTTGTGTTTTTCACCCCCCTTGACTGAATTATGTTTCACTGGAATCCGAGGGGCAAGATTGATCATACTTGCCCACTGCCCTTCACAAAGATGGTGGAACCTCATGTTCTTCAATAGTTTGCCCCTCAAATCCGCTGGTTCACTGCAACTAGGCTGAGAATCCCAAACCTTTCTGTTATTATCAGATATCCACCTAAAACAAAATATTCAGCTTTTGAATGTTTAATTTATAAAAAACAAATGAATATTGAACTATCTCTTCAAGGCTGATGAGGTGAATTTATTCTTTTTAAATAATAAAAAGAGAGATGAATAGAGAATTCAACAAGTGTGATGTATGACATTTATAAAAATGGCTTTTTCCTCTACAGAAATTCTCGATAGTGGGGTCTAATACAGTATATGAAGGCGTCAAAAGTGTTAAATGGGTGAATATTCAAATTTTATTACTAACAGCTACTTTATAATTAAATATTGAAACAATTTTATTACAAATTGAAAACAGTAATTGTCCTACAAAAATGATGATTCTATCAAAGTGTCCCCCACTCCCAACATATATCAACAACTAGGTCTAAAAAATCATTACTAACCGGCTGAATTTTCACTGTTGCTTAGCAAATATTTCCTTTATGAATTTGCCACATTGTCATACAAATTGAGTAGTACGTTTTTCCAGTCCTACCTCAGAAATTATACCACAGAACCCACAATTAAAAATGATTACTAACAATTGACAATTTCTGAGCGTAGGACTGGAAAAACGTACCACTCAATTTGAAGGACAATGTGACAAGTTCATAAAGGAAATATTTGCTAAGTAACAGTGAAAAAATCAGCCAGTTAGTAATGATTTTTTTAGACCTAGTTGTTGATATATGTTGAGAGTGGGGGAAACTTTAATAGAATTATCATTTTTGTAATAAATTGTTTCAAGATTTAATTTATAAAGTAGCTGTTAGTAATAAAATTTGAACATTCACCCATTTAACACTTTTGATGCCTCCATATACTGTATTAGAACTCACTATCGAGAATTTTCGTAGAGGAAAAAGTTGGGAGTCTCGTCAAAATGAAGCTACGAAAGATCAAAAAATACAGTCGCAGCGAACGTTCACGAGAAAATATTGATTTGGTGAGTGAAAGTGTTGCTGACAACTCTGAAATGCGACGTTCTCAATAAGTTGCCGTTAATAGATCCAACACACAGTGAAATTTTCCTTATACTTACAGTGCCAGATAAAGAATATTACAGTCGCAGTGCCACTGATTTTTCGTCAGTTTGATTGATGTTACATTCGTGAGTGGATCCAAAGTGTTGGGTTGAAGATAACGGAATTTGTTGCTGTCCAAATGCCTTGAAACAAAGTCAAATAATGTGTAGAAATCCGAATCTTTCTTGAAGAAAAATTGTTATCGCAAACTGAATATGATTGCATGAAATTATTCGATTTTATCGAAAATAATCCAAAGAGATAATCATAAAAATGATCAAAAAATAAAGATACAGTGGAACTTCGCCATAACGAACGTCTGTATAACGAATTTCTCTTTATAACGAATTTCGTACAAGACATTGCACCTTGAATCCAAATTCCATGTTAAAAACACCCTCTAAAACGAAGTAAATTCCCTCTATAACGAAATATTCAGAGAAAATTACTCTTTGAATGTATTGGTAAGAAGGTAAAAGGGTGGGTTTTTTCCGAAATTTTTCCGGACGTATGTAATAAATCCCGACCCTAAACTAAGTCATTACGGCGGGCAGAGAGATCTTTCTGAAACAGTTTTAAATACACCCCTAGCTGTTTGGTGTCAATCTAACCATTACTCTAGTGTGAAAGTTGTGCGAAAATGTCTAAAAGGAAGTGCTTAAGTTTGAATGATAAACTTGAATTTATCAGTGAAGTCGTCCGCGACATTGCCGACTATAGAAACAAATTTTCTATATAACAAAATTTCTTTATAACGAATTTTTTTTGCGGATTTAGCGCTTTCGTTATATGGAAGTTCCACTGTATATTGCATGATTGATAAATAACATGCTGTTCCATAATACACCATATACCCTTAATTTTTGAATTCAGGCCTTCCTCAAATCTCTACTTACAATTTCTTTACATTCGGTGTGTACCGAAATACATCAGGATGAATGACTTCTAACAGGTTATTGTTCATCAATAAAGTTGTAATATTTTCTAGCCCCATAAGAGATTTTTCCTTTAATTCAACTAAGGAATTCGAGTGAAAAATTAATATTTCTATCTTTCGATTTCGCAAAAACATTCCTTCTTGAATGTCCAGAATATAGTTCTGAGCCAGGTTCAATTCTGTGAGTTCTTTGAGGTCGCGGAAAGTATCCATATCCAGCTAAAAATTCGAAGAAGATGCAAAGAATATTCTTATAAATATAAGCAGGATGTGATGAACTTTTCAATGAGAAAACGAAGGTCTCCACAGTTTTCCAGTTGAATAGATTTTATAGCGAAACAACTTTTTTCGGAGTTTTTGCGACTTGTTCATCCATATTTTTTCGGGAGGATTCAAAAAATTGTTTCATTTGAAGATATCAAATATTTACCTCTTCAATATTGTTGGAAGCTAGTTGTAGGTTCTTAAGATTACGCATATTCCCAAGTAATCTTTTGGAAATATGGGATATTTTGTTTTTTCGCAAATTCAGGTATTCCAAATTGGCCAACTTGTCGAAGATCCCTGAAAAATTGAAATGATAAGAGGCAGGAGTTTTAATCCAGAATGCACTTAAAAAATTCTTTTTCTCATTTTCTTATAAACATATCGAATAGCGTGTGCGTAGCAAAATGTATCAATAAGATCAATTTGCAAGGGGTTATGTTATATATTTTTGAAACGGGAAAAAACGAGGACTTTTTAGTAAGAATGGTTTAGTGTTTTCATAAGAAGAAACAATACTTCATGTCATAAAGCAGGAAGAAAACCGTTCAGAAAATATTTGAATAAGCCACTGGATTCCTATCAAAAAAAGTTTTCATAATGTTTTTGTTTCAAGTTTTTCTTTATCTTATAGGGTTAAGAAGTTGTGGTTCAAGGATGACCAATTCTGTGTCACCCTGTATATTTGTTTAAGTCCCTCAACTAAACATGATAACGAAAGAAATTGAAATATACAGAGTAATTTGGAAAGACGATCAAAAAACATGATCAGGTAATATGGAGTTAGTATAGCTATATTATTTATGATTGTATTTATTTTGCTGATATTACCTTCATCCAAATCGTCCAATTTATTTTCAGCTAAATTCAATCTCGTGAGAGACTGCAAGTCTCCAAATATTTCAGCTGGAAGTGACTCTATTTCGTTGTTACTCAAGTCTAGGTCTTCCAGATATTTTAAATTATTGAGAAGCACTTCTGGAATTGTTTTCAATTTGTTGCCTGATAAGTGCAGTATCATCAGGTCTTGACAAACATCGAAAATACCTTCTGGTAAGTTCCTAAGTCTATTGAATGAAATGTCTAAGGTCTTGAGATTTCTCAACCCCCAGAAAATTTCTTTGTGGAAGTCTAACAGGAAGTTCTTGTGGAGGCGCCTAAAGAAAAAGATAATATTGTTTAGGTTCGAGAGAACAAATATTTTTGATGAAGCAGTACGCAGTATTCGTAGGGTAAAACCCGGATAGATGCCTCAGTTGGATAGATGCCCCATTTTCAAAATACCTAATTTCCGAAACACGTATCAAAAAATTAATTTTATAAGTAGCTGCTACAGTCACCCTGGACCTTGATACAGTCACCCTGGACCTTAGTTTTGTAAGGGTTATTGTAAAGTGAAGCAGTTTTTCGCTAGTGTGTGCGATCATCTCAGCAGCGAACTTCACAAACATGCCAAACTTTGAGAGGTAGGTATTTGCCGCTGTATAACTTTTGAAGTTGTAATAAATTCATTAACTTTTTTTATTACGCCAATACAGTGTTTCATTGAGTGTACATCTGAGTATAAAAATTTTTATTTTTCTTCTTAACTTATTAAAAAATTTCATGGGCATCTCTCCCTATCGAAAAGGATAGTTGCCCTAATTTTTTGAGGTATAGGTGTCCCTAAGGACATCTAAACTAAAACCATATCTTCTTAACAGATTTTCGATTCATTGTGTTATTTTGATTTTAAACTTGATTCCTGATCGTTTTTGTTGAGACTTATTATTCAATTATTATCATGAATGTGTGGAATAATGCTTTATGTTAATATGAAGAATGCAACTTTTCGTTTAATATGTGCTTTTGAAATTCATTTAAAAATGCACAATTGTTGTTAATTCGATCCATGTTACGTACATAAAGTTGCTGTTTTAAGCATAGAAAATCTCATTGTATTTAGTTGGGTTTTTGGTTCACACAGTATGAAGGCCCCCCCAGTATTTTCATGGTACTTGTAGGCAACTATCCCCCAAAAAACGGTTCTACAAAAATCAAATTATTGTGCAATTTGGGATTGCTATGTCAGGGAAAAGTCTAAGTATTCCAAATCAAATAATGGGGCTTCCTACACTCGTAGAAATCACACATATAAGATCAATATTTTCAAAAATATGAGACAAATTCAAAAAGTGGGGCATTTATCCAGGTTTTCCCCTATGTAATTGAAAAATAAGAATTTTTTAAAAGTCAAAGAAGGTTTTCTAGGAATGAATCATACACATTTTGCTTTCGTTGAATCAAAAATATTTTTTTGCTATTACTAGTCTCGAACTACCATTGAGAAACTAGTTCGATAAAGTATTAGTAGAATCAACATTCTGCAGCATCACTCACAGATATCCCAGATTTTCGAGATCATCAAAGATGGTTTGAGGTAAATAATCAATTTCGTTGTCGAAGATATATAGTTCCGTCAAAAATAGGAGATGTTTGAGAGCATTTTTATTGATAGTCGTCAGTTTGTTTATTCCTAGATCTCTGAAATAAAAATTTACTAATGCTGAGCTGATTCAATTTCAACTTTACTCACATTATAGAAGCATCGTAAGGAATGACCTGGTGAGACGGAAGATATGGTAAATTTTGCTGCCAGCAGCTGATAGTCTTTGTTTCTGGTGAACATTTACAAGGTCCCTTGGTGCATTCCGGCCATCTATTTTCTTCGTCAGATATTACCCAAACTGAAACCCAAAAAACACATCGATATTATTTTTCTGAAAACGTTGGAAAATTTCTGCTTCATCGGAGCAAATTCAAAACATAGAATGCGCTGTTATTTTTTTAATCAACACTAATCATACCCTACCATTTTATGGGGTGAAGCTTCCAATATATCAAAAAAAGAAAAACTGAAACGTAGAGAACTAAAGAAATCAGCTTGCTTGTTGATTACCGAAAATTTCATCAGTCTACAGTATGTTGACCTTGAAACAGTCTGTTTGGCTCCAATAATAAGATACAACTCGAAAAAAATCAATTGAATTGTTTGACTGCTTCAATCAAAAACAGATCGAAGTCATCGATGGTTGATTTCTGAGAACTGTCAAACATGACATTTTTAAGGACTGACGAAAAGTAACTTTTCTGAAATTTGCAATTACTAAGTAATTTACTGAGGCTGGTTGGAGAATGATGGCCAACACGTTGATCACAAAAAGCAAAAAATGATGGAAATAGCTCAAGTAATATTTCGAAAAAAGAAATCATTGCCAGGAGATTTCTTCCAGATATCGATTTAAATATGGTCTTCGAGGATTTTACATTTCTAAAAAACTTTATAGGTTCTCACTGTCAGTCTCTGAAACAGAAATGAAAAAAAGAATTTTATTTAAGATGAAGTGCTCCTGCAAAAATCTTTGCACTTATTTGTCGGGAGCAAATTGGTTTTGGAAAAACTGTTGCCTAACAGTAAAACTAGAAAAGGAAATAAATGAAAAGGATGATGTAACGTTTCGATATCTACATCAGACACCTTCTTCAGGCAAACTTGTGAAATCTTCAGAATTGTGTGTTTTTTAATTTGCAGTCTAATTGACATTGAAAGTTGAAATCAATCCAAATACGATCTATTCCAACAGAACATTTGGCCGAATCATCATTCTACTTCATCTAACAAAAAACATGTGAATTCCTTAATTTTCCTTTTATAATTATTCTGTTTCGGAGACTCGGAGTGAAAACCTTCAAAGTTTTTTAGAAAAGGAGATTTCTGTTTCACGGAGTTAAAAGATGTAAAAGATAAGTTTGGACAGGGTTCAACAACATGATAATGAAATATAAATAACTATGAAAACTGTTCGAATCTGAGCTAAGTACTAAAGCACTTTTTTGTTGTAAAAGGTATGGTATAATGAACTCCAGATCAACCACATAATGAGAGGAATTTCATGTGAATCTTGATATAATATAATATTCATCACTGGTATTCGCGCCCTAGTTTTTAAATTCTCAAATATGGCCACTACAAATTTGAATAATTTAATATTTCTAAGTCGATCTGCCCGATTTTTATCACAAAAGTTGAAGCTTACCTGGTTGCTCCAGTGACCTTATCCGTCTTTCCAAATTATAAAGAATTCCCTTCGTCATATTCTCCACAAGTTCATTTCCAAATTCTCTAACAAACAGTTTACTTTCTTCGAAACCATCACAAGCGTCTATGGGACATTCATGTTTGGCGCCCTCAACAAATGCTATAAAAATAAAAATTATAGCAACAAAAACAAGCATTCTTTCTTACTGCTCTACTGGAATTAAATTTGGACTTACAACGTTACGATTGACCTATAAAGTTTATTTACCGTCCCAATTTGGGTACATCATTGTCTAGATTACATCAATTATTTTGTTAATAAGATTTACTGTAACTAATTTCGAAATTGGTATATGAGTAGGTATAATTTGCAAATGGACTCTTAGTTATTGTCGTAATATCGAAGTAGACGGAGTAGGTGGTAATAGTATTACGCCTTCAGTTGCTTTTAATAATATAGTAGAACTTCCCTATAACGAAAGTCTGCATAACGAATTTCTCTGTATAACGAATTTCGTACAAGACATTGCACCTTGAATCCAAATTCCATGTTAAAAACACCCTCTTAAACGAAGTAAATTCTCTCCATAACGAAATATTCAAAGAACATCACTATTTGAATGGGTATTGGTAAGAAGGTATATGGGTGGGTTTTTCTGAAATTTCTCCGGAGGTACATTCTTCTGAAACAGTTTTAAATACACCCCTGTTTGGTTTCACTGTTACCATTACGCTAGTGTGAATTTGTGCGAAAAAAAATTTTTGCGGATTTTGCGCTTCAGTTATAGGGATGTTCCACCAATTTTCATGCTGAACAATTTACTTGAAGGGCAGTATAAGAAAATTTAAGGAAAGCTTCGAGCAGGTGCTTTTGAACGCTCGTTCTTGGGGGGGCAGAAATGCTATTACCACAAAATTTAGTATAGGACTCGAAATCTATAATAAATATATGAATGCAAATCTCAACAAGATCGGAATTATATTCTGGAAATTATTCAAAAAATGAAATGTGTAAAAATCGATGACTAAAAATATCAAAATTCTATGGTTCTGATTTCATAATCCTTTTGAAATTTTCCAAGATAGATAGACTCTTCTATAGTTGTATTAACGCAACATCACAAATCTTTGCATACTGCTTCGAACATATTACTTCAAAAACGGTTTGAATTGACAAATCCTGAATTATTTGAAGAAATGGATAATTTGAGAATTGCAGACATTTAGGCAGAAAGATCGTTCAAGTAGAAAGAGAGTTCACTATGAAAGATCTTTCAAACTAATTCTTTGATCGTTCAGATCTTAAGTCATGACATAATAATAATGACATAATAATAATGAAGCATCTGTCAAATTTTCGCCACTTTTTGTTGGTTTTTTGTCCATATTTTTTTCATGATGTACAATAATAGTCCCAGGTTTGGTATTGAGAAGCTGACTGCTACACCACCAGAAGTTGGTCCTTATACTTATATTCTCGACGATCTATTCCAGCCAAAAAGAGGTATGTTTAATTGATTTTTAATATTGAATTTTCAACCAGAATAATTTTTATGCTTTGGAATAAAGAGCTAACAGGATAAAGTATATAAAACAAAAAAATCCCCACCAGAGTTTAGTGCAAAACGTGGTACTACGTAATGGGGTAAAATGATACCAGGGATCATTTTAAACACCCAGAAGGGATCATTTCACCCCAAATACCAAATTACAAAATATCGATCAAAACAAAACCTTCACATATCGCTTGCGATGATCGAACATGGCTTAAATATTAGCTAACTGCTACTAATACCCGCAAATAAAACGACATTTCAGTAAACACTTACATGTAAAAAAACGAAAGTCCAAAAACCTGCTTACCTTAGATCAGAGCCACACTTTTTGATTATTTTTTAGTAAAATCACGCCAAGCACTCGCACCGCATTGACATTTTACAGGTAACTCGCAGGGGCGCAGGGGAACATGTTTCATGTGTATTTGGATAGATGGTACAAGCTGTTTCTGATTTACGGCGGGGGATCATTTGACCCTTAGGGATCGTATTACCTCACTTTCCCCTATACTATACTACGTACGATACCAGATCTCAGGGAAAAACCTCAGTAGAAAAAACCTATTAATTTCATATGTTAACGTATTTTATAAGTGCTTATATTCATTCATTTATTATTATTTCATCCAATTTTATATTTCAAATAATTCGCAGTTAACGTTGTACCATTTGGAGCAACATCAGATAGAAAATGTACATTCGAGCATGTGAAGTACACTGATGCTTTATATGATGCCAGTTTGAAGGATCATATCAAAGTGAGTACCTAGATTTTTCATTAGGTATAGGAAATTATACTGAACATAAAATGGTCAATTCTTGGATCACTCTTCTCTTTTGAGAACTAGATAACAATTTTATATTTTTCATCATTCAGTTTTCAATTTTGTTCAGTAGGTACTTTGAAATTTCAGTCACAATCCTATACATATTTATTTAGATACTTGGGATAAGAGTCCTGATTGTATTTAGGTATATTCAAATAAGGGTCTAACGACTCAGGATTGGAGTAAAAATAAAGATTAGTACTCTTTATTCTAGGGCGAGCCTTCGCACTTATTTAAATGCTTCCTCAGGGCTTTGAATTTTGAGGTTTTCGAAAAATTTAACATCGTTCGAAAATACTGGTCATAAAAGTTGAAATAATTACCAGGAATTGTTCAGGTGACGTAATGAAATAAATTATTATAACAATGATCGTTGATTATAGCCGGGTTTCACAAAACTCCAATCACCTTGATTATCGAAATGTCATCAATTCTGTGCAATGTTAGGTTCATTTTTGACATAAACCATCGACTTAAACCAAAATCAACGATTTGATTGCCCAATCAAGCTTTGTGAAACCCACGGTATATGTTTTATTTATATTTAATGTGACATATCAGTATTTGTTGGCTAGATTATCCCACACTTCTGTGAAGCGTAGAATAAAGAGTATTAACCTTTATTTTCTTCAATCCTGAGTGTTAAACCCTTAAAATTCGAAGATATTTATTTATATGTTCTCTTCAAGGGAGGACATTCTCTGAGAAATAAAGCAAAACGTTTCGTGTACAAACATTCTGATGTTCCTCCACCTGGAACATACAATCTGAGACCTCCAGGCAAAAAATGGTCATCCAACCTTCCACCACCTGGAAAAGGAAGACTATACCTGTGCAATGTACCATATAGTGTTCTTGGCAGCGCTCCTTCTATTCCTACGAAAAGAGATGCACATGGATATGATATTGATGACAAAGGAAGAATAGTCAAAAATAAAGTTTATACCAAGAAGGAGAATGTAGGAGCTGCTGCTTATTATGTCACAGCGGTAAGTTTCTTGAATTAATCCTTTTCTGAAGTTATTGAAAGAAAAAAAGATAGACGAATCGCTTTTTCTAGTCTAGAATGACATACAGTGTAAGGCAAAAAAGTTAGAGTTGATTTAAATGAGGAGGAATTCTGTATGTGGCGCTCTCTATTACTAATATAAAAACTAATAATAATAATATAATAGGATTTCTGGATCATACAAAACCCCCGCATATTACATTTTGTTCAGTTCTTACCTCTTTGTCCAAAGTTATTCAAAAAAACCAAATAAAAACATAAACTTTAACACCCTGTGGATAGGAAAACAAATCTTCCAGGAATGGGTCCTTCCAAAAGGTTCTTTCCAAACTTCAGAAGTGGAAGGTCCGAAAAGAATTTTAATCTCAGAAAAAATGAGTTGAGCATCCCAACTGTATTTCTTAGAAAGCATATGAGGAGAATTAATTTAATAGAAAATAACGAGTCGAGATTCTGTGGGGAAGAGGAGGAAACTCCTGTTCACCGCTCAAACTGTAGGATACTAAATTTAATATTTGTTGTCACTGTCTCAAAATACTATAGTGTGACTGTAGTCAACAGTGATTATTAGAGACCGGAGTATATGCAACAAGAAAACCTCGTTATATGCATGCAAATATGCATGAAAAATGCTTGAAATATGCACGAAAATAGGCAAAATATGCAGAATATGCAACATAGAATAATTAATTCTGGGAACTCAAAAAAATAGGAAAGTAATTTTTAATTCAAAATCGACTCTCAATAATATGGTATTAAAATTCAATATAACGTTTTTGTAAACGTTTATCATCAAATATTGTTCCAAATGTTCAATTGTTAAATTTTGCATTCGATCATTTTGAAAATTTTTGTATGTGGAGAAGGTTCGCTCCACATCCACTGACGTAACTGGGGAGGATTTGAACCTTGGTCCTATGTTCTCCCTTATAATTCCAGGTAAAATTTTTGCCGTTCCATTAATAAAACTTTCGATGAGAGACAAATCTTCGAAACCTGGATTTCCTTTCAATATCCTTTTAAACTTTTCTTGAAGTTCATTTGGAAATGCCAATGGCAACGTGGAGTTCATTTGGCGTATTTTACTCATTATTTGGATATTTTCGTAGCGCCCGGCTACTAATACTGCGTTTCGGAATGCGATAAAAGTGATTGACAAATCTGACAAAAGTCACAATTATTGGTAGACTTCATAGTTCCTGAAATTTGGTCGGATTCAGCACTCTAATCGCATTTCGGAACGCAGGGAAGAAAATATGTACCGAAAATATGCATCATAACTGGATATTTGCTAAAAGATGCAAATACCGCTGAAGATGTCTTAAATATGCAAAAGCATATTCAAATATGCAAACGCATATAATCCGGTCTCTAGCGATTATGTTGAGAATAGATCAAAATATATATAATGTAGGGCCCTCTATAGCCGAACCTTCAAAACTTCTCCTTTCTCTTTACAGTCATCCTGTTTGAATGACAATCCCTACAGCGGTTGCCATTGGTCACGCCGAACTTCCACCAGATCGATGATCAATGTAAAGGAGGGGCCAGGACCGGCAGCTTACGATGTACAACAGATTTCTACTTGTCGCCGCAACGATATGGAAGAGTTATACCGCGAGATGGCGCGAAGGTTCACTTGCTTGCCAAGGTATACGGAACAGCAGCAAGTCCAAGCTCAAAGATTGGTAAGTATTGAAGTTATTCTATAAAAACACCAACAAGTGACAGATAATATTCTGATATGAAAGAACATAATATGGATTTTTATCATTTTGCCAAAGTTTAAGTATTGTGGTAGAAAGCTACTGATCACTGCTCTCCCAGAACAAAGCTCGTCACAGTAAAAATAGTTATTTATTATACAAGGGAAAAAAGTATAAGATTTTAGCTCGAGGTTATGTTGTCTCTCGACGCGAAGCGGAGGGAGACAAAAAGCCGAGAGCTAAAATCTAATATTTTTCCCGTATATAGGTAATACACTATTTTTTTCTGTGACAGGAAAAAAGACCATTTAATAGTGAAAGAAATATAACTGTTCACGAAATTACTTTTTTCCCCAACCATCAAAAAATGTTGACATTTTTGTACTATTTTCAGGTGAAAAAGTCATAAATTCCCTTACCGTACAAAAATTCACTCGTTACTTAGCAACACTTTTAATCCTAGGATTAAAAACGCTACTTTTAATCCTTGGATTAAAAGTAATTGCATTTGACGTCTACTTGACAATCACTGTCATTAGTATGTGTTCAAATTTATAACCAAATTATTAACGATTTTTGACTGAAACCAATTTTATTGTAATTTTGACTTGGTTGGAGAAAAAATAGTATATATTATTCGGACTAAAAGTGCCTATTTTAACTCGCAATTTTGCATTCGCTCGGCTGCGCCTCGCAACTGCAAATATTGCTCGTAAAAAAAATATGCACTTTTAATCCTTATAATATAATATACTATTTTTCCCCGGGAAAAAAGTGGGTACTTTTTTCCCGGCTACATAGAGAATAATTTTTTTGACAGGGAAAAAAGTAATTTCGTAAAAAGTCATATTTTTTGACCTGTCAAGTGATATAAAATGTCACATTTTTTTCCCGTCACAGAAAATAGTATATTATATTATAAGGATTAAAAGTGCATCTTTTTTTTACGAGCAATATTTGCAGTTGCGAGGCGCAGCCGAGCGAATGCAAAATTGCGAGTTAAAATAGGCACTTTTAATCCGAATAATATATACTATTTTTTCTCCAACCAAGTCAAAATTACAATAAAATTGGTTTTAGTGAAAAATCGTTCATAATTTGGTTATGAATTTGAACACAGAATCATGACAGTGATTGTCAAGTAGACTTCAAATGCATTGTTTGCGTGAACTTATCCACACTTTTCCAGCCACGGTTTTTGACGTGTATACTGTCGATGTTGGGATAGAGGACAATCGTGCGTTATTTAGTCACAGTGTTGCCAGATGTATCTCATGTATGATAATGAGATTAACTTACACATGGAAAAACACGAACGAGTGATTTGTTTTTTATTATCTAACTACCAATATCTAGAACTTTTTTAGTGTCCGTCGAAATATAAGGGAAAAATTAAAAACTGACCAGCCACGGTTTAAGCGATAACTGTGCAGAGGGTTATCTAGGGGCGGTGCTTTCTCAACTAAAATTTTTTTGCATAGTATTTTTAACACAAATATCAAATCTAATGACACATTTTTTTGGGCGTCCGTCGAAGTACGAGAAAAAAATTAAAACCTGACCAGCCACGGTTTTAGCGATTACTGTGTGGGGGGTTATCCGGGGGCGGTGCATTCTGAACAAAAATTTTTTTGCATAGTATTTCGAACACAGATATCGAATCTAATGACACATTTTTTTGGGCGTCCGTCGAAGTACGAGAAAAAAAGTAAAAACTGACCAGCCACGGTTTTAGCGATTACTGTGTGGGGGGTTATCCGGGGGCGGTGCATTCTCAACAAAAATTTTTTTGAATAGTATTTCTAACACAGATATCAAATCTAGTGAGACATTTTTTTGGGCGTCCGTCGAAGTACGAGAAAAAAATTAAAAACTGACCAGCCACGGTTTTAGCGATTACTCTGCGGGGGGTTATCCGGGGGCGGTGCATTCTCAACAAAAATTTTTTTGCATAGTATTTTTAACACAGATATCAAATCTAATGACACATTTTTTTGGGCGTCCGTCGAAGTACGAGAAAAAAATTAAAAACTGACCAGCCACGGTTTTAGCGATCACTCTGCGGGGGGTTATCCGGGGGCGGTGCATTCTCAACACAGATATCGAATCTAATGACACATTTTTTTGGGCGTCCGTCGAAGTACGAGAAAAAAATTAAAAACTGACCAGCCACGGTTTTAGCGATAACTCTGCGGGGGGTTATCCGGGGGCGGTGCATTCTCAACAAAAATTTTTTTGAATAGTATTTCGAACACATATATCAAATCTAGTGACACATTTTTTTGGGCGTCCGTCGAAGTACGAGAAGAAAATTAAAAACTGACCAGCCACGGTTTTAGCGATTACTCTGCGGGGGGTTATCCGGGGGCGGTGCATTCTCAACAAAAATTTTTTTGCATAGTATTTTTAACACAGATATCAAATCTAATGACACATTTTTTTGGGCGTAAGTCGAAGTACGAGAAAAAAATTAAAAACTGACCAGCCACGGTTTTAGCGATAACTCTGCGGGGGGTTATCCGGGGGCGGTGCATTCTCAACAAAAATTTTTTTGCATAGTATTTTTAACACAGATATCAAATCTAATGACACATTTTTTTGGGCGTCCGTCCAAGTACGAGAAAAAAATTAAAAACTGACCAGAAATGGTTTTCGCGATTACTGTATGGAGGGTTATCCGGGGGCGGTGCATTCTCAACAAAAATTTTTTCGCATAGTATTTCGAACACAGATATCAAATCTAATAACACATTTTTTTGGGCGTCCGTCGAAGTACGAGAAAAAAATTAAAAACTGACCAGCCACGGTTTTAGCGATTACTCTGCGGGGGGTTATCCGGGGGCGGTGCATTCTCAACAAAAATTTTTTTGCATAGTATTTTTAACACAGATATCAAATCTAATGACACATTTTTTTGGGCGTAAGTCGAAGTACGAGAAAAAAATTAAAAACTGACCAGCCACGGTTTTAGCGATAACTCTGCGGGGGGTTATCCGGGGGCGGTGCATTCTCAACAAAAATTTTTTTGCATAGTATTTTTAACACAGATATCAAATCTAATGACACATTTTTTTGGGCGTCCGTCCAAGTACGAGAAAAAAATTAAAAACTGACCAGAAACGGTTTTCGCGATTACTGTATGGAGGGTTATCCGGGGGCGGTGCATTCTCAACAAAAATTTTTTCGCATAGTATTTCGAACACATATATCAAATCTAGTGAGACATTTTTTGGGCGTCCGTCGAAGTACGAGAAAAAAATTAAATCCTGACTAGCCACGGTTTTCGCGATTACTATGTGGGGGGTTATCCGGGGGCGGTGCATTCTCAACAAATTTTTTTTGAATAGTATTTCGAACACATATATCAAATCTAGTGAGACATTTTTTTGGGCGTCCGTCGAAGTACGAGAAAAAAATTAAAAACTGACCAGCCAGGGTTTTAGCGATAACTCTGCGGGGGGTTATCCGGATGCGGTGCATTCTCAAAAAAAAATTTTTTGCATAGTATTTTTAACACAGATATCAAATGTAATGACACATTTTTTTGGGCGTCCGTCGAAGTACGAGAAAAAAATTAAAAACTGACCAGCCACGGTTTTAGCGATTACTGTGTGGGGGGTTATCCGGGGCGGTGCATTCTCAACAAAAATTTTTTTGAATAGTATTTCGAACACGTATTTCGACGGGCGCCCAAAAAATGTCTCACTAGATTTGATATATGTGTTCGAAATAATATTCAAAAAAATTTTTGTTGAGAATGCACCGCCCCCGGATAACCCCCCACACAGTAATCGCTAAAACCGTGGCTGGTCAGTTTTTAATTTTTTTCTCGTACTTCGACGGACGCCCAAAAAAATGTGTTATTAGATTTGATATCTGTGTTCGAAATACTATGCGAAAAAATTTTTGTTGAGAATGCACCGCCCCCGGATAACCCTCCATACAGTAATCGCGAAAACCGTTTCTGGTCAGTTTTTAATTTTTTTCTCGTACTTGGACGGACGCCCAAAAAAATGTGTCATTAGATTTGATATCTGTGTTAAAAATACTATGCAAAAAAATTTTTGTTGAGAATGCACCGCCCCCGGATAACCCCCCGCAGAGTTATCGCTAAAACCGTGGCTGGTCAGTTTTTAATTTTTTTCTCGTACTTCGACTTACGCCCAAAAAAATGTGTCATTAGATTTGATATCTGTGTTAAAAATACTATGCAAAAAAATTTTTGTTGAGAATGCACCGCCCCCGGATAACCCCCCGCAGAGTAATCGCTAAAACCGTGGCTGGTCAGTTTTTAATTTTTTTCTCGTACTTCGACGGACGCCCAAAAAAATGTGTCACTAGATTTGATATATGTGTTCGAAATACTATTCAAAAAAATTTTTGTTGGGAATGCACCGCCCCCGGATAACCCCCCGCAGAGTTATCGCTAAAACCGTGGCTGGTCAGTTTTTAATTTTTTTCTCGTACTTCGACGGACGCCCAAAAAAATGTGTCATTAGATTCGATATCTGTGTTGAGAATGCACCGCCCCCGGATAACCCCCCGCAGAGTTATCGCTAAAACCGTGGCTGGTCAGTTTTTAATTTTTTTCTCGTACTTCGACGGACGCCCAAAAAATGTGTCATTAGATTTGATATCTGTGTTAAAAATACTATGCAAAAAAATTTTTGTTGAGAATGCACCGCCCCCGGATAACCCCCCGCAGAGTAATCGCTAAAACCGTGGCTGGTCAGTTTTTAATTTTTTTCTCGTACTTCGACGGACGCCCAAAAAAATGTCTCACTAGATTTGATATCTGTGTTAGAAATACTATTCAAAAAAATTTTTGTTGAGAATGCACCGCCCCCGGATAACCCCCCACACAGTAATCGCTAAAACCGTGGCTGGTCAGTTTTTACTTTTTTTCTCGTACTTCGACGGACGCCCAAAAAAATGTGTCATTAGATTCGATATCTGTGTTCGAAATACTATGCAAAAAAATTTTTGTTCAGAATGCACCGCCCCCGGATAACCCCCCACACAGTAATCGCTAAAACCGTGGCTGGTCAGGTTTTAATTTTTTTCTCGTACTTCGACGGACGCCCAAAAAAATGTGTCATTAGATTTGATATTTGTGTTAAAAATA
Source organism: Propylea japonica (assembly GCA_013421045.1). NCBI lineage: Eukaryota > Metazoa > Arthropoda > Insecta > Coleoptera > Coccinellidae > Propylea > Propylea japonica. Next base: position 32,268,882 of record CM024240.1, read on the forward strand.
CTATGCAAAAAAATTTTAGTTGAGAAAGCACCGCCCCTAGATAACCCTCTGCACAGTTATCGCTTAAACCGTGGCTGGTCAGTTTTTAATTTTTCCCTTATATTTCGACGGACACTAAAAAAGTTCTAGATATTGCTAGTTAGATAATAAAAAACAAATCACTCGTTCGTGTTTTTCCATGTGTAAGTTAATCTCATTATCATACATGAGATACATCTGGCAACACTGTGACTAAATAACGCACGATTGTCCTCTATCCCAACATCGACAGTATACACGTCAAAAACCGTGGCTGGAAAAGTGTGGATAAGTTCACGCAAATGCATTTACTTTTAATCCAAGGATTAAAAGTAGCGTTTTTAATCCTAGGATTAAAAGTGTTGCTAAGCAACGAGCAAATTTTTGTACGGTAAGAGAATTTATGACTTTTGCACCTGAAAATAGTACAGAAAAGTCAACATTTTTTGATGGTTGGAGAAAAAAGTATGTTTATTATCATCCGAAGGAACTTTTTGGTTTGATCCATTCGGGGAAGATTTTTGAAGAAAGCTTCTCCTTCAGTTTTTTCCTTCACCAAAAAACTCTTTTTCACAGGTGCATTTTCTTAAACCACAGAAGGGTTCTAGGGCAGTAAGTGGAGTTTCTGCTTCCTTTCTTGCTAGTGTGCTTTCCTCTTTCCTTCGATTATTGACTGAAATTTGATGATGATGACACGTTCTTTTGTCATTATTCCGAAATTGAATTCGATATTTAGAATGAAATACCACTGTTTAAATCTATGGGAGATGAATATCCTTCAGTAGGGTCCTGTAGCGGTCTTATATGAACAGAAGATTCGAAAAATCATCACTTGAAAGGCCAGACCTGGTTTGAAACACCCCCTGGCCCAAGAGCAAGAATTGAGTATTTTGTATCTCAATATATATTGAGGGTTATTCGAATAGTTTCAGGTTTCAATTTTGTAAAAACAGCGAGACAGGGTTTTTTCTACTGAGGTTTTTCCCTCGAGCTCTGGTATCATACGAAGACCAGTATGATACCCCGTTTTGCACTAACCTCAGCTAGAGACTTTTTTGTTTCATGTATTGTATTTTGTAAGCTCTCAATTCATAAGTATACTCTTTTTTTCTCAACCAAGCTTTCACTCATTGCATTTTCAGGGTTTCCCATTCGAGGTTAAATTTGAAACTCATCAGTTTTACGAAACAGTAATGTTCTATAGAGTTGAAATAGGACATATATGACAAACATAACATTAAAATAAATTAGGACGTCAAAAGCTGCCATTTTTTGTTGGTTAAGAAAAAAGGGTACACTGCATTTCTCCTTGAATTCCAAGTCTCTACACCCTTAACCGAAATTGTTACATATACAGGAAGACTATTAGCACAGTGAACTATATATTATATATTAAGGGTTCTGGAACCCAGACCAGAGAGACCTTGCTTTCTTGCCTACTTCATTGAGTTTTATTTGGCACTCCCATTCTAACTTTGAATCGATGACATAGTTTAATGCTTCAGAATCATTTCGATCATCAGAATGAATCAATTCCGAATACATCAACTCTTGCAATGCAATGCTCATTGTTACGAAAACTACGATCTCTTCAATTCCACCGTGAAAAGAACCAACAATGTAACTCACCCATCAGCAGCGGTATTTCAATCCCCTACAAGAGATAATAAAGCCGTCTTCGATTGGTTCCTTTTTTAACTCCTTCAAAGGTGCATAATAAATATTCGGTCCGGATGGATTCGTTCCAATTAGTGGAACTAGCGGCAATTTGCGGATTCCTTATCTTCCTGCCCCGATGGCTGATGGCGCACTAGAATTGGGCGAACGAAAATATCCTCTCGAGACGCGCCCACGCGATCTGCTCAAGAATTAATGAAGCCCGCTTCCTCTTCAACGAATTCGCTCTCGAACGGAACGAGCCGGGTAATTGTTGTAGGTCATGCACGGTAGATTGTTGTTGTTGTTTTTTTTTGGGAGAGATCAAGGTGGACCGTAGGGAGATTTGCTGTTTTTGTAGATTTAAAGTACGCAGTAGGCCGAGAGAAAATTTAGATTACTTGCATTTTATTATATTTCTTTGAGTTATATAATTATACATCTGAACCATTATAATCAATTTCAAGCGGATAACCAATAATAACTGCGGTTATCATTGGTTCAGCCCTTGGTTATTCCCTTTTTGTCCTAGAACGAATAACCGGCCCTCTCCTCTCGTCGCTTGAATGCGGTTTCTGGTTATTTAGCAAATGTCAATATAGGTTATATTTATATTTTTTATGTTTCATGCAATAAATACAAATTCGATTTGAAAATGTAAATTATTATGCTTCAATTTCAACTCCATGATGCATCCCAAAATATTAATGTTTGAAACGTGGATTCGAAGTAACGATGAACATAATATATTTTTCAGAATGTTCCGCTTGTTCTGGCAGAAATGATTCGAAGAGAAAAAATTACCGAATTATATCTAGGAGAGGACACTATCCCATAGATTTAAATTCACATGTATTGATATCGCTGTGGTATTTGGCTACATCTCACACGTCACAGTGAAGTTTGCTATTAATGACCCTTTTTTTTGGAACCTAAACACAAATTCATAATTTTTTATAACAGTCGAGAGCTATTAATTATTGTAATACAAAGCTTTTCCCATTATTCAAGTAAAGAAAGAATGTTTTGTTATACTCAAACAATATCAGCAATCTTTAAAAACTTCAAACAATTCTATTTTAAATAATATTAACAGTCAGAAAGAAGCCTTTGGATGCGTTAATTTCCGAACCTAACTCAGAGATTTCATTAGATAAGTTTAATTCCTGAATGAATGAAACTAAGCCGATAATTGAAATTGTTGAAATAGTTTTCTCAATGTAAGTCGTAACGTGGCTAAGCTCACGAATACATATTATCTTCTTCAAGTATGCTTGGTCAGTCAACAACTTTTGAAATTTGCCACGTGCAACCCTACTTTTCTAATAACCAGAAGTTTAACCCAGCTCTTGAGTCTGGTCATTTGCGGTTCAAATCAATGACGTCAAAGGGATAATTCATGACGTCATTACTTTCAACCAAAAATAACTAAAAACGCTTGAATGCAATTGGTTAACCGAAATGATAGCCGGTTATCCGCTTGAAATTGATTTATGTGTGCGACAAGGAGTACCACAAGGATCCATCTTGGGTCCACTTCAATACAACTATACCAATGATATATAGTGCAAGATCATGAGAACAAGACAGTGATGTTTGCTGATGACATATCAGTGATATGCAAGGCTGCAGATAAAGATCTACGTAGGGAAAAGATAGAAACGGAATTAGAAAGCATAAATGAATGGCTGACAGGAAATGATTTACTTTTGAATGTAACAAAAACTAAAATAATGATATTCAGAGAAAATGATGACCTCATAGTTAAAGCTCAGAACACCAAAATGAAAACAGTTAATCAAATACAATTTTTGGGAATAGTTATAGATCGGAATTTGAATTAGAAATCACAAGTAGAGAAAGTAGACATACAGGGGCGGTTCTAGGGCGGTGCGAGCGGTGCGATCGCACCGGGCGCCGTCTCGAGAGGGGCGCCAAAATCGTCGCACCGGGCGCCATCAGGAGAGGGGCCCCAAAAACGATATATTATAAATATGGGGCAGACATGAATTTGTTTCGAGTGAATATTGTGAGTAAAGCGATGCAGTCTGAAACTATGGACCTGTCAAATGTATCGCGATTACTGAAAAATTGTTCGGAATTCGTGGAACCGTATCGTAGCTTTTCGTCAGCTTTAATTACAGCTAAAGAAATAGCTTCTGAGGCCGGAATTAATCCATGTTTTAAGGAAGTCCGATTGCGAGAAAAAAGACGGTTATTTGAATATGAAGCAGTGGATGAAAGACCTACTGATCTGGAAGCAATATACAGTGTGTTTGGTCATGACTTAGCGATAATTTAAGGGCATCAAATATACCTAATTTTATCGACAAAAACACCCTAACTTGAAAGTTCACCGCCTTAGTTTTGGAGTAGCCCCCATTTCAAATTTACTTTTTTATTTCCGTTGACCCTTCCAAATAATATCGATTTCTTTGGACATAAAGGTAATACAGATGTGAAAAAAATGTTTTTTGAAAGATGATACTACCACCTTTTATTGAAGTCTAACAATATAAAAACATTCAACTTGAAAACGCCATAAAAAATTCTTTAAAAAAGTTTTAGTTAAAAATATGTACGGATTTTCTTAGTTAATCTGCAATGGTACAAGAACTAGCACATTGAAGTATAATTTATTTTCAATGGTTTAACATGCAAGGATATTAGCTACAAAACAACACTTACATTATTTCTGTAAGTTACATAATTTGAGAGTTATTGACGTTCGAACCTTAGACTATGTCTAAGGTTAAGGTTAAGAAGTTTTAGTAAATTGAAGATTTTAAAAACTTACTTACGATCTACAATGTGCCATGAAAGACTATACGATCATGGAATCTTGTACATAGAAAATGATATAGCACAATATCTAAATTATGGTGAATTGATAAAAAAAGCTCGAAAAGTGCATATTTGAGTTGTTTGAAATGAATAAAAGCTTTATTGTTATTATTTCCCAACTGTAATTTCTATCATATATTATTATACCTACTCGCACTACGGAAGGTAGAGCCTATTATCCATAACTCGCTCAAATTGGTCAGAAGAACTTTTCAATTTCAATGATTTGAAATTTATGACAGTAAAAATTCGGTTTTATAGTTGTAGGGGCGCCACTTCCTGATCTCGCACCACCCAAAAATAGTGATAGCACCGCCACTGTAGACATAGATGTTTCAAGATATTGTTATGCCCTTCGCGTAATTAGAGAAAACATAGGAGTTAAAGCGGCCCTGTCAGCATTCCAAGCCTACATACAATCCAAAATAAGATTTGGATTTATCTTTTGGGTCAGAAGTAGCGAAGCTGACCGAATATTTAAAATACAAAACAGAAGTTTAAGAATTGTATTCAAAATGAAACCTTTCGAAAGCTGCAAAAATCTTTTTATCGCAGAGAAAATTTTAACTTCTTTTTAACTTTTTACAGGCAATATATACATCAATGCATTATCTATGTTACAAATAATTATACTGAATTTCAAAATTATACATAACATAAACATAATTATGAAACAAGAAATAAAAAAGTTAAACAGATGTTGCAACTTTCAGAATTACCCTTCACCGGACCAATACGAAAAACCTTCGTGTTTTACGTACAAACCACCTGTTACAACAGTTGTAAAGCCATTTATCAGCCGAAAACAAAGATTCCAAAAGCCGAACGATCGAGAAGGAGCTTTCCACGCAATTTATGATACTGTGACGTCGATGGGCTGTAAAGTGTCGCCTTCAGTTAGACGAACTCCATTTACATTTACAGCGAGAAGGTTCAAGAAAAGGAAAAGGGATTCCTCAGGTAGGTGCCTTATCACAGAAAAATATAAATACTATAGAGACTAACGGTTTCTTTTTATCAGTAAAAATTGCTAAAGTACATCAAAATAACCGATAGTTTTGTATGAAAGCGTGATGTCAAAGAGCTTCATAAGTCGATATTCATTTTAGAAAAATGAATGAATGAAGTTTTTCAATGACCACAAGCTGGAATACGAAATTATCTGGTTATTTGGATACACTAGTGTAATTTGGAGGAATATTGACCATTTTCGAATTAGGTCCATTATTTTGAAGATTAATATTATATTTTCGACCTCGAAACAGAAGGTGGGTTTAAAGCATACGAAATTGATTAATAATGACCCATTTCATAGCTCAATTTCTACTATTTTAATGTGCAACTGTTATGGGCAACCCAACATGAAGTATTCAGATGCAATACGAGTAATGTTGTTACTCTATAGTGGGAGATTTTATTTATATTATGTCGAATGTATGTCTTGTACAAAATAAAAATGTATTTCAATCAAGAATTTATACTCAATTCAATGAGGTCAACAACAAATCTTGTGATCGACTCATTCATTCAACTAGCGATTAATAAACTTGTGGATTAAATAACTATTACGTCAATTTGATTTCCAGAATCTGACTTCTATATGCCGAGGGGTTTCGCAGACGAGATATATGAGAAAAATAGAAAACCGTATTGTTTGTACAAACCTGCGTTTGATTCCACCGTTCGTAGAGATATCAATTTCGTGCCCAACGATTCATATCTCATGCCAGATTGTACAAGTTATCCTAGAGAAGAGTTGCCTGTCAGATTCAACGCGCAAACTTGTCATAGCATCTTTCTGTCAAAGACACAGCGTGAAGAAGTGAAGATCAATGTGGTGAGTGCGAATAAAACTAAACCTTAATTGATTCACAGATTCGATTCTACTATCAGGCAAATAAACCATGGGAAATTCAATTGGAATATTGAAAGGAAGAAACTTCATTTTTCCATAAAAAAATATCCGATTCGAGTGAAATTTATTTTGTGAAAGGATATCGATATACTGAATGTTCATGCAAAATTTCGTTACTATAGTATTAACAGAACCATAGAAAATGATATTAGAATATTGAAAGGAAGAATATTTATATTTCCATAACAGGATATCTGATTGCAGTGAAATTTTCTCTGTGAATGAAGATTGACTACTGGATCTTCATGCAATTTGTGGCCATAGTGTTAACAGAACCATAGAAAATTCAATTGGAATTTTGAACGGAGAATCTTCAAATTTCCATAACATCCGATTCGAGTGAAATTCATTTTGGGAATGAAAACTAATATACTAAATGTTCATGCAGAATTCAAGAGGATCGCATCTTCAGAACCATCGAATTTGATTTTTCAATTTTTTTTTACAGTTTTCATTTTCCTTATAATTTTCAGAATATAATTCCGATTGTGCTGAGATTCGGCATTCATATATTTGGTTTCAGCCGCAAGTCTCATAAAATTTCGAGCTCAAAAGTCCCTGCTTAGGGCTTTTTTGAATTTTTTTTTAATTGGAATATATGGATTGTGATATATCGAATGAAAGTTGATTTGATTAACTATTCAGCGATGTAGCTGAAAGTAGAATTGGTTTTGGCGTTTTTTTATTGGAAAATTAGAAAATAATTCAAAAATTTTCATTAGAAAGTACTGCAATCAGACTCCCATTTTGTTACTGATTATTACTAAGGGAAATCACGAATTCATGGATTTGTAATTTCATAAGCAGGTGCTTAGTTGAGTTTGAAATCTCTTACTCCTACGCCCCACACCACTCAACTTTTTTTTTCAAATAGGAACAATGAGGTACCAGAACTATCGACAAGTTACGTTACTTTTTTGGCACGATGTATACAAATTTGGAAATTCACATCTGAAACATACGATATACAATGCATCAGACAGAGAATTCTTCCTTCTAGTTGCACAGATGAATAGTCGGGATAATCACGTGCTGAAACTGAATGGATTTCGTTGACTTATTGCAATAACTTAGTCTTGTCTCTTTCTTATCGCAGTATGGTAGGGAACCTGCAGTACACTTATAGAATTGATTAATTTGTCAGGCTGTCCGTAATACTCGATTCAAGTATTTACTGTTGCCTACCATACTAAATGAATTATGCTCCTCCCAACGATAAGAGAGAGACAAGACTAGAATATTGCAATAAGACAACGGAATTCAGTGTGTAACAGCATATGATTGTCTCGACTATTTCCCTCGTCGTAATTTGCACCAATCAGAAACGCGCAATTTTGAATTACAAATGGTTTCTAGGTGGAAAAACTGTTTGGCAGGACCTGTCAGCAGTTTATTCGCGTTTACCCGCGGCAAAACTTGACAGTTGGTGTCACTCAGGAAATAGTCTTGTCAAATACCATTCGGGCATCTAATTTTTCCTGTGAAAAAAATCGAAAAAACACATTGCAAAGTAATATTTTGACAAAAAGCATTCGTGCAGGTGCAAAAATCCTCGTCTTCGACTCGGATTTTTGTTGCCACCAGCACTCATGCTTCTTGTCAAAATATTACTTAGCAACGTGCTTTTTCGATTCTTTTCGGAAAAATTAGATGCCCTTATGATATTACTTACGACTATTCATCTGTGCAACTGGACGGAAGAATTCTCTGTCTGATGCATTGTATATCGTATGTTTCAGATGTGAATTTCCAAACCTGTATATGGATGTTTGTTCCTGAGGTGTCTTCCTTTCGCTCTAAACGCTCATCGCCATAATTTTTGTAGCAGAAACTGATGTTCGCCCAAATCGATACTAATCCTCCCAGTGTACAATCCAGAATCCCGTGTCCCCTTCGGTGATTCGGTCGTTTCTACGCTGATTTATCTATTTGCGGGCCGCACTCCGGCCGGATTTCGATTTAGGAGAAACGGGACTCCGGGATTGGATTGCTCTCTCGCCACTTTAAATTAAGTTTGCATCGTACTCGTATCGTATTGTCGTTTCATTATACCGCGTGTTTGCATCGGGGGGGCTCTAACAAGGATTTAATGAAAAGAAACCTCCCCACTATGCGAACGATGATTTCTCCTCTAAGTGGATTAAGAGCATGGTAACGTGCTGAATGACAACGAGGAATTTTCGGGATATGAGAGTTTAGGAGCGATGGAAAATGGATTGGGCTGTAATAGAGTTGAACAACAATTTTGATAACTTCGAAGTATGTGAAAATACTCGAAAACAACTCAAATAAAAGCTTTTATGGGTCGATTACATTGAGATACTTCACAAGCTGCCACTGAGCGAATTTAGAAGCGAGTGAATTAGCTTGTGAGATTGTGATGACACACAAAACTGTCTACTCGCTGATTAGCCAACAATCTAGCGATCCACGAGAGGTTTATGTTTGTATCGTTGTCAAGAATCTAAGATAAATGTCAAATACGTTTTCAAATTTAAGAACCAGGAACCACCGAGTAGATGAGAACTCATAGTTTGTTTAGTAGCAACTGTGATTACACACGGCTTGTTTACATGCCAACAAGCCAAAACGCCAGCGATTTAGCGTGTGAAGTAGCCCAGTTTTCAACATTAGTCGAAGCTTTTTTACAATTAGATTGTTAGCTTGTGAACACGATTACACTGGGGGATTTTAGAATCAGCTACTAAATTCGCTCAGTAGCAGCTTGTAAGTATCTCAATGTAATCGACCCATTAGGCGCTTTTTCATATTGTTCATATTCATTGATTCAAATTTCCCCCTCAGACCTAAAAGGTACTTCCGAAAAGAACAAATTGAAACAGAAAAAAAAATATATGGCAATTTTATAGACAGTCCTTGTCCTGTATTTCGATAATATTACCCTACAAAGATGGAAAAGTCTGACTCATGGTCGCTAACAATTATGTCGTATGGAGACTTGATATCGACCACCTGCCACTTGGGAAAATCAAGTAATCTTCAATTCGAATAAGAGCATTTGTTGCAGTATTTCATTTGCCGAACAATTCACCTCCAAGTGAATGAAGGGTTTTCCAATAAGAGGTGTTATTTTGATATTCAAATGAAAATGCCATTTTTCAATATAAATGATCGGATGTTTATTTCATTATGAAGAAGAAGCTATGCCGTTAATAGTGGAAAATAACATCAGGCAAATGACCACGCTTACAGGACCATATCCTTTTAATGAAATTTTCCGTAACCAAATCGCAAAGTGGCTGCCCTATGTCCTCGATAGCCGCACGAATTCCATCTTTGAGGTCTTAAATCGACACTGGGCTATTGGCCAAGATCTTCTCTTTCACGTGGCCCCAAAGGAAGAAGTCGTTAGGTGTTAAATCAAAATATCTCGGTGGCCACCCTCTTCTAGAGATGACACGGTCCGGAAACTTTTCGTTGTTGATGATCGGCCGCCTTGAGTTCTTGTGTTAACTGAACTTTATAAGCCTTAAGACCCAAAAATTTATGCAAAATACGGTGTAATGACGTTTGTGGAATGCCTAATTCCAAAGAACGAAGAGGAATGGAAAAACCTGGGTTTGTCTAGTTTTCGTCTACAGCAGCAATATTCTCGGCTGTTCTTGAGCGACGTTCACGGGTTTTATTCTTCCACCAATTTCTTTATTGCGGTCCGACAAGGTGCTTCACGACGACCCAAAAATGTTCGAGTTTTACGAACCGCCTGGGCCAAATTTTCGCCATTTTATAGTGAATTTTAATAATTGCAATGCGTTCTTGAAGCGTGTATCGTTCCATTTTTATTAATGGCGTAGTTTCTACTAGTTAAATGTCAAAAAATGACAGCTTCAAACGTGACATCTACCGAAATAGCGGGCTATTCAAAATAACACCTCTTATTAGAAAACCATTCATAACATTCAAAACATTTTTCAAACTATTTCTTGCTTTAATATGATGAATCTTTATGAAACTCCACAGAAATAGCCTACTAATATCTAATAAAATAAACTCCCAAGACAGATGAGCCTCCCTTATCCTACCGAGCCCTCCTTTTCTCGCCGAAAATCCACCAGGACCCTCATCCATATCTGTCAAAACAGCGAAGCTAGGTACAGACCGACAAACAGCCTCCTATGCACGCACCTTCCATAAACAGAAACCTCATCTACATATTATTTTCACAAACATATGGTACAACCCCCGTAGTCATTCCCGTATTATAGCGCCACCAAACTTTATTCGGAAAACTCATCTGCCGTTCCGTATATCGAATTTTAAACGTTTTCGATTAGACGGGACGTCAAAAGCATCGGTCGCAGTAACTTTCAGTTGCAGCAGGGCACAACAACAGTGTGCATACGGAATACAAACACACGTGCTTCGTTCTGGACATGTGTGTATACCTGGTAATTGAAGGCTGTCCAATAATGGTCGTCCGAAAACATCCTTCTGAAAATATTTGCTATAACTATATTTTCCGACGACGACGAGAGCTTTTAATATTCTTCACACGATCTCAGGTTTTGCACAATGCACAGAGTAAACACTTTGAAGTTTGATTACGACTATGTGAAAATATCGCACGATTATTAAAATTTTGATGATTTTAGTGATACATCCAGTACAGGCTGGGCAAAATTAGTTGTCTACTGAATGGATCTCGAGAACCATAGCAGCTAAAAGAAAACTGATGACACATTGTCGGGTTCTTTTCTCCTGACTAACTCAAATTTGAAAATAGATCTAACTTATCTTTCATTGATTTTGAGGTATGAACGAAAATTGAGATTTTGTCATTTTCATCGATTCTGAATAAGTCTCTTGTTTGATCTCGTATTCTAAATCCGTTGTAACATTCTACAGGCTCTTTTTAAGGACTAGCGACCCGCCCCGGCTTCGCACGCTCTTGCCGCACCGGGCGGCACACCGGTACCGCCGCAAACGCTACGTCCCGGAATTTTTAAATCTGTAATATCTTCGAAACTATTCACTTAAATCATACGGTGTAAAGGGCCATATAGATCTATATAAAATGAACAATGTATTCAAGGTATTTAATTGGTTGAGGATTAATGCTGTATTGGTTAAAATCGCTTCGAAAATTAGCAATTATTTGTCGTAAAAGGTAAATGACAAAAAAAAGTTATTGTGGGTTATCCATAACAGATCGACATATACAATCACGGACGTTTCTGTAGACCTTTTCAATGTGTACAATACTTAGTACATTATTTTGATAAAACTCGTAGGGTTCAGCCTGCGTTTGCAATGTAAGCGGAAAAAATGAAATTATGTACGACATCACATTAAGAACCTCAAAAATAAAAGTACTTCTCCACTATTTAATAGATGTTATTATACATATAAACCTTCCTCTTGAATCACTCTATCTATTTAAAAAAACGCATCAAAATCCGTTGCGCAGTTTCAAAGATTTAAGCATACAAAGGGACATAGCGACAGAGAAAGCGACTTTGTTTTATACTATGTAGTGATAAATTCAAATGTGATTTGACTAATTTTTTCAGTGCAGCCAATTTCGAGGAATGACAAGGTATTTTGATCTTTCAAATGTGAACTATAGTCGAATGCGTAGTTCGATTAAACCAATTTTTGGAGTAGACACGAAATCTTTCATTTATTCGGAATAGGTAAACGAACGCTAAGGTTAGGGATCGAGTTATTCCGAGTAAGTATCAGAAAACGCCTCATGTTTTCATTTAAATACTAATCGAATCAAAGATTTCACAAATGTAAAAAGAAAACGTTTTGGAATCTTAATCGAAATACACCCCAGCTCATACTGTCCTTTAATTTCGCCAAGACAATAACCAAAATTGCCCAAACAACTTCGCCCTAAACAGTCATAACAGTTTTCTTGTTTCCTCAATATCCATTTCCTCAGCACTAATAGTTTTTACACCGTTCCAAATAGATCTCGATCAAAAGAACCCCCACGTCGTAGCTACATAACAAATCCGAACAAAAGTACATATCTTATCGCCGAGATACACCTACCCCTCGTTACGTCGTCACATCATCGCCGACTTATTCGCCGTATCCAGGGCATATAAATAACAAACGAGTTTCCACCCCCTCGCGTCCTTCCTACCCCTGCAGGCCTGCAGTCGGCAACCACCACCCCATGTGACAGTCCATGTGCAAACATCCAAGGGTGTCTACGCTCCGATAATTGAAATATATTGTTTAACTTTTGATCATGGTTTTGGATCACGTATGGGGTACGGCATATCTACAAATGATTAATTACAGCCGCAGAAAGGAGGCCAAGTGCGGAGGGAATATTCGTGTATTTGGAGGGTTTTGTTTTGATGTTGTTTGTTTTCTGAGTAGGCGCGGGTTGAATCGATGATTGAGTATCCGCTATTTTGCATCCATCGCAGTATATCAGATTTTAAGACCCATAATAACATATGAGGTAGCTAGTTAGTTTTATACCCCCTTACAGAGCTGTTCTGGCCGTACCCTTCACAGCTCGCCTTCCAGTTCCAGAGATCTAATGAAATCTTATGTCTGTGAAGGCTTCAACGAGGCTAGTTCCTCACTCTTACAAGTTTTTCGCCCAAAACATTCTCTCCTTAGGCTCGCAATGCCAAAGCATTCCGTGACTAGGTGAATGAGGGTTTCTTCGTCCTCCCCACAGAACCAACACTCGTCAGTGTCTGATAATCCCATCCTCAACAGATGCTTCCTGAGGCGACAGTGAAGAGGTGTAATTGCTTCTTACCAAGATACAGATATCTTTTGGATCCCGCTGTCTTAAAGTTCCGAAGGAACTTAGTGGAATGATCCATTCCTGGGAGATTCCGCCAGAGTTTTTCCTTCTCGGCTTTCTTTTTATAGGTACATTTATCTATACCACAAAAGGGTTCTGGGCCAATAAGTGACATTAACATATGAGGTAATTGCTTGGTGCACCAAGACAAAGCAATGCATCGCAAAATGTATCCTCGACGAAGGGAAGAGATTTGCATGCATGTGCATCACAGGGGGAATTTTACAGACCTCATACCTCTTCACCTTTTAATAGATAGATCTGCACAATAAACCATTGACAACCCTTAGATTAACCAGAAATAGTACAGGCAAGGAAAAAATAATAAAACTGGCAGTATATGGTTTTACTTGACACATTCAAGGATATTTAAGTTACGATGATTGAAATAAAGGGTTTTCCAATAAGAGGTGTTATTTTGAATAGCCCGCTATTTCGGTCGATGTCACGTTTGAAACTGTCATTTTTTGACATTTGATAAGTAGAAATTAGGCCATTAATAAAAATGGAACGATACACGCTTCAAGAACGCATTGATATTATTAAAATTCACTATAAAAATGTTGAAAATTTGGCAGAGACGGTTCGTAAAACTCGAACATTTTTGGGTCGTCGTGAAGCACCTTGTCGGACCGCAATAAAGGAATTGGTGGAAAAATTCGAGCTGTTGGGGCATGTTAGTGATGTGAAGAATAAAACCCGTGCACGTCGCTCAAGAACAGCCGAAAATATTGCTGCTGTAACTGAAAGTGTTGAAGAAAATCCAGGTTTGTCCATTCCTGGTCGTTCTTTGGAATAAGGCATTCCACAAACGTCATTACACCGTATTTTGCATGAAGATTTGGATCTTAAGGCTTATAAAGTTCAGTTATCACAAGAACTCAAGCCGGACGATCATCAACAACATCAGGTCTTGGCTGATTGGGTCGTTGAAATGAATGAAAATGAATTCCATCGAAAAATCAATTTGAATGATGAGGCCCATTTCAACCTCGGTGGCTTCGTCAACAAGCAAAATTGTCGCATCTGGGGCTCGGAAAACCCAAGAGTTATTGTTGAAAAGCCTCTCTATCCTCAACGTGTGACTGTTTGGTGCGGTTTATGGTCCGGTTGAGTCATTGGACCTTACTTTTTCGAAAATGAGGCTGGAGCAACAGTTACGGTGAATGTATTGCGCTATCGAGAGATGATTAATGATTTTTTATGGCCGAAATTGGATAGTATTAATCTGGACAACGTTTACTTTCAACAAGACGGCGCTACGTGCCAGATAAGCAACGAAACCATTGATCTTTTTGCAGGAAAAGTTTCCGGACCGTGTTATCTCTCGAAGAGGTGATCACAATTGGCCACCGAGATCTTGTGATTTATCACCTTGCGACTTCTTCCCTTGGGGCCACGTGAAAGAAAAGGTCTACCGGGTCTACGCCAATAGCCCCCACCATTGATTCAAGACCTCAAAGATGGAATTCGTGAGGCTATCGAGGACATAGGGCAGCCACTTTGCGATTTGGTTATGGAAAATTTCATTAAAAGGATATGGTCGTGTAAACGTGGTCGTGGTGGTCATTTGCCTGATGTTATTTTCCACTATTAACGGCAGAGCTTCTTCTTTATAATGCAATTAACATCCGATCATTTTTATCGAAAAATGGCATTTTTCTTTGAATATCAAAATAACACCTCTTATTGGAAAACCCTTCAGATAGATCTGCACAACAAACCATTGAACACCCTTAGATTAACCAGAAATAGTACATCTACAAATGATTACCTATAAAAATTTAAGATGAATTATTTTTCTGTATTGAAATATTCCTTTAATTCTATTTAAGTAAATGTAACCTTTCAACCACATTTCTAAAAATATAAGCATCACTCACATGAAATGGTAATCTTACATTTGATTCATGTTCATAAGGAGAAATCTTTTTACTTATTTATTTTCATTTTAAAATTATCGAAAAGTCAAAGAAACATCCACGCATGAAATAAACCTCTCGTATAGTTCGTATTTCACGTAGGCACAAAGTGACATGATTCAGTGAGACCGGGATACGTTATAGCTCCGACCACAAAGGCACAAAATACACGTGTCCAAACCGATTGTTAATGGGACATTATTTATATTTATCTATGGTTATGGCTGGACATTATATCGTTAATTGAAATGTCGCTGCACCGCGTTAATCGTCTGATTTACGGATGCATACAGTGCTTACGACGTATGACCGTGATGCTATCATCCCCGCCGAGTTTAATTTAGATTTTATGTATGGAATAGTTGTGTTTTCTCTTTGGGAACGAGTTTTTCACTCGATTATTCTTGATGGCGATAGTCAGCAGGACGATGACCCATTGAAAACTAGAGATTTTTCGAGCAGAAAAAAGAATTTACATTCTTACACATTAACGCCAAAGTCGGCGTATCAAATGGGCATTTCCAGTTTGTTAAATTATAGGGTTTTAATAGCATTAGGCTTTTTCGAATGCTTACTCGGGTTTACTTGATCCCTAACCTTCGCGTTCGTTTACCTAACCCGAACATCCAACCCGTGTTGGAAAGTACGGTGCTATTAACTCGATCACTGACTCAAGTTGATCTATCGTAACCCTACACGAGAGCAGGGTCGTAGAGTCACCGCATGCGCACTGCATTTTATTTTGTATTTGAAAAAGGCGGGAATAAGTCTTCTACTCTTTTCTTAGTAATTTCATATATTCTATTCCTAAAAATTATGGAAAAAGAAGAGAATTTGGCTCAGTGTGAAATGGGTGGTTCCATGAATAGAAAAATAATGTGAAACAACTTCTTCATAACTTTGTATGCAGATCTTTCTGCGTTAAAGCTAAAGCCTTCTTTACTTCTTTAACATAGGTACTCAAAGATAACATTGAACATGCGAGAGCACACCAGAAATTGTAAGAAAGATTTAACCGAAGCCAATAAATCCAAGCAAAACTAGAGACAATCAGTAAATGAACTAAATAAATTCTCTAATTCTTTAACATAGGTACTCAAAAATAACATTTAACATGGAAGGGCACACCAAAAATTATAAGAAATATTTTACAAAAGCTAATAAATGCCAGCAAAGCTAGAGACAATCCGATAATAAACTGAGACTGAAAAATCAATCCATAAAATATTTGATTACTTAGAACACAACATGGTTGCTGGTCATTTGCGTTGAATCTCTTGAACTTATGTTCCATTCTGATTTTTTTCAGGCTCCCCCAGTATCAAGGTATTCAATAACTGAGTGTTTCAACAAAAACAGGAATAGAACTTCACATAATAAGAAGAAACTACCTTTTCAGCAAATAGCGGAAAGAGAAACTTTAATTTTACCGAAAAAGCATAATCCTGGTATGTTCACGATTCCAAAGGTCTGAATTTTAGTGTAATAATCTTATTTCAGGCCCAGCTGATTACGTTGGTCAAGAAATAATGGGTGGTAAAGGTTTCTTTTTCGATAAAACTCGAAGATTCAAGGATGAAAAAATGGATGTTCCACCACCTGATCACTACTTCGTAAGTATATTTTCAACTTTATAACATGCTGGATTTGACAGTTAAGGAATTTATTCTTATTCTTCTTTACACAACCTACCAGGAATTGAAAGTATAGGGTGGGCATATTTCGATGTTTTAGCACTACAACTTTTAAACCAGAGGAGAAAATCTGATACCCACTTCTCGATCTCTTTTTCTGAGAAACTAACGAGAGTAGTATTCATTTTTGGCTACCTTCTTTTGTTTTCGAGGAATAAGCGAAAATTGGAAAAGTGGCAATATCGAAAAAAATTCATATATCCGCTAATACTGATGATAGAGCTCTGAAATTAAAACATTATACAGGCACTTTTTTATGTAGAATCCAGTGGCGTACTCGCCTCTTTGCACCATTTCTAATTACGGAGCTATGACCCAAAGTTATGTTTTTTAAATGGAAATACTAGATTTTTGTGGCATTTTCCGAATGATCAATTTTTTCTGATTTCAAAAATATATAACATTGTATGGTTTGTATCAATATGAGTAGAGAAAATTATCAAAAACCTATTTTTATCTGAGTCTCAATATTTTCTATGGTTTCACCTGTTGATGAGCACAGAAAAATTTAGAATCGTATAATTACCACAATATCTTTCCATTATTCTTTTCATTTCTATGCTCTTTACTCAATTTCTCCAAGATGAACTGCTGTGAAACTTGGTACCTCATTCTAAGTTATAACTAAGATGTCTAAAATAAGACATCTTAGTTATAACTTACTGACCTTTTATTGTAATCACTATTAGGTATTGAAAAATATTTTTCCTTTATTACTTTTCTGATTGAATTGATAACTTCAATCATATTTATATATGCGTTATTTCATATGCGATTTGAAATAGACAATTAAGCACTTGTGCGTATTTATTCTGGAGTGCAATAAAAATATTCTCTTGCATCCATCTCATTATAACTAAGTATATCGATTGAAACGGAGGATCATGTGGATCTTTTTGTTATTTCCAAATCCATTTCAAGATATATATAAGTTTTTATGAAATATATCCATGTTCGAATTTTGGAGAAATTAGTTGAAAGCATAGAAATAAGGAAGCTCCATTTTTCTGTGCTCGTCAACCATAGAAAATATTGAGACTCAAATGAAAATAGGTTTTTGACCATTTTCTATACTCATATTGATACAAACCATACAATGTTATATATTTTTGAAATCAGAAAAAATTTAGCTTTAAGAAAATGCCACAAAAAACTAGTATTTCCATTTAAAAAAACATAACTTTGGGTCATAGCTCCGTAATTAGAAATGGTGCAAAAAAGGCGAGTACGCCACTGGATTCTACGTAAAAAAGTGCCTGTATAATGTTTTAATTTCAGAGCTCTATCATCAGTATTAGCGGAGATATGAATGTTTTTCGATATCGCCACTTTTCCAATTTTCGTTTATAACTCGAAAACAAAAGAAGGTAGCGAAAAATGAATACTACTTTTGTTAGTTTCTCAGAAAAAGAGATCGAGAAGTGGGTATCAGATTTTGTCTATCTCCTCTGGTTTAAAAGTTGTAGTACTAAAACATCGAAATATGCCCACCCTGTACATTCCAAGAGTTGGGAAGGAATATTCTTCATATTGGGACAGGCTTTAGCAAAAGTTCTAAAGATAAATGAAATAAATACATCACAGAAAAGTATCGAAATGCTGCAGGAGACTTTTTTTCTTCAGAATTGGACTGGAAACCATTAGAAAATTTTATTTTTTGAAAATCTTTTCCACGAAAACAATTTTTGAACGAAAATCATGGAGGGGTTGATATTTTCAACCCATAAGTTATGAGATCTAAAAAATTTGTGTGAGTAACATCTACTTAGTACTTCTATTATGTATAGTTTTATGACTCAGTGTTTTTGAGAAGCCGTAAAAAAAAATTATAAACTGTCAACTCGTCATCGCCTTCCATCGCCTTGAAAGGGGGGTATATTTCGAAAAAAAATTATATGAACTACCCCTGTGTAGAATTTTATATGGACTTGAATATTTCGTTCGACTATAAATGTTAACAAATATTCAGTCTAGATCTATATTTAGAAATATCCCTGAATTCCACAGGGAAATTTGTTGTAAAACTGCTTAGCAACAGCCCCAAGTTCAAGTGGTACTTGAAAGGGTCTGATCGACCTAACGTAACAGGTCAGGCAGTGCATTGGTGAAAGTTGAACCATTAACACATTCTCAAACAGAGAATCATCTTTCAAATTAGTGCATTCAAAAGTATAGGTATCACTAACTCAAAGCTGCGAGTTCTAGTGATCATTGCATTAGGTGTTAATTAAAAAGCTTTTAAGTGGAAAGTGTTTAATTTCAATCACGCACCTAGTCATCATTATATTTTTTGTACAGCAGAATATAAGCAAGTGTATTTTCGTGGTCCTACAACATAGGACAATTGCATATCTTTTATTTCAAGGGTCCCTCAAGACGGATCGAAATAGTCAAGATATTTTTCATAGTCCTCGAGCAAGGATTATTTTCATGGTACTTCGAGCCACAGAATCGATTTTTTTCACCCTTTTTTTTTTCATCGACTCCTTCGTCGTAATTTGCACCAATCAGAAACGCGCAATTTTGAATTAAAAATGGTTTCTAGGTGGAAAAACTGTTTGGCAGGACCTGTCAGCAGTTTATTCGCGTTTACCCGCGGCAAAACTTGACAGTTGTTGTCACCAAAAATTACAATACCTACCTTTGAAAACAAACGTAATTATAATCTCCAAGGACACCAGAAAACGACGCTCAACAATTTTTTCTGATTTTATTGTCAAGTGCTAGTTAGTCAGCTTATATCGTGAAAATGAGTCGCTTTGGAAGCGATTCTTTGTCTAATATTGATCTGGCGATTGAGAAAAGTGTACCGTATAATACCCTCAGAACTCATACTTCAATATGGAAACAGTTCATGACATTCTGCAAAGCAAAGAACTATGAGCTTATGGAAAATACAACTTTAGAACAACTAAACCTAATTCTGAAAGATTGGGCGTGGAATATGAAGAAGGAAAACGGTGAAAATTACAAAGAACTAGTTGTGAAGACAATGTGGAACACCGTTGCAAAAAAATGCAAGAAATGTATGTTTTTCAGTTTTCAAATTAATACCTATACATAGGTAATGCATGCAGAATAATCTGTTACTCAGGAAATAGTCTTGTCAAATACCATTCGGGCATCTAATTTTTCCTGTGAAAAAAATCGAAAAAAAACATTGCAAAGTGATATTTTTTGACAAAAAGCATTCGTGGAGGTGCAAAAATCCTCGTCTTCGACTCGGATTTTTGTTGCCACCAGCACTCATGCTTCTTGTCAAAATATTACTTAGCAACGTGTTTTTTCGATTCTTTTCGGAAAAATTAGATGCCCTTATGATATTACTTACGACTATTTCCCTCGTCGTAATTTGCACCAATCAGAAACGCGCAATTTTGAATTACAAATGGTTTCTAGGTGGAAAAACTGTTTGGCAGGACCTGTCAGCAGTTTATTCGCGTTTACCCGCGGCAAAACTTGACAGTTGTTGTCACTCAGGAAATAGTCTTGTCAAATACCATTCGGGCATCTAATTTTTCCTGTGAAAAAAATCGAAAAAACACATTGCAAAGTAATATTTTTTGACAAAAAGCATTCGTGCAGGTGCAAAAATCCTCGTCTTCGACTCGGATTTTTGTTGCCACCAGCACTCATGCTTCTTGTCAAAATATTACTTAGCAACGTGTTTTTTCGATTCTTTTCAGAAAAATTAGATGCCCTTATGATATTACTTACGAGAAATCATCTCCCAAAGTCCCTCGCATTTGTTTACAGAATACTGTATAATTTAAGGACAGTGTAACTTCAAGAGACCAACGTGACATTTTTCTAGCAGGATAGAATCCTCACATTTCTCGATTCCTACGAACCATCGACATCTAATCTATCGGAAGAGTATTCAGTTCGCCATTACCGCGATGTGTTGATTTATTCGTGTTCAATGTAACTGACATTTTGCCCTCTGCCTGCCTTCTCCCGTTTCTGGAAAGACGTGACTCATTTCGAAGGGGCGACCAGCAAAGCGTGCATCCTCTCCTCGTAAAGATCACCATGAACTTCTTGACGACGAGGAACGGTCGCATGAATCCCACTCATATCGATCTTCATTGAAAATCCTTTACATTCGAGGACATTTTAACGGGGTTGGGGGGAGCCCCCTTGGTTCGTTGTAAGCGTTGTAAGGTTGCTTTGAGTTGGGAGTTGATGGAGTGAGATATGAAAAATATGAGAAGGTACATAAAAATGAATTTGGGAGTTTGTTTTATTTCCGGTGTAATTTTTAGGGGAAAATGAGGAATAAATTTCTGGACTATTGGGCTTTTGTTGGTAGGGGAATGGAAGTTTGTTGTTTGGAAGCGCGAATCAAAAAATTTTCTGAAGCTTTTCGGTTAAACTGAATCTTAGACTAATGGTGGTATGCTGCTTTTCATCTGTAAGTTACGATACTGTAGCGTACGATTGCTCTGTAACTGGCCGACTTACAGATTCGTAAATAGTGCCATTCTGGAATGGTTCATATAACTTTCTTATTTGCAGTGTCATTTTTGAACTATTTATCGAAAAACATAACCTTCAATCGTAAGATTTGATCATGGAACTTTATGTATTATGAGTAAATGGTTTTGATTTTGATTGGAAAATACATTTTTCTACAAGCGTGCACTTTCATTCTCTTTCCCGCACGTATTTCAATTCGTAAAGAGTCACATTGCCAAACAGTGTGGGAAAAACCCCTGCTATTCCATTACCGCACGCAAATGCGTGTGGTAATGGATTAGCAAGGGTTTTTCCCGCACGCAAATGCGTGTGGTAATGGATTAGCAAGGGTTTTTTTCGCACGCTTTTTCTAAAGAATAAACTGAATAATGATATATCTCTATGCCACCGACGACGTTACTATGGAACGGCATGTGAATAAGAATTAATACTTGTCAGAGACTTTTGTCATTCATGTGTATTTAGAATAATCAATTCACATTTGATCTGTGTGTTGAAATCGATCTCGTATAAGCGCTTGTAGAAAAAATATTGTTCCTAACTCGTGCGGAAAGTGTTTTTCCCGCACTCAACTGCTTACCCAAACTCCGCTTCGCGTCGTTTCGGTAACGGCAGTTTCGTGCGGGAAAATATCACTTTCCGCACTTGTTAGGAAAATAACTATTATCTGAATGTAGTTTGCGTTTGTTTCCTTCATCTAATAAATTGAAAACAGGAAAAAAAAGAATTTGTTGGTTGAAATTGCTGTAGAGCATTTATTAATTTTATGGTACACTTTTTCTTCAATCTGACACAAACTGGGCATTCGGCATTTCTTCAATCTAAAAATTTTCTGAACATCCGGCATTTCAAATGGATTCATTTGATTACGCAACCTTTTCCTTCCAATCCTGATAAAGTTCCTACTTTACAAAATAATGATTTTCAGGTCTTGTATATTATTGAACAATGTTTTACCTGTTATGATTTTCTTCCGATAACAATCCAATAAACAAAACCATATTATTCTTATTAATCATGAATTTCTTATATTAAAACGTTGGTGTTCGTCCGAAAATAAACAAACCATTCAAGGTAAAACCACACAATATATCATTCGATAATGCTTCCGATCACCCGTCGAGTATATTTAAGAGGACAATGAGGAATAAATTTCTGGACTATTGGGTTCTTGTTGTTAGGGGAATGAGGGACTGTTATTCTAAAGTGAGTCGAATATTTGATTCTTGAAAATTAAACAACTTTCGGTTGGACTGAGCGATATACTTAATTTTATCGACAAAAACACCCACATTGAGGAGTTTTGCCCCCTCAGCTTTGGAATGACCCCCATTTTAAATTTACATTTTTATTTCAGTTGACCTTCCAAATAATATCGATTGCTTTGGACATAAAGGTCCTACAGACGGGAAAAAATGTTTTTTGATAGATGATACTACCACCTTTTATTAAAGTGGAACAATATGAAAACATTTAACTTAGAAATGTCATAAAAAAAATTTATTAAAAAAATTTAATGATTTTCTTAGTGAATCCGCAATAGTGCAAGAACTAGCACATTGAAGTATAATTAGCTACAAAACGATACACCATAATTTTTGTAAGTTACATAATTAGAAAGTAATTGCTGTTCGAACATGACCCTTATGAATATTGATGAAATGAAATAAAACTCAGTACTGTACTTTCGATAATTTTTAATGCTCAAACAAACAAATAAATCATAAAAAATGCTCAAAATGGCCGCCTCTGCTTTTTAGACAGGCACTAACCCTCATGACTACCTGTAGCAACAAAAAAAAGTTTGGGGTGCTCGCGTAGTGGTCATGTTCGAACAGCAATAACTCTCAAATTATGTAACTTACAGAAATGATGTAGGTGTTATTTTGTAGCTAATATCCTTGCGTGTTGAATATCATTGAAAAAAATATAATACTTCAATGTGCTAGTTTCCGTACTATTGCGTATTTACTAAGAAAATCAGTACATTTTTATCCTAAAATTTTTTTAAAGAATTTTTCTATGGCTTTTTCAAGTTGAATGTTTTCATACTGTTCTACTTTAATAAAAGGTGGTATTATCATCTTTCAAAAACCTTTTTGTGACATCTGTCGGACCTTTATGTCGAAAGAAATCGATACTATTTGGAAGGGTCAACGAAAATAAAAAAGTAAATTTAAAATGGTGGCTCCTCCAAAACTACGGGTGTAAACTTCCCAATGTGGGTGTTTTTGTCGATAATATTAGGTATATTTGATGCCCTTAAATTATCGCTAAGTCATGACCAGAATGCTTCTGTGGTATAGATAAATACACCTATCAGAAGAAGTTTTTGGAGGAGAAAAAACTGTAAGAGAAGCACTCTGAACGAATCTTCCGGGAATGGATCATTCCAAAAAGTTTCTTTGGAATTGTAAAGCTGAAAGGTTCAAAAAGTATTTGGAATACGTAACGCTTCCTCACGGCGAGCCTGCGCAATAAATGTCATGGACATTCGAAAATTTTTCGAAGAATGAGCTGAAATATTCATATCGAAGGGCTTCGTTTTCATTGAATCGAACTTTCTCCTCTTTACTTTCATATGATCTAAGAAATCGTAAAAAAATCGAGACAACCGAAGGCAAGCACTCACTTTTACATTAGAAACTACAATTGAATGTGATGAATACCAAATGACTCTTAGGCTAGGGGAGTTCATCAAACAAGGTCTGATGAACCTCTGATCTTATCCTATACCAAATTCTGGAACCGAATAGAACGAAAAGATGGACAGTGACATAGGGAACACTCTAAGGAAATTGAGAAAAAGCTCTAAAATAAGTTTTTCCATCAGTAATCGACAGGTTACACCTCTTAGCACAATTAGAAACCCACGAAAAACCTCGAGAACCCACCAAAATCAATCGCTCGGTCCCACGACAGAAAAGGATCATTCCACCTCTTGCCACGCAAGCCGGATTGCTATCGACGTTCGCATTTGTCAGTCGCTTGCCCCGTCTATGAATTATACGATTTTTTTCTGTGGGTCTACAGCCGCAGCCGACTGCGCTTTCAGCGGAATCACTTCACGCCAATCGCATTGTTCTTTAAACCGCGACTGGGGCATATTTCGAAAAGTGAGGTTATGTTAATGGCACGTGATAAATCTGACGACGTGGCTGTGATTTGCGGTGAAAATTCGAGCTCTATCGGGGTCCCTCTTCGAATGCTTGAAATAGTCCGGGATTTTTATCTTGTGCTGCGTCGGACGTTGTGATATTTCATTTTTACGAATATAAATCTGTACGAGGAGTTTCCGGGTGTGGAATTTATTCTTTCTGAGGGTCTGTGAGGGGTTTGCATAGCCATACATCATTTTGCAGGACTTTTTCTTTTCTTCTTTATATTGTGGTCTTTATTAGTTGAAAAATCAATTTGAAGAATTTCGAATAATTTCGATCGGTATATAAAGGGTTTTCCAATAAGAGGTGTTATTTTGATAATCAAAGAAAAATGCCATTTTCAATATAAATGATCGGACGTTTATTTCATTATGAAGAAGAAACTATGCCGTTGATGGTGGAAAATAACATCAGGCAAATGACCACCACGACCACGCTTACAGGACCATATCCTTTCAATGAAATTTTCCATAACCAAATCGCAACGTGGCTGCCCTATGTCCTCGATAGCCTCACATCTTTGAAGTCTTGAATCGACGCTGGGCTATCGGCGTAGACTTTCTCTTTCACGTGGCCCCAAAGGAAGAAGTCGCAAGGTGTTAAATCACAAGATCTCAGTGGCCCATTGTGATCACCTATTCGAGAGATAACACGGTCCGGAAACTTTTCCCGCAAAAGATCAATGGTTTCGTTGCTTGTGTGGCACGTACCGCCGTTTTGTTGAAAGTAAACGTTGCCCAGATCAATACTATCCAATTTTGGCCATAAAAAAATCATTAATCATCCCTCGATAGCGCAATCAATTCACCGTTACTTTTGCTCCAGCCTCATTTTCGAAAAAGTAAGGTCCAATGACCTCGCCGGACCATAAACCGCACCAAACAGTCACACGTTGAGAATAGAAAGGCTCTTCAACAATAACTTTTGGGTTTTCCGAGCCCCAGATGAAACAATTTTGCTTGTTGACGAAGCCACCGAGTGGAAATGGGCCTCATCACTCAAAATGATTTTTCGATGGAATTCCGGATCATTTTCATGCATTTCAACGACCCAATCAGCTAAGACACGACTCTATCGATGATCGGCCGGCTTGAGTTCTTGTGTTAACTGAACTTTATAAGCCTTAACACCCAAATCTTTATGCAAAATACGGTGTAATGACGTTTGTGGAATGCCTTATTCCAAAGAACGACGAGGAATGGACAAACTTGGGTTTTATAAAACACTTTCGGCTACAGCAGCAATATCTTAGGCTGTTCTTGAGCGACGTGCACATGTTTTATTCTTCACATCACTAACTTGTCCCAACAGCTCAAATTTTTTCACCAATTTCTTAATTGCGGTCCGACAAGGTGCTTCACGACGACCCAAAAATGTTCGAGTTTTACGAAGCGTCTTTGCCAAATGTTCACCATTTTTATAGTGAATTTCAATAATTTCAATGCGTTCTTGAAGCGTGTATAGTTCCATTTTTAATAATGGCGTAGTTTCTACTTGTCAAAAGTCGAAAAATTACAGCTTCAAACGTGACATCTATCGAAATAGCGGGCTATTCAAAATAACACCTCTCATTGGAAAACAGTTCACAAAGATACTTACTTGATAATTGGAATAGGGAATTAATCTGATTGTCATTCTAACAAAGTACCAACGACTTCTGGTGGTTGGTTTGGTTTGCTTCGTAATACTAACGAATCAAGCACAACTTTTTCTCATTCAAAATATGAAATGATTCAAAAAATATTCGAAATATAACTATCTGAAGTCCCCCTTTCATCTTTTCTCATACTTTTTGAGTCATAACTATATTTCCATGCAATCCAACGATGAAAGCCCTAAAACTGCAGCGTTGCCACGTGGAAGCAACAAGATTCGTTATACATAAGAGGAAGAAAGAAATGCAAATGATATTAACCCTGTGATTTCCCTGCAGACCCTACGAACTTCTTCCACAAAGACCTCCACAATAAGGAACCGTAACCTCTGGCAAATCATAAAATTTTAACGTAACCATCGTCGCGAAAAATTGGGTCCTACTTGTTGCTAGGAGCCCGCTTTGATCGATAGAAATGAATGGATAAGTTCACAACTTGGATGTATGCAGAAATTTATAAATTTATCTCTCACCTGAATTTTATTCGTTAGTTATTTCGCATGTGACAGTTAGGCGATGGATTGTTAGTAGTTGACGTCATTACATGGTTGCTACAGGAGATGGGGATTGGAAGAGACCTTTCGGTAGCATGGATACGAAATTTGATCGTTATCCTGACGTTTTTCAACTTGAAAGACATTTTAGAAATAAGGTTTATAAGCTCTTGCCTCGTGATCACATGCACAATAAAAATTTGAACAATTTCTCAATCGCCCTGAAAAAGCAAGCTCACTTCAGATAATTGTAAATAGACGATGCCATTTTTAAGTCTCACCTTATTGCATTGAATACAAGAAGATTTATATCGTTTGATTCCTCAATTACAACAGTCAGCTTAAGAATTTGAGTTCATCAGAATGTTGTGAGAAGTGTTCTTCATAATTAGCTGATCTGCAATATTAACAGTGGGTTTCACAAAGCTTGATTGGGCAATCAAATCGTTGACGTTGATTTTGAATTAGGTCGATGGTTTATGTCAAAAATGAACTGAATTTTGCACAGAAATGATGACATATCAATAATCAACGTGATTGGAGTATTGTGAATTCCGGCTCAAATCTACTGAAGATGCTTCTCCCTTTTTTAATGGGACACGTAGAAATGGAGATTTATATTACAACTACGAACAGCCTGTACAAAGATATATAAATCGAATCTTTTCGTGTCGTCTTATAAGGTTGCCTAATTATGGTCACCCGAGACGGAAAAATTAAAGAAGCCAAGGAAAAGAAGAAGATTACTAGTTGGCTGTGGTATTGATGGTTCAAGACGTTTCTAGAGATTCCTATGATAGTTTTGTAATATATTTTTAGCTGGTGTGTGATTTACTTTACACGCACGTTATTTGACCTATTTCAAAGGATGAATTCCAAGTATATAATCCTTACATCCGAAGGAAAAATTCAACTAATCCAAACATTTTCACTCATATCGTGGAATATAAATTTAATCTTCAAATCGAAAGTTAAGTTTACAACAGAAACTCCTCGATGTCGAAATGAACGATCTATATCAATTTCGAGAGTTTTCGCAATGAATTTTTTCTAATTACAAGTTGATATTAAAAATAACCGATTACGTTGCCAAGAGTAATTTTCTTCTTGTGGGTGTGGATTGAAAAAAAAAACAATCGATTGGTATTTTCAAATGTAGTCATTCGCCTCATTTGGGAGTTACACTAGGTCATATCTTCTTTCTATCGATTTTTCGATAGAAAGAAAAACTATTGACATTACGCAAATACCTTTCGAAAAACAATCAACGTTTTTCGAATAGCATTGCCATTTCACATATCGAAAAAGAGTTGTGAAATCGATTTCAAGAAACATTACAAGTATTTGAGACGCTGAACTTAGATACCATCTCGTAAAAAGCTCTCAATGGAATTAATACGCTTAAAATGTAATGATACCACGAAATGTGGTATCATTCTGACGTTCATATACACGCAAAACACGTGAAGGTTACGAAATAACCCTGTTGCGTCTTTATATCATTCTGGATAAGCCTTTAAATTTAGCTGGAAATTGGATTAAGTGTATCCAGTTATCGTGAGATTCTTATCGAAAAGCCGTAGCCTGAGAAATTGAACTCGTATTCAATTATGGTGATGAATAGAAGGCGGTGTTTCAAAAGTATAGAATTCAGTCAAAAATAAATTTTACAGATATATTTACAGAATAATTATTTCGCGCTAATCGCTAAGAACCTTTGACAATCCCGATAAAATTTCTTGAAGACAAAGTGAAGACTTCCTTACTCTCAGGAAATGATAGCAGCTGTTCTACATAAAACGTTTGCATATATGTTCTCTCGTTCTTTTCTCTTGATTTCCTCGGCAATAATTTCAATGAGGGTAACTTCATCATATCGATTGAAATATAATTTGGGAGGATTCTGCATTTCCAAAAAACTCTTTAGGATTTCACTCCCAGTCTCTGAAACAGAAATAATTAAAATTTTTTAGTTAAGATGAAATGCTCCAGCGAAAGTCTTTGCACTAATTTGTCAGGAGCAAATTGGTATTGAAAAAATTGTTGCCTAACAGTAAAACTAAAACAGGAAATAAATGGAAAGGATAAGGTAATGTTTCGGTGTCTATATCAGACATCTTCTTCAGACAAACTTTTAAAGTCTTCGGAATAGTGTGTTTTTTTTTCATTTGCAGTCTATAAAACACACAATTCCTAAGATTTCACAAGTTTGTCTGAAGAAGATGTCTGATGTAGACACCAAACGTTATATTATCCTTTCCATTAATTTCCTCTTTTAGTTTCACTGTTAGGCGACAATTTTTTCAATACCAATTTTCTCCTGACAAATTGCAAGAGCATTTCAATCTAATTAAATTTTTTTTAATTATTCCTGTTCCAGAGACTGGAAGTGAAAACCTTAAAAGTTTTTCAGGAAAACATCATCATCTCTCTTCATTTCTCTTTCGAAAACACCAGCACCTAAATTTATAAGCGTCAAGTTTGACAATTCAATCTTAATACTTTCTTATTGTAACCTGAGTGATTTGATTGCCAATTTGAAAGCGCCATTTGTTTGTGAATGGAAATATTCTCGATTTTCTCAAAATAAATTCATATCTGTCGAATTTGAAATGTTTTGCGGAAAATTAGTGTTAAACACGTAGGCTTTTCCCACCCGGTAAACAATTCACTAATATTCTGTTGGAAAACTTCAATCTAGATTTATCATTACCCAATCCATTTTCCCAAATAGTTTCCCGATTCAGTATCATTTAACGCTGTTCCATTTAACAAACAATACAAAAATAGATGATAAATCTCGCATTTCTTTCTCACCAACAATTAATAACCGCTCTTTCCCCCCAGGCGTTTATTACAGCGAAGAAAAGAAAACTCAGCAGAACCAACAGAACAACAGCACAAACAGGAAGTAAATGGGCGGAAAAACACCGCGCCGAATATAATATATGGGAAACCGGTACAAATAACTCATGAATGTACGACCGGACCGGGCCAATAACTCAGATTTTCCGCCGTTTCATCAAACGCACGCTCTCGGAAAAGCTGCAGAACTCCGATCTCAGCGTCTTCCATTTCCATGACGGATGAATTTCCCATACGGCAATTAGCGCGCGTGCCGCGTCCATTTTTCAAGCTGGCAGCCCTGAACCGGAAGTGGAGGAACAACAGGAAATGACGCGGCTAGTACGGCCGAAACAATAAAAATCAAATCTAGCCCGCCCCACGAGTTCTCAATGTCTCTGGATGACTCACGATTTTTCCGGGAACGATCGGGGTAGCTAGCGGGGAGTTTTTCCGATTTTACCGCTCTTTTTACGACGCAATTTTCGTTCATCATCTCCATTGCGGCCGATGTAAATACGGGCATAACCGTTTGTGTGAACTGCGCCTTGGATATTGGAAGGGATGCCTTGACATTCAGGCCGTTCTGGAAGGGGAGGTTTTTTGTTTACTTGGATTTGTGAACGGTATCATCGCATCAATCTAGTTCTTCAAACATTCGTAATTTTTTCCTGTTCATTTGAGGGGAACTCTTGTGTGCTACGTTCATAGGAAACGTTTCAAGAAAATAAAAATATAATGTATTTTGAGAATTCGCCAATAGTTTAGTTTAAAAAGTGGTTACAGTTCACTGTGACCTCAAAGTCTATTGTGCTCCCTTACAGAGCTGTTCTGGCCACACCCTTCATAGCTTGCATTCCACTTCCAGAGATCTAATGAAATCTAATATCTGTGAAGGCTTCAGCAAGGCTAGTTATGATGAACAAAGTGAACATCGAAAAGAATGATGGGTGCCAGCTCTGGAGTATACTATCGTTACGTGCCTATTCGAGTGTTTTTCAGCCAGAAATACTCGAAATCGAAAAATGCATGGACAGAAACCTGGAAAGAAACTATCAAGTGTGCAACATCTGGTCGGATTCAATGTTATCGACTCAAAGCTCATGTGGAAGTGCCGAAGAAAACTCAATTAAGTAGGCACGAACAACCAGGTACCTTAAGTCTGGGTTGTTAGTCATTTAGGAATCAAAGAAAATGAAGAAGTTATCAACACTAGCCAGAAAGGATGTCCAAACTTACCTTTATGAAGTATAGGCAAATGCACATATATAAAAGAGTTTCTGGAGAAGAAAACTGGGAGAGAAGCGCTTTGAAGGAAGCTTCCAGGAATGAAATAATCCAGAAACTTCTTTAAGAACTTTAAAATTGCAATCTCAGTAAGAATAAATTACGCCTCCACTGCCTTTTTTAGCAGGACATTGTCACCTTAGGAAGTATATGCTGAGAATTGGCTCAACAGAAACTAAGAGTGTAGATTTTGTGGAGAAGAGGGAAAAACTCCTGTCCACTTACAAAATTCCTTGGGCAGAGTCAGAGTGGCACATGTTCCACAGTTATTCTGGAAAATTCATCAATCTATTGAACAAAATTTTTCTCAGGATGCCAACCGAATCCTGCTCGAAACTGCGACAGAACAATGAGAACTAAAGAAAATATCGAGACTATCCACAGAAACACAAACATGATACTCCATTGTTTCAATAACTGATTCGTCAACAATACAGCAGAACCTCCTGAAATCGAACAAGTTAGAACAGATAGAAGTTGAAATATTAAAAACGTCAAGGAATTGAATCAATCCCATCGGGACTTGCCATCCCGGTTGAAATAAAACAAAATAATCCTTCTCCAAATGAACAAAGAGACAAGGAACCTCTATAGACCCGATACACAGAGATAGTTCAGTGATTTCCCGCAAGGGCGCAGAGCGGAGCAACTGCTTACTTATTTAAACATCCAATTCGGCCGTACCACGTGCCATCTCGGCTACACGCTTTTCTCTTCTGTGCTCTCATTAAGTTTTCAGGACGACCTGATGGAAAAGTGTCAGTGGAGACATTATATCTTTCGGTAGGAAAGGCGGAAGAAGATTTGTAACTAAAGATGGGACAGTGTTTTGGATTTCGCGATTTTGGGAGAGGCGAGGAGTTTTGTCGCGTTTTGCAAACGCGAGGCACATTTTCAAATACGAAAGCGGAATTTAAATTAACCTTGTGAGTTAAACAGGAGTTCAACAGAATAATCAGCACGTATGACAGTGACAACGTATAGTCCGGTCATTTTAGACATTTGAAATAAAGAAAATTCCGACAGAGCTAAATCTTCGTAGAGACCTTAGGTTTACCACAAGGAATAAAGTGTCAAAAGTCCCCATCAGTCCCATGTGAGCTTAGGGACTTATTCGGGGTCAAAGGTCAAAGTTTTAGGTTTTTTGGATTTTTCTCGAAAACGGTTAGTTTTATCGAAAAAGTACCTCGGAGCAAAGTTGTAGATCTTAAAATTCTCTATAAAAATGGTTCCCATGATTTTTTCTCTAAGACCCACTATTTCCCAGATATTGCGCTTGTAAGAATCATGTTCTACATAGTATGCACACATAATGCCGAGTATATACATATTTAGGTACTCAAGCAAGCAAAAATGCCTACTCGTGCCTCTTCCAGTTAATCAACAACATTTTTTTGCAAACATTAATAATAAATCTCGTTTTATTTCTATGTTGAGTAACAAATTAACAGCTGAAAATATTGCCGTGAAACAAGCTCCTAATGACGCCGATGTCCTCATAATTGAAACAGCAATAGAACAATTTAATGCAAGAAATACAGCTATTGTAGTGGGCGAAGATGTTGATTTATTAGTACTACTCACTGCAAGGACTCCATCTGATAAAATTATTTACTTTTTAAAACCTGGGAAGGCGCAGCAACGGACAGAAATATATTCTTCAAAAAGTTTATCAGCTTATTCGAAATGACAAAACTTTATTTTATTTTTACATGCGATAACCGGGTGCGATACTACGTCAGCAATGTTTAGAAGGGGCAAAAATTCAGTATTAAAATTATTTGAAAAAAATGATTTGATTGACTGCTCAAAAGTATTTACAGAAATTAATTCTTCACCTCAAATACTAATTACTAAAGGAATTCGGTTTCTTCTTGCGGTTTATGGAGCTCCAAAAAAAATTGATTGCATAGATACGTACAGATATTTAACATTCGTAAAAAATACACGAAACAAAAAGCAAGTACAGCTATCTTGTCTTCCTCCAACATCGGCATCTGCTACTCAACATTTGTTTCGAGTATACTATCAAGTTCAGACATGGCAAGGCAATGAACTGAACCCTGAAGACTGGGGTTGGAAATTGATAAATAATACTTTGGAACCGATTCGAACTTTACTGCCCCCTGCTCCAGAAAAACTTCTTAACACTATTTTTTGCAATTGCAAGAAAGGTTGTAGTGCCAAATGTGGCTGTAAAAAAGTAGGATTGCAGTGTTCTCCAGCGTGTACCAATTGCCAAGGTGTCTCTTGCTCAAATGTTCAATTAAATACAAGAGAGGAAGATTCATGTGATTTTGATGAAGAGACAACTGATTCATCTTCATTTGAACAATTTCTAAGCGTTCATCAACAGGAAGGAGAAGAAGAAGAAGAACAAGAAGAAATTGAAGAAAACATGATTGTTGAAGTTGAATATGAAGAGTATGAGTCAGATTAAAGTAATAAAAAAAAGTTAGAACGACAGTTAAACTCAGTAACCCATATCAATAATCTTCATACTATTAAATAATTATTGTTCCTGAAAATAACGTCATAAAGGTTCGTGGAATAGGCCTACCGGGGATACCACGTTAAAAAAAATGCGCCGAGTACACTACCTCACAGGTGGTGTGGAAATGTGTGCATATTATGTAGAACTTGATTCTTACAAGCGCAATATCTGGGAAATAGTGGGTCTTAGAGAAAAAATCATGGGAACCATTTTTATAGAGAATTTTAAGATCTACAACTTTGCTCCGAGGTACTTTTTCGATAAAACTTACCGTTTTCGAGAAAAATCCAAAAAACCTAAAATTTTGACCTTTGACCCCGAATAAGTCCCTAAGCTCACATGGGACTGATGGGGACTTTTGACACTTTATTCCTTGTGGTAAACCTAAGGTCTCTACAAAGATTTGGCTCTGTCGGAATTTTCTTTATTTGATCACTATTTTTATGTCTAAAATGACCGGACTAGTAAGCCTTCAAAAATATAGGAATGGAAAATGATGAGGTGGTAGATAGGGGTAAATATTTGAATTTCGGTGACCAGCAGATATCGACCAGATTTTGGTGTCATTATATTCATTGAGTTTTCCTGAACAACATTAGTGAAACCAACAGGTGGCGGTCTGTCTCAGTTTTGAAAATATGGACCCTCAAAGTTACAAAAACGGTCCATCGTCATGTCACTTTTTCGCTATAAAAACACAAATTCACCTTCGAACATTCAAATAACTATTCGATTAGTTTCTTTTCAGGTAGATCCAATAATTAATACAGAAACATCGAAATTATAGAGAGACCACATACATATTATCCACAGATTCTAAGGAAAGCCCGCCGTTTTTAATGGTAGATTTGGCACTGCCGCAGATTCATTCGCGCGAATATGATACGATGCATTTCCGTAAATCTCGCTATCATTTAAAACGTCACTGGCTGAAGGACGGAGCAGTGGTGCCAAACTTACCATGAAGAACGGCGTGCTTTCCTTAGAATTTGTGGATATGTGGTCTCTAGAATTTCGATTCTGCATTAATTATTGAACAAACCTGAAATGAACCTAGTCGAACAGTTATTTGAAAGTTCGAAGGTGATTTATAGATTAAATTGGAGCAGTGAATTTGTGGTTTTATTTTGAAAAAATCGACGCGAAGATGGAACATTTTTGGAACTTTGGGGGCCCATATTTTCTAAACTAAGACAGACCGCCACCTGTTGGTTTCTCAAATGTTGTTCAGGAAGACTCTGTGAATACAATGACAGTGTACGTGAGTGGGTATTTCGGTCTCAGTTCAACTCGATTTTTTTAGCTGGACAGTTCAACTGAGAGAAATGAAATTGTTCATATTTTTAACTGAAAGGTTAAACTGAACTGACGGTGTATGTGGGTTCAACTGTGGAGTTTTCAGTTGAGTTCATGTCGAGTAAGGGTGCAGATCACAATGTCGCGTAAACAAAACCAAGTTATAGTCGATTTTATCGAAATATATAGATCAGAACCTTGATTATGGCAAGTGACATCTGCTGGTTACCACGATCGCGCCAAAAAAGATGCGGCATAAAGCAGAATGGCAAAAAAGTTAGAAGGGATAGAACCATGTACGACCAAGAAATCGGTGTTGTCAAAAATGAACAGCATGAGATCTGCTTGCCGCTAAGAAAAAAAAGTTGAGGCATTGAAAAAATCTGAAGCATCTGTGGGTAGCATTTACAAGCCGGTGCTTTGGTACTATGACTTGTAGCTAGAATCTCAGGGTAGCTGTTAATCTTTCATGTGGAGATATTGCAGTTGACTGTATCTTTCTGCACAATTAAAGGAGAAATTTTTGGTACACTGTTTGAGTCATGCGCAAATAATTGAGAAAATCTAATCGTTCTTCTCCTAATTCTCTCAATAAATTTACCTATGTGTGAAGATAAATTTCTTTTTTGTAGCCACTGCTTGAACCACTGTTTACGCCATCTCCTCTTTATTCGGACTTGCTCGAATCCATGGAACAAACTGAAGCATTGGACTGCACATGTGTGCACCTAGACCTATAATACTAACTGGACGTCGAACTTCCTATCTGTCAACGTAAAAAAAGTGAGGCAAGAGCCGCCATTTGCAGTTTGGGATGAAACTCGAATATTTTGATGTTCTATGCCATCTGTGCTCGAATTTTTTTCGTTGAAAATTTGACACCTCTCAAGTCCAACCCAAACTGTAAATGGCCGTTTGCTTCAAAATTTTTGACATGTTCGCCATCTAGTTAGCATTATAAATCTATGGTGTGCACATCTCACTTCACAGTTGAAACTGACAGTTTTAACTGTTCTGTTGAAACTGACAGTTAAAACTGTACGTGAGTGGCCGGCCTTGGAGTAACGTCACACGGATAGGATCTGTGTACCCAACTCTAGACTCACCCAGCCAGGTTTACCAGGTCGAAAGGAGCGTGATGCGTTTTTCAGGTATCGCTGGATTCGTGTTTCCGAGTTTTCTTTTACCCGCGGACTAGGAAGGATTTCCCTTCCACGGAGCTAATCTCACTTCGCACTTTCTTTCCTGCACGGAATGGACCCGTTTGGATTTTCTTGCTTATTGCTGAAAAAGGGGAATTTTCCAATTTGGAGAAAATTAGGAGAGAACTCTTTTGTTGAATCCATCGGTATGAATCGTGTCGAAATGGATTGAGAGGAAGTTTTTCGCATTAAATGACAAAAAACTCGGTTCGTTTTTTTGATCGATATGTTTTTTTTGTAATTAAAGTGATGTGATGGATTTGACTACAAGGGTTGCCATTTGTTTTCCTTGGTTCTTTTTCTGTGAGGTTTGCCATAAGAGGTTCAATGAGTAATTACCACAGACACCATCAAAAAGATTGTCTATGTATTTGGATAACATACACTTTCATATCGTATCTATTATTATCCTTACCACATGTTTTCTCCCTAAAATCGACCTTTTTTCCTTTTTGTGTCTCGATGACTAGCTTTGACTTATCATTGAACGATCGGAGCGTAATAAAATAATATTGCCTTCGATCTCAGAATACAAGCTTAGATTGATAAATCGATTGAAATATATTCTAGGAGGATTCTGCATTTCTAGAAAACTTTTTAGGTTTTCACTCCCAGTCTCTGAAATAAGAAATTATTAAAAAAATTTCAATTAAGATGGAGTGCTTCTGCGTAAATCCTTGCACTAATTTGTCAGGAGCAAATTGGTCTTGAAAAAATTGTTGTCTAACAGTAAAACTAAAAAAGAAAATAAATGAAAAGGATAATGTAACGTTTCGGTGTCTTTATCAGACTTCTTCTTCTGACAAACTTGTAGAATCTTTGGAATTGTGTCTTTTTTCGTTTGCAGTCTGATTGACATTGAAAGTCAATACATAGAGATGTTGATTCATTTAATTTTGAAACTTCCTGATGTCATTTCTTTCTTCAATGAATCAATTCAAATACGATCTATTCCAACAGAACAATTAGCCAAATTATCTACTTCATCTAATAAAAAACATGTGAATTCCTTGATTTTCCTTTTATAATTACCAGGTTCCGTCATAAGGATCTTTGTGTTGTTCCAGCTCATCATATGATCTCCGCTATTTGACATACATGATATTATACATTGGTGATCTTTTTTGATTTGCTGATTCAAACAAAAATAGATCAAACATCCCCGGTTTTTTTCTGAAAACTGTCAAAACTGACGAAAAAACTTATTTCAGAGAGCGACGGAAATTGCTTCTCAAGAGCTCAAGGAACTGTCTACAGATCCATAGTACTAGATGAAAATTTCCGATAGATTCAAACAACGGTATTCCTCGAGTTCAATTTCGAAGTAATCATAGAAAAAACTTGTGACAAACTCATGTGACATTATGATAAATGTCAATATCAAATTGTCTTCTAATAGGTACTTCAAATTACCGACGCGAAATATTTCCAACAAAACGCATACTTTAAAACGTCCGCATCAGTTCTGTCGAACTTGTTCCACAGTTCCAACGATAAAACGAAAAAAAATCTATTAAAACATAGATCCAATTTACATGTTCGAGGTCTGGCGGTGATGGCGGCGGCGTCAGGTATCCGTGCAGTGGCCGACCGACGCCAGACAGAACAAAAAGCGCCGATAAATCGACGTGATCAAGTGGCTGTTGATCGGATGACGACCGATGAAAATAAATGAAGAATAGTTTCATGTTCCCGAGTTGCGACCGCCGCTGATTTGCATAGCGACGATCTGAATAACAACCGTTTTGACATCAGTTCCACTATTTTTAGTTTTAACAATAAAATGATATCATCGATTGGGCATAAGTCGAACGTTATGGGATGCTCTCTGGGCGATAAAAAGTTAGCATGCAGTTAATTAGAAGAATTATAAAAATGTCGGTGATATGTTGGACCTTGATGATACAGAATTTCGTTGTCCTTCATCATGACTGAAATAAAAAAAAATTAAGAAAAGTCCTGAGCAGGAGCTTTTGAGTGCTCGTTTTTTGGTGAAGCAATAATAATATTACCTCGAAATTTTATATGGAATTTGAGGTTGAGACCAAATATATAAATGCAGAATCTCAGCACAATCGAATCGGATATCCTGTAATGGAAATATGAAGATTTTTCTTTTAAATATTCCAAATGAATTTTCTATGGTTTTGTTAAAACTATGGTCACGAAATTTTAGATGAACATTGAGAATATCGATCTCCATTCACAAAAAAAATTCACTTGAATCGGATATCTTTTCATGGAAGTATGAAGAGCCTTTTTTTCAATATTCCATTTGAATTTTCTATGGTTCTTTTCACACTATGGCCACAAAATTTTGCATTAAACTTCTTATCAGCATCTTGCATTTGACCGCAACATTTCATTTCGATTGGTTCCGATTTTTCTGAAATATTAAGAAACAGAAATTTTGAATGGCCATATTTTATGGAACACCCTGTACGAATTGGCTGGTTAACGAACTCAACCGAGCCATTTGGGACCCGAACTCATCTTGAAAATTTCAAGTCCTTAGGACAAAGTTATGGTGCTAACGGACGGCCCCACGGACAGAATTGAATTTGACCAAGAATTCGTCATGAGGGTGTCGAATCCTATCATTTGAGACCATTTTTGGCTCAAAATTAGAAAATTAGAATTAGAGCGCTCAAAAAGCTGCTTGTGGTGTTATGATAACTTCATTGAGTTGTTTAAAAATAAACATACGATAACAATCTAAGTCAACTTGTTCATATTTAACCAATATCCAAAATTTCTTAAAATTTTCCCGGTGTTATCCCAACATGCATTCTACAAACTGAATGCAATGATATTCAACGTAGGTATGTCAACTGTCAAGATAAAATATAGATCCATAGATTTATAATACTAATTAGATAGCGAACATGTCAAAAATTTTGAGGCAAACGGCGGCCATTTGCAGTTTGGTTTTTACTTGAGAGGTGTCAATTTTTCAACGAAAAAAATTCGAGAACAGTTGGCATAGAACATCAAAATATTCGTGTTTCATCCCAAACTGCAGATGGCGGCCCTTGCCTCACTTTTTTCTACGTGACAGTTAGGAAGTTCGACGTCCAGTTAGTATTATAGGTCCATGTATAGATCATATGCGTTCACAGAATACATTTTGAACACAAAATATACGTCTTTTCATTTCCCAAACATCAAATTTATTCAATAAATAATTTAAAAACATACAAAATCACAATCTCAACAAACTGACAGTAAACAAGAGGACGGAAAAGATAATTTATAGGAAGATTAACAACAGTGTTTTATCTTCTATCTTTATATTTTTTAATTAAAATGTTATAAATTATACTTAAGCTTTGTATGCACGGGATATTATTTTCCAACAGGAGGAAATGTAGAGTTTTTCACATATCCGAATATTTGAAAAGTCCTCGATCTAATCCATTCAAAATGATAGAGTTGGTCAACCAGCGCAATATTATGTTTTGAATGTTCATGATTTGTATTTTGCACTTTGAAATTCACAATAGTCGAAGTTTGTTGAGATTTGACCAAGAACGTTGAGGCAATAACAATAAGGTCTTTTTAGTTTAGATTCCTGGTCACTCAGGAATGAAAAGAAATGAAAAAGCTATCTCACTAGCCAGAAAGAAAACACAAACGTCATTTACTAGCCCCTTGCTCTCTGTAGAAAAGGCAAATTAAATTTAAGAAAGAGTTTTTGAAGATGGAAAAAACTGAGAGAGAACTCTGCTGTTTTCTTCCGGGAATGAATACCCAGTACCTTACTTCACGTGGTGGCTTTGATGGAAATCATTTCACATTATCGTATACCTCCTGGAACAATTAAAAAATAATGGACAACGTCCAAAGCTAAAATATTATAAGTAAATATTATTATTACAAAAAATACTGAAATGAACATTCCCAGTATGACAGCCCAATGCCCATAAAACAATATTGAAAGGTTACAAACTCCGCACAATCTAACCCCTGGAGCTCAACATGACATCATCGATTTTATAATATGCATAATAATTCCCCATCAATATCTACAATCACCCTTTCAGAAATCGCCTCCTAAACGAGGTCGATGTCCCGTCAAGCCTCTGGAACGTTGATATTAGACAATAGTGAGCAAGCAGGAAGAAGGAAAACAAGCCGAGGACGTGGAGGCGTCGATCCCGAACAATTTCCATTTCGAGGCCGCTGTCGGTTAACCAAGTTAACAACCAAAGTCAACAGCGAACTTCAATATGCACTTCACCCCTTCACACACGAAGGCCTCATTCCTAGGGCTCTCCAGGAAGTAAATGCCTCCTGTTATCATTAGATACACTTGCGGTTCTTCCGGAGCACCAGGGAAAATATTTTGTGAAATTTAGTTTCAAGGAAAACACTTCACTTCTGCCTATTTCGTTCAAAGGATTCAAGAACGATGGGAATCCAATTCTAGCGTTGTCATAGTAGGAATGTATTTTCTGTCATTCTATGGAAAATTGGATCATACTGCCCTACATAGCACATGTTTTATTTGATTAGTGAATGTTGCAACTCTCTTTTAGCGGATTCATCTGTGATCTATCGATTGCCTATGAAAATCACACCTTAAAATGAAAGAAATCATGCATTAGAACGGATCGTTATTGATCAAGTTTTTCTACATTAATCATAATTCAACATTAGAACTGTTTTCAAAACACAAAATGATTTGAGATCCATCACAAATTGCTGATCATAGCATATGTTTGAGGGTTATCTGAAGAATTAGAAGAGTTGGGAATAAGTACTGTGAGAGATTATCATTCAAGGTTCAAGATACTGTCAGGACTAATCTAACTATAGTTGAACCTGATAATGAAAATCAACTAACCAAAAATTTCATATATAAAGTCCCTTGTGATTTTGGTACAGCGTGTACTGAAGAAACTAAACGTTATTCTCACTTTGAATTATGTTTTGATTGCGAAAATAATTTTTAATTTGAAAAAATGCATTGACGTACCATTTTTTCACTAAATCAATCCGGACAGAAGCCTGCACGGATGCCACTAGTAGAAATTGTATTATTATTAAATGTATTTTGATGCGTAGACCTTACTAACCAAAACGCATAGGAAAATCGTGAACGTTGTCGAAAATATTTTCGAAAAACTAATTTTAGTGATGAATGAACAAATGAAAAGGAAACGGTTCTCATTGTCTGTTCTGAGTCCTCGGCAACCTAGATGGTGTCATAAAATATTATTTGAAGAATTAAATGAAATAATGCTACAGTTTACGCAGATGTCAAAGAAATAATGAAATTTATTATAGCTGGTGATTTCGCGAACTTTTTAGAACTGTCCAAATTTATGTGATACGGTCCTGCAAATCGAATGATATTTGATACCAGTTTTCTAGAACCTTATGAAAACTATCTTCATTCCAAATTTCGTATAAACTGTTTATTTAATTCAGGAGATACAGTGCTTTTAATTTCCATCCAAATTTAGAAAACACCCTATATCTCAGAATCTGGAACTCCTAGATAATACATTGGGGGTTTTCGGAATCCTCTCGGTGTTTTCTATCTCCCATTGAAATATTTTCCACCTTTTTCGGGACAACCTGTATAATTTCTCCCCCAAATATGAAAGGGAATGATACTCAAATCTGTTTTCAAGATTCAACGTCCAAAAAGTCGAATATAGTGATATTATATACGAAGGATATATCTTGATTAATTTCTGATATGGCAACACTGCCGTATATTCGCGGGCGTTCAGTTTATGGCTCCATGGATTTAATTGATATGACTTTATTGGGGGCACCCCGTTAACATGTTAACAAGTTTGTCTTTCAAACTGCGTCGCTGAGAGCTGGAAGTATTCATTTGATCAACAGCGTTCATAAAATTGAATTGCCCGTTGCTTATTCGGAGAGATGTGGTTTGGTCTCAATTGAACGGTTTATCTTCCTCCCACTCGAACATCGCATAAGCTTCCCGAGAAATTTTATGGATATTGTTGGAATTTCTATTTGAGAAATCTGGAGTAGAATAATAGAAATTCAACTGTAGTTAATTCTCATGGAAAAAGTAGAGTGTTGTATTTGATATATTATTGTTGTGGCCGGAGTTTGGAAAAGAATATCTCTCGCCCACAAGAACTTCACACGCGTGATGTTATTTATGAATATCAATTCGATATGTATACATACTTACTGATACTTTGGTATCAGTTGAGATTTTTTCTAAATTCTTGATGACAGAAATATGAGTTAAAAATGCTCAAAATTTTGTTTTTGATACTGTTATAAATATTTTCATTCTTTTACGCCTTGTACAGCAAAATCATGAGAAAATATTTCAGTTTAACAAAATGCCCATGGTTATTGTTCATTAATTTATGTCGGTTCTCGGAACTTTGCTTTTTATTTATCTGTCAGTTCAAAGATATATCGAATACTGTTCCATCAACGAAAATATTCGAGTGGGAAAATTACTAAACGGAATTTATGGAAATATTTCATCATTTGCCATGATAATTTAGTGAATAAGACATATTAATACATTATAATTCTGGTACAGAAGGCCCATTTCAACAGTCATTCAATTAAAATCTCATGAAAGAATACGAATGCCTATTTTTTGTTCACTAAATAATTTTGCATTAAATTTCTGATATACTTTTTTAGGAACATCATGATAGTAGATATTGAGGAGGACACCAGCGCATTCGCCATTTTGTAACAACATATTTGTTAACCATTTTGAGTGCTTGGAAAAAGTAACAATGAAATTAAGTGTATAGCTTCATTTCAAGTTTGCAATTTTAATATTAAATTAATCTAATCTCTGTAATATCATACTCATGAAACAAACGAGCTTGTTCAAGGCAGTGAAATCCCTAATTTTTCAGTAACAAAAAAGTTATTTAATGTCATTCTTCATTCTTACACGTAGTACAGAGAAAAAATCTAAAAATCCTCCACGTCTACGGCCAATCCATCAATATGGAAAATTCTCCACACTAGGGCAATAAAGTGTTTTCCAATAAGAGGTGTTATTTTGAATAGCCCGCTATTTCGGTAGAACCATAATAACACATGAGGTAATTGGTTGGTGCACCGCAAAATTCATCGTCAACGTAGTAAAGAGATTTGCATGCAGGGGTAAAAGAACGTCTACTCCTTGTAATAAAGGGTTTTCCAATAAGAGGTGTTATTCTGAATAGCCCGCTATTTCGGTAGATGTCACGTTTGAAGCTGTCATTTTTTGACATTTGACAAGTAGAAACTACGCCATCAATGAAAATGGAATGATACACGCTTCAAGAACGCATTGAAATTATTAAAATGCACTATAAAATGGTGAAAATCTGGCAGGGAGGGTTCGTAAAACTCGAAAATTTTTGAGTCGTCGTGAAGCACCTTGTCGGACCGCAATAAATAAATTGGTGGAAAAATTCGAGCTGTTGGTAGAAGTTAGTGATGTGAATAATGAAACCCGTGCACATCGTTCAAGAACAGCCGAGAATATTGCTGCTGTAGCCGAAAGTGTTGAAGA
Organism: Propylea japonica; assembly: GCA_013421045.1. NCBI lineage: Eukaryota > Metazoa > Arthropoda > Insecta > Coleoptera > Coccinellidae > Propylea > Propylea japonica. The sequence continues at coordinate 32,312,163 of CM024240.1, forward strand.
AAACCCAGGTTTGTCCATCCCTTGTCGTTCTTTGGAATGAGGCATTCCACAAACGTCATTACACCTTATTTTGCATAAAGATTTGTGTCTGAAGGCTTATAAAGTTGAGTTAACACGTGGCCCTTGGGGCCACGTGAAAGAGAAGGTCTACGCCGATAGCCCAACGTCGATTCAAAACCTCAAAGATGGAATTCGTGAGGCTATCGAGGACATAGGGCAGCCACTTTGCGTTCTGATTATGAGAAATTTCATTAAAAGGATATGGTTCTGTAAGTGTGGTCGTGGTGGTCATTTTCCTGATGTTATGTTCTACTATCAACGGCATAGCTTCTTCTTTATAATGGAATAAACATAATTCATATTGAAAAATAGCATTTTTCTTTGAATATCAAAATAACACCTCTTATTGGAAAAACCCTTTTGTTACCACTAGATCGTACTCGTTCATTACTAATTGTGCATACACACAACATCAATTCATTTGTCTGAACTTTTTTTACAGTGATTTAAAACTCAAAATAAAAACCCAGTATGTGCGCATTCCGAATCCCACGCTCTTTAAACATTTGCAATAATATACAGGGTGTTCCTAAATTGAACGTACAAACGAAAAGGGGAGATTCCTTAAGTGAGTTTAAGAAAAAAAATCCCATAAACATGGGGTCGCAAACGTTTCGTTTTCGAGATACAGAGTGTTGAAGTTTGAATTTTTTTCAAGTTTTTTTCTCATAGTATCTACACTTCACAAGATATTCAACTGAAATTTGGCATAGATATTACATTTGAGAGTTCTCACCACGTGACATGGCAATTTCGATAGAAGATCTACAGATTGATATTTTTTCTGGAACACTGCCACCTGTTTTTCTGCAGAACTTTTTTTTGGTGAGCAACTGTTTATTTGAAAAACTGTGAAAAGAAGCTTTGTTCTTGTACTAAACTTTTCGGTCTCTTGTAGTTTTGTCGTATCTACCAACGATTTCGAGAAAAAAAAATTTGAAACTTCAACACTCTGTATCTCGAAAACGAAACGTTTGCGACCCCATGTTTATGGGACTTTTTTTTCTTAAGCTCACTTATGGAATCTCCCCTTTTCATTTGTACGTTCAATTTAGGAACACCCCTGTGTTAGGTACCATATTAATTGAAAAGTTGAAGGTTTTTCCGGTTCAACCGGAAGTATATTATGATCAAAATATTATTCATCAGATTCATTTTGAGTCATTCCGCATACCTGGGGTATTTCATCAAAATTGTACTTTTCGTTCAAAAGTTTTTTCTATTCTGAATATGTACGTTACTGAAAGTTGAACCAGATCAACATATCACATGGCCAAGAAAATTGGTATTATTCTAGAAATTTCCCAGATTTCGCAGCGTCATTATCGATTAGGTACCTACTCTAATCGTGGTAAACAAACCTCAATTCTTTCTGGAGGAATTCTATTGGAAGAAACAAAGTGGAGGTTTTATCCTTATATCGCCTTTCCATTGAATACCCGAAAAGCCGGGAAAATCCCCCTAACAATCGTATCGGCGGAAAACTGTCAGTATAAGTTTCATTCGAGGACATGATGAACTTCGGAGTCTACGGATAATCGTAGGGGGGACAGATAAGGAAAAATCGATATGTACGACAAGAAAACAGAGATTTGTCCTAGGAAATCGCATGCTTATGGGACATTCGTTAGGGGAATCTTCCTGTGAAAGTGCATTTTCCGTTGAAAGCGATATTGCGTTTCGGCCGGGTTCTGCTAGTTGAGGAAAATTTATAGGCATGGGAGAAATCTGGACCATTTTGGCCTGCTTGTTTATACAGGGTCTTCTCTTAAACGGGCCAAACTCAAAGGAAAGACCATACGAAATATTTTCAACAAAAAATGTCATATAATACAGGGCCAAATTATTGATGGTTTTCCTTAAATTTTTTTAAAATTTTCTACAACATAAGAAGTACTTACTGTCAACCAAAAAAACTCATATTGCGATGTTGGTAAAGGATAAATATCACGATTCTTCGATTCTGAAGCGAATAAATTCAGGCATATTTTTTATGGTATTATCGTAAGTAATATCATAAGGGCATCTAATTTTTCCGAAAAGAATCGAAAAAACACGTGGCTAAGTAATATTTTGACAAAAAGCATGAGTGCTGGTGGCAACAAAAATCCGAGTCGAAGACGAGGATTTTTGCACCTGCACGAATGCTTTTTGTCAAAAAATATTACTTTGCAATGTGTTTTTTCGATTTTTTTCACAGGAAAAATTAGATGCCCGAATGGTATTTGACAAGACTATTTCCTGAGTGACAACAACTGTCAAGTTTTGCCGCGGACAAACGCGAATAAACTGCTGACAGGTCCTGCCAAACAGTTTTTCCACCTAGAAACCATTTGTAATTCAAAATTGCGCGTTTCTGATTGGTGCAAATTACGACGAGGGAAATAGTCGTAAGTAATATCACAAGGGCATCTAATTTTTCCGAAAAGAATCGAAAAAACACGTTGCTAAATAATATTTTGACAAGAAGCATGAGTGCTGGTGGCAACAAAAATCCGAGTCGAAGACGAGGATTTTTGCACCTATACGAATGCTTTTTGTCAAAAAATATTACTTTGCAATGTGTTTTTTCGATTTTTTCACAGGAAAAATTAGATGCCCTTATGATATTACTTACGACTATTTCCCTCGTCGTAGAAACTTTTTCTCAGAACAATGAAAACTGCATTTATGTGTTACTTTCAAAGTTGTTAGAAATTCTTACCTCAAACGACTGCTATATCGTTTTGATTGATTCCTTAATGCCGCGATTGGGTTCGCTAACTAGCAAAATTGTAAAGGGTGTTCCATGAAATATGGCCATTCAAAATTTTTGTTCCTCAATATCTCAGACAGATTCTTTTTTTGGGTCACATGCAAGATTTTCATACGAAATTTTATGGCAGTAGTGTTAACAAAACCATAGAAAATTCAATTATTTATTTATTTATTTAGAGAATTTGGAATACAAACAGGTGTGGTACCCAGAAACTGTATCCACAATAGAGAACATGAACAAAATTTTTACACTCAAAGATAGGCCTTACAATTTAAAATGCTCCACAAATAGTTATTTAATAAACTAGGTTATTAAAGGCAGCGACTAATGGTCGAGATATTTTAATGCGTGAGCGGAGCGAACGCGTTAATAGTTCGAGACCATTAGTCGCTCGATTAATAACCGAGTTTATTACAAGATTTTTCCGACGATCTCAACATGAATAGTGTATTAATTCTTGATTAAAATACATTCTCAATTCGCACAAGACATACATTTGACGTACAGGAATTTCTATGTTTCTATGTTCCAGTAGAGTTTTGACATTTCTCGTAGTGCTTCTGAATACTTTGTGTACGGTTGCCATGAGGATTGCACAATAAAATGTCTAAAAAATTGAGCATTAAAATGGGTCATTAATGCTCAATTTCGTACACATTAAAAGCACCTTTTATTTCGAGGTCGGCGGAAAATTACATTTATTTAAATGTATATCATAATATTCGCTTGAAATTTATTTCGAGGGTGAAGATTCTTATACTAAATGTTCAAGCAAAATTTGTCGATTCGACCAAGCTGTAATTTTTCAGTCAAATGTTTAATACCAATTAAAAACAGTATGCAAATATTTGTGCGAGTTGCGCTAACCAATAAAAGTCTTTCACAATATCAAAAAAAATTATAATATTCTCATATAAAAATTTGGAATGACTGAATGAATGATGATGAAAATGTTCAAAAAAGCATTGTGAAGTAAGAACCACAGATTTCGTTATTTCTAGTTTTTTACATTTTTCAATTTTTTAATAAATTCCAGATTATAAATCCGATCATGCTGAGATTTTGCATACATATATTATTAAGTATCAATCTCAAGTCCTTCACAAAATTTTGAGGTAATAGCCTTATGGCTACACCAATGAACGAGCGCCCTTATCACCTGCTGAAGGCTTTTCTTAATTTTTTTATTGTACAGATATCACTTGAAAACGAACCATAAATGTAGATATATGTCAGAATATCTAATGGCTACATCATCTTCGCACTTTTTGGCAATGCTCCCTTCGATTGTTTCATTATTCATGATAATTTCTCCAAAGGGCACAAGAAGTATGAAGTATGCCTGCATATAGGGGCGCCTTGTACTTTACTTCAATACGATACTGCGTTCAATGTTCCCAAGCAAAAAAATCAGGTTGATATATGAGAACTGTAACTTCTGCAGATAAGATCTTTTCCCATAGTTTATGGCGGGCTTTCAGCTCTCCATTGTTTATGTGTGCTGAGATCACGATGATTGTTATTCCAGGAAGGAAGTTGTTAACATGGAAGGCGCGGGTAATCAGATATTAACTGGAAATATTTACACTTCCTTATTCTTTTCTATACGGTAGTCTACTTCTCTTACCACCATTTAATTTTTTATGGCTGTAGGCAAATAAAGTTTGCTTTGAATGTTGACCAGAGTGTATTATCAGTCCATATAACACAAAACCTTGAGAATTAATCAAGCTGATATATAATTCAATTTGAGGATATACAGGGCAATTGAAGATATGATGAAAATTTAAATAGATCGAGCCCTTCGACGAAGACCATCAGTAGTTTCGATCGATTATTTTTATTTGATTTTTTGTAAATTGAATGTCACGTGGACCTTAAAATATGTAATAAGTGAGTTTAACGTTTACGAACTCGCTTATTTAGCTAGTGATTAATAAACGATTATTATACTCGCTAGCGATTAATAAACTAGTTTATAAAATAACCGATCCCTCCGATAAAGTTCCTTGATTTCATCTTCCAAGGAAAATTTGGACTGTTCTTAATCGTATAAGAATAGGTTATGGCCATGTAATAGCATGTTTTTCAAGTGGAATTCAGTTGAGAGTCCTAGTTGCGAATGCGGAGAAACATAGGAGACTATAGAACATTTGATAAATATTTGTCCAATATTTAAATTTCAGGATGGCTTAAGGGCTATACATGAAGTTACAGAGTCGTTTTTGAATTGAGTTGTTAATTTTAAATCGATTTAATAGAGTTTCAATCATTTTATTTTTCTGTTTCTTTTTTCTGCTTCTATTTTTTCGTTTCAGATTCAGAATTCCGAAGGCATCTTGGAGAGGGTTATCAGTTGGACTGAAAAAAGAAGAAATCCTTCATATTCGAATAGTTTTTAAGTGTTTTTTTGTTGGAATGGCGAGACAGGGTTTTTTCTACTGGGATTTTTTGCTGAGCTCTGGTATCGTACGAAAAAATAGTATGGTACCCCGTTTTGCACTAACCTCAGTTAGGGATTTTTGTTTTATGTATGGTATTATGTTAGCTCTTGATTTCAAAAGAATATTTATTGACTTCGATTATTATGAATTAAAATGTAAACATTGATGTGAGTAAAGTGATGATGCACTTCATCTAATTAGTTTAGACACATACTTTCACCATTTCACCTCAAAGGAGTAAACTAACGAGCTAACTTTATTATTGCAACTATCTTTCATCCTGCTTTCTTGCACAAGTATTTTGGGGTAATTGCTATATTGGTCTGGAATTTTCTAACGGAATGATCTGAAAGCGTAGTGTATTTCTTCGACTAGAAATATATAATATAGTCCCGGTGCCAATCTCTTTACAATCTAATTTTCAATCATCTAAAGCAGTTCTATGATATTTCAATTCGAATTATCTCCTTTCAATATGAACAACAGCGAAAAAGTTTCTTACTACATACAAGCGCTTTCATATAATATTTCTGACTCTTCATTCCTTTCGAATGGTGCGAATTTTCAGAGAACCCCTTAATATTATCTACTCTCATTCATGCTTGATCTACCAAACGAAGCGTGCTTGTGATAAATACCTTCGGAGCACCTCGAAGGGCCAATTTTCCGAATTCACCTCAGTGGTAATGTTTCAAATTCAACTAAAATAACCCAAGTCATTGTGTATCCAGCTGCATCTTCGGGCGGCTCTGTGCAGGCCACCCTTAAGCGATTAGTTACGGACAATAAACAGCCAGTCTGGATGACTGGATACTAGGGGTTTCTTTGGACTGGAGAAGACGAGATGCATCATCTTAGGGGATGAATTCACTTGCTTTTGAAGGACGCGTAAATTCGACAAGGAGGGGTGCATATTTTTAGAGGTTTTATGACGTGGGACTAAATGTCGTTAAATTATTTATTTCCTTAAGGGTTTGAAAAATTATTTATAGGATATAGGATGTTCTCAAAACAATATTTTCGAATTGTTGGTTTTTATATGTTTCCATAAAATTTTTCTAGGTTCTGGAAATACGTATCTCAAATTTACACTGATTTTATGGTTATATTTTATCAATTTATTCGTATTATGCTGCTTCTTCCAACTTTCGTGTTAAGAATTGATCTGTGCATTCAGTTATACAAAAAATGAAGAAAGTCCTGACACATGAAGTCAGAAACTTTTGCCTTGAACTTATACTGAAAATTTCTAGTTTTGAAGTGGTTTCTTCCGAGAATTATTTTTATTTATTTGTTTCAGATACATCCCCTATATGGAGAGAGCATTTATAAAGCGAAAGATAGTTTCAATTTAAAGATTGCGGAGTCAATCCTCAGAAAAAGACTACGAGTGCCGCCTAAGGATACATACGATGAATACAGAAAAACAATAAGATCTAAAAAGAAATTGAGATGTTATGCAACATTCCTAGATGAATAAAATAAATTTCATTTCAATAACAAAGCGTTAGACCCTTATTTTCTTGTGAGCTTGTTTCTATTCTCTTCAGATCAGGCTTACAAGAATTCAATCCTCCGTCTTTCCTATTCAATACAAAATTTACTTTTTAAGAGGAGAATAATGAATTATGAATTTAACTTTTCTGTTCAAATATTATTCCCACCTTGAAAATTTCAAGATTTGATGTTTTTTCCGCAACTTATCTAGTTTGTGTGTTTACTTTTTCAAAAAAGTTAATTTTTAATTGATATACTGAATAACGCGATGTCAGATTCTTCTGCGCGCTTGTTAACAGTGTGAAAACGATAATTCGAATATCCTGAGGACTATTGGTTTCATTCTAAAGATATACAGGGTGTCCCGGAAAATGTGGGAAATCTCTCGGATTCAGATAGAACATAAAAAATGAAGATGTTCCCATTATTTTTTTTTCCTAGCGGCCCTCCCTACGAAGATACGACCTCCTAAATGACGCCACTGGAAATCCATTTTAGTGGAATAAGTTTCAAACTACTCGATATAATTTGATGAAAGTTTTATATGATTAATAGTATTAAGGACCTCTTAAATCACCGCACTCAAATTTCAATTAGCTTATTCAGTTTACCAGGGGTGGACTGGGTTGTACATTTTAATGCTTACATTTTTAACACCCTGTATGATAAGGTGCTAAAAAAACAAATTTGGATACCTTGAACATTAAGATAAAGAAAAGGTACTCTTGTTCAGTGTCTATAAAATGAACCGTTTGCAAAAAAAATTATTAAATTCGTGAGTAATTGAAATTTATTCCACTAAAATGAATGTCCAGTATCGTCATTTAGGAGGTCGTATCTTCGTAGGGAGGGCTACTATAAAAAAATTATGGGAACTTGTAATATTATTTTTTTATGTTCTATCTGAATCCGAAAGAGTTTTCCAACATTTTCCGGGGCACCCTGTATACAACCTTCTCTGTAATATCTGAAATGTACCTTGAAAACATTGAGTTTCAAAACCTCTTTCCGGAAGTAATCGTACTTATATACGGTTCGATATAGGAAGGTAGAGGGACAGATAAATAAATGAATTTTCAAAAATTCATATCTGTAATTGTTGGGCTGACTCTAACATGGTCGTTAAGCCTTGCTCCCTTCACGACAAAAAAATTGTACATCCAGCCAGCAGAACGGAACGAAACAGCGAAAAGGAAGACTAAAACTTTTACAATGTCATCCCGGAAAACCAGAGTATCGTTTTTCAACTCTACGTTCGTAATGCATCGCAAAGAAGGGAATTTCTGCTCTTCCTCCCTCATAAGTCGTTACGAAGCAAGATGACTTCTCTTTGTTATGAAACTTTAATAATCGCAGTCAGTGGAAGAGGAAACCTATAAATCCTTATAGTTGGTTTGAGGTATGCGGCCGCCGAAGACAGCTCCCGCAGAAATTTTCTCGAAAACTTTGCAAGTTAGAATTTCTCTTGGTGATTAAAGGAAGTCGATGGTCTACGCTTGATTTTTTGTGCGAAGTATTTTCCGAGGTTGATGAGGGAAGTTCACAGAATTCTTGGGTAGTTATAAGAAATAACAAACTGTTGGGTATTATATAGTTGCGTACTTTATGGTATTTTGATTATTTGTGGTTGAGAGAATACGAAAGAAATATTTTATTTCAGTTTCGTTGCTGAAGGGTTTTCCTTTAAGATGTGTTATTTTGAATAGCCTGCTAATTTGGTAGATGTCACGTTTGAAGCTCTTATTTTTTGACCTTTGACAAGTAGAAACTACTCCATTAATTAAAATGAAACGATACACGCTTCAAGAACGCATTGAAGTTATTAAAATTCACCATAACAATAGTGAAAATTTGGCAGAGACGGTTCGTAAAACTTTTTTTGGTCGTCGTGAAGCACTTTGACGGACAGCAATAAAGAAATTGGTGAAAAATTCGAGCTGTTGGAACTAGTTAGTGATGTGAAGAATAAAACCCGTGCACGTTGCTCAAGAACAGCCGAGAATATTGCTGCTGTAGCCGAAAGTGTTGAAGAAAATCCAGGTTTGTCCATTCCTCGTCGTTATTTTTAATTAGGCATACCACAAACGTCATTATGGCCGAAATTCGATAGTATTGATATGGACAACGTTTACTTTTAACTTACTTTTCACAAGCAACGAAACCATTGATCTTTTGCGGGAGAAGTTTTCGGACCGTGTTATCTCTCGAAGAGGGGATCACAATTGGCCACCGAAATCTTGTGATTTGACACCTTGAGACTTCTTCCTTTGGGGCCACGTGAAACAGAAGGTCTACGCCAATTGCCAGCGTCGATTCAAGACCTCAAAGATGGAATTCGTGAGGCTATCAAGGACATAGGGCAGCCACTTTGCGATTTGGTTATAGAAAATTTCATTAAAAGGATATGGTCCTATCAGCGTGGTCGTGGTGGTCATTTGCCTGATGTTATTTTCCACTATTAACGGCATAGCTTCTTCTTTATAATGAAACTAGCAGACCCAACCGACGTTGTTCTGTATACACAAAAATTCATTCAATTCGATCCAGCCGTTTAGTTGCAGAGTAGATGAATAACCTAAATAACGACTACAGCGCCATCTGTTGATCTGATTTGTGATCATAAACATACGGGCATTAGGCAATCCAAAATACATTCATACATCCCTCACCTTCTCCTACCCGCCTAGTGCCTACCTCGGAGACGCATTTTGGTGCGATTTCATCTTCAACCTGCCATATCTTTTGATGTATTCATCATAATTTAATGATGTGAAAGGCAATTTCGTTCTAAATTAAATACTGGGTATAAACGGCGTATTTAATTGGATAAGGATCAACAGCGTATTCATAAAAAAATACTCCCAAATAATGCATAATTTTGAGACACATTCGGAAAACTTTAAAAGGTGATACCGAGTAAACCTTGAAAGATAGATATATGCTATCGCGGACTTTTTGTAGAATTATTAGAGAGGTACATTTCCGTCATACATTGTTTCCATGTACGTCTTACGGTTTTTGCAGCGCACCTGAAAATAGCTGATTTTGGTACTCATATTTTTTATCATTGAAGTTATAGTAGGCTTCCTTAATTTTCTCGGGTGAAAAGTATAGCCTATGTTACTCAGGGATATTGTACCTTTCTTAGGGTGGAAGAATTGTTGAAAGCGGTCTGGTAGTTTATGAGTTAACTCGTATCAACGCCACAAACCCACAAACATACGAATCTTTCCTCTTTATAATATTAGTATAGAAAATTCAAAGACATTTCCTAAACATGATAAAAATATTTTCATTTATTCGAAGTTTTTAAATGAAACTTGAATAATTTATTCTCTATTAACAAATACTCGTAAATACTTTGCACTAACATCCATATTTATACAACTTCATTGATATATTCCAGGATCAACAAACAAAGACATCGAAGAAATTTTATTTGAAATAGTTAGTTGATTGCATTTTCAATGAAACTTGCGATTCATTGCATTATTCCAATCATTTCCTCGAGTTCTAACGTTTCCATCCCGCAAATGCAATGGAAATGCTCCGCAGTGACGTCACATCTCGATGTGCGTCGGCATACCGCTGTTTGTGTATCGTGCTCGGAGACGCATTTTGGTGCGATTTCATCTTCAACCTGCCATATCTTTTGATGTATTCATCATAATTGAATGATATAAAAGGCAATTTCGTTCTAAATTAAATACTGGGGATGAACGACGTATTAAATTGGATAAGGATCAATAGCGTATTCATAAAAAAATATTCCCAAATAATGCATAATTTTGAGAAACATTTGGATACCTTTAAAAGGTAATACCGAGTAAACCTTGAAAGATAGATATATGCTATCGCGGACTTTTTTGTAGAACTATTAAAGAGGTACATTTCCGTCATACATTGTTTCCATGTACGTCTTACGGTTTTTGCAGCGCACCTGAAAATAGCTGATTTTGGTACTCATATTTATTATCATTGAAGTTATAGTAGGTTTCCTTAATTTTCTCGAGTGAAAAGTATAGCCTATATTACTCAGTGATAGTGTAGCATTCTAAGGGTGAAAGAATTATTGAAATCGGTCTAGTAGTTTATGAATTAACTCGTATCAACGCCACAAACCCACAAACATACAAATCTTTTATCTTTATAATATTAGTATAGATAAACATCCGATGATTTATATTGAAAAATGGAATTTTTCTTTGAATATCAAAATAACACCTCTGATTGGAAAACCCTGTACTATATGATATCCACCATCTCCTAAATTCCACTTGAGGGCTCGATAAGACAGGAAAAAAATCATAAAAGCCCGCTGATATCAACGTCTCAGGGTCAAAGAGAGACCCGCACCGGAATTTCCACCCGACCGGAATAAGAGAGGATCTTTCAAAGCTTCTGGATCGATTTATTTGACATAAATATTAACGCGCCATCAGCATTTTGCCGTTCGGTCGCTTGTTGCGAAAACATAGGGAGAAACTTCCGCCTAACTGGTTGTTTGGAGAAGGGCTGAGACCGGCAGAGAATCCTGAATCGCAAGTTTATTGCTTCATTAGGACTTGGCTATAGAGTTTCGTAGAATGGATGTTTGGAAATAGCTTCAATTTTCGTGGGACTATTGATGAGCTGCTACATGAAGGGACGGAATTCTGGGGATAATACCATGTACAAAGATTAGGTATATCGGACTGTCCGGCTTATGTCAATCGGTTTGCCGGATGCCCTGAAGCATCATCAGGGTCTTCAATACTGTCTAAGTTGCTGACATATTGAGGAGTGAGAAAGAATAGGACGTTTCATTTATAATTTTGCATGTCCTGCCAACATAAGTTCTTACAATAATTTGAAGTCATGTTACTGAGTAGGAATACTGTAAGTAAACTTAATTCGAATTGTTCAATATGTAAAAACTTGACAATAAAAAAATGAAATTATATCGTTCTGATTATTCGCCCTTTTTGAAATTCTGTATGAACATTCAGTATATTTATCTTCATTCACAAAATGAATTTCGTTCGAATCGGAAGTCTTGTTACGAAAATTCTTCTTTTCAATATTCCAATTGAATTTTCTATGGTTCTGTTAACACAATGGCTACACAATTTTGCAAGAGGTTTATTATGAGAATCTGATGGCCTGTGGCCGCAAAATCTGATTTCGATTATTTTCGTTTTGTCTGAGATATCGATGAAAACAAAAATTTAGAATGGTCATATTTCATGGAACACCCTGTACGATTCGGCTGGTTAGGGAACTCAACCGTGGCATTTGGGAACCGAACTCAACCTGACAATCTCAAGTCTCTAGGACAATCCCTTCGAAAGTTATCGTGGGGCTCACGGCCCCATGGACAGAATCGAATTTGACCACGGATTCGTCGATCCCTATCGTTTGAGACCATTGAGAATTAGGAAATTAAAGACATTGGGCAAAACGATATAGCACCCGTTTAAGTAGAACGAGCGCGTTCAGCTAGCTAGCAGTAATAAAAAACTGATATAACGTGCAGGTTTTTGAAGGTTTAGACAAAATACATCTGTTCCGTCGACCTCGAAATAAAAGGTGATTTTGATGTGTACGAAATTGAATATGCGTGTCAGTTGAATGTCAAAATTACAAGTCAATATTCCTCATAATTTACTCCAAATAAGATGAAATTCCAAGTTTAGATTTATGGACATCGCATAAAAATATTCCTTTTGATCCAATGGCACCAACTTCTTGTAATAATCGATGTATTATGCGATTTTTGTGTGAAAAAATATATGTAGTAGACCAACAGGCTGGGCAGGTAAAGTTCATTAGCTGTAGAGAAAGCAATTTACGTAAGAGAACGATACTCTGAAATCAAAAGCTATGGCCCTCCAGGTTGGGGGTTGAGGCATCGGGCTAACTCCTCGATACTCATAAAAATGTTGAAATGTTAGAAAACCCAATAGTAGCCTTTAGATTACCAAAGAAAGTGAAGAGATGGATACCTCTGGAAAACAGGAAAAGAGGAAGACCAAGAACGACATGTATTAGTGGAATAAGAAAATCAATGAGTGAAGGAGGACTACATAATGAAGACTACAACAATAGAAGGCATTGGCAAATGGAAATCGGACAACGTCTTTAGGATGTTCTAACCCGAATAAATATACAGGGTTTTCCTTTTAAGTTGGCCTATTAGACGTTTTAGGAGAACTAGTGAATATTTTGTTCTGAAATTTTTGGTGCAGCCTTGAGGGTGAAGGAACTCTTCGCCTAAAATATTTTCAAGTCGACAGTGTTGCCACGTCTATTTCAAACGCATATCTACTTTCTTATTTCAAATGGAACTACCTATATTTTCATTTATATATCGATTCAATACCAAATTTGCAGTATAACCCACTAAAAAAATTTCTCTGCTATGCACTGTTGCCAAGTTATTCACAAATTCCTGAAACTTTTCACATTTGCATTGCCAGTTTGGAAATGCAATATCTCGATTATTTTTTATGCGAACAGAATCAAACTCTGCAGTCTTATAGTAAAGACTCCATGCATTTATGTGGTATATTCAGTATTTTGATACATCGTAAGGTTTTTCGAAGATATTGCTCCGAAAATGTGAAACTCAAAATTGAAATATTTCGAGATTTTCAAATGGCAACCCCATATTTATTTTACAGCATTCGATTCGAAATAAAAAATGAATGGCAGTCTCCTTTTACACTAATTATTTATTTTGGATAGTTTTCGAATGAGATGAAAAATACTGAAATTTTTCAGTATTTATAGTTCATGATCTATGGTTCTGTTTACGATGAAATGACTCAATGATGATGGGGTAAATTAATGAAGTATATTCTATGGTTGAAATCATAAAAAGTGTTCGATTATCATGGATGTCATAGAAAAAAGTTTACCCATATTATTCAAACACGATTCGGGTTGTTTCACAATTCACGGGGAATGCCAAAAAATTATTGAAAGTACCTGTAGGACCTTTAACAATCGTTATTCACATTTAGCACGAATGATCGGAAAGAAATTCCAAAAATTGTTTAGGCTTTCTGTAAACCTGGCCCTATGTTCATGACCTCAACAATAGGATTCATTCCGATAATTCACTTTATAACCTAAACAATTTTCGGAATTTCTTTCAAGTTATTCTTGCTAAAAGTGAACAACGATTGTTAAAGATCCTACAGGTCCTTTCAATAATTTTTTGGCATTTCCCGTGAATTGTGAAACAACCCGAATCGTGTTTGAATAATATGGGTAAACTTTTTTCTATGACATCCATCATCGAATACTTTTTATGATTTTAACCATAGAATCTACTTCAACAATTCATGCCATAATCATAGAACTATTTCATCGTAAACAGGACCATAGATCATGAACTTATAAATACTGAAAAATTTCAGTATTTTTCATCTCATTCGAAAACTATCCAAAATAAATAGTTTGTGTAAGAGGAGACTGCCATTCATTTTTTATTTCGAATCAAATGCTGTAAAATAAATATGGGGTTGCCATTTGAAAATCTCGAAATATTTCGATTTTGAGTTTCACATTTTCGGAGCAATATCTTCGAAAAACCTTACGATATATCAAAATACTGAATATACCACATGAATGCATGGAGTCTTTACTATGAGACTGCAGAGTTTGATTCCGTTCGCATAAAAAATAATCGAGATATTGCATTTCCAAACTGGCAATGCAAATGTCAAAAGTTTCAGGAATTTGTGAATAACTTGGCAACAGTGCATAGTAGAGACATTTTTTTTAGTGGGTTATACTGCAAATTTGGTATTGAATCGATACATAAATGAAAATATAGGTAGTTCCATTTGAAATAAGAAAGTACATATGCGTTTGAAATAGACGTGGCAACACTGTCGACTTGAAAATATTTTAGGCGAAGAGTTCCTTCACCCTCAAGGCTGCACCAAAAATTTCAGAACAAAATATTCACTAGTTCTCCAGAAACGTCTAATAGGCCAACTTAAAAGGAAAACCCTGTATATACGAAATTGAACATTAATGACCCATTTTAATGCTCAATTAATGCTATTTTAATGTGCAATCCTCATGGCAACCGAATACAAAGTGACTCATCTTCACCCCTAACCTCCACTAACAATTAACGAGGCCTATAAAAACTAACTGTCAATCCTTCCTGTCAAAGCTCGTCCAATAAAGCAACAGCGGCAGGCGGACAGCATGTGCGACTTACCGGGAAAAATGAAAAGTGCGGGGAAAAATGATAAAAAGCAATCCAGGGGCATTCGACAACCGGCTGTCAAGTGTGGTCGGGCGTCGGTGTCCCCGGCAGCAGCGTCGAGACGCCTCGTGCGCGACGTCCGTCCAAGCTAAAAGCCCCCGAGTAATTGTCACTTCGAGATTGGCTCAATTCCATTTAAACATGAAATTCACGGGCTGCTCTGTAGTGCTTTCAGAAGGATATGATGGCGTAACTAACTGTAGACGAGGTATTATCGAAAGATTTTGGGTTGTCTGGGCTGAAGAAGAATGCGATTGGAATTCGAATGTTGGTTATGGTGGTTTCCAAGTGTCTACTGAAGTTTTTCAGCATACTGTGTGAAGCCATCTTTCAATCCCATCATTCGAAATTATAATCAGAATATACAAGGATTTCCAATAAGAGATGTTATTGTGATATTCAAAGAAAAATGCCATTTTTCAATATAAATTATCGGATGTTTATTTCCTTATAAAGAAGAAGCTATGCCGTTAATAGTGGAAAATAACATCAGGCAAATGATCACCACGACCACGCTTACAGTGGTATCGCAAAGTGGCTGCCCTATGTCCTCGATAGCCTCACGAATTCCATCTTTGAGGTCTTGAATCGGCGCTGGGCTATTGGCGTAGACCTTCTCTTTCACGTGGCCCTAAAGGAAGAAGTCGCAAGGTGTTAAATCACAAGATCTCGGTGACCAATTGTGATCGACTCTTCGAGAGATAACACAAAGACACAAAGACACGACGTTGTTGATGATCGACCGATTGAGTTCTTATGTTAACTGAACTTTATAAGCCTTAAGATCCAAATTTCTATGCGAAATAATGACTTTCATGGAATGCCTAATTCCAAAGAACAACGAGCAATGGACAAACCTGGGTTTTCTTCAACACTTTCGGCTACAGCAGCAATATTCTCGTCTGTTCTCAAGCGACGTGCACGGGTTTCATTCTTCACATCACTAACTTATCCCAACAGCTCGAATATTTCCACCAATTTCTTTATTGCGGTCTGACAAGGTGCTTCACGACGACCCAAAAATGTTCGAGTTTTACGAACCATCTCTGCCAAATTTTCGCCATTTTTATATTGAATTTCAATAATTTCAATGCGTTCTCGAATCGTGTATTGCTCCATTTTTATTAATGTTGTAGTTTCCACTTGTCAAATATCAAAAAATGACAGCTTCAAACGTGACATCTACCGAAATAGCGGGCAATTCAAAATAACACCTTTTATTAGAAAATCCTTCATAAACTCGATAGTATTGATATCTTTTTTAATTCAATTCCATTTTGATTTATTTTTTTCAATTTCATTGTATTCGTAAGTGATATCATAAGAGCATCTAATTTTTCCGAATAAAGACGAAAAACAAACACGTTGCTAAGTAATATTCTTACAAAAAGCTTGAGTGATTGTGGCAACAAAAATCCGAGTCGAAGACGAGGATTTTTGTAATGCACGAATGCTTTTTGTTAACAAATATTAGTTTGCATTGTGTTTTTTCGATTTTTTTCACAGGAAAATTAGATGCACGAATGAATTTCTATGTCGTAGCGTATTTTTCATTTGATTAATTCTTTGCACAGTAGGAAACAAAACAAGAAGAAATGAATATATCTGGCTTTCAGTCAATATCCATTCTACATCATTCATGGACATTTTCCATTAGGTTCGTGCAATCTGTATATTACAGCTGTGTATATGATCGATCTATATTACTGTGATTGAAATGACAAATACAGAAACGTTGCTCCTGATTTACATAATTAGATTTTGAGTATATCATTCGGTGAAAATATCTGCTTAAATAGTGGAAAAACGAGAAATAATTAATAACTCAAAAACTTAGAAATGTACTGAACTATTGCTTACGTTCTACTCATTAATGATTGATTTTATATTTCAAGGAAATTATGGACTGTTTTTAATCGCATAAGGACTGATCGTGAACGTTGTAATAGCCATTTCAAATGGAATTCAGTTGACAGTCCTAGAGAGAAGACAAAAAACATCTCATATGTAATTGATATTTAAATTTTAGGGTGGATTGAGAGCTATACATGAAGTTACCGATTCATTTTTCAATTGAATTGTTAATTTTAAGTCGATTTGATGAAGTTTTAACCATTTTTTTTTGTTTATTTTCTGCTTCGATTTCTGTTGTTTTAGATTCAGAGTTCTGAAGGCATCTCGAAGAAGGTTATCGAAAGCAGTTAAGAAAAATAATCATTCTTAGATATCCTCCAATATTAAAATAGTTTCAAATTTCAATTCTGTGAAAACGGCGAGACATGTTTTTTTCTACTCAGGTTTCTCCCTGAGCTCTGATATAATACATGAAAAAAGTAAAGTAACCCGTTTTGCACTAGGTAACCTCAGTTAGGGATATTAGCTCTTGACTTCAAAAGAATAAATATATACAACGTGATTGTCAGATTTCAATTTAATCTTCATATTTTGCCAACAAAACTGTGAAAAAAATCAACAGTCGATTATTATAATCATTAAATAACACAAATATAAAAATTTTAACTTGCAACAAAATGGCGAATGCGTCAGGATCCCACACACCAGCGTAAATCCGATGACACCGGCACACATTGAGGAAACAGCCGCATACTGGAAATGTTCCGGTTGTCAATTGCACACTCCTGTGAAGGCGCTGTATTAAATAAAAATTCTCCTGACTGACATCAACGTAAATTGGATTTTATCTGCGAGAAAACTGTGACATAACTTTCTTTCCCTCTTTCATACGTGAAGTATTCCTGAGAGAAAAGCGTATTATGGCTGGAAAATTCCGGGATAAGTTATATAACTCAGTTGGGATAACACAATATATGGCTATACCTTTTTATTTGATTTTTTTTTGGTTCTATGATCAAATATGACACCAGAGTAGATAATATCATATACGAGTGTTTCTTCTTCGAATATTTGTTTGAACCTGCATTGAACCGACATTGTTTTGAATTAAAGTTTGCTTAATTTTGTCATGCATGCGTTATTAGCCAAATAACTGAATTTAATTTGAACCTATTAGTTAGTTAGTAATCCATTGAAATTGACTCTTATAGATGTATGTTCATAAAATACACAGAAAAATTTGATGATTCAAAATATATCTTAGCAGTTGGATACGAAACTTCATAACCTTTTACTGAATGTTCATGCAAAATTTCAAGATCATCGCATAATCTACTCTATTGACTTGAATTTTAATTTAAATTATCTTTTTTTTCCAATAATTCAAAATTTGTCGATTCGATACAGCTGAAATTTTGCAGTGTTCGATACCAATTCAAAGCAGTTCTAAAGAAATTGTGACAGTTGTGTTATTACAACTATAAAAAAGTCTATCGTAGTATGAAAAGAAAACTAATAATCCCAAGTAAAAACTTTCAATTGAAATGAAATCGAGTTTGAGAATGTAAATTGGCGAAGTAAATGATCATGCAAAATCTTAAAAGGATTCGGAAATGAGAACCATAGAACCTTGATATTCTTAAAGTTACCTTTTTTTTAAATATTTCATTCCTTTTAATGTCCAGAATATAACGTGCTGGGATTTTGCATTCAAATATTTAGTATGGATATCAAGACCCATACAAAATTTTGAGGTGATAGCCTCTTTGCTCTATCAATGAGCCATGAGCCATCACTAAAGAGCACCTGATCAGGGCTTTTCTTGAATTTTTTTTATTAAAACTCATGTATGCTATGCTATTTCTCTAAATCTTTTCAAAATATTTAAATCTATGGTAAGTTTCATCAAAAGCGATCAAAACTCAATGAATTATTTCTATATTCTCCTGCATTTTCCTCTATTAATGAATATTCATTCTACGAAATAAAAACAAATTTCTTCATTTCAAACTTGTAAACTCAAATCGAGTGGCACCCCTTGAAAATAAATTATGCATACACACACAGACACCGAACATCTAACGAACCTAATGTATGGCTCTTCACCGATACGCACGAACTATGCTGTTAATTAAATTAGCATTGCTAAAAGCTAATGGAACAAACGTATTTCACTTGGAATCTCTCACCTTTCCAAATTTTCAGTCGATGAGCATTATCCGGGAAACTCACACGGTATAAAGGATTCCAATGCCGTCATCAGAAATACAATATGCTGTAACAGTTGAGCTTCGTAAATTTTACCCAATAAACATGATGTAAGTGAATAAGTATCAAAGATTTAAGGGGTTAATACCTCAGAACGTTTCATGGAAAGAAGTTTCCATAAATATATATCTGGATGTGCATTGCTTCCAAGATACAGGGTATTGAAGTTTTACTTAAAAATTAACTAGAAAAATAGTACGCCACTGAGCTATTTCAAAATATGTGATAATTATTTTTCAATTCGTCGTCCCAATTGTGAAGAAAAATTTCTCCCCTTTTTTTTTTCGTGTGGAGCACCGTTTTTATTGAAAAAAAAAATAAAAGTAGCGGGCTTACTACAAAATGTGTCAAAACAATGACAGATAGGCGTCAAGATGGTTCATTTTCTCACATAAAAAAGGGCCAAAAGGGGCCCCTCCTAAAAAATGCAAAATAGTATATTATGCAACGAGCGTATAATGATAGCTATTATTCGCGAGGTGAAGTTTAGGTCAAATCACCGAGGGAATAACTGCCATTATACGCGAGTAGCATACTGTACTTTATCCACGACTACTGAATATATTTCTTGAAGATTTCAACATTTGGCGACCGCGACAAGACCCTTCTATGACAAGCGTGGGGAAAAAGTCAAGCTGACAGATGAGAAATTTTTGGAGAACTGGTCATTGTATATTTTGTAATAAAAAAAGCTTCAATTGATATACTTAATTAAAATAGATTTGGCCCTCGATCGACAAGGTATACCAATATTTTTTAATTGGAGTACTTTAGAATACTGAAGAAATACCAATTTAAAGAATATTATATCAAAGCTAAATCTATGAAGCATCTGACAGCAGTGAATTATAATCTCATCATTCCCTTGTGATTAATGGGTATCATTAAGGCCGAGCACAGAGGCGTACAATGGCCGGATTTTACAATAGTTGTGGATAAAATATTTATTTTTCACTTTACTCGATTATTGAATGGGTATTGTCAGTGATTTCCAGAAATATTTATATTGAAAATAATATCTACACACTCAGAAAAGCATAGCGGTTATCCGGTTTTCTTCGTTGTCAGGTATTCGAGAGAAAAGTTAATGAACTTACCGAAAGAAACTGGCGAATCAAACGATCAGAATTGGCAGTTGTGTGTGACGTACTCGCAAGCATTCATTCCATTGGTTGAATGTTGAGTCACAATTTACAACGATGCCATCTGTCTACTCTGTTGTGAATCGTCATCCCCAATAATTATGCTTGCTCGTACGTCATCATGGCATGATATTTAAAATCACGAATATAGAAATCGCCTTTTCAATCAAAAATCAATAACAATAATTTTTCAAGTGAAAAGATTTATACATATGGGACACTTCTTTTAACGTCGTGATGAGAAAAAAACATATTTCAACATGCTGGAAATGTCCATTCTTATTATAGTTAATAGGGATGTTGACAACTTTTTGGAATTTATTTTATTTTAAAGATAAACCCTATACAAACACGAAAAAATTACTTTTTTCTTGAAAATATAGTAATTGCCAATGAAAATACGTAAATGAAAAGACAATTCAAAATTCCCGCGGAAATGCTCAATTTTGTCACGTTATGATGATTACGTCAATATCCGTAATAAACAAACTTCGACTTCTGTCAAAGCGAACTGATTTTGCCTTATTCCTTGTGGAAAAGTTCAATCTAAGCCTTCAAAATGAATATGTCGGTCTATAAAAGCTGAATGAGGTGTTTCTTTTATTTGTAATAATAAATATGAGTTAAAAGTTTGCTACTTACAGAGACAATTTCACTGCACAAAAATCTTTGTTTTCAGCAAAGAAACTTGCGACCATCAGGGAATCAATCTTCGTTAAGTTTCTACTATTACCCTTGATAAATCCTATCTCCATTATAAAGAAAATTGTAGATTATCGTTCTTGTAGCTTTCAACTTCTTGAGTTCGAATCATAGATATAATATTCTATATATTTACTATGGTTCAAGTCACAAAACCGTGGGTTTCGCAAAGCTTGATTGGGCAATCAAATCGTTTATTTTGAAGTAAGTTGATGGTTTATGTCAAAAATGAACTGAAAATTGCACAGAAATGATGACATTTCAATAATCAAGGTGATTGGAGTTTTGTGGAACCCGGCCTATGAATGTATTTTGTTGATCTGAGCACAGAACATTCGAATTTGCAATGACAATACGGATATTGACGTCAATTACCTCTGATTGGCGTTCGCAGTCACGTGATAGTTGATAATAAATAACATAATTTAAATCAGCTTTATTTAATTCAACGAGAATAATAAGATCACTAAAATGGTTTTTTAGGATTGCAAAAATGTTCTTCTATGAGGAAAACCTCAATTTATATGAATTCGTAACATGAGTCAACATCCCTATTATGTGATATTTTCACCTGGGTTTAAAATTCTTGAACTAGCAATGAAACTTCCAATAAACACTATTCACTGAATTTTCATTGAAATTCATCCAATATTACCATAGATTAGATTGTAGTTGGCCTCGTGACTACCTTTCTTTACTGCGGCCAAATACAGTCCAATTCGATCTATTTTCATGTAAATCTTTTGGATATTCGAATAGAATTACCCAAAAAAATCTACGAAACCTCTGGTCAATTATAGAAACTAAAAGAAACTGAATCTTTCCTTCTGTTCTTTCTACGCATTTCATTCATTATAATTTTTCTCGGCATACTTGATTTCTTTCGAGTCCCAATTTCTTACGACTCAGACATTCAGCTTCTTGAAGATTTAATGAAGTGTGAATGAATTTAGATGATGAAAATTTTTGCATGGCTAAACGATGAAATTAGATGATAAGGTTCGGAGTTGAAAAAGTTTATAACGGGATGATGATAATTCGAATCCTCGCGCAGAGTTAGACGTTAAGGATTCAGGCCGAGTACAAATTAGGAAAAAAGAAATGAATCATTTTTATCGGCGCTGAAAAAACGTAATTCCATGAAATATGAGGAGAAAGTGAGATGAAAATATGAGATTTCGGGTAATATTTTCATTTGAATCTCAAGGGGAACTTATGCTTTTCAACGAATTTCATTTTTTAAGGCTTATACAGGATGTTTTCAGAGGCTATTAGCATTGTTTGAACAATGCTATTGAGTTCCCTTAATCGCAGGATATATAAATTTGAATTATGGAAACTACGATTCGAAATGAATAGACATTTTTTAAGTGATAAGGTTGATAAAGGGTTTTCCAATAAGAGGTGTTATTTTGAATAGCCCGCTATTTCGGTAGATGTCACGTTTGAAGCTGTCATTTTTTGACAATTGAAAAGTAGAAACTACGCCATTGATAAAAATGGAACGATACAAGCTTCAAGAACGCATTGAAAACATCAAAATTCACTATAAAAATGGTGAAAATTTGGCAGAGACAGTTCGTAGAACTCGAACATTTTTGGGTCGTCGTGAAGCACCTTGTCGAACCACAATAAAAAAAAATTGGTGGAAAAATTCGAGCTGTTGAGACAAGTTAGTGATGTTAAGAAATAAAACCCGTGCACGTCGCTCAAGAACAGCCGCGAATATTGCTGCTGTAGCTAAAAGTGGAGCAACAGTTACGGTGAATGGATTGAGCTATAGAGATGATTAATGGTTTTTTATGGCCGAAATTGGATAGTATTGATCTGGACAACGTTTACTTTCAACTTGACGTCGCTACGTGCCACACAAGCAACCAAACCATTGATTTTTGCAGGAAACGTGTTATCTCTAGGAGAAGTGATCACAATTGGCCACTGAGATCTTGCGATTTACCACCTTGCAACTTCTTCCTTAGAAGCAACGTGAAAGAGAAGGCCTACGCCAATAGCCCAGCGTCGATTCAAGACCTCAAAGATTCGTGAGGCTATCGAGGACATAGGGCAGCCACTTTGCGATTTGGTTATGGAAAATTTCATTAAAAGGATATGGTCCTGTAAGCGTGGTCGTGGTGGTCATTTGCCTGATGTCATTTTCCACTATTAACGGCATAGCTTCTTCTTTATAATGAAATAAACATCCGATCATTTATATTGAAAAAAGGCATTTTTCTTTGAATATCGAAATAACACCTCTTATTGGAAAACCCTTCATAATTCAAGTTAAGTTTACCTGATATAGGCAGGTTCTATCCTGAGTTGCAGTGTACAAAATTTTTTCATTTTCTTTCTCCTTTTTTGATTTTGAAAAACGATAAATCCAATTTGAATATCCTGAGGTCTATTGGTTTCATTCTATTCAATCATGAATTTATTTTTCCGTCAAATCTTGAACCCAAGTGCGTAGCAAGGGGGTGTTTTGGGTGTTCAAATCCTTTCCTCCCCCCTCCGAAATATTTCAGAGTTTCTTAAAAACAAGGAATACTTGCTACAGAAAGCGACTCGGCCAAATCAATTGCCAAAATTTCAAAATCCCCCTCGCCCCCTCGAAATTAATTCCTGTCTACGCCCTTGCCTGCCCCTCCCTTGCCAATTTCGAATTTTGAAGTTGGAACGAATTCATAACTCGAAATTTTCAAAGAAGTTTTAAGATTTCAGGAGGAAAGATGAGTTCATGAATGAATGGAATAATACCAGAAGCCCTCACGATATTCAAATAAGATCCATCGTTTTCCTTATATGACTTCACGTCAGTGTTTTTTTTAAGATTTTGCTATCCACAGTTTTCATGCTTGCGAAGATTTGGAGCATCCTAGAAGTTCTATTTCTCATTCTGGAACAACCTGTACAAATTTCCGATACCAACCGATACCCTTCGAAGTCAATTTTATCAACACGCATTTAATCGTAATCTTTATTTATAGGGTTGCTAGACAGGTGACATAATCCCGATCGAAAGGTCGACGGGGTATCAAATCGTTCCCCTCTTGGTATTTGCGAGAGCTCCCTGGTCTCAGTTTTGGCGTGACAAAATTTCGTTCACGGATCACCAGGTCTGATTGAGGGCCTGAATCCACATCAGCCGCTCTTGTCTCGAACGCAACGCGACATGGCGGATTAAAGTTCGACGTTTTAATTTAATATTTTCCGGGAAAGAAGAGTATGCCGAATGTCAGTTTCAGGAGAAATAGGTCTGTGATTGATCAGTTTCGATTCTGTGGCATTTCATATGGTAATGGTTGAGGAAATTGTATGCTTATTTGACGGTTTATTGATAGATGTTTCATTCATTTTTTTTTTAGTTTTATGGGAATGTGACGCTTACACAATGAAAAGAGCGTTGCTTCTGGACTAAGCAAAAACTTTCTAGTAATACAGAGCCAGCTACTGTTTGCTGTTGGGTCACCAATTAACAGTTAACTGAAGATGGAAAAAAAATAGACCAAATCTTCGTAGAACATCACTGATGGTCCTAGCCTTCAAAATCATTTTTCAATATAAATGATCGGATGTTTATTTCATTATAAAGAAGAAGCTATGCCGTTAATAGTGGAAAATAACATCAGGCAATGACCACCACGATCACGCTTACAGGACCATATCCTTTTAATGAAATTTTCCATGACCAAATCACAAAGTGGCTACCCTATGTCCTCGATAGCCTCACGAATTTCATCTTTGAGGTCTTGAATCGACGCTGGGCTATTGGCGTAGACCTTCTCTTTCACGTGGGCCCAAAGGAAGAAGTCGCAAGATCTCGGTGGTCAATTGTGATCACCTCTTCGAGAGATAACACGGTCCGGATCATTTTCATGCATTTCAACGACACAATCAGAAAAGACACGACGTTGTTGATGATCGGCCGGCTTGAGTTCTTGTGTTAACTGAACTTTAAAAGCCTTCATAACCATATCTTTATGCAAAATACGGTGTAATGACGTTTGTGGAATGCCTAATTCCAAAGAACGACGAGGAATGGACAAACCTGGGTTTTCTTCAACAATTTCTGCTAAAGCAGCAATATTCTCGGGTGTTCTTGAGCGACGTGCACGGGTTTTATTCTTCACATCACTAACTTGTCCCAACAGCTCGAATTTTTCCACCAATTTCGTTATTGCGGTCCGACAAAGTGCTTTACGACGATCTGAAAATGTTCGAGTTTTACGAACCGTCTCTGCCAAATTTTCACCACTTTTTTTTAGTGAATTTTAATAATTCCAATACGTTCTTGAAGAGTGTGTCGTTACATTTTTATTAATGGAGTAGTTTGTACTCGTCAAATGTCAAAAAATGACTGCTTCAAACGTGACATCTACCGAAATAGCGGGCTATTCAAAATAACACCTCTTATTGGAAAACCATTTGGTATCAAAGAAAACATTATACTTATATTGAAATAATCCTCTTCTTCAAAGCAATCTTCATAAATCTAGATTCGGTACCTCTTGGGTATTTCTCCACATGAATTATTCTAAGGCCAACCGGCTCTTGAGCATTGTAAACCAAGTGTTAAGCTCTTTATGCTTCTGATCTACAAAGCCAGCAAATTTCATCTGCTGTATTTCCCTTATTTTCGGTATAAATGATGGTTGTACCAACAGTACCCCGTCAGCAGTCCCACCATCATCTGAAGCTCATCTCGTAACAGCTTCATGAGTTTTTTAGTATCGGTACGTGAAATCATTACCAATTTTTTGGATTAGTTAAGTCCTGGGCTGTTTCTCCAGAGGGTCATTCTGTTATTTTTAAGAATAATATAATAATAATTTTATTCGAGCATCAATAATTCACATGCTAGGTCAGTTTTAAAGATTTCAACAATAACATATTTATGATTTGCTTAAAGTGTTGTTATTCAAGAATTCTTCAATACCTAGTGTATATTGTGTTGCTCAGTAAAATCTTCTTCATGTATCTCTTGAACTTTTTCCCACACGCTTGTTTCACGCTATCAGGCAGTCTATTGTAAATTTGAGGTCCCCAGTAATCTACTCCTTGCTGTGCATACTTTCGTTCATGGTAAGGTCTTGTAAGTTGGTTTCGGCTTCTTGTGTTGAAGTTGTGGAATGTACTGAGAAAGAGTCCAAGTTATTGTGGATTAATGTGGCACGCTCCAATATAAACACTGATGGTTCAGAAGTGAATCATAATTATTCCATATTTTACGTTACAGTCCTTGCATCCAGCATATTTCTAAGTACCAAACAATCCATAATCCCTCTTGAAACCTTCATCGAACCCAATAGACCGAAGAAACGATTACGAACAAGCCCCAAATCTATTCCTATACAAGAGATTCTTTAAAGAGTCGAAAAGAACTCCCCGACTTCAATCGAGTCGCGATAATAGGAAAACAATGGACCAGCAGAAAATCGGATGTGTATAATAATGCTCAAACACATGTTCCAAACCTCCGAGATCGCTTAATAACGACCCTAAGCGCAGAGGCGGCTAAACGAAATCGTTTTCAAGTATCAAAATTCCCCAAAGGCGCACTCTTACGGGGAGTGGAGCATTAGAGCTCCATTGTCTACCGCAATCAGACATTCGAGGGATTTTCCCTGCGCTGCTGTATTTAAAAAATACTTAATACTCCTTGAATGGACCAGTGTTGAACTAAAAAAAAGGTAAAAGCGTTCTTTCGGATTCATCTGCATCTCTCTGGTGAAATCTGTTGAATCAACGCGGCTGATGAAAACGTTGTGTGTGTCTTTTTTGTCCCTTTGTGAAAGGATTCTGCGATGCATTTGCTCATTTTCTGTATCGAATGATAAAAGTTCAGGAAAGTTTTGGGCTTCGTCAGAGTCTAGACATGTGCCTTTTGGAACTGAATCGTAATTTCGGTGAAAGGGAACAGTTACTTTATTCATGCAAAATATCCGTATCCTTCTCTCAATATTTTTGCTGGAGATTCTTATTACTATCTTCCTCTTGAATGTGAGTTTGAGCCAAGTTTTTATCAATAATGAAGGAAGAAACTATGCTATGGAACTTGACGCAGGCTTAGAGAAACCAGTTTTCTGAACCTACATAAGTTCGAACTTTGAGGGTCAGTTGTATAAGAATTGGATAAGAATTTCGTAGACCTTAAAATAAAAGATCAGTTTAACGTACAGAAAACTGATGAAAAGTGACCCATTTCAATGCAGGAAAATATATATAGGACTACTATATAATCTTACCATTTTACGTCAGTGGGCTCGGCCAAAATAATATCCATTGATCACAAGTGATTAATGAGATATAATTCATTGCTGTCAGATGCTTCATAGATTTAGCTTTGATATAATATTATTTATATTGGTATTTCTTCAGTGTTCTAGAGTACTCCAACTAACAAATATGGGTATACCATGTCAATCGAGGGCCAAATCTACTTTTATTATATCAATTAAAGCATTTTTCATTACTAAATATAAAATGTCCAGTCCTCCAAAAATTTCTCATGTGTCAACTTTTTTCAGGCTTGTCGAAGAAGGATCTTGCATGTGATCGCAAAATTTCGATCGGTTGTGTTCTGTCTGAGATGTCGAAGAACAAGAATTTTAAATGGCCATATTTTATGGAACACCCCGTAGGATTTTGCTGGTTAACGAAATTTACTGCCTCATTTAGGAACCGAACCTACCTTAAAAATTACGGCCGGCTCTACGGAAACGGAATTCATCATCATAGTCGCACTTTATCGTTTGAGGCCATTTTCGCCTGAAAATTCGAAAAATACAGATATTTGGGCAGTACAATGATTTCGTTTAAAAAGAACGAGCGGTCAGAAATAACTTCACACACGATTGAATGTGAATATAGCTCTAACCCTATCCATTCAAATCACTAGAGATATAATATATTAATAACTCTTCAAAGTGAAGGTATACATACGTCAATATCTACACCTTGCAATTCTTTCTCAATATTGAGCAAGTAAGGCACAAAGATAGAATAGAATCAATATCTTCCATTGAATTCCTGAAATCCATAAGGTCCTGACAAAATTTCATACATCACGAATATCCTAAAGAAGAACCATAAAGTCATCACACCTCAACAACACCAGATGATGAAAATACCGTCATTGAACTCATCGCACACGTTTTATCTTTCATCTTAAAGCACCTCTTTTCACGCATTTTAGGCAGCTGGGAATCCACTTCATGCGTCTGTTCAAGAGGGTGTTGCACCCGAGAACATGTTTTTTACGATTGTGCAGTGTGCTTTGCGCCACTCAAGCCAAGCCACCCTTCGTCTCACGCTGTGCAACAAGAGCACACCAAGCCAAATTTAAATACCTATACCCCAGTCATCGAATGAATATTAACACTGGTCGTTTCTATAAAGGAGTATTAGCGTTAAGCCTCTCCTCCACACGGAGGCTGAAGTGCGCGCAAACTTGGTCCCATTCATATTGAGCGATATTCTGGTTATTAAACGTCGTAGGAATTAGTCGGTGTATAAACATCTGTTCCAATACCGCCGCCAATGTAAATTCAGGCCGGTCGGTAAGCCGACGAAATTTATTGACTCTGCTGCGACTGGAGGGAAGATTTTGGTTCGAAAAGTTGCCAGGGATTTGCATACAGCTTAATGTTTTTACGTAGTGTCGTAATTTTTTTCGGGGGATATGAAATCAACCTCCATGTTGCGTAACTGCGGGGATTATAAGACTGCGGAATTTGGAACAGAAAACTGGGGCATATACTTTTAAATTTACGAACTCTTTTAGGCCTGTTCATGTAACCATCGAGCTGAAACCGCTTTTACGAGAGTCACTTAGATTTTTAATTAAATTCAGAATATATCTTTCCACGATGGAAATGTGGTACAACATTAAATGAAGTTTCGATTCCATCTTACAATATTTATCTATGATTCCTTCATTTATAGTATCGATAACCTCGAAAGATATAGAGCCAGAATCAGGTGGGGGTATAGTGAGTTTCCTCAGAATTTGAGGAGATAAACCAATTTCTTGTGCAAAATGTATTTCAATCAAGAATTGAGGCACAATTCATATTGAGGTCATCGAAAAAAACTTGTAATCAACTCGGGTATTAATCAAGCGACTAATGGTCTTCTCTCCGCTCACGCGTTAAAATATCTTGACCATTAGTCGCTGTCTTTCGTAACCTTGTTGATTAAATAACTATTATTAATTGATTGTTTGTATATTCCATTTCTTGCATAATTTCCAGAGATATTAGTATTATTGTTTCACCAATGAGCGAGCGCTCTAAAGCACATGACTTTTCTCAAGGAAATTTTCTCCTAACCGTTTAGAACTTGAAATTTTAAAATCCGTACAGTAAGACATTTGTGCTGACATTCCTTGCATCGTTCCCTTGAAAAATCAAACGATAACTTACGGTAAAGTAATAGTTATTCAATTTACTAGTTTATTAATTACAGCTATTAATAGTTCGAGATCAAAAATCGCTAGTTTAATAAACGATTACAAGTTTTTCCGTCGATCGCATTACTTATTGAGTATAAATTCTTGATTGAAATATGTTCAATGTTTCAAAAGAGTTGTTACATTACTCGTATTACTTCTGAATACAGTGGAACTTCCCTATAACGAATATCTGTAGAACGAATTTCTCTGTATAACGAATTTCGTACAAGACATTGCACCTTGAATCCAAATTCTACGTGAAAAATACTCTCTGAAATGAAGTAAATTCTCTCTATAACAAAATATTCAGAGAACATCAATTTTTGAATGGGTATTGGTAAAAAGGTATAAGGGTGGGTTTTTTCCGAAATTTTTCCGGGCGTACGTAATAAATCCCGACCTTAAACTAAATCATTATGGCGGGCAGAGATATCCTTCTGAAACAGTTTCAAATAACCCCTGGCTGTTTAGTTTCAATCTAACCATTACGCTAGTGTGAAAAAATGTGCGAAAATGTCTAAAAGCAAGTGCTTAAGTTTGAATGATAAACTTAAATTTATCAGTGAATTCAATCGCGACATTGCCGACTATAGAAACAGACTTTCTGTATATATTTTGTTGTACCTAGGTAAGTTCCACTGTATTTTATTTTCAGTTGCCCAAGACAATTACTATTTCATTAAATTAGAAGGAATGATGCAGTATAAATGGTCATGATTCATCAATTTCGTGTAGGTTACTGATGTGTTATTTTGAGTTCCATGGAAAATATTTTTGCTGTTTTCATATTGTATAATGGCAGTTGCTGGAAAATTCAATTTAACGAATGAAAATTCATGCGTTTAACAGTAACGCAGGCATAATATAAATAATGAAAGCGGAAAATAATATTAATCGATATAAAATCAACCAATATTAAACCCACACTTCGGAACTAATCCCGTCAACGAACAAAGAACATGCATAGTGGTAATATCAAACAGAGCATCCATAGATAGCTATTTCGCCCTATTTGGGGCTCTTCAGTATGAAGGAGCTCTGTCTGAAAGGCATTCTAGGTTCCCTTACTTGAAGAAATGTCGCCTAGCTCTGAGAATAACAGAAACAAGACGCCATCTCTTGGGATCCTTACGAACACCTACCTCCGATGCATGCACGTTGAACGAAGTCGCGAGATGTTTATCCGTTTTTCATACAAACTGGTGGCAGTCCAACTTTGTGGATTTTTACCTTCAGTTGATGAAGTGGAAACGCTCGTTTCTTCGTCGTAAACCAGACGTGGTGATAATAGTAATGAATGAAAATTCATGCGTTTAACAGTAACGCAGGCATAATATAAATAATGAAAGCGGAAAATAATATTAATCGATATAAAATCAACCAATATTAAATCCACACTTCGGAACTAATCCCGTCAACGAACAAAGAACATGCATAGTGGTAATATCAAACAGAGCATCCATAGATAGCTATTTCGCCCTATTTGGGGCTCTTCGGTATGGAGGAGCTCTGTCTGAAAGGCATTCTAGGTTCCCTTACTTGAAGAAATGTCGCCTAGCTCTGAGAATAACAGAAACAAGACGCCATCTCTTGGGATCCTTACGCATGAATTTTCATTCATTACTATTATCACCACGTCTGGTTTACGACGAAGAAACGAGCGTTTTCACTTCATCGACTGAAGGTAAAAATCCACAAAGTTGGACTGCCACCAGTTTGTATGAAAAACGGATAAACATCTCGCGACTTCGTTCAACGTGCATGCATCGGAGGTAGGTGTTCGTAAGGATCCCAAGAGATGGCGTCTTGTTTCTGTTATTCTCAGAGCTAGGCGACATTTCTTCAAGTAAGGGAACCTAGAATGCCTTTCAGACAGAGCTCCTCCATACTGAAGAGCCCCAAATAGGGCGAAATAGCTATCTATGGATGCTCTGTTTGATATTACCACTATGCATGTTCTTTGTTCGTTGACGGGATTAGTTCCGAAGTGTGGGTTTAATATTGGTTGATTTTATATCGATTAATATTATTTTCCGCTTTCATTATTCAATTTAACATTCTGTTTCACTAAAAGATGAATACATCTTATAATAATCGTAAGAAATTTTGTCTTGGCATTTTAAAAAACTTAACGGCCAGACCTCGGAAAGATACTTTCTGATAAAACCGTTCAACCATAAAAGATCCCGACCAGTGACCGCCACGGCTTAATTGGATTTCTGCAGTTAATATTGATGAGTGGCGTGTATAAAGGGTGAACCCAATATCAGGAAACCGAAAGGCGGTGCGAGGTCGGAATCTGGATTATGTTTGAAAGTTTTATCGGCGATCTTAGATTTAATCTATCCAGCTGGGAGCCTTCATTTGTCAGGGGGATGTAGCGCGTATTTTACCAGCACTGGAACACTTTGCGCTGTTGCCGTATCTCTTCTATAAATATTCTAGTTGTGCCATATATAATTCAGTGGTCTTCCCATGAGTATCATGTCGATTGTCTTGATGTATTCATCTGAATGCTGCGATAGGACCTGGAGGGTATACGGAATACTAACTGTAGTTTTGTAGAGAGTATTTGAATTCCTGAATTGTCTTTATTTTCACATAGGTAATCGTGTTTTGTCCTATAATTCGAATATAAAATGGTCTGAAACACGTGACTTGAACGTTATTTTCACTCTCATTTGAAAAGTTTATTTTCAAAACGAAATTGGTTGAACCGGGCTTGAGCAGTTCGTTTTCAATGGAATATGTGTTGAATGAAACTGCCTACAGTTGGTCCAAAACAAGATTACTTCCGAAAGAAACAACTCAAAAACTTATATTCAGGTAGCTTCAGGATTTGAAGAGGACAATGTCCTTTTAAAAAGTTTCCAAGGACCCTTTTGTAATGCTTCATTCCCGAAATGTTCATCCTGAGTGCTTCTTATTCTTTCTCCTCCAAAATCTACTTCTTATAGGTGGATTTACCTATACTACAGAAGGGTTATGGGCAATGGCTCATAATCCTTCTGTAGTATATGTGACGTTTGTGCTTCCTTTCTGGCTGGTGTGTTAGGTTCTTTGATTCCTTTGAATCCTGATTGATCAGGAAGCCAGACTAAAGAGATCTAGTTGTTTTTAACTACTTCATTGAGTTTTCAAAAACAACAAGATCTCTTTAGTCTGGGTTATAGGTCACTCAAGAATCAAAGGAAATTAAAAGGTGAACAAACTAGCATAAAAAGAAACACAAACATCACTTCCTGGTAGGAACCATTCTGTGGTATTGGGAAATTATTCTGAGTTCAAGACCATTCTCGTTTTGGAATTAGAAACTTATGGGTCGATTACATTGAGATACTTTACAATCTGCTACTGAGCGAATTTAGAAGCGAGTGAAACAGCTTGTGAGATTGTGATGATTACATACAAATGACAAAACTGTCTACTCGCTGAGTAGCCAACAATCAAGCGATCCACGTGAGGTTTATGTTTGTATCGTTTTCAAGGATCTAAGATGAATCTCAAATATGTTTTCAAATTTAAGAACCAGGAACCACCGAGTAGATGAGAAGTCACAGATTGTTTTGTAGTAACTGTGATTACACATGGCTTGTTTACATGCCAACATGCTAAAACGCCAGTGATTCAGCGTGCAAAGTAGCCCTTACAGACATTTCGACAAAGCTGTTTCTATAAAAATAAGTGCGCAATAAAGGGATGAAATTTTTTTTTTCATTAAGGAAACAACCAACTTAGAAGCAGATTTGTTTCCGGTAGAAAAATTGGAAGAAAAATTCTTCTTCAATTTTTGATATCTAATGGAGTCACAATGAAAGGAACGTTTTTTGTGATTATCATCATATTATCATTAATGGCTTTTTCAATGAGTCGGCTATATATCCCTTCTTCAGCATATGTTCCCGATTTTAGAATACTCCGAAATTTCTTTATGAAAACCAACAAATGCAAAAATCGTATCCTTAAATTTCAATGAAAGAATGTATTTAGAGTGGTAACAATCTGAAGCACTGTACGTGCAAAAAATTAATTTGGCCCGTTCTTCCACTGACAGATGAAAGAATACAAAGGTAGATGATAAAAGCCTACAGCAGCAGCGTGTCCTAGGGCGATCAAATGAAGATGTGGCACAATAGAATGCGTTAAGGCGGAACAATTCTCGTACATTTATCACAGTCCAGAATCTGGGACTGAATATTTTCCGTTTTCATCGTAACTGGTTCGATTTGATCAATTGGAAGGTAGCAGCCCCATGTCTAAATTGACGTACAGTGTTGCCACAATGTCGTTAGTTTTCAGGAGATCAAGAATAGCTCAATCTGTGAGAGGAGAGAACCGGGTGTACCAAAATATTAGAAAAAAGTACAATTATTACCACTATATATTCTAGATATCAATTGAAATTTAATCTGGGAGGATCCTGCATTTCTACAAAACTTTATAGGTTTTCACTTCCAGTCTCTGAAACAGAAATAATTAAAAAATGTTCAATTAAGTTGGAGTGCTCTTGCGAAAATCTCTAAACTTATTTGTCAGGAGCATATTGGTTCTGAAAAACTTGTTGCCTAACAGTAAAACTAAAAAAAAATAAATGAAAATGATAATGTAACGCTTCGGTGTCTATATCAGACACCTTCTTCAGAAAAACTTGTAAAATCTTCATAATTGTGTGTTACTGTTAGGCAACAATTTTTTCAGAGCCAATTTGCTCCTGACAAATAAGTGCAAAGATTTTCGCAGGAGCAGTTCATCTCAATTGAATTTTTTTTTAATTATTTCTGAGAATGGTAGTGAAAACCTATAAATTTTTTTAGAAAAAAAATAAATTCTAGGTTGATCTGTGATTTTCTTGCACGATTTTATGTAATCTATCGACTAATGAAACTACACCAAAAGTTATTTCAGTAAACGAGGCAAAATCTTCTTTATACTTCGAAGTAGAATGAATGGAATTATTATATTATGGAAAAATCTAAATTTCACGAAAGAATGTTCGTCTTCCAAATATTATCCATATCCTTCCACCTACCTTGAAAAACAAGCATAATCATAATCCATAACAACATTGATACCAAATCAAATATTCAAGAATTCTCCACTTTTTCTTCGCCCCTCAAATAATGGTCCCACTTTTTTCATCTATTATTCCATCAGAAGATTACATATCGATGGATTTCGTAAAAGTAGGCAGGTATATTCCATCGTTTGCGTGCCAGGTCCTGAAATCAACGCTATTTATTATTCTATTATAATGCAGTAGTGATATTTGTCCGTGTAGATCCATATCTGGACATATGCGTGACTTTGTTCCTGTCCCAGATAATGTCAACACAATTACGATTAACGCGAACCGTATATTTCATTTTATTTATGTGAACGGCCACTAATGGACTTGATTTCTAATTTTGCGGCGAATGTTTACACGACATTCGAGTGGACGCCGTATAAGTGAGAATTGAAGTAAATGTGCTCGTGAAGTTGTTGAATTCTTTTTATTGAAGAATTCTGTTAGTGGGCAAATACATATTATATTATGTCTTTTTCAGAATGCATATTGTGAGATTTCTGATGAAGTCTTTGTAGCACGTCGTCTAAGTCAACTGTGACGCGTCAAATATTTCAAATTCCTGAAAAACTTTATAGGTTTTCACTCCCAGTCTCTGAAACAGAAATAATTAAGTGTATTTCGGAAACAAACTCACACTAATAAATATCTAAATTTTTATTCTAATCATCAATTGAATGTTAAAACCGGTATTATAAAAACACTTTATGAAAGGGCCCTCTTGATTTCATCTACACCTGAAATTAGAAATAATGAAATTGCCTTCATTAAAGAGTTTCTACTAGATAATCAATACCCACCAAATTTTATAGAAAAAACAATTTCAAATTTAGAACGAAAAATATCTAATCAAAATTCTAATGATGATCAGGTACAAACAGAAAACCGTCAAGAACAACCAAATTTGTTGAACGTAATTCCTTATATTCCTGGCCTTTCAGAGAGAATAAAAAGAATTGGTTCCAAATTCAACATAAGAACTGTTTTCAAAACACAAAATGATTTGAGATCCATTCTAACCAGAACGAAACCAATGAATGAGACACAAAAATCAAAAAATTGTGTTTACAATATTCCCTGTATATGTGGAAAATCTTATACAGGAGAGACATCAAGACCTTTAGAGCATTTGCATATTTGCATATGCTATTGCACATTTGGGACATCTTCAGCGGTGTTTGCATATTTTAGCGAAGACCCAGTTATTATCCATATTTTCGGTACATATTTTTTCCCTGCATTCCTAAAGTCGATAAAAGTGCTGAATCTGACAGAATTCCACAAAATATGAGGTCTATTGAGTAATAATACTAAGAATACTGTGACTTTTGTCAGATTTGCAAATCACTTTCATCGCATTTCGGAAACCAGTATTAGTAGCCGAGCGCTACGAAAGTAGTAGTATAATGAGTAAAATACGCCAAATGAACTTCACGTAGCCATTGGCATTTACAAATAGACTTCAAGGAAAGTTTGAAATGATATTGAAAGGAAATCCAGGTTTCGAAGATTTGTCTCTTATCGACAGTTTTATAAATGGTACGGCAGAAGTTTTACCTGAAACTATAAGTGAAAACATAGCACCAAGGTTCAAATTCTCCCCAGTTACGTCCATGGATGTGGAGCGAACCTTTTCCACATACAAAAACATTAAGAATTTAACAATTGAACATTTGGAACAATATTTATTTATAAACGTTTAAAAAACATCAAATTAAATTTTAATACCATATTATTGAGAGTTACTGATATGTTGATTTTGAAATGAAATTTACTTTTATTTTTTTGAGTTCCCAAAGTCATTATTCGATATTGCATATTCTGCAAATTTTCGTGCATATTTTGCCTACTTTCGTGCATATTTCAAGCATTTTTCATGAATATTTGCGTGCATATAATAACGTTTTTATGTAGTATATATTCCGGTCTCTAATTATGATTGTACTTAACGTGTTGTGAAAGGGTGAATACATCGCGATCAAGCAGTGCTTCAATGTTGCGAACTACGTAGTGCTCCATAAGTGATCTAGGACACACTGCTGTACTTGAAGCCTCGTTCTCATATTGATCGATTTCAAGCCTTTTCTGATTTCTGATCTGATGATGATCTACTTTCTTCATATTTGTTTTCGAATATTTTCGAAAGAACTTTTTTTTTGCAAACACTGCTTCAACTCAATTCTTGTTTCGAACTCATGTTCCTAAAGAGAATGATATGACAAGTTTAATAGAAGTTGTGTTGTTCGGAAATGATTATAGGCTATGTTCATCAACCTACATTCTCAATAACAACAGCAGAATTAATAATCTTGTTAACATACACCATGTAGGCAACCGAATGAACATCAGCTTCCTAACGCGAACAACATGACCATTAATAACAACACCATCGAGACATGTCTATTTGAATATATCGATTATGTCTTAGATTACACGACACCATATTTCATGACAATTCGCGGCAGAGTTTGGTCCCAATGTTCCACCACAAAATGATCATTCCGAACATAATCTGACGACATAATAATTGGGCCACTTGGCGCGCCAAACACGATCATTTAATATAGAACCAGATACGTTTAGAGCAAAGGCGGCTCGTGAATTGTTATTATGGGGGGCAGGTACTGCCAACATCAACTAACATTTTTGGTTTTTTTTTGTGAAAACGTGTTGAATTATTCCATGAGTATAACCATTTTAACGCAATATAATAATCAGAAATAAACATTGATAGTTATATAGTTATGGTTTAAAAAGGGGTTACAGTTCACTTCCAGAGATCTGATGAAATCCAATATCTGTGAATGCTTCAACGAGGCTAGTTCCTCACTCTTACAAGTTTCTCGCCCAAGGCATTCTTTCCTTAGGCTCGCAATGTCAAAGCATTCCGTGACTAGGTGAATAAGGGGTTTTTTCCTCCTCCCCAAAGAACCTACACTCGTCAGTGTCCGATAATCCCATCCTCAACAGGTGCTTCCTGAGGAGACAGTGTCTTGTAAGAAAGCCAGTAATGAGGAGGTGTACTTGTTTCTTACCAAGATCCAGATATCTTTTGGATTTTGATGTTTCAGAGTTCCGCAGGAACTTAGTGGAATGATCCATCCCTGAGAGATTCCGCCAGTATTTTTCTTTCTCGGCTTTACCCTTCTCCAGAAACTCCAATGAGTGACATTCGGGCGCCCTCTTTGGCAAGTTTATTGGCCTCTTCGTTTCCTTTGACTCCCGAATGGCCGGGAACCCAGATTAAAAAGACCTTGTTTTACTTGCCTACCTCATTGTGTTTGTTCCGGCATTCCCAGATCATCTTTGAGTCAATGACGTAGGAGCTCAGTGCTTTAATAGCAACTTGACTATCTGAGTGTAGGGCTATATCGCACTTCTGATAGTTTCTTTCTAGATTTATATCTAGCCTAGCGACAGTGCACACTTGGTACTTGCTCCTGTAGAGGTTTTGGAACCACCTGTATACAATTTTACGGTATTTTCTTTGAGATGTAGTTGTTCAGAGAGGATCAGAATCTATCATTCTAATTAATATTGATTCAGGCAAAGGGTTAATAGAATAGACCAACAAATATGAAATTTTTTTGATCATTTTATGCGAAACACGACTTAATTAGAAAGAAAGTGTTGGATCCTCCGACACTCTTATACTGTCGAAATAACTCTCAGATTAAAGTCGTATCTTACTGATGCTATTTTTTTAGTTCAAGACCGATTACTGCAAGCTCTTTGAGTGCTGATTGTTGAGTGGATACTTGTTTCGCATTGAACAGTTCTGTAGAATTCTCGCATGATTACAAGGTATGGTAGTTTAAGTGTGACTATATCAGAAGAAATGAAAAATCCTTTAATTCATTAGATTCGAGGTGTCGGTAATTCTGACTCTATTGCCCCTTATCGGCCGCCACTGGTTCCCAGCCAGGTTTCGCTCAACAGGGCACAATGTTACCGCCTGAAGTTGTTCAACAACTGTTCCAGTGCACCACTGTTGTTCGTACGTGTGTGTGTTTGTTGGGGCGAAATATCTCTTGTCTGATTACATTTATGGCGTAGGAAACTTCTTCGCAAATAAATTATCTCGAGACTGTTCCAGGATTTGGCGAATTTCGTTCGTTAGATTACGTTTTGAATAATTGCAGGAACGTTTCGGCGAGTTTCTGCTTAATGAAATCTTGCACTGCTTCGGTAGACGATGAAACTGAGCGTTAACGGATAATAGATACAAGTATGAAGTTGATAATTTAAATTGCGATTCATAAACTCCTTACGAAATGCTCCAGTGATTCTTCTTGCTTACTGAAAGGATACTATTCTGAATACAATGGCTATACTCCACTTTTATAAACTCATTCATCTTAGATGTAGGTAGTATTAATTATAAACTATACACAGGTTATTTCGGGTTCTCAAAAATACGCCATTAAAACTATACTCTTTGAGTTAAGAATGCCTCGCCAGCATGCGCAAAGAATATCTTGGACAGAATAATCATAGTATAAACCCCCTCAAAAACTGGATTTCATTGAAGCTTTGGAATTGGAAGGCAAACTGTAAAGCAGTTGCAAAATAGCTGTGATGGAGGGCACTATAGACCGTGAGGTCGCAGTGAAATATAACGTTTTCAACAATCTACAAAAAGGCTGAGGAAAAAGCAATATAATAAAAATTTTAGAGTAGACTGTATATCAGTTTACATCTTAGGAAAACTGAAATTTCATGTCCTCATCGACTTTACAGCCTGGTATAAAGTCCTTCAAAAACACTTGCAATATTGACAGCATGTTGTTGCGCGTGCTCTGAAATCTTCTTTATACACTACAGTAAAATATAATACCATTTTTGATTGGTGAAGAAAAAGTGGAATTTGCTGAGTGTTTTTATTCGAACATGACAGATTTTGCCTCGAGGCTCAGATCTAAGACCAGTTTTCTTTTTATTTCATGTGTAGCTATATGACTATGTTCCTAAAAAACAGTATACAAGAATTTCCATTCTGAATTATTTCCAAACCAACATGATTTTGACCAATAGAACAAACACTTCTTCGGATGACAATCAACGAAATGATAAGGTTTGAAAACAGAGTACCAAATCAGAATATTGACTATAGATCGGAAGGAAATTTTCAAGACATTGCATCTTGAATCCAAATTCCATGTTAAAAACACCCTCTAAAACGAATTAAATTCTCCCTACAACGAAATATTCAAGGAACATCACACTTTGAATGGGTATTGGTAAGAAGGTATTAGGGTGGGTTTTTTTCGAAAATTTTCCGGACGTACGTAATAAATTCCGACCTACAACTAAATCATTACGGCGGGCAGAAAGATCCTTCTGAAACAGTTTTAATACACCCCTGGCTGTTTGGTTTCAATCTAACCAATACGCAAGTGCGAAAGTTGTGCGAAAATGTCTGAAAGAAAGTGCTTAAGTTTGAATGATGAACCTAAATTTATCAGTGAAGTCGACCGCGACATTGCCGACTATAGAAAAAAATTTTCTGTATAACGGAATTTCTTTATAACGAATTTTTTTTGCGGATTTAGCTTTCGTTATAGAAAATTTCCACTGTATATTGTGAACTTTTACCAAAATGTTGGGTTATGTTATTGTTGTGATGAACTGAAGTGATTACGGAAATTAAACTGATTTTGTCAAGAAGCAACATCAGTTGTGATGCGCATCATTTCAAAATCACATCATTGTCGAATAGAACAGGCATCAAATGATTTTGCATCAGATTCAGTGATGCAGCGTCAAATAGAAAAGGCCTTGTATAAGCAAATCCAGGCGAACAATGAATAATTTGCCAAATAAAAGCCCGGATAAAATATCAACTCATTGAACTGCCATGAATAGAAATCTCCTGATACCTCAGATCCTTCGAAATTTAATTAAGGATCGAACTTTATACCTCATAGGTAGGAACCTCAAATATTTGAGTTGGAATAAGGATCTCAGTTACCTTCGTCACCCGCTCAATACGTCACTATTCAAGCCACCCCGATTAATTTCTCCCAATTGTTCGATGGCAAGCATTGAATTATTTCTTTGTCGAAGTGAGTGATGGAATTGAAATTGAAACTGGCTGCTGAATGGCGAGATAGACGTAGCGTAACTGGGTGTAGACCAAGAGGTATTGTCTTATTGAAATCGCTCTCCCAAATTAAACTTCGCGAGCCCGGAAAATGTCTCAATTTCTAATTTTAATTAGAAATGGAACGGCTGCCGTTATCAGGACCGAACCGTAGGATGTGTGGAGAATTGTATGAAAGGATTAGGTAGTCTTCATTCAATGGAATACGATCACTTGGGGGTCCTGGATTTATTCTATTATTTTTGAATTAGAATTCAAGACGGTTATGAAATAATTTCAGACATTTTTAACGGTTTTTCTGTATTAATAAAACGATCTTTGAATTTCGATTTTTCTGAAAACCATTTTCGCATTCTCTCCTTTTATGGAATATGAATTTTGTTATCTTAGATGAGGGCAAAAAAATCCATTATTTTCATTGCATCAATCAACCAGTGGTCATTTCCCATTTGTGAAAATATAGGGTTTTTTTATGTGACAGCAAGTAGTGTTATAAAAATATACATATCCAATCATTCACTTGAAATTTCAAACAATTGATTTTTTCCGTATACCTCAAAATAAAAGGTGAGTTTAAGGAAATTGAACAATAACGACCCATTCTGATATTCAATTTATGCTATATCAATGTGCAATTGTCAATTTGTCATGGGAAGCCGAACAAAAAGTATTCAGAAGAAATACAAGTAATGTTGCATTTCTACTGCGTATATGTATATCTTGTGCAAAATAAAAAAGTATTTCGATCAAGAATGTTTACTCAATGCATAATGCGGACGGCGGAAAACTTGTTTTAACTACACTTTTATTAATCATTAAGGCGTTAGCGGAGCGAGCGCGTTAAATATCTCGACTATTAATCGCTGTCAATAATAAACTAGTTGGTTGAGTAACAATTACTTGAATCTTTAAAATGTGATGTCTATACCTCAGAAAAATCATTTAAGAAATATTGAACCCTCATAAAATCATGGCAATTATCCTATTTTTGTTTGGTAGCCAGGTTTTTCAGAAAATAATTATTGAACTTACCTAAATAAGCTAGCGCATTAAACGATTCGAATCTAATGGGTTGGTTGATAATACAGTATATTTGTGCTTAAAAAACCCCTAGCGGAAAAGTTTTGGGGTAGTTTTGATATCTTCCATTTTTTATGTTTTTTGGGGTGCTGAATCCGAATCTGAGGTTTGCTAACAAAATTTCGTGACAGAACAGAAAAAAATACAAAAAAAGATGAAAAACCTCATTCTTGGTCAGTTTTTTGCTCATTACTCGGAAACTATCAACTTTTCGTGAAAAAATTATCCACACAAAATGAAAGTATATAAAATTTCATACAAATTGTACTAACACAGCTTGTTCTGCGACAACCCGTTCTGGCTCAAATTATAGTTGAAAATGAGGTATTTTCTATGACTCAATAAATGAAAAAAAATAAAATTCTATGGTTGCGATGATGCGATCCTCTTGAAATTTTGTATTTTTCTCTATGTTCCGTCACGAAATTTTGTTAGCAAACCTCAAATTCGGATTCAGCATAAAAATGAAAGAAATCAAAACTACCCCAAAACTTGATTATGAATGTTGAATCATACTTTACAACGATACGAACTAGCGACTCTGTTGTGAATATTCCTCCCCATTAATTATGCTTGCTCGTACGTCAGCATGGCGCGACGTTTGAAGTAACGAGTATAAAAATTGCATTTTCAATATTTGATTAAGAATTAATAACTTCAAATTTGGAGTGAATCATTGGATAGGTACCTTTATGTTTATTTAACACTACTCTCAATGCTGTCTCATGAAGAAACTAGATTTCAGCATACTGGAACTGCCTAGTGCACCCAACTCACCTATTCAAAAAGGTATCAAAAACTTTCTAAAACCTCA
Source organism: Propylea japonica (assembly GCA_013421045.1). Classification (NCBI taxonomy): domain Eukaryota; kingdom Metazoa; phylum Arthropoda; class Insecta; order Coleoptera; family Coccinellidae; genus Propylea; species Propylea japonica. Next base: position 32,354,665 of record CM024240.1, read on the forward strand.
AAAGTGACTATATAGAAGTGAATGAAGTATGGATAATGAGTACACACTCCTCAACTTTATTATCATTGCCTCGATTCAAAATGATGAAAACCATTTTGTTGTGACAATTGTCAATCCACCTCTGTCTTTCCATTCAATTTCAAGTAACCGAACGGACAGCCCTCTTCGATGTTTGCAATTGGATGAATCAACGAGTCCTAAATAATATCATTAACGCCTTCAATAGGGGATTAAACAGGTAATTACGTGACAACTCTTTGAGACTTTGATCTTTTCTGATTAAAGTCCGAGGTTGACTTCGCTTTAAAGTTAGTGATACTGTGTTTTTGTCAACAGTAAAAACACAAGAGCTTTTTTTTATCGGATAAATTTCTCTTTGCAACGAAACAGTTTTGCTAATCACTATTTTTACGAGAAAAACTGACATGATAAAATCGCGACACCGAAGGTGGAGCGATTTTATCTGATGTCAGTTTTTCGAGCAAAATTAGTGATTAAAAAAAACTTTGAGTTGAAGAGAAATTTATCTGATAAAAGAAAAGCTCGAGTGGTTTTTGGCAAGATAAATTAACGACAGAATATATGGATGAACAACAACAATAATTATCTTTATTAATACAATAAAATTCGATTATTTGAAAGTACAATTATTAAATACACAACTGTTATAAATTGTTTGCTTTGGTGTACTGATTTGAAAATTTTCTTCTGTGGTATTCACACATGTGGAATATTCATTTTGATTTCTCGGACTCGAGGATCGTAAGGAACTAATAAGATTGTCATGATGTTCATGGTCAATTTGGAGATAGGGTTTAATTGAAGAAGATGATGAGTGTCCCGTTATCTTTATAAGCTGTTGTTCACCTACTCCTGCTTTTGCTAATTGAGACACTGTACTAGCGCGATTTGAATGATTGGTAATTTTATTATTTGTGATGTCGAGTCCAATTTTAGTGGCAGAAATTTTGGTCCAAGTAGAAATCATATTGATACCTAGTGGAACATTTTTATACCAGCCTTTAGAATTTTTGTTTTTCCAAAAGGGGTTTGGAGTTAAAAAAAGTCGATCGGATGTTATGTGTTCATTTCTTTTTTGTAAGAGTAATTTTAATAATCTAACGGGACAAATACTTTCATCCATTTCATTTTTCACTAACCATTTGCTGTCGGTCAATTTTTTCGATCCACCTTGTGCCGTCTTCGAAAATATTGAATTATATTCAAATCTATTTGTTGGAATTCCATCGTGGTTTTTTCTTCTTAAAAATGGTATATTTTACAGTTTACAGCTTCTCCTCCCCTCCAAGCTAATTCATAAGAAGCTATATGAAAAAATCTTTTTTGTAGTCCTTCTGGTTCTTCTGCATTCCACAATTTTGCCATTTTCAGTATATCTTTCTTGTCCAATGCTACAGAAAATACCTTCCTTTTCGCTGGAATAGCTTGTAATTCTTTCCGTTTACTATTTCTTGCATCACGGGCTTCTTTGAAAGTTATGTCGACAAAAGGATTAAATTTAATATTGTATTCACAGAAATATTTTTCTTGTACCATCTTCGCAGTCGAATTCCAAATTGACTTAACCGCATATTCTTTATAATCATATCCATTTTTTTTTTCATATTATAGGCCCAATCCTTTAATATATTTGCTACTTCATGTAATGGAATTATTTCGGACAATTCATACTTTCGAACTTGACAAAACTCCATAAATTGTCTCCAGATTGAAGCTTTTGTGTTTTTTGTAGATTGCGGTATAGACTTCTCGATATTTGTCGTAATTTGCTCAGTCGAAACTTCACCAAAACGATTCATCTTTTGGGTTCTTATATCAACAAAGTTAAATAATTACCACACCGATTCAAAATGAAAGCACTATATGTTCAAAATTCAAAAATCTGACAGACTAATTGACATATTGAGGAAGAGAAGTTTTTATCCGATAAAAAAGGATGCACCTTTTTTATCGATGTCAAAGTGACAATAACATTTCCAGGTCTGTGATATTTAATATTGAAGTTAATTTATCGAAAGAAATCATTTCCAACTGAAATAATATAGAAGGGTGGGATGTCTGAGTTGAGATCACTGGTTTTCTAATCGGCCCCTCTATTAATTGCTTTCAGTTTCACAGAATAAATTTTCATCTAAGAAGTATTGAAATTTTTCAAACTTTTTGTCTTCGTATGAGTGTTGGTTCCTATGATTTAATTAATTATCGAATGTTTTATTGTCACCTTTGCTTCTCTACATTGGAAACTATGGCCAGGTCAAAGGCGTAACAATAGCATGCTTTTCAAATGGAATTCAGTTGGAAATCCTAGTTACGAATTCGGGGAAGCAGAGGACACAATCAAACATCTCATAAATAATTTTTCCATATTTGAATTTCATGGTGTCTCAGTAGTGAAATATAAACCTACCGATTTATTTTTAAATTGGGTTTGTAATTAAATCGATTTGATATAGTTCAAACCATTTTATTTTTCAGGTGCATTTTCCTGCTTCGATTTTTTGTTCTAAATTCAGAATTCTGCAGGCATCTTGAAGAAATAATCGGTTGGATTTATTTAAAAAAAATCAGTTCAAAAGTCAATATTCGAATAGTTTTTAGTTTTAATTTTGTGAAAACGGCTTGGCAAAATGTTTGTACTGAGGTTTTTCACTGAGCTTTGGTTTCCTACGAAGAATAGTATGGTACCCTGTTTTGCATTTAACTGAACTAGGGATTTTTTCGTTACATGTTTAGTTTTATGTTAGCTCTTGATTTTAATAGAATATATTTTATAGATATAGAGTAACATAGAGGCTGGCTCTAGAGTCAGTTGAGAAATATATTCTTTATGACGAAACTGGAGATTGTTCGAAATATACTTCGAATGTGCTACACCCCCACCCCAGTCAAACACACCCTTAATTTCTCCACAGGAGATCAACTCGTAATTTCTCCTCATCAGCTCGTACATCCACCCACTAATTTTACATGATTGTTACATCGGGGATTAGCAATACTCAACGCGGCATAATTACACGATACCACGCGGTATAGAAGCCGCCGTCGCGACGTCCGTCGACAGCGTCTCTAATTTTCGAATCGGCGCCCTGACAAAGTGCTCGTTACGCCATCCACGGCCTACCCCGATGATAATTTCGGGGTTCTTTGAACCACCGTGTTCTGTGTCCGTCAAAATTCGGCACAATTAGTGCCTGTATTGTTTACAGGACAATTTGCAGTGATTAAACGGGAGGTATGTACTTCGTTTTCGGAAGGGTTAGCCTCTCCTACGGTCTGGTCAACTCGGGTATCGGCTGGGAAATCTAATTTGCGTAACGTGTTGCGTGGAATTTAATCAGCCCGATTGGTAGAACGAGGTTTGACATATGCTGCGGTGTCTGATCGGAAATAGGCATAGACATATAAAAGGATGGACAGGGCGTCACGTGACTTTCGCACTAAGTTTCGTGCTCCCAACATAAGACTAATATTACTCAATCCTTCACAGTATCTCTCTCTCATAATGTTGGAAAACTGACAGAACATAAAAATATCTAATGCGATCCAATGTTTTTATTATATGTTCTGTGCTTCGCACTAATATTATTCTATCCTTGTCTGAAGTCAATATTCTCTCTCACACGTCCTGTCCATTCTTTTATAAGTCTATGGACATAGGTTAGGATTTTGTTGTTTTTGAGCTATTGTTTCAAGAGTGACAGTCCACTTGTCTGGGAGTTAAATTTTTTTCAACCTGCACGCTTTGTGCAAGTGAAAGATGAATTAGGTTAAAAGGCTGTTGAGGAAATTAAGGCAAACAATTTCGTTTGTTGAACAGTTCAATTAACATCATTTTATTATATTCAAACAGTACTACTCCTCTTCACAAGAGGATTCTTCAGTGGGGTTTTCTTTGTTTAGATTTCCTTGTCTCTACCTTTCAGTTCTACTACTACAACTAGAACATTCCGGTTGTTCCTCCATTCTGGTAGTGAATCCAACAGGAAGATTTCTGTAGTATTTTTCAAAAACTACCTCTGTTATGAACTGATGGGATCTGTAAACGATCAACCCCATGAATCTAGTCCAACCTGCAAGTTTTGTGTAATTCGTACTTACCTCGATGAAAATAATCGTCATCAAAAAATGCAAGGAGAAAACTTTATTTCCTGTGACTAATTTACCGATTTTAAGTTTCAATTGCCAGGCTTTTCGTCGATCCGTCAACACTTTGTCACTTTACTCCTCGATTTACCTTATTCCCAAACAAGAAATGTATCCCTAGCTTGAGGAAAGGCATGGGAATGTATATTATTTGGAATTCTTTTTTTCTCAGGAGGAACACTGAGGAACTGAACAATAGCGATTTCAATGTATTATACTTAAGTAGAAAATTATTATTAATGTTAAATATTCACATAAATCACACTGCAAAATGAAAGAATCATGTCAATATTAAAGTGCATGGTGATTGTGACAGTATTCGAAGCACTAAAGTACTCGTGAGCTTGAGGCACTGAAGTCCTTTTGTTATAACCTCAAAAAACTCACAAAGTTCCCAAACACGAAATGTATCCCTTGCTTGAAGAAAGGCATGAAAATGTATCTTATTTGGAATTCTTTTTTTCTCAGGAAGAACACTGAGGAACTGAACAATAGCGATTTCAATGTATTATACTTAGAAAATTATTATTAATGTTAAATATTCACATAAATCACAACAAACTAATGCAAAATGAATTAATAATGTCAATATTAAAGGTTACTCAGGTCGTCACGAGACTGCACAACAATATTCATCGACAGGAAAAATAAAAGCAGCTATAGTTTCATGAGAATATTATTCTCTGACTTAAAACACATTTGTGATTATAGTTTTCCTATTTTGATAATGAGAACGCCAAAATGAAATAATTAGATTTTTCCGTCGAACTGAAAATGTCAAATTTATCTCTTGTGCGAATAATACTTAATACAGTACGTGGTCGATAGAAAAATCTTGTAATCAACTCATTCGTTGATCTAGCTATCAATGAACTATTTGATTAAATAACTATTTCTGTGAAATTCTTTCTGTTTGCCTCCAGAGCATTGATTCTTAGCGATTATCCTCTTTTAACGGATTTACTGAATTACTCGAATCATCATTTCAATACCTTACCAAATAGTAAACCGACTACAAAGATACCCACGAATTGTGTAACTGGGACGTCAATAACAACCTGGAAGTACCTCACAATGAATCTATTGTACTCTATGATCCTCCTCTCAGAGAAGCGTCACCTTCTTATGTCGCCATGAGTTTTCTATTCAAATAGAATGCTCTTTCCTTCGACAAAAGGATTCGGGTTTCACTTTGGAGTCAATGGATCCGACTGATCTGAAGAGTATATGTGAAAAAAAGTTTGCAAGGTAGAGGTTAAGCTTTCTTCACGTTCGTTTGAAATTTAAGACATTTTTTTTATGGGAATTACAGGATCAATGATGATCCTATTTATTTTTCCGCAGATATCAGTGATGGAATTGAAAAATAAACATGAAACTTGAAACAAGGATCATAATATGCGTACTTGTAAATCCAAGGTATCAGTGAATAGTGAGTAAAATTCAGAGGGATATTATGAATGAAGAAATAATGACATTATGCTTCAAAATGTTTATCCTAACAAGATGTTATTTCTAGCCTTATCTGTTTCAAATAACACAAGCTATTTCGTGAATATCCATAAATTTATTTTATTAGTGAAAAAATTTTGATGTTCTGTATATATTAATAATTTATATTAATACTAGCTGATCCGGCAACCGTTTCTTGCCTTATAAATTATAAATAACCTGTCGGGCTGATTTGTGAATCTAAACCATTCTCGAATCTCCACGAACACACACAAAAAATTTCATCAAAATTGGTCCAGTCGTTTAGGAGGAGTTCAGTCACATACACACGCACACAAGAAATATATATATTAAGATTTCTAGAAAACTTTTTAGGTTTTCACTCCCAGTCTCTGAAACAGAAATAATTAAAAAACTGCAACTACATATGTAGATCTGTTTTTCTCTACCTCCTAATCGAAAGAAAAATTTTTGAAGTTGTTCCAATCGGAAATTATCGTGTTTAAGTTCGACTTGAATTAACTGCCACTTCAAAACATTGACATACAGAGATGAATGCATTGTTACAGAAACAGCTAGCAAAATCTACAAGATGATTTGCAGACCTCTCCTTGAGTATGGACATGGACACCAAATGCTTGGTCAGTGTAACAAAAGCACTTTGAAATTTATTCAAGTAGCAGAACTGACTAGTCTACGAAAAATCACTAAAATAAGAGATCCAAACAATCCACTTCATAATACATCTAATGAATATCTTTATGAGAAAACTAGAATAGAACTAATAAATAATAGAATACAGAGATTGACCAAGAAATTTATCTGTCAGCAACTCAACATCAATATAATAGAACCACTAATACACAACATATCCCATCTTGAAAGAACTAAGAGGGAATTACCGGAAAAACTTTTTCAATATTTGCTTAGTCTTATTTAATATTCTTTTATTTCAATGTATCACAGACTCTTATTTCAACACCACTTTAAACTGTAAAATATGAATTGTACCTCGGTCGTTAGCTAGTCTTCTCTCCCTCTAAAATTGACTTTACTAATCAAGCTGTTCGCATTATTTCAAACCTAAACATCATGCTGCTTTCCTCATGCATACTCCACATACCGAGCTTGTACTCAATTTTAAGTACAGATAAAGGAGAAACCCTTTTTAACCATCTAGGCCACCTGTTCGAGTCATTCACCACACAAGTAAGTAGCTGTTATTCAAATAATAGCGCAGGTAGTTTCTGTTTTGAAAGGATGGGAGTAGATAGGATCAGCCTCCTTCGAACCAGCCACCATTCAATTCAATTCTGGCACTAATGAGACAAAGTCCCGGTGAAATGCTCTAAAAGGTGGACCGATTAAACCGCAGATTTCGATCGGTCGTAAAAAGCGATGCCTATCAACGCACACAGATCGAATTTAATGTTGTTTCAATGTCCCTGCCAACTGTTGCTACGCTTTTAAATTTTAATGTGACTTTGTTCTTCTTGCTGCTCGCTAACAGTATGTGCAGAATTCTATCAATTAGGTATAGGATGCTATGACAATCTGGGAGGAATATAAGCAGGTTGTTTTATTTTGCTCTACTTTGCTTATTTCTAATCTTCGATTTGTATCGTTAAGCAAGATGTACAAGAGCTACGAAGTAAGAGAAACGCTGCAGTTTTCAATCAGAACGATGATGGGGATTTGTAAAAATTTGTGAAAATGTCGCAGTGGGCTGAATTAGGTGAATGCAGGAGTGCTGAAAACCCCAGGAAATCCCAGGAAAGAAAAGTTTTTGAATCATGAGAACATAGAAGTCAAAAGTCACTGAAACTTTGCGTTCGTTAAAAAATACTAACTCGCGATTGTGCACACCAAACAGTGACACGTTGTGAATGCAGGGAACGTTCGTGAAGTTCTCTGAGGTTTTCAGCACTCCAGCTCAGTCACAAGTTTTAGCCCACTGCCTTTTTTGTGATATCTAGGTAAAATTCCGCCAACATACCCAACGAAATGCTGAACAGAATAATCTGGCATTTCCGAAATCAATGATTGCAGTGTTTTGACAACAATAGACACCATTTGCCAGATATCATCTTTAAATCTGTCTTAACATGAACTATGAATGGCAAACTTGATGATTGAAAAAAATTGAAACAATATTTGCATAAGTTTTGATTAATTCAATAATATCTGAACATGCAAAGTTCTTCGACAATGATCTACATAAGTTGCCAGGTACTTCTTCAGTTCTTTTTGTTTTTATATACCTCTTCTTGATATTGCACACAAAATGAAAATGCGTATTCAATCTGATTGAGCCCTTCTTGGAAGAATCACTCATAAATTCTTCTTTCTTCCAGAGTATCAATCAAAGCTCCCAGAAATAATGTACTATTTCAGCTATAGCCCCATTTAAAGGACATGAATGACGCAGCAACTACATAACTTGTTGAACTACGCTCTCAAAACCATGTACTAAAATTCCATCCAATTAATAACCCGAAGCAGAAAGACGCGTCACATAAAAGGAAACCAATGAAATTATGGGAAAACAATGAGAAATCAGCTGTTCGAGTCCTAAAGTACGAAGACAAGAGGACAATGGAAATTAAGGCCTTCAAATTCGATTGAAGAGAGGCAAAGTTGGCGAAACAATAGAACGTTGCATGGAAGAAATCCCAAGCGCTCATTTAGGAATTTACTAGCAACATCGCCAACAATTACGGCGCCTTCTTTGATGCCGTTCGGGATCTATAGAGCTAAGCGCCGTGTCGCGCTCCCTCTAACGTTTTTATTTGCGCAAAAACGAGTCTAGCATGGGGATTCCGCTGAATACGCGAACGGTAGATGAGCAGATTGAAAACGATGTTGCCAGTTTTAAGGATATTTCAGAGATTTCATTCGTTTTTTCTCAGGTGTCGAAGAAGGTAACTCATTTAGCAAAAGGTTAAATTCTATGGTTCTGATTATGCGAACCTTTTGAAATTTTGTACGGATATGGAGTATAAAAATCTTAGATATCGATCGAAATATAATCTGGGAGGATTCTGCATTTCTAAAAAACTTTATAAGTTTTCACTGAGTCTCTGAAACAGAAATATTGAAGAAATTTTCAATTAAGATGAAGTGCTCCTGTGAAAATCTTTGCACGTTTAAGTAAAAGAAGCGCTCAAAATAAACCTGGCTATGAATTTCTTGTTCTTGTGTCGTGATCAAAACATTTTCCATTATGAAACTTTCCGATGATTTAAATAATTCGAAAATTGATTATTATTCGTAAGTAATATCATAAGGGCATGCTTTTTGTCAAAAAATATTACTTAGCAACGTGTTTTTTCGATTTTTTTCACAGGAAAAATTAGATGCCCGAATGGTATTTGACAAGACTATTTCCTGAGTGACAACAACTGTCAAGTTTTGCCGCGGGTAAACGCGAATAAACTGCTGACAGGTCCTGCCAAACAGTTTTTCCACCTAGAAACCATTTGTAATTCAAAATTGCGCGTTTCTGATTGGTGCAAATCAGTGAAATCTACCTGGAATTTAAGCCTGGCAGTTCAGAATTTGAATTCAATTTCTTCTAAAATTCAGATGACCTTTGAGAATTTTTGGAAGACATTGATTTTCAGAGTGATAGAACACGTTATTCAAATTGTAAGAAAACATTGATGCTCAAGTTATGAGAAGTGGGCGATGATTTGAAAAAAATCAAATACTCTTACTTATTCAATACATCAGGTCAAATACAAGTAGGAAAACTGATTGTGCCTTCAAAAGAGAAGGCTCAACAAGCTCTATCGTTGTCGGACAATGAGATCCACCTGCTGACTGGGCTTCTCACAGGTCAGTGTTTAATAAGATATCACCTGCACAAGATCGGTTACGATAACTTCGATATCTGTAGATTATGTGGATCGGCCACAAAAACCACCAAGCACATTTGATGTTTATACCAATACAATGTATTGGCGCCAAACAAGCTTACTCTACTGGGTCCTGCGACACAGGCACCAGCTGTCATAAGAAGCGAAGAAGGTCATATTCCTGAGAAAAATGTACAGCTCTAGAATGGTAACCCACAAAGCATCTTATTGGTCACGTGCAGAAAGGTAGTCACTGTGCCAATCGAGCACAACCTGATCTAATCCAATCTACTGCTAGACCACACCAAACAGAATCACTCTTATACTCGAATCATGAAGTCAATTCGAATCTTCAGTGAATATTTGAATTTCATTGTATTCATTGTGACTTCCTAAACAACACCAGTGAAAACAAGAGGTGGCGGTCAGTCTTAGTTTAGAAAATATGGACCCCCAAAGTTTCAAAAATGTTCCATTGTCACGTCACTTTTTTCACTATAAAAACACAAATTCACTGCTCCAATTTAGTCCATGAATCACTTTCAAACATTTAAATAACTACTCGATTAGTTTCAATTTTCAATAATTTATGCAGAAACATCGAAATTCTAGAGGCATCACAAATTCTAAGAAAAGCCTGTCGCTTTTAAGGGTAGATTTGGCATGTGACACCTCTAGAATTTCGATGTTTCTGCATTAATTATTGAATATACCTGAAATGAATCTAATCGAATAGTTATTTGAAGGTTCGAAGATGATCTAGAACATTTTTGGAACTTTGGGGGTCCTAATTCTCTTAACTAAGACAAACCGCCACCTGTTGGTTTCACCAATGTTGTTCGGAAGGACTCAATAAATACAATGCCACCAAAATCTGGTCAATATCTGCTGGTTACCGAAATTCGATATTTACCCAGTGGCGGCTTGTCCTATGAGGCAGGTGAGGCAGTGCCTCACCAAATAAATTACGGAAATCACAAATAATATCAAGCGAATTAATCCAATATTTTATTAAATCAATTTCATCATCCCATTATGTTCTTCAGTCTCAATTTTTTTATACGATACTGCACTCGTCTTCCATAATATCCGAGCTCAATCTCAAGCTGGGTACAACTACAGACGTCTGTAACATTACACGTTACTGATGTTACGATGAATGCACAAAAATCGGACCGTAACGTTACATGTTACAGGCGTTAAGGTCCGATTTTTGTACATTCATCTCACTTCCTCTTCAAGGCGTAAACGGTGAAGTGAGGCTTGCCTCACGCGCTTCCTTGTCTAGCGCGTTATTCACATCTACGTGACGAGATCATGAACCTCCCCTTCGTTGTTTATCTATTGCGGCTTCTAAGGTGAATTTGAGGCTAGCCTCAGTAACAACTTTTAGAACATTTGAAGCGTTTTATCTCAGAAACGGTGCCTCGTAGGAAAAAAAGTATTGATACATTTTTTGAAGATAATTTTAACATCTACATTTTTGTCCGAATTAATTTTTTGATAAAACTCACCGTTTTGCTGAAAATCGCGAAAAACTCATTTTTCGACCTTTGAACTTGAATAAATTTTTGTCCATCCACGGGAATGATTGGGAACTTTTATATATTTTTTATTATTATGTTTTGAACAATTTTACCGCTTTTCAACTTGTTGGGATTTTATGTAACTTCACCCTAATTTTTTGGTCTTTTGACCGGACTATCTACCCTTGATCCGTGATCGTTTCGTTGCGTTTCATCGGCAAACTGCACATATTCGGGTTAATCGTGAAGCGGAAGATAGTGAAATTTCACTTTGGTTTGGGTTTATTGGGTTTGTGCAGTACTCGTGATATTGCAGAGTTTTCAATAAAACAGAAACAGTTTTTGAGTCATTCCTATGATTATAAAATATGTACAATTGAAGAAGTTATACAACCTATTCCAAATCTTGACTATCGGTGCGGTAGGAAAATCGAATCGGAGGTTTCAAAATGAGAGTACTACTCTCAGAGTAAGAAATAAACAAAAATGTTTATTTCTTACTCTGAGGTACTACTGGCCTACTGGCAGTGTAACTCTAATCAAATTATTTTTTGGCAGTGTTAAAAATACATATTCCGATAGGGTTTAGTGGAAATATGGTTGAAGCGAGTTGAAAAACTTATCTCAAGGCAATTACGACCCAATAAAACGCTATAGAATCATTGGAGCATTAATACCGAAGGATTTTTTCATAATGATAAGTATGCAGCTGACAAAAAAGAGTTTATAAGATTAATATTTTTTTTGATGTGCCTCATCACTTTATTCTGTCACAAGCCGCCACTGTATTTACCCTAGGGGTAAAACAGGGAATTCTTCTTCAGTTTCCAACAAGGCAACCTAGCAATGCCATCTTCACTTAGTGCGCGAATGCAAGACAAGCAAGCGGCCGGATCTCGTGGACCGAGATTTATATTATGTGTCCGGTTTTTCGACAATACGGCCATTCTTATATGGCACTTAATATGGGACAAGATAAATTTTTATTGCCGCGTACGTCGGACCACCGAGTAGCTTCAGGTCGTAATTTTGGTAATTTCAAATTCGTAAACAACCGTAAATACTTATTCGACGACGATTTTATTGCGTTTCTTAGATTATGATGGGCTCGGAATGGTGCTGTTGGCATTTCGTGTATCAGCGACTGGAATCGTCATGATCGCCGATCTGAAGAACGGTAGTAAAAAGTCTGAAGGAGTTTTACTGGTAGCAGCTACAAAAAATTTGTATCGCTTCAGAGATATTCATGACATCTTGACGAGTTGAACATTCAGGGAGAAAATCAGCCATAAAATGTCATCGAATATCGACTAAATAAAAATTGATGGGTTTCCCAACTGGCATTTCCAGTACAGGGTGTAACATAATAGTATGTCACAACTTGAAGGGATGAACTTACGTATAATTTCAAGAAAAAAAAGTCCATATAAACATGGGATCGCAAAAGCTTCGTTACGGAGCTACAGGGTGTTGAAATGTCCAAAAAAATTGTTTTTTTCTTTCATAACTCCTGCAGTTTTTGAGATATTCAGTCCAAATTTGGATTGAGAGCTATTTTCAACAGTCTCCACCATTGCACGTCCTGAATATTAACTAGAATCTACAGGGAGTTTTCTTTACCGGAGCCAGGTCTTCTTTTTCCCTTTCAAACTTCTTTGCGGTAGGTACTCCTCAGCGTAAAATGAATTTTTGATCTTCGTTCAATTTAGAAACATTTTTGACTCCTGTAATTTTTTGGTATCTCTAACCGTTTTCGATAAAAAAAAATATTGAACGATTATATTTGATATTGAATAAGCTTAAGTTGAGTCTCAGATGACGAGCTTTCAAAATAAAAGAAAATTTTGGTCATACCTATCGAGTATTTCTATTACTATTTCTATTTAGCGAATAACATACAATCGTTCAATTATTTTTTACTCGAAAACGGTTAGAGATACGAACTAATTACAAGAGTCTACAAAGTTTTTAAATTGAACGAAAATATCAAAAATTGATTTTACGCTGATCAGTGGCGTACTGCAAAAAAGTTTCAGAAAAAAAAACACCCTGTAGATTCTAGTTAAGATTCAGGACGTGCAACGATGTTTAAAGAAACTTTTTTTCTCAAAATTACATGTAGATTCACCCCCTCAAGTTGTGACATACTATTATGTTATACTCTGTATATTGAAATAAAGGTTTATTCTTATGTGGTAGTAAATGTCTGTATGTTCAAATTTTGAATCGAGAATTGTCTAGAGGCCGATCTACATTAGACGAGAGACTGCTTGCTTTATCACCACTCTGTCAAATTATTTTAGTAGTATTAATTCTATAGTTGTTTCATCCTCTCTCGTGGAGATTCTATTTAATTTGCTCTGGAAAAAAAGTGAGAATCATTCGAAAAAATAGATAATTCAGAAAGAAATTGAATTCTATGGTTCAGAGGATGCAATTCTCTTTAAATTTTGCATAATGCTTTCAGTATAAGAATCTTCTCCCTAAAAATTTCACCCAAATCAGATATTTTGTTGTGTAAATTTGAGGATTTCTTTTGAATTTTCCGATTGAATTTTCAATGGTTCTGTATGACACTCATTATGAGTATCTTCCAGGTGGCCGCAAATTTCATTTTGGCCAGTTTTATTCTGTTTGAGATATTGAGAAACGATAATTTTGAACGGTCATATACATAACCGAACGTTCCTGGAAATTTCAAGCCCCTAGGACAATCCTTTCGAGAGTTATTGTGCTTACGGAAGGACGGCCCCACGGATAGAATTGGATTTGACCTCAGATTTGTCATCAGGGAGCCTGCTATCATGTCATTACAGACATTTAGGTAAAACTATATAGCCCTCGTTCATGCATAACGAGAACTCACACATAATATTCGTTCTCATTGCAATGATCACACACAACACCTGAGTTAATTTTTGATTTATCTATTTCCTGCAATTAACTCAAGAATTTCTGGGAAATCATTGAGTAGCTCACAGTCTCCCAACGTAAATATCCCCTGAAAGCAGGATTATGGTTATTAAAATATTTTTCTAACGAGCTGCTTAAACCAAACACACAGGTGTTTCTTGCTCAAATATTTGAGAACTGGCTTCGTACTTAAGGAAATCGTGAATAAATGAGAAGATGACATTAGGTTCCCAAACAAATATGGAAGAGCGACAAGAGAAAGTGATAATGATTTCAGTGTTAACGTTCCCATATTAATTATCTATAATATCTACTTATAGGCTCCATTGAGATAAAGATGCTTAGGACGATTTCATATCCTAGTATCATGATTTATTATATTTATCCTTATAACATTATTTCATCCACAGTGAATTGAAAATAAATAGGAGAAATTTACGAAATATGTTCGGGAAATCTTAGAGGAGTCGATGAACTTTTTTATACCTACATCATTTAATCCAGATTGGCAGATTAAATATGTTCTATAATAAACCTCAGTAGATCAAGAGCACTTAGAACTTCCACAGTCTATTCTAGAAATAATGGTATACAATATTGTGGAAAAGTTACAGATTACAGTTGTGACTCGGTCAGAATGCATCTTATCGCAAAGCTCTTAAGTTTTTCTTCTCCTTATTGACACTTCTGGTGAGAATTAATCAATTTTTTATAACACAAAAATTCAATCGTAACAAAATCTTGACAAGAATTTCAAAACGAGAACAAGAATCAAGAGATTTGGAAAAGTAATGGGTTATTTCACCATTCAAAACTGAATTAAATGACACCAAAAGATTCCAAGGTAATCGTATTCAAATCTGAGTCAATGGTTTTCGAGTTCTTGAATTGTATTGTTGTTCACAATCGAAATTGCTTGGGTGAATGTCAACAGAACTCACAGAATGTTGTTGCAGAAATTGTCGAATTAATCTCACTGTATCCAAAAACATCGATTTTTCAAAATTCTAAACTTATAGACTATCTGCAAAACTATGGCTCGAATAATCTATCAAACCAAACGCCGTGCCTGTTTTCCACAGCGAAATCATTAAGATATGTTAGATTCTGGTCCACACAACCGGTTCTTAGCTTCTGTCTCAACAACTATGACTCACCCTGTACATTAAACTACATCGGAAGTGAAGCTTCCAAACTTCAACCAGGGAAACTTATCTCACAGCTTCCTAACTAATCTACCTGACATTTCCATGAATTAAAGCGGCACTAATGAAATAGAAGTCTATTATTTCGGTGGGAGACAGTGTTGCATTGTTTCAAGAAGCCAGCAATGCAATATTTGCTTCGCTTTATATGCCACTCCGTTGTTTATCTGGGAGTTTCTTCCTGTCTGTGCAAGTTGTCGAGAATACAATTGTTGAAATAAAGCGGTATCTCTACCATGAAGTTTATTTTCATGGAAATCGGTACAAGTTGCATCGAATTGTCATTGGTGAGGAGCTGAGGTGTATTATAGTCACAAATGAAATACTGGAATAACGCTTTCAAAGCCACAGACCTCAAAATACCTGAACTAGATTCAACAGCCAATAGATCTAATGAATACCAATACTTTTATCCACGACTATTGTAAAATCCGTTCATTGTACGTCTCTGTACTCGACCATAATAATACCCATTAATCACAAGGGAATAATGAGATATTAATCACTACTGTCAGATGCTTCATAGATTTAGCTTTGATATAATATTCTTTAAATTGGCATTTCTTCAGTATTCTAAAGTACTCCAACTAACAAATATGGACATACCTTGTCAATCGAGGGCCAAATCTATTTTTATTATATCAATTGAAGCTTTTTTACAAAATATACAATGACCAAAAAATTTCTCATGTGTCAACTTGACATTTTCCACGCTTGTCATAGAAGGGTCTTGTCGCGGTCGCCAAATGTTAAAATCTTTGAGAAATATATTCAGTAGTCGTGGATAAAGTATAGTATGCTACTATGTTCTGTTGCTCATGACAATCATATATGAAAATAGGAGAAATCATGCATTAAAATGGGTCTTTGTCAATCCATTTCGTATTTAGATTGGTGAAAATCACAAAGTTAATGAATCTTCGTCCTGATCAGCCGAGTGTGAATTTTTACAGATCAGAACACATTATGAATTTTGCAAACCCATACCTAACCCATCTTTGTTTTTGGTGAATGATGAACAAATCGCTTGAAATTCATCAGATCGACAAAATAATGCAGATTACTAAATAATATGCTGATTCAGCCCAATGGGATAGATTTGATGATTGAATTAATTAATTGATGAAGGTATTAATAACTTATGGAGTAATTCAATATTACAACAACGAACACTAGCGAATTGGGTAGAATTATGACGACAACCAATTTACTGAGTGACAGGATTATTATTTGGTATTAACAAGGTTTATTGATTTCACAATGGTAGAAATATAATTGATGCGACTGAATAGAATAAATCGGATTTGAATGGTCGGCCTCCAAGTGTGACAAATTTGGTGATAATCAGGTAGAATTTTTCTGTATTTTTTCATGACAACATATGGTAATGAACTTGAAAGAACAGAACGAGAGGTTCAATCTTTTCAATGATAAAATCTAGGTATACCTATATAAAAATATGAGTATGCAAAATCTCGCTTTTTAAGTAGTACTTTGCAACTTTACATGATTTTCGGAATTATAATTAGTCCAGAAGTGTATTACAATGTACCTACCTTCAATTCCGTTACCAATGCAATGGTTGAATTCTATCATAAGTCAGAGTTCAATAAAAGTTGCAAATTATAGTGCATAACACGCTACAACTTGGAGACGAGCAAGATTTTCCAGTTCCCCAGCATTAAAACTGAAATCCTCAGCTCCCTCGTTCACACCAATTACAGAGCCATCATTATGCACTCATATTGTGAAATCTTCTGAACGAGAAGTGAAATAGCGCAATCAGCTCTCTTGTCAGAAGTGGAGGCGAGGATGGACCATCAAAATCAGCATCCACAATCTATCAATAAATATCGACTACTCGTTCTGGGACACTCTAATCGGGGGAGACTTTCCTGTAAGGGAATATAACAATTATGTTTGCGTCGTTAGATATAGAGAATCCGGTCCCGAATCCTGGAATCTTTTCAATGTGGTCATCTACGTGAGAACTTCTGCCTATTAGATGGTGAATCGGGGTTTGAAGAGATGGGGCTTGTTAGATGACAAGGAAATAGGGGGTGGGGTGGCATAGACAGTATAATAAAGTTCAATTGGGAAGTTTTTGGCCACTTTGAACCCTCACATTCTCCGCATACACCGAATCTGGAGATTGCGAGAGAGGAATTCGAGTATTGGCTATTTGAAGTGTGATTCGATTATTTGGAGTGCCAAAGTGGAACTGAGTGAGTCAAAGTTGGTACATTGTTGTGCCTAATTGCTTTCGAATCGTTGCACAATAAGTTTGAAAACCTATTGTGTTCAGTATGTATGCTCAAATCGCTCTTATATAGCAGCCAGATCATTGTGGTGTTGATGGAGATGAAAAAGTCGATGAATTTACATCAAGGTTAACACCTGCTGGACCTGTGCCTTTCTGTGGGCTTGGATAAGACCAATATAAGACAGCGGTCCAGCAATGGGAGTTGAATAACAGAATATACCTCGGAGAAACACTCCTGGACTTACTTAGACCAAAAAATTCGTGAGGATTTCACCTACTTATGCCAGAAAGCTCCTGAAGATGTCACGAGCTGAGCTTCGGGTTATGGTGGAACTATGGGAAAAGTCAACAGATGAGATTTGCAGGCACTATGGATTAAAGGCAGAAACAGCTAAACACATGATATCCAAGCGTCCAGATCTGGCTGGCATGAGAACAATCCATATATGGAAACCAGCCCTGGACACCCAAGAGGTAACGGCTTTCTTTGAATGTGGGGTAGAGAAGGAAAAACCTATACAGAGTCGCAGTTCTTAGCCTAGCCATAACGACACCAGTTGGAATTATAATAATAATAATACTTTGTCTACAACATCAAGAAGAGTATGGAAGATGGGGTCTTCAGATGAATATATCTGAAACACAAAACTTGTGTGTTGGAGAAGAAACCACTGATTTGAAGCTAGAAAATAATGAAACCATAAAGAAATGCGAATGCTACAAATACTTGCGTATCAACTTCAATACAGAAGAAACAGATGACACCGAAATTAAATCAAGAATAAAAAGACAAAAAAAATAATAAATTCGCTAAATGTTATTCTATGGAGAACAGAGATAGGAAAAAAAAGAAAGATAAGAATATATGATACCCTAATAAAAAGTACCCTAGTAAACGGATCTGAAACTTGGCGATTGAAAGAAAAACTGAGGAGGAGGATAGAAGCTGCAGAAATGGATGCAATACGACGAGCATCAAGAACTTCGAGAAGAGAGAGGGTACTGAATTTGATAATAAGGGAAAATATGAAAATAAAAGAGACAGTCACAGAATATATAGATAGGAAGCAGCTGGTATGGTATGGACATGTGCAAAGAATGGTAGAGAATAGATTACCAAAGAAAGTAATGAGATGCATAACTCCGGAAAACAGAAAAAGAGGAAGACCAAGAACGACATGGATTAGTGGAATAAGAAAATCAATGAGTGAAGGAGGACTAAATGACGAAGACTGCAACAATAGAAGGCATCTTGGTAATAAATGTTTCGGAATCTGCTATCTATCATTCATTAACTGATTATTTTCTATATTGTTCACTCTTAAGTTGATAAATTTTCAATTCCATATTATTATTCAAACCAATTTCAAAAGAAACTCCTAACATATATTAACAGTTTCTGAATCCCTACAATTATTATAATAATTTAGGCGTAAGAAACAATATTATGAGAATACCGAAACTTTTTTCGTCATATCAGGTGGGGCATCAAACTTTCCCAAAACTCCCCCATGAAAGCTTTAAAATAAGTGGACGAAGGGTGGAAAGAGGCGAAAGGTAATGATGTTCATTATCTTTTTAATTAGCGGCGACGTTTAACCCATTTTTAATTAAAAATCGTCCGAACACATGGTGCCAGCGAAGCCTGGGTTAGATGAAAGTGACAGAATAATTGGACCTATCTTAACACGTTGGTTTGGTTAATTCCCGTCGCTCTCAGGAATATCTCAACACATGGAACTTATTTATTGCCGTTCGTTCTACTTGTTCACAGGCATAGACCTGACAGGCAGAGTTCCTTTTGTTCGCGGACAAGTCATTTATTTGAATTGATGAATTCTCCTGATTCCCAACCCTTTCTGAAACCAATTCTGGTTATATCAAGCTATATGTCAACAGATATGTAGCATTGTATACCCTACATAAAGGGTTTTCTAATAGAGGGTGTTATTTTGATATTCAAAGAAACGCGCCATTTTTCAATATAAATTATCGGATGTTTATTTCATTATAAAGAAGAAGCTATGCCGTTAATAGTGGGAAATAACATCAGGCAAATAACCACCACGACCAAGCTTACAGGACCATATGCTTTTAATGAAATTTTCCATAACGAAATCCTCGATAGCCTCACGAATTCCATCTTTGAGGTCTTGAATTGACGCTGGGCTATTGGCGTAGATCTTCTCTTTCAAGTGGCCCCAAAGGAAGAAGTCGTAAGGTGTTAAATCACAGATCTCGGTGGCCAGTTGTGATCACCTCTTCGAGAGATAACACGGTTTGGAAAGTTTTCCCGCAAAAGATCAATGGTTTCGTTGATTGTGTAGCACGTAGCGCAGTCTTGTTGGAAGTAAACGTCCAGATCAATACTATCCAATTTCGGCCATAAAAAATCATTAATCATTTCTCGATAGCGCAAATCATTCATCTGGGTTTTCTTCAACACTATCGGCTACATTTTTATTCTTCACATCACTAACTTGTCCCAACAGCTCTAATTTTTTCACCAATTTCTTCATTGCGGTCTGACAAGGTGCTTCACGACGACCCAAAAATGTTCGAGTTTTACTCGAATTTTAATAATTTCAATTCGTTCTTGAAGCGTGTATCGTTCCATTTTTAATGATGGCGAGTTTCTACTCGTCAAATGTCAAAAAATGACAGCTTCAAACGCGACATCTACCGAAATAGCGGTATATTCAAAATAACACCTCTTATTGGAAAACCCTTTATCTTGGCCATTAGTCTCTGTCATTAATAACCTTTTTGATTAAATGACTATTTGAATTTTCTTGTTTATTTGTGAACCAAACTAGTCAGCAACTGTAATCCTATCTAACCATTTCATTCAAATCCCAAAATATCCCCCCTTTATTTGTGAATCATTCAGTTTTCCGCTGTTTCCAGTCCAGTATCGTTTTGGTCCCGAGTGATACGATATTTCGAGCAAGACCAAAGCGGAACAACAGCCGTGACCTGTCAAGATGTCTCTTAAACTTCATTTCTTCCGAGTAACTAACAGCGGAACATTGAAATTTATTCCGAATGGTGGAAAAACGGCATTCCAGGTGTTCCTGATTACTTAGATTTTACAGAGTTGCATCCCGTGACGGTGTTATTGCAGGAGGATGTCCATCGTTGACAGATCAAAGGAAATGTGTGTTTTTCGTTACAGTGCGTCGTAGTTTTAGGCTTATTTTTTTCTCCACGAGTTCTGGTCCCCCATGTGTCAGTTTTCGGGTCTTGTTTCAAGGCAAACATAGTGATTTTTCTATACCTAGCACAATACTTATAAATTGGATATAATGTTACCCATAATAGGTACATACTTTTGATACACGGTGTAATGACATTTGTGGAATACCTAATTCCAAAGAACGACGAGGTATGGACAAACCTGGGTTTTCTTCAAGATTTTCGGCTACAGCAGCAATATTCTCGGTTGTTCTTGAGCGACGTCCACGGCTTTTATTCTTCACATCACTTACTTGTCCCAACAGCTCGAATATTTTCACCAATTTCTTCATTGCAGTTCAACAAGATGCTTCACGACGACCCAAAAATGTTCGAGTTTTACGAACCGTCTCTGCCAAATTTTCACCATTTTAATAGTGAATTTTAATAATTTCAATGCATTCTTAAAGCGTGTATCGTTCCATTTTTATTAATGGCGTAGTTTCTACTTGTCAAATGTGACATCTACCGAAATAGCGGGCTATTCAAAATAACACCTCTTAGGGGAAAAACCTTTAGGTATTATACACTCAAAGATGTATTTTAAGATGATGAGCGCTTTAATAAATGAAATTCTCCACGACTTGATATAGAAATATCGACACCCAGCTGCATTCATCACCAATGAAGCCTATTATCAATTCAATTTCCATCCACGCAATATATCAGAACCGATTCCGATAGAAAAACTGTGGGAAAACGTACAAATTATATGCTCACAAAGTGATAATTCCGTATTCCAGATTTATCATCCTTTATCGGACACCCTGCTATTAGTAAGGTTGTTCGAAGTTACTTATTGCTATCTGCGCCCATTTATTTTTGAGTCAACCTGAAATTATCTTATCCGTAGTTGCCGTTAATTGGGCTTTGGACGTCTTTTTATCGTGATGACACCAAGAAATAATTGGAATCCATTTAATCACCGAATTGTTATGCATCAGGAGAACAATCTGGAGAAAGAGAAACTGAAAGTTGGATATCTGTTATGCAAGCACGACTCGTTATAATTTATTCATTTTAGATGCTAAGTTTCGATTGTTGGTGTAGTGCTCTCAGAAAAAGTTACAGTGGACCACTTAGCTAATTATGTACAGGGTGGGCATATTTCGATGTTTTAGCACTACAACTTTTAAACCAGAGGAGATAGACAAAATCTGATACCCACTTCTCGATCTCTTTTTCTGAGAAACTAACAAAAGAATTATTAATTTTTCGCTACCTTCTTTTGTTTTCGAGTTATAAGTGAAAATTAGAAAAGTGGCGATATCGAAAAACATTCATATCTCCGCTAATACTGATGATAGAGCTCTGAAATTAAAACATTATACAGGCACTTTTTTACGTAGAATCCAGTGGCTTGCTCGTCTTCTTTGCACCACATCAAATTACGAAGCTATGACCCAAAGTTATGTTTTTTTAAATGGGAATACCAGATTTTTGTGCCATTTTCTAAAAGCTAATTTTTTTCTGATTTCAAAAATATATAACATTGTATGGTTTGTATCAATATCAGTATAGAAAATGGTCAAAAACCTATTTTCATCTGAGTCTCAATATTTTCTATGGTTTCAACTGTTGATGAGCACAGAAAAATGGAGCTTCGTATAACAAGAGCAGTCTTCTTCCGTCAATCTCATTATTTCTATGCTTTCAACTAATTCCTTCAAAATTATTATTTATTGCTCTCCAGAATAAATATTTCAGATCGCATATAAAATACCTAACGCATATAGATATGATTAAAGTCATCAATTTAATTAGAAAAGCAACAAAGGAAAAATATTTTTCAATACTTAATAGTGATTAAAATAATAAGTCAATAGGTAATAATTATTCAGAATGAGGATGAAGTTTCAAGGTCGGAGAGCAGGTTGTTTCATATAGGTATAGGGTTGGAATTTATTTTTTTTCAATATTTTCAAGGATCACCTTCTTGTGATACCAGTTTCTTTTTCTATTTGACGACTCGAAATATTCGGATTTATAGATACAGTACCAATTACACTCAATACAGTGTCTTCTTCGTCAGGTATATTATACCTTTTTGGTCTTTTCTTTTCGAAACTACAATGTTCAATCAAATTGCTCTTGAGTCGTCTGAATATTGACTTGTGCGGTTGAATTCTTTCTGGGAAACAATTCATATAATCTTGTGATGCTTCATCTTCATCATAATTGCATCTAATGTAACATACGAGCATGTTGAACTTTTCATTACTTCCGTAATTCATTTCAAAATGCAAAAATATATATACTCCGTTCACGAAAGGTTGAGCCGTCGGTTGGCCATGGAAATTTGGCATATTCCACTGTGTATATTAAAGTTTTAGGTTATGTTCTTTATTTTCTTGTCAGATTGCTACGCAATGTTGTCAATATTGCATAGAGTTCTCTGATAACTCGCAAGGTCGTCGGACGAGGCCGGGTACATTCGGCAACGTTGACTTTATTTTACGTTATGACAGCAAATACTGCCAACTTCAGATAAATAAAGAAACGCCTACTATGCGCTCAACCTTTCGTGAACGGACTATATACGTATTTCGAAACAATGATCGCAACAATGATACGCTGATTTGAATTCAAACTTTCGAATGATTTGACAGTCAAAAGCTCGAATCTCTATGACACATCAGTCCATTATTCTTATATTTTGGAGAAATTGAGCAGAGAGCATAGAAATGAAAAGACTACTGGAAAAAGACTGTGATAATTATATAATGCTGAATTTTTCTGTGCTCATCAACAATTGAAACCATAGAAAACATTGAGATTCAGATGAAAATAGGTTTTTGAACATTTTCTATACTGATATTGATACAAACTATACAATGTTATATATTTTTGAAATCAGAAAAAATTAAGCTTTCAGAAAATGGCACAAAAATCTGGTATTCCCATTTAAAAAAACATAACTTTGGGTCATTGCTTCGTAATTAGATGTGGTGCAAAAAAGACGAGCACGCCACTGGATTCTACGTAAAAAAGTGCCTGTATAATGTTTTAATTTCAGAGCTCTATCATCAGTATTAGCGGAGATATGAATGTTTTTCGATATCGCCACTTTTCTAATTTTCGCTTATAACTCGAAAACAAAAGAAGGTAGCGAAAAATTAATAATTCTTTTGTTAGTTTCTCAGAAAAAGAGATCGAGAAGTGGGTATCAGATTTCGTCTATCTCCTCTGGTTTAAAAGTTGTAGTGCTAAAACATCGAAATATGCCCACCCTGTACAGGGTTTTTCACTATAATTTGACCCCGCTTTAACTTTGTTACTAAAAGAGATACAGAAAAATGTTTCATACAAAAATTTCACGAAATCGACTGAGTTTTCACTATATGAATTCATATAATGGAATATATACAGGGTGGCCAACATATTGATGGCAACTTCATTTTCTCAAATGGAACGCCCTGTATATTTTTCCATATTTGGCTAGCTCTTTTTCCCCTGATTTCGAATATGAAACACATGTTGGTCTATCTCTTTTATTCTGAGTACCACAGATTCAATTTTAAGATCCACCTGGCAATCTCTGTAATGATTTTTCAAGTGGCAAACTGCGTTTACTGAAAATGCCCATTTGAAGTTATGATAACGTCAATTGAAATATATACAGGAATAACAAAATATTGAATGCAACTACATTTTTTCAAATAGGACACCCCGTCCTGTATATTCTTCCATCTTTTGATAGGCTATTTCCTCCTGATCTCGAATATGTATGTGGGCGTGTCTCTGAATAAAAAATATGTGAAATACCTACGACGTTATCATAACTCCAAAAACAGGCATTTTGAGTAATCGCTGTCCGCCACTTGAAAAGCTTGCCAGATGGTTCTTAAAATTTGAAACTCTGTGGTGCTCAGAATAAGAAAGATAGACCAACATATGTTACATATTCAAAATCAGGGGAAAAAGAGCTAGCCAAATATGGAAAAATATACAGAATGTTCCATTTCAAAAATTGAAGTTGCCATCAATATGTTATCCACCTATATATCGGGTGTCCCAAGGTGAGTGGTGAGTGGCCTATTAGATCAAATTGGCCTGTTGCGAAAATAACTCTAGTTCGCCCAATATTTGAGATTTAAGTCAAAAATTTAGCAAGTCATTAGATATTGATCTAATCTATGTCACTGCTTTTGAATTATAGTTGTCAGTTATACAGAATGGACCAGAAAAATTCATCATTTGTCAAGTTACAAAATCTAATAGGCCACTCACCTTGGGACACCCGATATATTTCAGTTTGTGAAGTCATATTAAAAAACCTCAGTTGATTTCGTGAAACTTTTGTATGAAACATTTTTTATCTCCTTTAGTAACAAAGTTAAAGGGGGGGGCAAATCAAAGTGAAAAACCCTGTACTTAGTTAAGTTCTTAATGCTGACCGAATAAAGCAATGGCAGCAATTTATAGTCCAATGTTAATGAATCAGTTGATGTAGGTAATAATTATTCAGAATGCAAGTGAAAGAGCCATTTAAATTCGAAAAGAAACCACAAATTTTTAGATGATAGAATGTTGAAATGAGTATTCTGTGCAAATATTAAACATTCTTTTTTCTAATACACAGAATTTTTATTGTAAGTAGCGGACTATTTCTACAAGTTCCCAATGAGCTGTGGATCTGCATTGTCTGAGGAAGGTCAAGTTCTACGCTAAGCTTGGATGAAAAGTAGGTACAATAGTTGTACAGGTTCCAACTGAAATCTCAGAATAGCTTTTATAGCTGTAGATCACTAATGTAATATTCTGGAGAGAACTATGCTTACCCTACTGGATACTGGAATAGCGTTTCCAGGAGTATCTGCTGACCTGAGAGTGCAGTAATTCCATAAAGCAATAGACAAGAGGCGATAAAGAGAATCTACTATGGGTGCCAAAGCATTGTGGTGTTCAAAAGTGCATAAAGGTTAACACCTGCTCGCTTGAGCCTTTCTAGGCTTGGAAAAGACCAATATAAGGCAGTGGTCCAGCAATAGGAGTTGAATAACAGATAAGCAGCCCTGGACTTACTCAGTCCAAAAAATTCGTGATGATTCTTTACCAGATAGCACCTAAAGCTGTCACGGACAGAGTTTCGGGTGATGGTGGATGCCAATATCATTTGTACCGTATGGGAAAGTCAGCAGATGCGATTTATGGGCTTTGTGGGCCATAAGCAGAAACAGCTGAACTTATGGAATGTATGTAAGTGTCAAGAGCTTGCTGGTATAAGAACAACTCATATGGGGAAACCGGCCCTGGACACCCAAGAGGTAACGGCTAAGACTCCTTGGGAGGGTGTCGTTTTTATCAACACCATTGATGACTTTCTGGGTTTTATATGAATGAGTAGGGTAGAGAACAAAATATCTACATGGTCGCAGATCCAGGAAGGCTAACTTTGCCATAACGGCCACAGTTTTGATAATAATAATATTCTACTGCTTTAAAACCCCAATTTCTTCATTATAATTCTCTTAACGCTCGTATTTCGTTGACTAACATCTGAGAAATATAAACACATACCCAAGTGTTAACTGGAGGAAAGTTTCATTGATGAAGAATTGAAGAGTGGACAACGTGTGAATCTGACACCGTTACTATGCAACGGTGTTGGATAAACCCCGAAAAGATTCTGATAAATAAGAAAAGAGAATGGTCGAATGCCCCCTTGACACGGGGCAAACACATGTTGGCCCTTCTCGTGTAACAGTAAGACCATCTAGGTAAAATTACGGCTCAAGTAATGCTCCTTTTATGTATGTCAGTGGTTCTAAAACTATTTTGAATACATCACCATCGTTCGATTTGTTTTCATTAATGAGATCTTTCTATTATCGATTGAAATATAATCTGGGAGGATTCTGCATTTCTAGAAAACTTTTTTCAGATTTACATTTCCATTCGCTGAAACAGAAACAATTGAAAAATTTCAAATTAAGATGAAATGCTCCTACGTAAATCCTTGCACTAATTTGTCAGGAGCGAAGTGGTTTTGAACAGTTGCCTAACAGAAAAACTGAAAAGGGAAATAAATGAAATAGATAACGTAACGTTTCGGTGCCTATATCAGACTCCTTCTTCAAACAAACTCGGAAAATCCTTGGAATTGTGAACAACTTTCAATGTCAATTAGACTACAAACTAAAAAAGCCACAATTCCCAAGATTTTCCAAGTTTGTCTGAAGAGTTTGATATAGACACTGAAACGTTACGTTATCCTTTTTCATTTATTTTCTTTTTTAGTTTTACTGTTAGGCAACAATTCAAAATTTTGTGGCCATAGTGTGAATGAAACCTAGAAAATTCAATTGGAATATTGAAAAGAAGAAACTTCATATTTTCATAAGAAGATATCCCATTCGAGTGAAATTTATTTTGTTAATGAAGATTGATATACTGAACGTTCATGCACAATTTCAAGAAGATCGCAACATCTGATCCATAGAGAGTTCAATTGGAATATTGAAAAGAAGAATCTCCATATTTCAATAACAATATATCCGAGTCGAGTGAAATTCATTTTATGTATGGCGATTGATATACAGAATGTTCCTGCAAAATTTCAAGAGGATGGCATCATCAGAACCATAGAATTCAATTCAATTTTTTTTATCGATTTTATACAGGGTGTTTCATCATAAACTGGACAAACATATATTTTCGTGTAGAGGACATCGGGAGAATCATTTTTGCCCTAATACAATATATCCCGTTTTCGAAGCATAAGCGAGATACAGGGTGTCAAACGTCATTTTTGAGCAAGATTCATATGATTGTGGTCAGTTATGTATAACACTTAAAGTAACGGTTTTTGGTCAAATCTCAGTATTTTTGGGTCCTCTATTCAGAAAAGTTGACGAACTCCGAAAAAAAATTTACAAAATGGCGGAAGACCTGCAATGTTCCAAATTTATTTTTGTGGTTGTCAAATTGACTTTTATTTTCTGAATGAACACAATTTTCTTAGAATTTCCGTAAAAAAAAGTTTTCAAAAATCGAACACAATTTTTTTTTAACATGTCTACAGCGATGAAAAAATTTCACTCGAAATGGATGAAATTTTGTACAATTGTACTTCTTGAATTATCAGTCACGAATGTGAAAACAGAATTGTAAAATATCGAACGGTTTCGTTACTACAGTCATTCAAATGTTTCGTTCGGACCTCTGAAATAATGAGAAAAAATTTGGTTTGAGTTCTAGAGTCAACATAATTGAATTATTGGCAAGTACAAACATTCCAGATGAATTTATACAAAAAAAACAGTGAAACTTAGTTGGGACTCGAACCGACGTAGGTATTAAATAGGGAAATTGCACTGTTCTAAGGAAATTAATATTCGTTGCCAGGCAACGGTAGTTCGTAGTTCATAGAGTTTGACTACTGGCTAAATTACATTCACTGAAATTCAAATACCAGTCCAACCCTATGAACTACGAACTACCGTTGCCTGGCAACGAATATTAATTTCCTTAGAACAGTGCAATTTCCCTATTTAATACCTACGTCGGTTCGAGTCCCAACTAAGTTTCACTGTTTTTTTTTGTATAAATTCATCTGGAATGTTTGTACTTGCCAATAATTCAATTATGTTGACTCTAGAACTCAAACCAAATTTTTTCTCATTATTTCAGAGGTCCGAACGAAACATTTGAATGACTGTAGTAACGAAACCGTTCGATATTTTACAATTCTGTTTTCACATTTGTGATTGATAATTCAAGAAGTACAATTGTACAAAATTTCATCCATTTCAAGTGAAATTTTTTCATCGCTGTAGACATGTTAAAAAAAAATTGTGTTCGATTTTTGAAAACTTTTTTTTACGGAAATTCTAAGAAAATTGTGTTCATTCAGAAAATAAAAGTCAATTTGACAACCACAAAAATAAATTTGGAACATTGCAGGTCTTCCGCCATTTTGTAAATTTTTTTTCGGAGTTCGTCAACTTTTCTGAATAGAGGACCCAAAAATACTGAGATTTGACCAAAAACCGTTACTTTAAGTGTTATACATAACTGACCACACTCATATGAATCTTGCTCAAAAATGACGTTTGACACCCTGTATCTCGCTTATGCTTCGAAAACGGGATATATTGTATAAGCCAAAAATGATTCGCCCGATGTCCTCTACACGAAAATATATGTTTATCCAGTTTATGATGAAACACCCTGTATATTTTAGTTTTTCAATAATTTCCTGAATATTATTCCGATCGTGCTGAGATTTCGCATTTTTATGTTTAGTATCAATCTCAAGTCCTATACAACATTTTGAGGTAATATCCTCATTGGAGGAGCGCTTAAAAGCACCTACTCAGGGCTTTCTTAAATATTTAATTTCTTTCTCTATTTAACCAGGGGCTAGATTATTCGCATCTGAAGTGTGACCTACATCCGTACCCAAAATATCGACAAAATGAAACATTTGGGGACCACTGGTGCATCATATTTGCACCATAGAAAAACAGCACTCCTGAGAGCCCTTTTGTTCGTTGTGTACCTTTTGTAGATTGTGCGAGATGTCTGGTTGGATATAGTTCGGAAATGTAGACGTTATTCTTTCGAACACTTGATTCGGAAGCTGAAAGCCTCCATTCATGGGTGCTTTTTGTACCCTTGTTGACATCTATGTACGTTATGAAAAGAATGTAACAGCAGCTCACTCACCTACCGTTTTTTATCGGGATGAAAATCATCATGGGGCTGAGTACTTTTAACGGATCAAACAGAATGGCAGTACAAATGGAAAAAGCTTAATCCAAAATTGTTAATTCGCATCAAATTTAAGCGCATCATGATCATTTTCTCATCAACTTTTTTTTTAATGACAGCAATTAATAGTCACTAGACTAATAAACGAGATGATTACAAGATTTTTCCGTCGACAGAAGAATTGCGTATAAATTCTTGATTGAAATACAATCTTATTTTGCACAGGATATACATTTGACCTTATATAAATTTCTATGTAGTATCTATGTTCAAGTAGAGTTGTGACATTACTTGTTGCTTCTGAGTAGTTTGCTCTCGGTTACCCATGACAGTTGCACATTGAAATAGCATGAATTGAACATTAAAATGAATCATTACTGTTCAATTTTGTATACGTTACATCTACTTTTTATTTTGAGGTCGACGACAGTCGTTATTTGTCAGGTGCAAAATAGTTCTAAACTCAGAGGAAGAAGTAAAAAAACAAGTTTACTTCTTCCTCTGAGGAGTCAGGGTTTATCTAGAACTTTCTTGTACCATTATTGAATTAATTTTCAGAATTTGAAGTTGAAAGTCGTGTTTTCAGCAATTATTTCACATATTCATTATGTATATTTTCAATTCCGAGTTTAAGAATGTATTACTTTTCTTTACTACTTCATATTAGTTGTCTTCTCGAAATTCGGCTAAAAGATATTCATAAAAAATCGAAAATATTAGATCGATTGAGTTCATGAACTTGAATCATGGTAATTATACCTCAAACTAGCCTCCATCTCTATTTTCCAGACGTTGGGTTGAACTAACATAATTTTCCATAAATAAACGAGAAAAAGTTGAATTTCTCAAGAAAAAATTGGAATACACTCAGTGTTTTTCTGTTATAATACAAATTATTAATTATGTGAATCAGTCTATAATTCCAAAGAATGATCGATATGAAATTAATCAAGCCATTCAAATAGTAATGGATGAGATATATCGTGTATTCATAGGCTCATTACATTATTGACTACTTTATGTCAGTTTTAATGAAAACATTCTATTAAGTTGCCTGCATGTTAGTTCATCTGAATGGGTATATGACATCTTGCTCAGTTTATTAATTGACTATAACTGAGGGTCTTTTCATGCTCTACAAGCTCTGAAATAATTACAATATTAATTCTGAATAGGGAATATCGAACTATTAGCGTTATCTAGCACACATATCAAACTAACATAACTACTAACATAATACAATACATAAAACAAAAACAAAAATCCGTAACTGAGGTTAGTGCAAAACAGAGTACCATACCATTTTTTCGTTTGATACCAAAGCTCAGGGAAAAACCTCAGTAGAAATAACCGTGTCTCGCCGTTCCAACAATAATAAAACTTAAAATACTATTTGAATAGTGAAGGATTTCTTCTTTATCGAGTCCAACCGAAAACTATCTCCATGATGCCTTCGGAAATCTGAATCTGAAACGAAAAAATCGAAGCAGAAAAAAGGAACAGAAAAATAAAATGATTGAAACTGTATTAAATCGATTTAAAATTAACAACCCAATTCAAAAACGACTCGGTATTTTCATGTATAACCCTCAAGCCATCCTGAAATTTAAATATAGAACAATTATTTATCTGATGTTCTATTGTCTCCTCTTCTTCTCCGTATTCGCAACTAGGACTCTCACTGAATTCCAGTTGAAAATCATGCTATTATAACGGCTATGCCTTGTTCTTATACGATCAAAAAGAGTCCAAATTTTCCTTGGATGATCAAATCCAGGAACTTTATTGGAGGGATCAGTTATTAAATTTTTGTTTTGAACATTAGGTACATGTGTTCCACTCGGATTGCCAAATTGCTTCATCTTTTCATTTGAGGTCAGAAAATAATTGGACTCAAATGGTTTACGTGATTTTAATCGAGTAATCTTATTATATCGATATAAATTTGTAGAAGAATTAAATTTATTCCAAATTTTCAAAGTTAGGGCCTCCCTGCGGATAAGTGGAGGAGCAATGTTCCAGGTAATTATAAAAAAAGTTAACGGAAATAGTACATTGTTTAACGGGTAGGAAAAGCTTAACATTCCTGGACGACTGTGAAGACACAGAGTCCAGGAATGTGGCTTTTCCTACGAGGTAAACATACTATTTTTCCGCAAATCGTTTAAAATTCGACAGATACTGTACATTTTTAAAAAAATTCCCGAATATTTGACATTTCTTAAATTGCATCATTTTTCGATGTCATTCTCATCGGAAAATTAATGAGAACTGTCAGATGTGTTTACGTGAGGGAAGTGCCTGAGAATTTTGGTTCATTGTGAACGAAATAGGGCAGATCCAAATGAAACAAGGTATGAATATCATTTTTAATCCTTTTATAACGTTTATTACTAAAGGTTTTTGTTCCAGAAACGATTAAATTGAAATTATGAATGGAATAAGATCGGAGTAAGTGACATTTGTCAAGCTAGTTTACAGGTCAAAAAACCTCTAGGATATTTGCAATTTTATGAAGGAAACCCAACAGATTCGAATGAAACAAGGTACGAATATCCTTTTTGAATAGTTCTATTACGTTTATTGATAAAAATATTTGTTCCAGAAACTCTCAAATTACCATGAACAACAAATTACTTTTCTATCATTTATGTAGAACACTAACAACTGTACGGAAATATCATTTCCTTACAGTAAGGAAATGACATTTCCTTACAGTAAGGAAGTCCTGACTTTTTCTTCAAGAAATTTTGACAGGAATGTCAAAATTTCCTGGCGATTTGCGGAAAAAAATATTATTGAAATTATTCATTTCCTTTTCCGATACAGATAGAAAGAAAATTATAGAGATGAGCCTGAATTTTTTTTTGTTCAGCAAAAAGATTTATATTTTTTCGCACTTGATTTCATCGACTATACTATAACTATACCTGGTGCAAAAAAAAATTTCAGGCTGATCAATACCAATAGAAATTCGTCTTGCTTCCTTTACTGTGTATAGTGTAGGTAATGTTTTTCTAGGACTCCCCACGTACGTTCAGTTTCTCCTATTTTCTGATCATCAATTATAGTCTGTTATTTCAGTGTATTTCCGTATTTCCGCTCGATAAAGCGGAAACGGCAGCCGCGTGCCTACTGTCGACCCTATCCGAAAATTAGGAAATTAGTTGTGACATTATACGTTCACAATCGACCACCCTTTTTATTAATTTTGAGAGCTGCTGATCCTATTTTAAGGGCGAGGAGAGGTCCTGCCTCAAACCCAACGTTAAATTTTGTTAAATGTGTCACTTACGGCACATGTGTTTTACAGTTTCTCCCTCATAAAGTGGGAATTTCGGAAGTCGTGGTGAGGTGTCATTAATCTTTGTCGAAAGTTTCGGCATATGACACGATTTTCGTTCGGAATCGATAACCTTTTTGGGGTTGGTGCAAGGAGAGGATAATTTAGAAGTGCTAGAATTAATAGCTATTTATGATAGTAAAGGGTGTTTTGAATTGGGCGGTTTTTTAAGAATGAATAACACGCATAATCTGCATTCATTCTCAAAAACTTTTTATATGTAATTAAAGTATCTTTCAAATGGCCTCCCCTTGCAGCTCTACAGTCGTCCATACTTTTGTTGAAAATTTCAATGACGTTTTGACATAATTGAGGCACTATCTCACTCATTAATGAATAATTTCATCCTTTAGTTCAGGAATCTATTTATTCTTATAGACCTTTTCACATAACCCCAAAGAAAATAGTCTAACTGGGTCAAATCACATGATCTTGATGGCCATCACCGTTTCTGGAGATTATTTTCCTGGAAATTTTTGATGTAATGGCGTTAGTTCCTGTATTATTTGATCTTTATATGCCTTCAGAGCTAAATCCTTGAGTAAAATACGCCATGTTGTGAATTCACTAAGACTAATTTGTTGTGATCGTCATTTCAGGGCCATCACCAACTCTTTCACGAACCAAATCAATATTTTCTTATGAACAACCGCTATCACTATATTTTTCACTTCCACGTGTTTCAGTTTGTTTTAGTAATTCAATTATTTGAAAGATAATTTTTTCATTAAGGACTTTTGCACAACGCTGGTATATAATATATGTAAAATGAAGTTTCATGATATGAAAAATATAATCAGTGAATACAAACAACCATGAAAATAAATTTTAATTCATCCTACACTATCTCCAGTTCATTATTTCTATTTTGATTTTTTTTTGCCCCCATTAGACCGAAGGCTGGGGACGCCCTTGAAAACATTTACGACTTTTCGAATATCCTTAATATGACTACGAATTCAATGAAGGAATATCTGCATAATTATGGGAAATAATAACGAAAGGCCAGACTCAGAAAGCATGTTTCCTAATTAAATGATGAGGTATGTTGTAGAGAAATTTATATTATACAGCTGCTAAACATGACCTAAATGAAATGAAAATATAAATGTCCAATATATTAATTCAATCCAGTATGGTCCAGCTGGTAGGACGCCTGGCTAAGCTCTCCCCAGGAGACCCGGGTTCGAATCCCGGTACTGGAAAAATCTTTTTTGGATGTAAGTTGAAAGATTCCTTTTTCAATTCCTGCCAATTAAAACTTTCAATCCGAACAAATTGTTATGACCATTTCGGAGAAATTATATTATGCAAATTTCAGAGTCTCGTTATTTTTCTCTCAGAAAATTCTTTCCTTTGGGTTTCCCCATTTTTCCAGGATTTAACCGCCTGAAGTAATCGTTATGATGAACCTTGAATACAATGCGATTCTAGAATCTCTCAACTCAAACAGAGCTGTTTTTCTGCACTGATGAGAGTCAAAAGATCAAAACAGCAGTCTTTAGATACCCTGAATGGCATAACTTCCTTGTAGGTCTTTCAGACGATAAACATGATTAATTCGAGAGTATGTGTCCGATATTCTTTAGTCACTTCATGCCTTAGATAGAATATTCTACAACTTTCAATAATTAAACTCGAAATGACGTGTAACCTACAAGACACGAACACGAAATTAATAATACCACGAAATAATCGATTGTTCTACCTGTCATTACAATCAGGTGACCATCAACTGAAAACCACAAAACATCCTTTCCTGTTCCCTCTGTGCTGTTCACAGTCAGGAAACGAAAAATTTAAGAAATCAATAACTAAAACCATAAAATTCTATGGTTCGGATGATCTTCTTGAAATTTCGTATGAACATTCAGTATACCGATCTTCATTCACAAAATAAATTTAACTCGAATCGGATATCTTGTTATAGAAATATAAAGATTCTACTCTTCAATATTTCAATTGAATATTCCATGGCTCTTTTAACACTATGGCCACAAAATTTTGCAGAAGGCTTATTATGAGCATCGGCAAAATTTCATTTCGAGTGGTTTCGTTTTGTCTGAGATACTGAAGAACGAAAATTTTGGATGGCCATATTTTATGAAACACCCTGTATAATTTGGCTGGTTAACGGAAGGCCAGACGGATGGCCTCACAGAAAGAATTGAATCTGACCACGGATTTGTCATCAGGGAATCGAACACTATTGTTCTAGAACATTTTGGTGTCAAAATTCGAAAATTACAGATATTTGAGCACTCGTTTAAAGCGAACGAGCACTTCAAAATACCGCATGACACGAACACGAAATTAATAATACCTCGAAATAATCGATTGTTCTACCTGTCATTACAATCACGTGACCATCGGTAACACAAGTCGTGGTCAATTGAAAACCACAAGACACCCGTTCCTGTTCCCTCTGTGCTCTTCACAGTCATGGGAAAAGGCTGCGGATACGTGGGCGTTCGGGACACGCACAAACTTAAAAAAACCTAATGAATATTCAGCGAAGTTGTCCCTCGGATTGTACCGTGGCGTGTTACAAAACCGAAGACAAAGTGCTACACACGATGGAGACAATCGGGCACATGGGGAGACGGTCTTTAATTTGAATAGCATCTGAACATTTCGGATAGGTACATGGCTATTCGACAACTTGTTGAATGTTGAGAGGATTTCGTTGTCGTTCTATTTGTCGATTTCTATCAAATTACGAAATTGTGGTTCGATGTAAAAATTATATGAAATTTTTAGAAAAAGCCCAGAGAAGGTGCATTTGAGGGTTCATTCATTGGTGAAGCAATAAGGCTATTACCTCAAAATTTTGTAAAGGATTTAAGATTGATAATAAATACCTATAACGAAAGTGCTAAATCCGCAAAAAATTCTGTATAAAGAAATTTAGTTATACAGAAAAATTGTTTCTATAGTCGGCAATGTCGACATTGCTGATAAATTTAAGTTTCATCATTCAAACTTAAGCACTTCCTTTTAGACATTTTCGCACAACTTTCACACTAGCGTAAAATTAAAACCAAACAGCCAGGGGTGTATTTAAAACTGTTTCAGAAGGATCTCTCTGCCCGCCGTAATGATTTAGTTAGAAGTCGGGATTTATTACGTACGTCCGGAAAAATTTCGGAAAAAACCCACCCTTTTACCTTCTTGGCAATACCCATTTACTTCGTTTTAGAGGGTGTTTTTAACATGGAATTTGGATTTAAGGTGCAATGTTTCGTGCGAAATTCGTTATAGAGAGAAAGTCGTTATACATACATTCGTTATAGGAAAGTTCCATTGTATATGAATGCAAAATTTCCGCATGACCCGAATTATTTTCTGGAAATTATTAAAAAATGAAATATACAATATAAACATTTACTAAAAATATCAAAATTCTATGCTTCTGATTTCACATCCTCACAAACTCGATTTCCATTCAATCAAAAGGTTTTTCATGGAAATATTGGAATTTTCTTTCTATATTACGATAGACATTCTTATAGTTGTATGAACGCAACTTCCACAATTTCTCGTATTGCTTTGAATTTGTATTGAACATGCAAAATATCAGCTCGATCGAATTTACAAATTCTGAATAGGGATGTTGACTCATGTTACGAATTCATATAAATTGAGGTTTTCCTCATAGAAGGAAATTTTTGCAATCCTAAAAAACCATTTTAGTGATCTTATTATTCTCGTTGAATTAAATAAAGCTGATTTAAATTATGTTATTTATTATCAACTATCACGTGACTGCGAACGCCAATCAGAGGTGGATCGTATAGTGACGTCAAACTATCCGTATTGTCATTGCAAATTCGAATGTTCGGTGTTCAGATCAACAAAATACATTCATAGGCCGGGTTCCACAAACCTCCAATCACCTTGATCATTGAAATGTCATCATTTCTCTGCAATTTTCAGTTCATTTTTGACATAAACCATCGACTTACTTCAATATTATATCAAATATGATTGCCAATCAAGCTTTGTGAAACCCACGGTTCTGTGACTTGAACCATAGTAAATATATAATATATCATATCTATGATTCTAACTTACAAAGTTGAAAGCTGAAAGAGAACAGAATACCTAGTTCGTTACAAGAACGATAATCTACAATTTTCTTTATAATGGAGATAGGATTCATCAAGGGTAATAGTAGTAACTTTTACCGAAGATAAACTCCCTTATGGTCGCAAGTTTCTTTGCTGAAAACAAGGATTTTTGTGCAGCGGAGCTTAAAAACGTGAAATTTTCTTTGTAAGTAGCAGACTTTTAACTCATATTAATTATTACAAATAAAAGAAGTACCTCATTCAGCATTTACAGACCGACCTATTCATTTTGAAGGCTTAGGTTGAACTTTTCCACAAGGGATCGGGCAAAATCAGTTCGCTTTGACAGAAGTCAAAGTATGTTCACTGTATTATGACGTAATCATCAGAACGTGACAAAATTGAGCATTTACGCGGGAATTTTGAATTGTCTTTTCATTTACTCATTTTTATTGGCAATTACTATATTTTTAAGGAAAAAGTAATTTTTTCGTGTTTGTATAGGGTTCGTCTTTAAAATAAAATAAATTCCAAAAAGTAGTCAACATCCCTATTGTTCGTGAAAATGGATAATTTATAGAAAAATTTCATTCTATGAATCTGATTATGTCATCATTTTGAAATTTTGCATGAACATTCAGTATGAGAATCTACACCTTCGAAATACATTTCACCCGAATCGGATATTTTCAATTTTGTTGTGGAATACAGCGTCTACCCTCAATAACTCAACAACGAAGAATTTGTGAAAACACTCAGATAGGTCGATTTTAAATGACAGCTGGACATGATCTGGAATACAAAGTTTGTTTCCACTAGCAACCCCTTGGAGAGGGTTTCAACCCCATCAGGAATTTGAATAGGGAAAGTGGGTAGTTTTTTATCATAAACATATGCATAGAGTCAAATTTGTATGGACCTGCAGTTTCTGTTCTATAAAGTGAATATTCACAAAGGTACAGGGTGTTTTTCATGGAGTTATGGTACCGATAAATCTAAATGAAACATTTCCTCTGTAGAACACAACCTGCAGATTCATACAAATTTGAATCCATGAATCATTTGTGCTACAAAACTATCCAATTTTAGGAAAGAGGGTTTCAAGTTTGAACACATGAGTTCGATTTGAAAGTTTGAACTATAGATTTCCGAGTAGAGATGAATAATTGAACTTATGACTCTTTATGGATACAATGAAAAAAATAAGAAAAAATTGAATGAGATATGAGGTCAAACTTGATTAGATTACTAGATAAACCTAGGTGCAGATGACTCGATGACCAATTTGAAATAGTTTCCGAAAACTAAGAATGTTTATTTTTATAGAAAAACTCTTTCTTATCATAACACAATGTTTGATATGAGTAAATATAACTATAGTCCGTTCACGAAAGTTTGAACGCTTGTTTATTCATCTGGAGTTGGCAGTATTTGCTGTCATAACGTCAAATAAAGTTAACGTTGCCGAATGTACCCGGCCTCGTCAGACGATCTTGCGAGGTATCAGGGATCTATATGCAATATTGACAACATTGCGTATCAATCTGACAAGAGAATAAACAACATAAACAACAATTTTAATATACACAGTGGAATATACCAAATTTCCATGGCCAACCGACGGCTCAAACTTTCGTGAACGGACTATAAGTCGAGAATATAGGTAGAACTAAAAAAATTTATTGTGAAATTTTGGAATTTTGTTTTATTTTCTGTTTGTTACAATAGCTATTCGGAAATAGTTCTCGAATTTTGTATATTCTATTAGTTTTATTTTCATAGCTACCTATAGATTAATTTTCATCAAAATTTTCAAACCAGTTTGATGAAAAACTTTAGTGAAATATGAAGACACTAAGCTTTTGTAACAAAGTTATGAAAAATTCAATTGCACAGGAGACATTTAATACGAACGTTTTCCATTAAGTGCTTCGAATTCCACTGTTCACGCAGCAAAACCTCCAATTTAAAACCATCTACCGCATCTTCAGCACCACATTCAAAGAGAAATGTCTTCGAGCAGAAATCAATTCTACCATTCTAGTGTCTCATCAGTCAAGCGCATAAAATTCCTTGCATATTCATCAAGTTTTTTCTTTCTTTGTGCCAGAGCGACCCACCCGCACATCGGACATAATTTTCCCATGACTAGTCGGGGTTCTTTCTCGTCTGATTGTTCCTCCCCCAGGAAGAAAGAAGGGTTTCACAAAGGTTACCACAGGACGTATCCAGTTACATGCAGGAGGGCTGCCTTTTCTTAGGCTGTAGCCTCATCAATGTGCACCGTGTTCCATGAGTA
This sequence comes from Propylea japonica, assembly GCA_013421045.1. Classification (NCBI taxonomy): domain Eukaryota; kingdom Metazoa; phylum Arthropoda; class Insecta; order Coleoptera; family Coccinellidae; genus Propylea; species Propylea japonica. The sequence goes on from CM024240.1 coordinate 32,393,706, forward strand.
ATGCCCCGAGATGAGGGTCATATATTTAAATTTAAATTGGGAAATTACTGCGGATCGAATGTCGCGATTTTGCCCTGATGGGGGTGGGCGGGATGCTCGAAACGAGGATGTCACTTAGAGGTTTAGATCCGGATCGGCGGTTTTGATCGAATGTTGAGGGTCTTCTCCTTTTCTTCTGGATCTTATGAATCCATCAGTTGGTTTTGGAGGTGAGGGAAGTTTGACGTATTTGTATTCGTGACCGGATGAGCTTTATTTGATTGGTGTATTCCGATAGTTCGTCAATAATTAGGTAATTGGAATTGGTTTCCTTTACTATCACGAATACTACAATTTTACATTAGTTTATACAAAAACAATATTTGATTTCACAGGTAAAATATCACCACTGAAAAATATGGAACATAATTCCCAAATTCTAAGGCCTGTAAAGTTATTTGTAAGTATTAAGTTCTAAAAAAACTCTCGCTTTTGTTAGACCGTACCTGGTTCATTATTTTTCCGGTAGGAAACAAATTCAGTCATCAAAATTGCCTATACATTCTGTAAATTTTAATAATAACAAAAAATGCTTCTAGCTAGTGAAATACACTCAAATTCATAATACGTCGATAAAAAAGAACATTTTATTAACAGTTATTTAATCAACTAGTTTATTAATCACTAGATTAATGAACGAGTTCATTACAAGACTTTTCTGATGTCCTCTTCATGAATTGAAATTTATTGAGATACATTGCAATTCTGTAAACAATTCAGGACTATAGATACATGATTTATCAAAGCGACAACATAATAATCTGTTAATTTTCATGAAATTAAACTGCAGTTTGAGGCGCAAAGGTCAATAGATAACCTCATGAAAGAAAAGGAAAAAGTTGTTATGATGAAAGTCCTTAGACTTTTATATGAATAAGACAGGTTCAAACAAATCAAATATCATTGCTCTTCGTCTAAAGATTTCATTTCTCTGCTCTTGCATGTATTCCTGTTCAGATTTTCCTTAACGCGTGCTTCATTTTTAGGGTTTTTATGAGGTTTCAATAATGCAGAAGTTTAAAAATGGTGACACAAACAAGCACATAGTTTTTCCACTGAAAACGTTGGTGCAGCTTTATGGTGTCCTCTCATATTTCGAAGTTATGGTTATTTGGTTGTCCTAAAACAGAATCTAATAGCCCATTTCTTGCTGTAATCCTCCTTTCTTTTAGTCGGTGTATTAGTGAGAGTAGGTATCACCTCATTAACTGATGCCGCATGTGCTCAAGCGACACCAACTAATTCATTTAGTGTATCGGTATCCGGCCTCAAAATATGTTTGGGTTACTTAAAAAAGCTTTTAGAGTGGCGAGTTTCAGACAGGCCTGATAGAATTCGAGTGCCGATCTGTGTTCTGTCAAAATACAGGTTCACAGCCGATGCGATATAATTTACTGCACCTCTTATGGGTGTTTCCCATTAGTAGATTTGGGTAGGTGCTTGACAGAATTCTCAAGTGTACGGACAATCTAGGACCCTTGATTTCGGTCACATTTGAGTTTTTTTCACTTCTTTAACACTCCTTACTTCTTAGCAACGGACGAAAATGTAATATACTCACTTGCCGTGACATATGTTTTTGTAACATCAGTTGATACAGTCAGTAGACATAAGAAGTTTTTTGTTTTATTTTGGAACGGAAATACTCATAAACCTCAAAATGTTGGATACTTAGAGGACTCCAGCTTGATGCTAAATACAGTGGAACTTCTCTATAACGAAAGCGCTAAATTCGTTATAAAGAAATTTCGTTATACAGAAACTTTGTTTCTATAGTCGGCAATGTCGCGGTCGACTTCACTGATAACTTTAAGTTTATCCCTCAAATTTAAGCACTTCTTTTTATACATTTTCGCACAACTTTCACACTAGTGTAATGGTTAGATTGAAACCAACCAGCTAGGGGTGTATTTAAAACTGTTTCAGAAGAATCTCTCTGCCCGCCGTAATGATTTAGTTTAAGGTCGGGATTTATTACTTACGTCCGGAAAAATTTCGGAAAAAACCCACCCTTATACCTTCTTACCAATACCCATTCAAAGAGTGATGTTCTCTGAATATTTCGTTATAGAGAGAATTAACTTCGTTTTAGAGGGTGTTTTTAATATGGAATTTGGATTCAAGGTGCAATGTCTTGTACGAAATTCGTTATAGAGAGAAATTCGTTATACAGACGTTTGTTATAGGGAAGTTCTACTCTGTATATGAATGCAAAATTTCAGCATTATATTCTGGGAAAAATTTAAAAAAATAAATATGGAAAAAAAGGTAACTTAAAATAGCAATTTCCTATGGTTCTGATGTTACAAACCTTTCGAAAATTTGCATGATCATTGACCTCGCCAATTTACACTCTCAAATTTGATTACATTTCAATCCGAAGTTTTTTCATAGGAATATCAGAATTTTTATTCGATATTACAATAGACTTCTCAGTGGCCGTATTAACTACCAGATATTTTGGCCTACTTTTTCGAATTGTGATTGAACATTTTCAGCTCAATCGAATTGACAAATTCCTGGCCCACGGATAGAAATGAAGTTAGGCAAAACGATATAGCTCTCCAAAGTAGAACGAGCGGTCAAAATAAACAAGCGCGCAAAAGGTTCCCTAAAATTTTTCATTCCTTCTTCCGCATTTTCCTTAATCGATTTACTCTTCAAAACTTTACAGGTTGCTCTCCCATCTTAGCCCGGACCAAACTCAACAAAATTGTCGAAAGAGGAGGGGCTGTAATATGACATAATTGAAGCAAACTGCCCCATTATCCCATTTACCTAATTGGCAGATACACACAGACCAACTTTCTGCCACGTTACGATTCTTAATACTAAACTGGCCGATTTTCTTATTGAATTCTCTATTTTATTTTGCTGTTATTACTATGGCCACTATAATTAGTACGAGGCTTCTTATGAGTATCTTGCATGTGGCCGCAAAATTCCATTTGGATCTGTTTTGTTCTATCTGAGATATTGACAAAAAACTTTCAAATGACCACATTTTATGAAACACACTGTACGATTTTGCTGGTTAGCGAAATTTACTGCAGCATTCAGGTAACGAACCTGCTCTGAAAATTTCGAGTTTCTAGGACAATCCTTTCGAGTGTTATCGTTTTTACAGACGGACGGCCCCACGGATAGAAATGAAGTTGCGCAAAACGATATAGCACTCGTAAGTAGAACGAGTGGTCAAAAATAAACGAGCTCACAAAAGGTTTCCATACTGTCAAGGTTTTCCTAGAATTTTTCATTCCTTCTTCCGCATCTTACACTTCAAAACTTTACAGGTAGCTCTTCAATCTTAGCCCAGACCAAACTCAACAAACTTGTCGAAAGAGGAGGGGCCGTAATATGACATAATTGAAGCAAACTGCCACATTATCCCATTTACCTAATTGGCAGATACACACAGACAAACTTTCTGCCACGTTACGATTCTGAATACTAAACTGGCCGATATTCGTGGAATTGACGTGATAGCGCCCAATTTAAAAGACACGACATGCTCGGAATACCCTAGATTTGATTAAATAATGATCGCTTCCAGACTGCTACAACGAGGACGGCGTAATAAGGAAATTAGAAGACGTGATTAATTGATGAGACACCGGGTATGATTTGAATGCGATATGAAGAGCCCGGTGGAAACTGAAAAGGAATGATATCTGGTAGAATTAGGTGGTGCATTATTCAGGAAATTGATATTGTGGCAGCCAGTCTTCTTACTTTCTGTTACGTTATTATTTGTGAATTTCATGACTGTCTACTATGTGATTTCTGAAGAAACGTTACTGAATATTTCAAATCGTTCGTGTTGTGCGAATTAATATTAGTTCAGATGGTAGGAATTCTTGTTCTGCGTGTTTGATGGAAATATAACACGGAATGATATTTAAAATGATAGGATAGGACGCACTTCCTAGTCTTCAGATTTTACAGGATGTCTATGCTAATAAAGAAGGGTTTTCCAATAAAAGGTATTATTTTGATATTCAAAAAAAAATGCCATTTTTCAATATAAATGATCGGGTGTTCATTTCATTATAAAGAAGAAGCTATGCCGTTAATAATGGAAAATAACATCAGGCAGATGACCACCACGACCACGCTTACAGAACCATATCCTTTTAATGAAATTTTCCATAACCGAATCGCAAAGTGGCTGCTCTATGTCCTCGATAGCCTCACGAATTCCATCTTTGAGGTCTTGAATCGACGCTGGGCTATTGGCGTAGACCTTCTCTTTCACGTAGCTCCAAAGGAAGAAGTCGCAAGGTGTTAAATCACAAGATCGCGGTGGTCAATTGTGATCACCTCTTCGAAAGATAACACGGTCCGAAAACTTTTCAATGGTTTCGTTGCTTTTGTGGCACGTAGCGCCGTCTTGTTGAAAGTAAACGTTGTTCAGATCAACACTATCCAATTTCGGCCATAAAAAATCATTAATCATCTATCGATAGCGCAATCCATTCACCGTAACTGTTCTTCAACACCTTCGGCTACAGCAGCAATATTCTCGGCTGTTCTTGGGCGACGTGCACGGGTTTTATTCTTCACATCACTAACTTGTCCCAACAGCTCAAATTTTTCCACCAATTTATTTAATGCGGTCCGACAAGGTGCTTCACGACGACCCAAAAAATTTCGAGTTTTACGAACCGTCTCTGCCAAATTTTACCATTTTTATAGTGAATTTTAATAATTTCAATGCGTTCTTGCAGCGTGTATCGTTCCATTTTTATTATTGGCGTAGTTTCTACTGGTCAAATGTCAAAAAATGACAGCCTCAAATGTAACATCCACAGAAATAGCGGGCTATTCTAAATAACATCTCGTATTGGAAAACCCTTTAATAATATAGGGAACGTATGCAGAAAATTTTGAGATTGTTAAGACAGGAGCCTGCATTATGGGAATATGGGAAAGAACCAAGTGTACCGGGTGTCCTAAATTCGTTGTCCAGTGAGGGGAACTCAGATTCCCGATGAAATAGAAAAAAATGAGGGGCACATTTTCGGGCATGATTTTTGAGAGAATTCATTTGGTGAAAACCGCAACCTTCTAAGTCAATTCGTTTGCGAGCTATTAGAGAAAATTGGAAAATGGCGTAAAATAAAACGTTCTCAGAACTTCTTTATTACTGAAGTTATAAACATGAAACGAAAACATTACACAGATACTTTTTTCAGTAGAATTCATTGAAGTAATCAATTTTTATTCATTACATTTTGTTCTCGGGTTTCTAAGATCCCCTCACTAGAAAACGAATTAAGGACACCCGGTACACTATCGTAAGGCTCCTATTCGAAAGTTCTTCAGGCAGTAATACTTGCAATCAAATGATGCATAGAAAGAAACAGAAAAAATCTATCAAGAGCATATGATAGTGATCCATTCTGATAGTTTATTAACTGCTATCAAAGCACTGAACTCATAATCTCAGAATCAAAGTTAATATTATCCACAAAATATCATCACGGAATATTATCCACAGAATATTATCACGGAATATTATACACAGAATATTATCACGGAATATTATACACAGAATATTATCACGGAATATTATCTGCAGAATATCATCGCGGAATATTATCCACAGAATATGAAAATAGGTTAAACAAGAGGTATCAACGATGCACGGAATATTATCCACGAAAAATTATCACGGAATATTATACACAGAATATTATCACGGAATATTAGGAATAGAATATTATCACGGAATATTATCAACAGAATATCATCACGGAATATTATCAGGGAAGATTATCAACAGAATATTATCGCGGAATTTTATTTGTCAATTGACCATAATACTATAATATGGTTAGTAATCCATGGTTTTAAATATCAGATAATGATTTCAAGAAAAATATGACAACAAACAAATCGTTTCAATTACTGTGAGTATTTCAATCGTCATAAAAACTCTGACTAAAACAAAATATTTCAATCGCCTGGAACTTCGCGATTTATATTCACACATCTCCCATGGCGCGGTCGATAATCATCCCTGCTCACGTAAATATTCAGCGAGGGCCAAAAACAAAAGTTGCCCGATCCGACAAAGTCCAGAAAGTCGCATTAAACTTTATATCTCGAGTGGCGACTAAAACAATTCCCCAACCCTATAGATCAGTTTTCGATAACGTGCAACCCCATCAACGGGGGTGCTTGCATTAAACGCGTCCTGGGGTTTCAGTTATGACGATCATTTTTAAAATCCACAGAAAGTTTGGAAAATGGCCGGCTACGAGACGCTACCGATCCGGCAACTTTTACGATACGGTCCAATAACGTCGTAAAATCGGGACAAAAACAGGAAACGATTGATGAATTCGTAGTAGGAAAGAGGAATCGATGTTATTGCCAAGTTGACTTTAATTGATTAAGAAGTTGAGGTTGGGAAATGATGTTATATAATATGCAAGTCATGCGATGATCTCGATTAAGTATTTTTTTATTATGATCTCGAGGTTTTCGATGCACATATGATACTGCATGATTTATCCTAGCATTTTTAAGAGCTCGTTCTTCTTGAATGAGTGCTGTATCGTTTATCCCAAATGTCTTTAATTTTACAATTATACAAAGGTTTGTTCTATAAACTTGAAATTTTCAGTGTAGATTCGGTCCCTAAATGCCGCGCTTAAGTTCGTTAACCAGCAAAGTCGCACAGGGTTTTCCATAAAATATGACATTTCAAAATACAGTGGAACTTCCCTATAACGAACGTCTGTATAACGAATTTCTCTGTTTAACGAATTTCGTACAAGACATTGTACCTTTAATCCAAATTCCATGTTATAAACACCCTCTTAAACGAAATTAATTCTCTCTATAACGGAATATTCAAAGAACATCACTCTTTGAATGGGTATTGGTAAGAAGTTATAAGGGTGGGTTTTTTCCGAAATTTTTCCAGAAGTACGTAATAAATCCCGACCTTAAACTAAATAATAAGGGCGGGCAGAAAGATCCTTCTGAAACAGTTTTAAATACACACCTGGCTGTTTGGATTCAATCTAACCATCACGGTAGTGTGGAAGTTGTGCGAAAATGTCTAAAAGGAAGTGCTTAAGCTTGAATGATAAACTTAAATTTATCAGTAAAGTCGACCGCTATAGAAACAAATTTTCTGTATAACAAAATTTCTTGATAACGAATTTTTCTGCGGATTTAGCGCCTTCGTTATAGGGAAATTCCACTGTATTTATTCCTTAATATGTCAGACCCAACAGACTCATACAAAATTCTGAGGCCATAGTGTTAACAGAACCATAGAAAATTTTGTCGGAATACTGAAAATCAAAATTCTTATATTTCCACCACAACAAATTCATTTTTTCTATCTAGGTACATATTTGTGGATGAAAAATCATTCTAATATTGAGATACCAGATACTTTTTCTAGCGGAAAGTACCTGCTCCAGATGTTCCTCTTGAAAGCGGACCAATCTTCCTGTTCGAAGGCGCCAGTAAAACAAATAAAAGTCGAATAAGACGCCATGCAACATGTGACGGCGTCTGCAAGGGTACAAAGAATTGTTCTCACACTTTTCGATGTCTCTATTTCATCAAAATTGTAACGGCATATTTGTGATAAGTGAAAGAAATGCATGAGGTCAGTATATGAAACAATTTGTTGAGTATAGTTAATTTTGTTTTATAGTAACTGTATGAAAAAAGTCACTTTGAATCGAAATGAAACCATGTCTGTGGAAAAAATAAAAAATAGCGTCGCTACTGCATATAATGTGTTAGAGTAACTACAAACACCCACGTAGTAATATGCTCTTTTTTAAATGAATGAAAATGGCGTCTCATACGAAAAAAGGTTGGAGAGACTTTTCGTCACGAATTGAAGGAAGAATTCGAAATTGTTTGATAGTTTGAAATATTTCAGGGGCGTACCTTTTTTAAGCCAGTTTTCAAGTGAAACTTTAACACATCGCAGACAAACATTATAGCAAGGGTTTTCCAATAAGAGGGGTTATTTTGAATAGCCCACTATTTCGGAAGGTGTCACGTTTGAAGCTGTCATTTTTTGACATTTCACAAGTAGAAACTACGCTATTAATAAAAATGGAACGATATAAGCTTCAAGAACACGTGAAAGAGAAGGTCTACGCCAATAGCCCACCGTCGATTCAAGACCTCAAAGATGGAATTCGTGAGGCTATCGAGAACATAGGGCAGCCACTTTACGATTTGGTTATGGAAAATTTTATTAAAAGGATATGGTCCTGTAAGCGTGGTCGTGGTGGTCTTTTGCCTGATGTTATTTTCCACTATTAACGGCATAGCTTCTTCTTTATAATGAAATAAACATCCGATCATTTATATTGAAAAATGGCCTTTTTCTTTGAATATAAAAAAACACTTCTTATTGGAAAACCGTTTAGCAGAATGTCATTTTTTCTGTCTGTAGCATCTATTCATTAACAGATATCGATTGAAATATATTCTGGGAGGATTCTGCATTTCTAAAAAACTTTATGTTTTCACTCTCATTCTCTGAAAGAGAAATAATTGAAATTTTTTTAAATATTTCGGTTTCAGAAGCTGGGAATGAAAACCTAAGTTTTTCAGAAATACCCTGTGAAAATATCAGATTATGTTCTTCTAGATCGATGCCATAACACGACCGTGTTGAATCCAATTTAACATTTTCAGTCAGTTTTGAGAGTTGAATGAAATGGAATATTTTCAGTTGTATCATAAAGAGAACAAAAGAATTATAACAAACAACAGTCGAAAGTCCGCAGCAGCAGTACCACACCCAGCAACAACAAAGTGACGCTATAAATCTGCACCGTATCTAATAAGCTAACACCTACAAGTTGAATTAAATTCGAGCTGTTTTCGTTCCGAATTCCGATAGCCTCGGCTGCAATTTTGCGCTCCCCAACGCCCACTTCTCCTTTTGTTCTTACCATTTCATTACAATGTAATTTATAATTTTCAACGTCCGACCGACTTTGGGATTTGTCGGCGGGCACGAGACCTTTTTACGGCGACATTGGGTGACTTAAATCCGGGACTATTCCGGAATTATTTGTATACTGCTCCACTGAAGATTGAATTTTTCAATTTGTTTGGTATACTATCAATCTCAAAGTGACAAGTAAACCTAGAGATGCCTTCGCGCATTTGTTATGCAGCCAATTAGAATCTGTTTATGAAAGCGAACAATATTCCTGCGTTGCGAACTCGTGCCGTCTGTTTGTTCTGTAATAGGATAATTGGTCTACAGCTCCTCAATTCTGATAATAACGGCTTGTGTCTTCTACAGACGATCCTGTCAGTTTGGCAACATCGTCTGTTAGTGTTTAGTTCCTGGTTTACATTTTTATTTCGATATGACGTTCATAAACTGAATAATTCTACTGATTTGGTGGCAAATTATTGTTGCTTAAGGATATTCCGGTAATTACAGCTATGGCAAAATTACAAAAATGTTGTATTATACTCAGAAATAGTAGAAATGAAAATCTAACATATTGTTTACTTTACCCCAGTTCGGTAGTGAAAAGCTTTCCATCTCACTCTATTGATTCGTTGATTACAATGCAGTACTATTCACTATAATGTTTAATTCTTACTCTGAGCTATCTATAATAATTTCGAACGAACGGAACTCAGAAATAGCTGTAAAATGCCATATCATTCAAAAGATTGAAAATTTCAAAAGTTTTAGTAGAAAATGGTCTCAAACGATAGGGTTCGACTCCCTGATGACGAATCTGTGGTCCTAGAGAGCGACTTGATATTTTCAGGGTGAGTTTGGTTCCGAAATGTCCCGGTTGAGTTCATTAATCAGCCAAACCATACAGGGTGTTCCATAAAATATGGCCATTCAGAACTTTTGTTCCTCAATATCTCAGCCAAAACGAAACCAATCAAAATGAAATTTTGTGGCTATAAGCAGGATGCTACGAATAAGCCTCATGCAAAATTTTGTGGCTATAGTGTTAACAAAACCATAGAAAATTTATGATTTCGTGAAAGCCCATTCTTGAAATGATACAATGCAGAAGAATAAATGTCTTCAGACTCCAAGATTTTAAGGGTCATATCAGATTCTGCAAAGCATGCCTGGATAAGGACCTCACGCCAACATGGCTAAATATCCAACTCCGTAGGGATGACTTAACTTGTTTTGGTCCTTTTTTTATTTATTTTAACCCTTGACTTCAGCTGACTTCATGATTCTATTTATTTATTGTATGACTAAGGAACGTGTAATCATTGTTGGTTTGAGAATGTCACCTAGATGATTACGAAAGGTTCCAATATAATCTTGGAGTTTCAAGGCTTTTATTCTTCTGCATGGAAAATTCAATTGAATTAATTGAAAGAAGAATGTTTATATTTACAAAACAATATATCTCATTCGGGTGAAATTCATTTTGTGAATGAAGATTGCGTTATCTCAAGAACGTCAAATCTTCATTTTTCGTCTCCAGTTTTTAACCAACCTGTAAAAGCCTATGTACTAAATATTTTATCTCAACAAAAAACGTACTACCAAGAGTAAATCTATAAGAGTTCGTCCTCAGAAAAAGTGACAGTGAATATACAAACAAAATAAAACAGTGATTCATGAATGACGCGGTAACGTTTGAACATATTCAAGAATTCGCCTTAATTGTGTGGAGGAGTATGTATATCAAATTTCGAAAGTACAAGTTGTAAATAGCCTGTCAAATGGTGGCCGGAATTTCGACTTCATTAAAATAAGTTATTGCGTTCAGATGAATATATGGTAATATATATCTCCGATTCTCCTCAGAACATCGGGGGTGGCCCAAAGGAAATGAAACTTTTTTACTCTGCATTCTAAAATGCGTACAGAGGAAGAAGAAATTTGTTACAGACAAATTTAGAGCGATTGTTAATAAGATGAATATGTGAATGGAACTTGTTTCTTCGTGATTAGTTAATACGTACACCATGAAAAGTATAACTAATTAGGAGTAAGAGAGATATGAATGGGATGGAGAACACATGAAATTATCTTTATGCATGGTGACTATTTATGAAACTTTAGGGTTGTCATAAAAAAAACGAAGTTTCTTGAATACAACAAAATACATGTGTAAATATAAAGAGTGTTTCAATTGCTTATTATTCTATAAAAATAAGGAAATCTGAAATCGTCTGAGTATTTTGTTATTTAAGAATTGTGATGTATGACATTATGAAATTGGTTTCCTACACGATACAGCAACACGTTCAGATTGTTAAATTATATTGTAAAATTTAAGAAAAAGCCCTAAGCATTTGAGAATGATACCAATTATATTAATGCAGAATCTCAGTACAATGGGAATTATATTATGAAAATTTATTCAAAAAATTAAATATGTAAAAATAAATAATTACAGAAACTGAATTCTATGGTTCTGATGATGCGATCCCCTTGAAATTTTGCATGAACATTCAGTATAGTAGTTTTCATTCTAAAAATAAATTTAACTCGAATCGGATACACCGTAGTGGAAATGAAGATTCTTCTTTTCAATATTCCAATCGAATTTTCTATGGTTCTGTTACAACTATGGCCACAAAATTCTGCATGAACATACAGTGTATCAATTTTTATTAATGAAATAAATTTAATCCGAATCGGATATTTTTTTTATGGAAATATGAAGTTTCTTCTTTTCAATATTCCAATAAAATTTTTTATTTTTCACTTGTACATTATTTATTTTACCTTAGAAACGGTTGCTATAAATACACTCATTATGCCCGTGGGCATTTTAGCGGGCATTATGGATCATAACGCCCGCTCACAACGAAAACAGTAATGACATTCACTTAATAAAATGATGACAGCAATAACGAACTTCAAAATATTAACAAATGCCATGGTTACTACTGAAAGTTAAATGAAAAAAAAATCATAGGAGCAATCGAATTTTATTGTAATTAAATGATATTTTCGTGAAAAATAAAATCTTGTATGCACCACGAGCGTTATTAGATCCTAACGCCCATCGGGCAACATTCATCCCTCGGGCCAAAGGCCCTCGGGCCGAATGTTTCCCTCCGGGCGTTAGGATCCATATAACGCACTTGGTACATAAATAACTATTATGGTTCTGTTTACACTATGGCCACAAAATTTTGCATTAAGCTTATTACGACCATGTTGCATATGGCCGCAACATTTCATTTTAAAGGGTTTCGTTTTGTCTAAGGAACAAGAATTTTGAATGCACATATTTTAAGGAACGCCTGGTAGGATTTGGCTGGTTAACGAACTTAACTGAGCCATTTGGTAACCGAACTCACCCTGAAAATTCCAAGTTTCTAAAACAATCCCCTCGAAAGTTATTGTGCTAATGGCCGGACGGCTCCACGGACAGAATTGAATTTGACCACGAATTCGTCATCAGGGAGTCTAACCCTATCGTTTGAGACCATTTTCGGCTCAACTTTCGGATGGGATTCGATATTTCAAATGCTGTATATAACATACAATTTTCACAGTTTCTTCCTATGAAATGGATATTTCAGAAATTTTCTACTACGGCATTTTACTTATTTATGTAAGGGTATCTCAACATTTCAAGAGATTCGCAATGAAATTTATAAAGGAAAAGAGCTCTGGCTATGAAAAAACTATATTCGGGTGTCCATTCTCTCATACTCTGACCTAATGTCAAAATTTCCATTCAACTGAAAGTGACTTGAACTAAGCTGGAAAAATAAAAATAGTACAAAATTTATGTCCCATTTATTCCAAAATTTTCTTGCTATTTCCAACCATATGATTTATGTTCTACTTTAAGTAGTAGGAGTTCAAGATGCATACATAAGTTCTTTTACGAGATACCAGCCTTATCTCATAACTCTAACCATTACACAATTTCTTCCCATTCATTAACGATGTACTACCCACTTTAAATACTTCATAAATAACCTGAGAATATACGACTTCAAAATATTATATTACAGAGGCCTTCAGTAGTCGGTCTTAAGCTCAATGACTACTTGAATTCGGAAGTTGAGAAGATGGAATTCGAAGTAGAAAAATAAACCATCACGACGTTAAATCATTTTGAGATCTAGAATGCGTCCACGTATATTTCTCTTGAGCTTTCTAATTTATCCGCTTGATAATTGTCTACTGTGTCTTCTCGCCTAGCGTTTCCGTTAAAAAATGATTAACGATTTGAGTCTGCTTATTATAATTTTTATTTTGAGTTCTAAATGTTTTCAGGTGTAAGGTTGAATCCGAGGGAAAGTGAAACACGTCTTGTTTGTTCCATATGATCTTAATTTCATTTGTCTCAAGCAAACAATTAATATTCGGAATTGTTGTTACAAAACAGTACGAGGTGAAGCATATCTTGCATGAAGGTTGTTTCAAATCGCACGGTTTTTTCAAGAATAATTAAAACATTTGACTTGAAAACATATTCAAAAACTTTTTATTGGCAGAAGAAAATAGTCCTCATTGTTTTCCATATAATATAACAGAATTTATCATGGAAAGAAACTGATATCAAATAATATTCTTATAGTAGAATGTATGTCAGAAATATCTATATCAATTTGTATTAGAAGTTCTTATCCATGTCCCGACAAAAGCACGTATAACTCATTCTCGGCACATACAAATTTGGTGTCATTTCCGCACAAAAAGTAATGGTTTAGAAGCTCTCCTAATGGAAACCCCTGAATATTGCCGACCTTTTATATTATGTACCTTCCATTCTGCCGGATTTCGTAAGAGAAAAATAATATTTTGTGTCCTGCTTCTGACGTTTGTTGATTTAGAATATGAAGATTGATTTTGAAAAAAAAATTTGATACGATATGAGATGAACGTCTTATCGTCCATTTATGAGACGTTTATTTTACAGAGGCGATGATTTCTGTCTTCTTATTTAATCGAAATATTAGACAAAATTATAATTTATATTTGTTACAGTTTTGAGTTCATAATGTATCTCTCAAATACCTATTCGTTTTCCTGAAAAAAAACAATCCTGCAATAGTTTAGACTCGTTTTATTTCTGTATGCACTCGTAACATAAAACATATTATACCTCGTTTGAATGACCAAAGAAAACTAGTACTTTGTTGGAAATTTCAACATATTTTGTATACATACCTACACATGAATCAGTAAAGGAATGACTCGCCGTGTATAGTCCCTACACAATCAATCAATTAAGAATTAAACAATATGATATCCCTCGTCAAATCATGGCAGCAATACACCTAGAGAACACTCGCATATCTCTAATTAAATCGGATGCTATCAATAATTCAGACGAATCTGACAAACAATCCGTACGAACCAGATGTACACTTTGGCACAACACGATCGTGCCCAAATATTAGCGACAAAAAGGGTTTAGAGTCGAGAACAATGCCTGTCCGTCCATCTAGCAGGCCCCCGTATTTGCGTTGGAGTACGCTGAATAATGTACTTTTCAATTTTCGCTAACCGAATTTGTTATTGTTACATGACGTCTAGTACCGGATCGACCTTTCTGCTGTATCCGATACCCTGATTCGTTTAGGCCGGCATCATATCGAAATTCGAATTCATTCGGCCCGAAATTGAGTTATCTGCGAAAATCTGTAATTTAAATTTTACGTTGAATGGGATTATTCACTTCAGTCGGTTCCAGAAAATGAATTCTGCGAACTGGTCCAAACGTGAATTTCTAGGGAAAAAGGGCATTTCGATTTGTTTTTAATCTATATTTATTCGTATTCGTTTATCGGTGAAATTTGATATTGTGAAACGGCCGCAGTTTAATTATGTATAAAAAGAAATAACGTGTAGTCAGTGAAAACTATCAGTCGGGAATAAGAATAACAAAATTGTTGAGCACTCGTTCTACTCAATCCTGTGCTAATCTATTTGTCCAAATGAGTCTATTTTTTTATTTTGAGCAGCAAATGATCTCAAACGATAAGGTTAGATTCCTAAATACCGTGATTAAGTTCGTAAACCAGTTAAATTATATTTTGAGTTATCTTTATTCAACATATTTAATTTTTTGAAAAATTTCCCTAATCTAATTCCGAGTAGCTTATAAAAAATTTCGAGAAAACAGGCTCATTGCCCCACCAAAGAACGAGAGCTCATTTTTCACTTTACACTTCATACCTGCCTTAAAACATGAAGAAACAAAGATAATAAAGGTTTCTGCTTATTCTAATAGCGAATTACGTTAAGCACATATTTCTCTGAATATCAAGCATCTAAGCATCGATTCTATCAGTTTCCTTCCTGATGCTATTCATGTTCGTTAAAAGCATCGTTCCACAGCATGAATAAGTCATGAAGGAATTGACAGCTGCCTAATACTGTTTATTCCCACATCATAGGTAGGAAGGACTCTCTGCTCACGAAAACTGCATGGCACGGCATGCAGACCTTTCTTAGCAACAATCGTTGTTGTTTTTGTATATGATGAGTAGGTGAACTGTCGGTTGTTATTTTGTAGTTCAACTTCTTCTTACCTTTCAAGAGTTATTTGAATACAATGGATAATGCTCTGGGATCCTATCATCAATTACGATGGGGATCTCTCCTTCTTAGTTCAAAGAAAGGGTGCGAGAGTCATGTTGTTTTTTGGCCCCTTGAATGCCATCGATTGTTTTTGAGTAATTTTCAAGGTTTGTTCGTTGGTTAATACGGTGTTGTGGTAGTGCCAAATGTTTGTAAGTTTCTATTTGTGAAATGACAATGATACTTTTGATCGTTTGATCGTTGCACGGTTTCGTCAGTTGAATGAACAATAACTTCATTATTCTATCTCTTATCACATTCATTTGAAATCAATGATGAAGAATTCTGTCAAATTAAGTTGAGTTTCAAGTTTCATTTTGCAAAACCCTATTAAATTATAACGAAAACTTACAGAATATATTCTATTGTTACTTTCACAAACAATCCATAATTATAGATATCCTAAGATATTCCATTTTCGATATACAGGGTGTCCCTGAAAATGTGGGAAATCTCTCGGATTCAGATAGAACATAAAAAATAAGATGACAAGTTCCCATAAGTTTTTTTCCTAGCGGCCCTCCCTACGAAGATACGACCTCCTAAATGACGCCACTGGAAATTCATTTTAGTGGAATAAATTTCAATTACGTACTCCTTTCATTATTTTTTTTCGAAAACGGTTCATTTTATCGACACTGAACAAGAGAATCTTTTCTTCAGCTTAATGTTCAAGGTATCCAAATTTGTTTTTTTAGCATCTTATCATACAGGATGTTAAAAATGTAAGCATTAAAATGTACAACCCAGTCCGCCCCTGGCAAACTGTACAAGCTAATTGAAATTTGAGTGCGGTGATTTAAGAGGTCCTTAATACCATAAATCATATCAAATTTTCATCAAATTATATCGAGTAGTTTGAAACTTATTCCACTAAAATGGATTTCCATTGGGATCATTTAGGAGGTCGTATCTTCGTTGGGAGGGCCGCTAGGAAAAAAAATTATGGAAACTTGTCATCTTCATTTGTTTATGTTCTATCTGAATAGGAAAGATTCCCCACATTTTCCGGGACACCCTGTATAAAATTTGTTTTATTCTTTTTACCACAACCAGTCTAGATTGAAAAGTATTATCGTGAGGTATTGATAAATTATCGGGAGAAAGTTTGTGAAGGTAACTGTAGAATATTTCATACATTTTGATGATAATTCATTATATGTTGAAGGTAATTCAACATATTCGAAAAGAATGAGCTAGAGATTTGAAAAAAAATTTTGTGGAGTATTGGATCTGTGATTTTCATTCTATGCGCTAAAGCATCCAGAACAAATATATGAATACTTTCAGAAACATGTTCATGATCTTGAAATTGAAAGGTTTACAGACTTCTCGATTAATTAAAATATTTTACGAGTTCTCTTTAGATGGTCATGCAAGTCTGCTCGTATTAGGGAATCGTTTATTCAAATTTGAATTTTCGTTCTCAAATTATGAGCATGCCTGCAGAAGCTTGTCTGGAAAAGTACATATTCGTATATTTCAGAACATAGGAGTTCAACGAAATAATATCACATATGCATATTTTCCATCGAAATTCCGTGCTCGCTATGCATGTTTTGTCTCACAACACCCCCATCTTCCAAAAATCCCCAAACCGCCGCCTGTACGAAGCTGAGGAGCATTAGGGGTGAGATTTGAATCCACTTTACGGATTAAATGAGCAAAACCTCTCTAAATAGGCTTTGTGCAGGCTACGGCGACAAAAGCACCAGACAGACGAATCTGTCGAGAAATAAAATTTCAGCTCTCAGTTCGAGGGTATGCGAGTGTGTCCCTAATTCTGGAATTTTATATTTTTCCCCGAGTTTTAATGCAAATCGAGTTTTCCTTATGCAAAACAGATTATTCTGCATATCGTTCGGTGGGTTTGGTCGGGAGCACTAAGCAAACATATCTTCGAGTCGGCTATGATTATTCTGTACGTCGGAAAATATTTCTGCTGGTGTTTTCATAAGTGAAATTTTGAGTATTTGGAATGGTAGGTTCGATAGTTTTGAAAAGTGGAGAATCCACATTTTGGTACGTCTACTTGAATAAATTACCTTCTACTTCTTATACAGGATGGTTTTTTGAGTTGTACCTAATTATATTTTATGAATATTATTATGTTATTGCTATTTGTTTTTCTTTTGATATAATAAGATGAATCGAATAGGAATCACAGAAAATATCAGTTCTCCAATTCGTATGCTTTCCGAAAGAATCAAAATATGCTCAACATAAGAAAAATACTATAGCTGTAATAAAAACTTTCAACTTTTACCACGTCCGGACAACTCGAGGATAAAATTTAATAATTGAATATACTGTCTATAAACAAATGCGAGGGACTTTGGGAGATAATTCCTCGATGAAAATAAGCAGGGGTAGTTCATTTATTTTTTTTTTGAAATCGACCTCCCTTCCAAGATACAGCCTTTGGAAGGCGATGACGAGTTGACAGTTTTCAATTTTTATTACGGCTTCTTACTAAGTTATAAAACGATACATAATATGAAGCACTAAATAAATGTTAATCACACATTTTTCTTTAGATCGCATAATTTTATTATTAGGAGTTGAAATTAACAAACTCCAATGATTTTCGTTCAAAAATTGTTCGCTTGGGATAAATTTTCGAAAAATAAAATTCTCTTATGGTCTCCCATTTAATTCTGAAGAAAAAAGTCTCCTGCAAAATTTCGATACAGTCGATACCTTTCTCGGAAAAAATAAAACTTACAAGCAGTTATGATCACTGTTCGTTCCATTTCATCGTATAAGTGTTCCACAGAATACATATTCTAAGATATTGTATTTCTATGACAGGAGATAAAGATGTTCTATAAATCTTTCTGAAGGTTTAATTACCTACTGATTTCCGGAAGAAAATTATATACGTAATATGAATTTCAATTTCACGAATAGAACTTTTTTTCGATTGACAAAACCAATTTTGAGCATAAACAATATCATAATTGCTTGTAAGTTTTTATTTTTTCCGAGAAAAGTATCGACTGTATCGAAATTTTGCAAGAGACTTTTTTCTCCAGAATTGAATGGTGAACCATAAGAGAATTTCATTTTGCGAAAATCTATCCCACGAAAACAATTTTTTAAGGAAAATCATAAGGGGTTGTTATTTTGAACCCCTAATAATGATGTTATGGGATTACAAAAATGTGTGTGAGTAACGTCAACTCAACGAATCATATTATGTATAGTTTTATGACTCAGTATTTCTAAGGACTCCTCAAAAAAATTTATATGAACTACCCCTGCCTATTTTCACCGAGAAATCATCTCCCTAAGTTCCTCGCATTTGTTTACAGACACCCCATATTTATATTCTTCATTAAAATAAATTTTTATTTTACATAATATAAATTTCCATGTTTCAGTAGAGTTGTCACTTTATTCTTATTGCTTCTGAATATTTCGTGATAGGTTGCCTATGAAAATTGCACATTAAAAAAGTGAAAATTGAGTAATGATATGTGTTATTATTAATCAATTTCGTGAATGATAAACTCAGCTTTTATTTGGAAGAAAAATAACTATTTCCGTTGATATCAAAATTGAACTGCAGTTCTGAATACATAATTGATTAATAATGACCGAATTTAATGCATGATATATTTTATTCTAATGTACAATTATCATGGGCAACCGAACATAAAGTATTCAGAAACGATACGAGCAATGTTATAACTCTACAGAAATATTGAAATTAATATTATCAGAATTAAATCGTCACAATGATAATAATTTATAATGAAGGATGAAGTGTAAGAGTTAAGAATGAAATCATGAATTCCTCTCGCGAATTCCATCACAAATCAAAGTCCTAAGGTTTCTCAAAGATCTTCCATGCAGTAAACGAAACAATTATTGATTTAAACAGTGTGTGAATTCAATTATCAGAATTAATAAAATGACAACGTATTCCCAGCCTGATAAAAAATCCATAAAATATTCAGGAAATGAAAAAATAAAACTGTATTACTTTACGACCGTTTGAGAGCTTGAACGTGAACAAAATGAAATGAGCGAATTCAGCTATTGCTGGTATCTGCTAGCTGTCCCGTCCCCTTATATGGACGGTCCTGCTGTGATTTCTATTAATATGAACAGAATTTTCCCTGTACGTATAATACGCAATAAACAATCAATTCGCAAAGGAAAATAGGGATTGAATCCATTCACAATGCCACTATTCAAAAAGCCATAATTCACGTCTCCCCTTTCTAGATGTCGGGCAGTAATTTCATTTCGGTCGCATATCGATGGATTTTACTTTGTTCCTGGTGTCAGGTAAATGCTTTCTGTGTTGTGTTCGGTTATTGGGCTTTGGATATCATATTTCACCACCTTATACCAATGGTTCTTCTATATTTGGGAGGGTTTGTCTAGTCAATTATTTTTGAATTTCATACCGAGAGTGGTCTCTAACGATTCGGTTGGACTCACTGATAAAGAATACGTATGCATTTACAGAAAAAAATCAGTGTATAAAAAAAATGTACCTTAAGAAAATTATGGCAATTATCCGTTTTTGTTTCGTTGTCAGGTTTTCGAGATGAAAATTATTGAAATCACTGAATTAAGCTAGCGAATTCAAAAGATCAGAATTGACGGTTGAGCTATTGATTGAATGATGAATCACAGTTTGTAACGATGCTAACGGATCACTCTGTTGTGAATAGTCGTACCCATTAATTATGCTGGCTTGTACGTCATTATGGCGCGACATTTGAACATACGAGTATAGAAATCTCATTTTCATAACTTAATTAAAGATTGAATACTAAAAATTTCAAATGAATTTTTGGAAAGGGTGTCTACTTTTGAAGTGGACAAACTTCGAGGAGTGGTTATACGAGTGATTTGCAACAATAAATGTCATATAACACATGGTCGAAATGTTGACGGTTATTTTTCAATTTAACATTTCTTGATTTCACGAAAAATGTCAAGTTTTTTCTCTAAAATGATCATTATTTAGTCTTCCTTGTGGTATCATCAAATTTGATCACATATTCGGAAGGGGCAATGAATTTGCTACAAGATGCGAGAGTCTGTGTGCAGAAAACACTCTTATTGCAGGTGTGGAATATCACGATTCTGAAGTTAACAAAATCAGTCCTATTTTTCCAATGTTTTTTTCGATGAAATATTAATAATTATGCGCACGCTTTCTCCTCAGTAAAAAATAACTCATTTAGTGTATTTTCGAATGACATATCAACTTTTGTGTTAGCTGCTCATTCTCCGCTATAATATCATGGCTAACCTGATAAAAACGAAAAAGTCTAAAAATTCCGAACCTAACTTTGTTCTATTTCGAAGCTCTTCGTGATCGAATTTTAATGTAGTTTTATGAAAATCATCAATTCATCTTGAATCGAAATGTGAACTTCCCCTTGAGATTTCAACTGAAATAAAGACGTTATTATTATTAAATAATAACGAACAAATGGACCTCCTTCTTCAATATATTCGACACATCGTTTTCGTACTGAACTACAACTCTACAAAGTTCATAGCGTTTCTGAAGCATTTCTGCACAACACAATTTTATTCTGTTGATGAGATCCTTCCGAGTCTGAGAGCGAATTATATATAGCTTTATTTTCAAAGTATTCTAGACCACATGATTTTTTTGACAACAGATTCAATCAAAAACAGAACAAAATTATCAATGATCGTTTTCTGAGAATTGACAAAATGACAAACATTTTCAAAGGGTAATGAAAGTTGTTTCTGAAAGAGTTGAATGTCTTAAGAGTTTTCCTGAGATCACCTGATGAAAACTATCCGAAATGCTTTTCAAAAAGGAAAAATGATGGTATTAGCCAAAATAATATTCCATATACAGTGGAACCCTGAAACGAAAGCGCTAAATCCGCAAAAAAATTCGTTATAAAGAAATTTCGTTATACAGAAAATTTGTTTCTATGGTCGGCTATGGCGCGGTCGACTTCAATGATAAATTTCTTATCATTAAAACTTAAGCACTTCCTTTTAGACATTTTCGCACAACTTTCACACTAGCATAATGGTTAGATTGAAACCAAACAACCAAGGGTGTATTAACAACTGTTTCAGATGGATCTCTCTGCCCGCCGTAATGATTTAGCTCAAGGTCGGGATTTATTACGTACGTCCGGAAAATTTTCGGAAAAAACCTACCCTTATATATTCTTACCAATACCAATCAAAGAGTGATGTTCTTTGAATATTTCGTTATAGAGAGAAATAACTTTGTTTTAGAGGCTGTTTTTAAAATGGAATTTGGATTCAAGTTGCAATGTGTTGTACGAAATTCGTTATGCAGATAAATTCGTTATACAGACGTCCGTTATAGGGAAGTTCCACTGTATTATATTATGTTCATTTTTTGTTTTCTCTGATTGTAACCGAAGTGAACCTTTTGAGATTGATGTATATATTCAATTATGAGATTTCGGATTAAAAAAGGAAAACCAGTGCCACCAACGTGTGTTCTCGACGACGAAATCCAGAAGCGAATAGAGAATAGAAGTTAGCCGCGCGGTCATGCTCCCAGAGCGAACGGGGAAGCGCCGCTTCAGAACAACTGAAGAGCTTCAGTTCGGAACGAAACTCTGTGAGAGCAGAGTGTACGACTCCTGGAACGCCGCTGGTTCCGTCGCGTTCTTTTCGAAAATCTCTGTTTACATTTCGTTTGCGCGATTTTTAAGGATTTTCCAGAAATAACATTGTATTTTTTACTTGTTATTTTGTGTTCCTAATTGATCAGTTTCAGTGCTTGTTCAAAAAAGTGATTTTTGAGTGACTTTGTTTTTTTCTGCATTAGGATTAAACGTTGCTTGGATTTACTTCTTATGCTCGAGGTAGATTATAAAAATTAATATTTATGATATTGCCAATTATTATGTATATTCAGTGACTGCGGAATTCTGTGACAAATAGATTTTTTACCATAAAAAGCAATAAGCGCTTCTTAAAGTTTATACAGGATTCAATGAAGTCCTTTGACCTGAATGCCGTGTATTTAACCCAGGTTCATTGTTCATATTGTTGGATATTGCATTCGAAAAACTGATCCATGCTTCCCCTAAACCATCCATAATTTATACGAAAATTTTCTATTCTCAAGAAAATCATTCGAATCTTTGGTGCACTGGTTGCAAAATTCGATCCCTTCATTTGAAAACATAACATGAGTGGATTGAAAATAATTCTGAATCTCAAGTTTATAGAAAATGTTGTTTTCACATGGGTTTGGCACCATAAGAGATTTTTTAACAGTTCCAAATTAGGAAGATGTCTGCTACCTACGCGAAGGAGTGGAACTTATCATGAAATCTTTACACATTTTGTGAGAAGTAGTAATAATAGGTGTTAGCAAGATTAACAACAGGATTTCTTTGACTTCGGCATGAAAGCTGCGAAAAATAGAAATAATAATAGATCACAAACGAGATTTACTTTGCAGGGCATAATGGCAAGAAAATTCCATAAAACGCTATAAATCATTCTCAACAAATACAGAATTAAACTGCAGAACGCAACTTCAATGAATGAATGAGGATTGAATAGAAAACTAGCAGAATATTCATTTGAATTCGATAAAGTCAATCAGGCTATTGAAATTTGACACTTTCTCTTCATACTGTAGGTTAATGAATATTCTTCATTCTTCTTACAAAATCTTCGATATAAATCAAATTCAGTATCGTTCATTTTAATTTTGAATAAAATCCAATAGATAAATCTAACATCATTCAAATATGTCGAGAAATATGTTTTCAAGAACTTGAGGAAATGTATAAATTCAGTAAGAGGGAATGTAGTCAATAATTATTACACTTGATTCACTTGCAATGATTGATCAGGCAATCAACATTTGATTTCAATCTGAGTATTCTTTATGTCAAAAATTAACTGAAATTTGCATATACAGGGTGTCCCGTAATTAGACCGACAAACTTTTAGTGGACATTATAGATCGTATTTTGGACAGATTCGACCCAAATCATATAATGCAAAATTGCTTCGTTAAGGAGCTAGTGTCCTTTGAAGATGACGTCCTGTCCACACTTTTTGCCACCATATTCGCAAAACGGAGTCACATAAAGTGCTGAAAGTTTACACATTGGCTAATATCAAAAATACGCATCGATTAGATTGAGTGCATTTCTTTCATGTCAAGCACAATCGTATCATTTTGGGGGGGGCGAAGGGTATTTTTAGTTGAAACTTTTTCAACTTTCATTATTTCACGAGATTTACATCATATTCTTAAACTCTGATGTTTTTTCTTGAAATTTTCTCTCTTTTCACTAAGTACTCAATGTAAAAATGAATTTTTTCTCAGAAATGCTGCATCTGGGCGTTATTATACAAGAGCATCTTTTTTCGCGAAAAAACATCAGAGTTAATGAATATGATGTAAATCTTGCGAAATAATGAAAGTTGAAAGAATTTCAACTAAAAATACCGCTCATCCGCTTTTTGCTTCTCAGCCAGGTTTTCGCGCAAAAAAAATATTGATATCAGAATTGGCGGTCGAGTGTGACGTACACGTTAGCGTTCATTTCATTGGTTGAACGTAGAATCACAGTTTATTACGATGCCAACTGGACACTCAGTTTTGAATCGACATTTCCACTAATTATGCTTGCTCGTACGTCATGTAATTGAATGGGTATAAATTTGACACTATTCTTAACACATGAAAAATTCCCTATATTTTATCATACTGGAAATGCCTCATTTGTTTCACTCTAATAGGATATCCTGTTATGGAAATATAAAGATTCTTCTTCTGAATATTCCAATTGAATTTTCTATGGTTCTGTTCACACTATGGCCACAAAATTTTGCATGAGGCTTGTTATGAGTATCTTGCATTTGGCCGTAACATTTCATATCGATTGGTTACGTTTCTTCTCAGATATTGAGGAATAAAAATTCACATTTGGTATTTCAGATCAACCTCACGTCTATAATACAATGATACATTTTTTTCCAATTTCGTATTATAATGAACTACCTGCGTGAGTATAGCTGAATCATTAACCAACCGAACTAGATACATTATTTTGAAATAGATCCTTCAAGGCGAAGCATGACAAAGAACTTCGCTTAAGGCGCCGTGTTAGGTACTTCTACTTTACATATATGGTGGCTCGAATTTATTGATATTCAATAAAAATTTAATTGAATTACTATAAGAGCTCACCATCGAAGTATCTCTAGAAACAATCATGATTGTCCGCTATTCAAATATCAACTAATGAGTTGCAGTTTATAAAAGCATAATGAGAACATTTTATTTTGCCTGCGGCGTTTTAAGTCTAGGTTGAGCTATTGCAGGCGCCAACTCATTATGATAATTGTTCTGGTATAATTTTGATAGGATTTCTTATTACCTATAGAAATGTTGCTGGAGTATATTTCAGGGTGATTAATCATTAATTTGATTAATTCATTCTCAAGTTCAATGTCAATTTACAGTAGGTGAACATTTAATTTTATGATCAATCAAAATTTTCTGATGCAGCTGTCTGATATGTTCTACTGAGAGCTCTACGTTCCAAACATGTAATGGTTCATTGAAATTTTATTTTGACTTTTTCCATCATTGTTGCTTCTTGTACTCAACGTTTCGGCCAGCATTCGTCAAACGTCGTCAGGAAAACACTTTAAACTTGTACCTTTCAGAAAGGCAACTTTCGTGACTTTTTGGAAATGTTTGCCTTTTTTGACCATTAGCAGAAAACAATAATGATTGATGGCTTTGTTCTATTTTCATTGAAATATTGTCGAAGAATTTATTTGATCTTTTTTGAACTGGAACTTGTTATTGCAGCCCAGATTGTTTCGAAATCAACAGACGAAGAGGTAAGACTACCTGATGTCGAATTCGTTATCAAATTCAATTCTGTCCGTAGGGCCGTCCGGCCGTCCGTTAGCACAATAACTTTTGAAGGGATTGTCCTAGAGACTTGAAATTTTCAAGATGAGTTCGGGTCCCAAATGGCTCGGTTAAGTTCGTTAACCAGCCAAATCGTACAGGGTGTTCCATAAAAAATAACCATTCAAAATTTTTGTTCCTCAATATCTCAGAAAAAACGAAACCAATCGAAATGAAATGTTACGGCCAAATGCAAGATGCTCATAACAAACCTCATGCTTAATTTTGTGGCTGTAGTGTGAACAGAACCATAGAAAATTCAATTGGAATATTGAAAAGAAGAACTTCATATTTCCATAAGATGATATTCGATTCGATTGAAATTAATTCTGTGAATGTAGATCGATTAACTGAATGTTCATTCAAAATTTCGTGGCCATAGTATTAACAGAACCATAGAAACTTCAATTGGAGTATTGAAAAGAAGAATTTTTATATTACCATAACAGGATATCCGATTCGACTCATTTTGTGAATGTAAACTGATATACTGAATTTTCATGCAAAATTTTGTGGCCATAGTGCGAGCCATAGTGTTAACCTCGGTGTTAACAGAACCATAAAAATTCAATTGGAATATGGAAAAGAAGAATCTTTATATTTCCATAACAGAATATTCGATTCAGGTGAAACTCATTTTGTGAATGAAAATTATTCAGTTTCTGAATAATTTTCAGAATATAATTATTTTTTTTTCTTAATTTTTTTATGTTCATTGATTTGAACATTTCGATGGCCTAACTGTAATACCCCGTATCTGAAATAAGTGAATTTTTTGCAGAAATCTCTCGAGGCGAAAAAAAACGCGATATTTTCAATTTTTCCAAAATACTTTCGTTGCATGTTACTAAGAAATTATATTATTCTTTCTATGTTCAAGAAAAAAGTTTTGCCTTCATTCGTTTTTCTGTTTTAAATTCCTTTTTTTGTCTCTCCTGTAAAATTCACTTATTTCAGATACGGGGTATTACAGTTAGGCCATCGATTTGAAGTATGTTTCATAGTTTCATATAGCCCGTTCACGAAAGTTTGAGCCGTCGGTTGGCCATGGAAATTTGGCATATTCCACTGTGTATATTAAAATTTTAGGTTTTGTTGTTTATTTTCTTGTCAGATTGATACGCAATGTTGTCAATATAACATAGAGTTCTCTGATAACTTGGAAGCTCGTCGGACGAGGCCGGTTACATTAGGCAACGTTGACTTTATTTTACATTATGAACGGACTATATATGCAATTTATGGTGAGTTGATACTCATTATACGGATTAACGAGAATTTTATCCATAAGTATTTTGAGACTTGAATGCTGTTATCATACACATAGGTTATTGTTTTTCAATAAAGAGTAGGTACCTGAATGATATTTGTAATATTTTCATCTAAACAAAATTTATTTCGATGAAAATAATATTTGTTCAACCCCCGAAATATCTTCTCGCATTTACGTTTGAGTGACTCAGAAATGGAGCATCTACAGAATGAGTTCCAACCATCATCAATTCCAGTATATTTCCTCTTTTATTACCTTCCTTAATTGGTTGGATTAGAAGCTTAGTCTATATATGCTCGTTCGAAGATTAGTATGGATTCAGTTAGTTTCTACCTCTTCAATTATCAGTCTCCCAGAAACGAAGGATTATCGTTTATCTTTTAGTTTATCGCTTCATTGAGCAACCAATAAGATGAGGATATCCCGGTCATAGGGCATCTTGTGTCTTATGGAATGAGTTTTCACCCTCGTCCTCTGCGTTTTCTTTATCTGAACTTAAGTTTCTAGATTTTTCTTATTCGTATAACATATTTTCATAATTGAATTCTAATTTTTCCGGTGTATGAAAAAAAATTTGAAAGTAGAGTGGAACTTCCCTATAACGTAAGCGCTAAATCCGCAAAAAATATCGTTATAAAGAAATTTCGTTATACGGAAAATTTGTTTTTATCGTGGGCAATGTCGCGGTCGTCTTCACTTATAAATTTAAGTTTATCATTCAAACTTAAGCACTTTGCTTTAGTCATTTTCACACTAGCGTAACGGTTAGATTGAAACCAAACAGCCAGGGATTTATTTAAAACTGTTTCACAAGGATTTTTCTGACCGCTGTAATGAGTTAGTTTAAGGTC
This sequence comes from Propylea japonica, assembly GCA_013421045.1. Taxonomy (NCBI): domain Eukaryota; kingdom Metazoa; phylum Arthropoda; class Insecta; order Coleoptera; family Coccinellidae; genus Propylea; species Propylea japonica. The sequence goes on from CM024240.1 coordinate 32,421,371, forward strand.
GGGATTTATTACGCACGTCCGGAAAAATTTCGGAAAAACCCACCCATACACCTTCTTACCAATACCCATTGAAAGAGTGATGTTCTTTGAATATTTCGTTATAGAGAGAATTTACTTCGTTTTAGAGGGTGTTTTCAACATAGAATTTGGATTCAAGGTGCAATGTCTTGTACGAAATTCTTTATACTTAGAAATTCGTTATACAGACGTTCGTTATATAGGGAAGTTCCACTGTATTCGATTCAAAACACTTTGGTACCGCGAAATAAATCGTGAAATCATTCGAATATTCATCATTTTTTATTGCTAATGAGTTTGTAGAAGTCAACAGCATTTAAATGCTCATAGCGACTTTTTCCCTAGTCTTAATTTCCACAAATCATAAACGAGAAATTTTTAAAGACAAATGGTTTGTAGGTGGAAAAACTGTATGGCAGCATCAGTTTTTTCATCTCAATGATGAATATCTCAAATGAAAACGTAGAAACATCGAAATTCCAGGAAAATCTGTAAGCTTATTTGAAGATGAGAAAGCAGTCAAAAGTGCATACCTACATTTAATCGAGCATTTAATATCCATCAAACCTATAAATAAGCGTAAGCGACAGTTGGAAGGTATAAGGTACGAATTTTTTTTCAATTAATTTGACATCTGGCGATGACACAGCATATTTTGACTCCGTAATAATATTTCAGTAATTTACAAGTTTCCATATGGTCTATTCAAATTAATGTATCCACATCCGGTGTTCTTAGAAAATTGTTGCCAACTGTAAGGTCGACCTGAAATGAAAAATACCAAGCGAGACGCTCAATTTCAGAAAAATTTTAATGATCTGTTATGGGTCCAATTAAAACGATATTCCAAAGATCCAGAACATTAAATTCATAAGTTATATTTCCTTGGTCGTTATAATAATGGATATTTATATTGGAAGGCACTTTTTTAATTGAGTTACAAATTAGTTTCTTTCCTCTGTATTTTCTACATCTTAATTTGAGTAAAAATTGATTAACTAGCTGCCTGTTTGTACGCTAGGAAACAAAGTCACTTAAAAACTGACTATAAAAAATGTACGCCACTGAGAAACTTCGAACTAACTGTTATTTTCAAATTCTTCGTTCAATTTTTGACAAATAATCCCTTCTGCCTTTTTTGTGTGGGGTGCCTTGGTATATTAAAAAGAAGAAACTTCATATTTCCATGAAAAGATATGAGTGAAATTAATTTTTTTATGCAGATAGATATATTGAATGTTCATGCAAAATTTTGTAGCCGTAGTGTTAACAAAACCATAGAAAATTCAATTGGAATATTGAAAATAAGAATCTTTGTATTTCCATAACAGGATATCCGATTCAAAGGGAATTTATTTTGTGAATGAAGACTGATACACTGAATGTTTGTGCAAAATTTCACGAGGATGGCATAATTTGAACCAAAGAATTTAATTTATATTTTTTACATATTTTATTTTCCGAATAATTTTCAGAATATAATTCCGATTGTGCTGAGATTCTGCATTTATGAATTTGGTGTCAATCTCAAGTCTCATATAGAATTTTGATGTTATAGTCTTACTCGTAGTCTTATTACTTCACCAATGAACGATCGCTCGAAAGCTCCTGCGTTTCTTGATTTGTATATTACTCAAATATTCAGGTTCTCTAAAATAAAACACGATGAGGCTGAGCAAAAAAAGGTACCATTCGACCAATTAATTCATAAACGCTCCAACTTTCTCCAACAACCTAAATTCATTCCGTTTGTTCATCAGGGCCAATCCCAAATTCAACAAAGACAATCTTCCCGTCTTAACAGCCAGCCCCACTTCCGAACTGAATCGAATTCATCCTCAACTCAATTTCTATTTTCATTTCCGAGTATTAAATTCTCCCCAGATCCCGCGGCAGCGTCCTGGATTCCAGGATTGACTAGTGCCATTCCCGACTTTGTTTCCTAGCGGACAAACAGGCAGCGCCAGAGAGGATCAAACTTTTGGGAACGTAATTATTCGCGATAATAATCCGAATAATGAATTTGCTTTGCGGTAATTTCACGCCAATAAAACCGGGAATGGAGGCTGAAGTCAGTATCTGCGAAGGAAGTCAAGGAATAAGTTGGTTTCCGACATTTTGCAGAGGTTTCTGACAAACTCTGGCGTTCTCTGGATTTATCTATTTGGATCTTGGTTGAGAGTTTGAGCTTTGAGGTTGTGCGAAAATCCGGTCTGGAGGTGGAAGTCAGCTCCAGGAGACACCTTTATTGTTGGTATGAATACAGAAGGATTTGATGCGAAAACGGTGAATTCCTGAATTGATGCGAAAGATTCGAGAAGGTGATTTTAAGAATCAGAGTTTCCAAAGATGTATGGCCGAAAATTCCCCGGGAAATCCATTGTTTCCGAGATACAAAATGTTGAAATTTAATTTTTAAAATTACTAGAAAAGTGGTAAGCCACTGAGATATTTCAAATTAACAATTATTTATGAATTCAGAGCAGTGAATAAATTGTCAATTTTTCACTAGAACTTCAACACCCAGTATCTCGGAAACGAAGCTTTAGCGGACAAAAGTTATATAACATAATATCATTATTTTTTTATACATTTATTCACTAACATCTTGTATAAATCTGATTATACAGGGTGTTCCTAAATTGAACGTACAAACGAAAAGGGGAGATTCCTTAAGTGAGTTTAAGAAAAAAAAGTCCCATAAACATGGGGTCGCAAACGTTTCGTTTTCGAGATACAGAGTGTTGAAGTTTGAATTTTTTTCAAGTTTTTTTCTCATAGTATCTACACGTCACAAGATATTCAACTGAAATTTGGCATAGATATTACATTTGAGAGTTCTCACCACGTGACATGGCAATTTCGATAAAAGATCTACAGGGTGATATTTTTTCTGGAACACTGCCACCTGTTCCTCTGCAGTACTTTTTTTTGGTGAGCAACTGTTAATTTGAATAAATGTAAAAAGAAGCTTTGTTCTTATACTAAACTTTTAGGTCTCTTGTAGTTTTGTCCTATCTACCAACGATTTCGAGAAAAAAAATTTTGAACGATTCTCTCGAAATCCTCGTAAAAATCCAAATTATGTTGGGAAGGCCACTTTGTAAGCTGTGGTGAATGAATTCAGTGTCAATTTTTATGGAAATTTTCCTGATCTGTAGCGATGATTCATAAAGATTCGATAAACTCGTATATAATCAACACATGTTTTTGATTAAAACTTTAACACCCTGTATCTCGAAAACGAAACGTTTGCGACCCCATGTTTATGGGACTTTTTTTTCTTAAACTCACTTAAGGAATCTCCCCTTTTCGTTTGTACGTTCAATTTAGGAACACCCTGTATATTTCAGCTGTTCCGAAAGAATCATCATGACATTTATTGACTTTTCAAATTTTATGGGGGAAATTTTCCATTCAAAAAACATAATCACGCCATCATGAAACCTAGGCGTGTAATAATAGCAATTATATAATTCTCGCAATCTCTCATGATATTCAAATAACTCATCACCTAATTCACCTATCAAATTATCGGCGTTTCTGCCATAAATCTTACAAATCCCCAGACTCCGTACTGCCAGACGAATTATCTGAAGAAGAAACGACAGACATCACTGCCGGCATTATGCACATTATCCTAAGTTCAATTGACTGCACGTCAATGGAGTCGACGCCTTGAGATAATGGTATGCTCAAGACATAACAAATGACTAAGCGCCAAGGCCCGTATTCTCGACAAGTGATATTCGAAAACGTATACGAACTTCATTGCGCGGTGTGCATTTTTGCAGGTAAAACAGGGACTCGCGCAATGAAGTTCGTATACGTTTTCGAATATCACTTCTCGAGAATACGGCACCAAGTCCATTTCAAGATACCGCTCGTTTCGTATCTACATACAGGGAATGAAGATTCGAATATCAAGAAGCCCAAATTGGGCTTCAGTCACAATCCTCTGGTGTATGAGATGAATTTAAAATGATGAAAGATATGACTGTTGAGGCATGTAGATGTTATTGAATGAGTCATTTGTGGATGGGAGAACATACGGTCCTGGTGCTTTGAAGCTTTGTTTCCTAGAATAACTCTATTTTTTTTTTTTTCAGGAAGAGCACCACGAAATTTCTCGTGGCTAGTGTATGGAGTTGAAAGCATGTATTATCACAAAATATGTAACTATATTTTTCTTCGTATTATACAAGATAAAAGCGATAACAACCTACGAAAGTAAACTGTTTCTTTGCATGATCGTATAGTGAAATTCACTTCCTTAAAGAATTAGCTGAAATATTTCCATTCCAATACATACCAGGAGTTATATATCGAAAAAAAAGCAGTGGAAAAAGACTTTGCAACTTTTTTTCTAATAAACCGCAAACCATTCGAGATGTTGCAGAAACTTGATTATTGGTTTGAAGTACAATCAGTTCATACCAAATTTCGTGACCATATTACAGAACCATAGAAAATTCGATAGGAATTTTGAAAAGAAGAAACTTCATATTTCCAAAAAAAGATATCCGATTTTTTTGTGGACGGAGATCGATATTCTCAATGATCGACCAAAATTTCGTGGACATAGTTTTAACAGAACCATAGAAAATTCAATTGAAATATTGAAAAAAAAAATCTTTATATTTCCATAACAGGATATCCGATTCGAGAGAAATGTGTTCTGTGAATGAAGATTGATAAACTGGATCTTTGTGCAAAATTTTGTGGCCATAGTTTTAACAGAACCATAGACTATTCAATTGGAATAGTGAAAGAAGAATCTTTATATTTCCATAAAAAATAACCGATTCGAGTGAAATTTATATCGAGAATGGAAACTACTATACTTAATGTTCATGCAAAATTTCAAGGGGATCGCATCATCAGAAACATAGAATTTAATTTTTGTAATTATTTATTTTTTACATATTTAATTTTTTTAATAATCTTCAGAATATCATTCCGATTGTGCTGAGTTTCTGCATGTATATATTTGGTATCAATCTCAAATCCCATATAAAATTTTGAGCTAATAGTCTTATTGTTCCACCAAAGAACGAGCGCTCAATAGCTCCTGCTCAGGGCGTTTCTTAATTTTTTTTAATTCTGTCGAAATGAATTGAAGCTCTTTCTATTGGCAACATTTATTGAGAGTCCCAAAAAATATGAATCATAATTCGAGTGCTGACTCAAATAATGAATAACATCCCCATGAGAAAACCAGTCATAAACCCCATCAACTTTCATGTAGAACGTGAGAACTACAAATTAAAAACGAAAGGATTGAGCGTTGAACGTTCGTGTATGACTACAGTTGCACTTCTGAGTCATAACACTAACGATAACAACACTAAAAACTTCACTAATTAAATCAACAACGGGGAGAAACATTTAATGTTCGTTTTAATGCCTTTTATTACACCTGGTAAAACGGTTGAAAGGCGTGCCTGGTGATTTATTCCTAAAACTTCGACGCTGTCGCGGCTTCGGTATAATCTATCCTTAATTCTTTCACGACTCAGAATTGAGCTCAATCCTTGAAAAATGGCCGTTATTTACTATTTGGGGAGTGTTGTTTTGTTTGATTGCGATAAATGGGTGTTTCGAGCATTTTTTCAGATAGGCGGTTCTTGTTAAGTGAGTTATTTTGGATTGGAAAGGTTAAGTGGATAGTAGATTTATCTTCCTATTAGAAAAACCGAAATTTTCACCTCTATTTGAGAATAAACATGACGACAATAACAAACGTTCATCTTCTTTGTGATGAGATTAGAAAAAAAGAGTTTTCATCACTGTAAACACGATAACTTTCCAAAGAGAAATTTTCAAATTTCCAAGTTTTAATTCATGAGTTGAATAGGAAAGTTGAAATCATAAATGAATGAAAGGAAACGAATAACTAGCTAAATTGTTTTATATTCGGCTGCTTAAGGCAGCATTCCAGCAATAGGAGTGAAATAACAGAATAACCCTCTGGATGAACGCTCTTGGAATAAGTCCAGAAAATTCGTGATGATTTCATCTACCTTTACCAGTAAGCTACTGAACCTGTACGAGCTGATCTTCGAGTGATAGTAGGGCTACTGACGTGGCACTTTGGGTACAAATATCATTTGTACCGCATGGGAAAGTCAGCAGATGAGATTTGAAGGCTTTGTCGATCAGAAGCAGAAACATGAACACATTCAAATAAGTGTCCAGCACTGGCTAGCCTAAGAAATTTCATATGGGGAAACCTCAGAGAAAATACCGTAAAATGGTATACAGATGGTTCTAAAACCTCTACAGGAGCTGGCCCTGGGATATACGGGCAAGTAACAAGTGTGCACTGTAGCTAGGCTCCTGTATGAACGTATTTCAAGCGGAAATCTTAGCTATTGAAAGATTTCCAGATATAAATTTAGAAAGAAAAAGTACGATATAGCCATACACTCAGATAGTCTGCTATTAAAGCAATGAGCTCCTACGTCATCGACTCAAAGATGATCTGGGAGTGCCGGAATAAACTCAATGAGGTAGACAAGAATAATAAGGTCTTTTTAATCTGAGTTCCCGGCCATTCGGGAATCGAAGAAAACGAAGAGGCCAATACACTTGCCAAAGAGGGCGCACGAATGTCACTCATTCTGTGGTATAGAGAAATGTACCTATAAAAAGGGGTTTCTGAAGAAATCCGAGAGGGAAAAACTCTGGCAGAATCTACCAGGGATGGATCATTCCACTTAGTTCCTTCGGAACTTTGAAACAGCAAGATCCAAAAGATATCTGGATCTTGGTAAGTAACAATTACACCTCCTCACTGGCTTTCTCACAGGACACTGTCGCCTCAGAAAGCACCTGTTGAGGATGGAATTGTCGGACACTGACGAGTGTAGGTTCTGTGGGGAGGAGGAAGAAACCTCCATTCACCTAGTGACGGAATACTTTGCTATTGCGAGGCTAAGTAGAGAATGCTTTGGGCGAGAAACTTGCAAGAGTGAGGAACTAGCCTCGTTGAAGCCTTCACAGATATTGGATTTCATCAGATCTCTGTAACTGGAAGGCGAGCTGTAAAAGTTGTGGTCAAAACCGCTCTGTAAGGGGGCACAATAGACCTTGAGGATGCAGTGAACTGTAATCCCCTTTCAAACTATAACTATAGCCGATCTTGGACACTCAAGAGGTAACGGCCAAAGCTCCAAAGGAGGTTGTCGCTTTTATCAACGCCATTGACGACCTCCTTTGGTTTTCATGCATGAGAAGGGTGGAGAACAAAACAACTACATGGTCGCAGTTCCCGAAAGGGTTACCTCGCAGTAAACACCCCAGTTTTTATAATAATTATTATCATTATAATTCTAGGCTGCTTATATGCTGAGAAATCAGTAGGAATGCATTATTGTTTAGCATTCGAAAAACTTACAAACAAGCCACTCAAAAGAAAATAGAGACAGAATACTGGCAAAAACCTGCGCTTTAAAATGAATTAATTTCCTCGTCAATATGTAGGTATTCTGTTCATAGAAAATAATGGCGCCAATTACCTTCTGATGCCTTAGGAACGTAGGAGCTAAATTAATTATTCAGGCTAAAGAAAAAATTCTCACGACAACGTGTAATATTGCTCCCTATCGGTGTGTGTCCATTATTCATAACGAACTCTATACCGGAATGCGTAATTATATAATAGATGCGTTAGGCCCGCATTACACGTGACAGTCATATAGTTAATCTCCGTCTCATATTGTTGATTGCACCTTTGTGATTCTAGACAGGTCTAGTGTTCAATTTCATAAACATAAATCAATATGTGTATAGCTATACCGCTGCAGTGTTGAGCCCACCCTCCACTGTCTATTGTTGTGTGAGCGCGGCTTTGACCATTGTGTCTGGTGTGTTTGTGAGAGAGTAATGCGCCGTGTAAACTATTCCCGTGATGAATTGCAGCCACGTTGGCGACTATGGGTATACTTTGACAAGGAAGCTGCGGTTAAGGTTCAAATGATTCGAAATTTTGGAAAAAACGCCTATTTTAACCAATGAGAACTTTCGACCTAGTTTAAACACGATAATTTCTGGAAGAAACAATTGCAAAACTCTCTGATTTACTCAACGAACATAAAAAGCATCGATAAAAGTATCATATAATGCAATCCTTGAGCTTGATTCGAGTCAATTCATTTTTTGCAAATCGCTAGGAAATTTTGACAAAGTAAGACTTGAGAATGATACTGCATATACTCCTTTCGCATATTATTGAGAGCAACGTAGATCTTTGTTTATTTATCTTAGGTTGGCAGTAGTTACTGTCATAACGTAAAATAAAGTCAACGTTGGCGAATGTACCCGGCCTCGTCCGACGAGCTTCCGAGAGAACTGTATGTTATATTGACAACATTGCGTGTCAATCTGACAAGAAAATAAACAACATAACCTAAAATTTTACTATACACTGTGAATTATGCCAAATTTCCATGGCCAACCGACAGCTCAAAATTACGAGAAGGGACTATGGGTATTTGAATTCAGAATCTCAGCAAGATCAGAATTATTTTATCAAAATTATCAAAAAATGGAATACGAAAAGAAAGAATCGATACCTAACTAAAAGCATCCAAACTCTATGGTTCTGATTTTTCAATCCTTTTGAAAATATGCATGATCATTCAATTCGCCGATTTACATTTTCAAACACGATTTTATTTCAATCGAAGGGTTTTTTTATGAGAATATTAGAATTTTTTTCAATATTACGATTGAGTTTTCTATGGTTGTTTTAACGCAACTATCACAAAATTTTGCGTACTGCTTTGAATTGGCATTCAATATAAAAATCTCAAAATGAATTTCACTCGTATCGAATATCCTGTTGCGAAAATAAAAGGATTTCTCTTTTTAACCAGGAACGTTAAGCTTTTCCTTCCCTGTGAACAACATACTGTTGAGGTATTTGATTTGAAAATGCTTGGAAAGTAGCAATTGTATTATTGAGTTATTGATCTATAATTGCATTCAATGAGTAACTAAACTAAACTAAAGTAAATGAATGAAGAAATTCAAAAACACCATACAAGTCAGAAGTTTTGGTGCGTTTTTTTATATTGGGAGGTTAAAATCCGAATGTTCTGAGAGATATTTTTCCGATACATTTATTCAATAATGTCCCAATCTTAAAACTACCCTGAAAACTTCAAATTTTGAAGTTGTTCTTCCCAAAAGTCATCATGTTAACCGAGCAGTCCACCATCTAGTCAGAAATTTCGAATTGTTTTTGTTTTCCTCATATCAACAAGTTATAACAAAAGATTCTGATTTCGCGTCAGATCTTTCTTGATTTTTTATTCAATTCGAAAATGTAGATGTGGTGTGTTTAATTCTCGGAAGCAACTTATGTTCGAATTCTGACTTAGATGTTTTATGCATTCGCGAAAATTGTAACGTGATACATTCAGTTCTCCTTACTCACACATGTGAAATCAAAAACTCATATGAATCATAACTCTATTCTTGAAATAGTTGGAAAATACGAAAGCGACATTCGATATCTCAAAAGATGACAATTCAAAACGTCGAATCAGCAGAGGAGTGCACCAACGTTTAACCCAAGTTTATCTTGATTTTAAAAAAATTCCAATATACTCTGCGTGAAATCCTTCACTCATCTTGGTAACCTAATTTTTGTCGAAAAAAGATGAATATTTTTTTTAATCTGTTGACGGTATTTGGTGTGTTGGTATCAATAAAACCGTTAAACACTATACAAAGAGCTTACAGTTTAACGTCAAAGCCTTTCAGGAACTTGTTCGTCAATCTAGATTTCAACGCAGACCTCCCACAACCCTCCTTCAGCAAAAAATAAGTGAAATATCGTCAAAGTGATCACAAATTACACCCTCAACGGAAACATAAGCCTTGGAAGTGTCCGGTGCTGATACATCCTACTCGAAATCTGGATTAGTGTACGGGAAGAGTGGAGAGGCCAAGCACAGTCATCATAAGCATAAGTGTCGCATTTGTTACGCTAATTGACAGGCCGGCGTTTGTCCGGTGTCACTTCTGTCCAAACAGCAGCATCCGCGTCACGAATTAAGCTCCAAATAAATAAATTAATCCGCAAATATGCCATGCAGGCAGTTGGGACTCTAATTATTATTAATTATGCAAAAAGGCAGTCAAATCGTACTGATGAATGCACAGGGAGATTCGCTTATTTTGGCAACCTGATTTTTCTCGAAAGGGGGTGAATATTCTTTTATTCTGTTGACTGAATTTGGTACAATTTTTTATTGTGTCATTCGAAAGATAATTTAATTCTGAATGTTTTTTCTGCACATTATATTTTTCTATTTTTTACCGTCAGCAGCCTGCAGCGTGTTTTATGTTAATTGTATTCCATTTATTTTTTTCTGTATTGTAACAGTATGTCTTGATTTAGAGACATAGGTATGATTGTGTTTCTTAAAAAAAGAGACTTTGTAGCAAACTATTTTTCAATGCTTATTTTCATCAAATATAATACAATAAACATTTTTCTTAATAACAAACGAAACATGTCAAATCCTTTTTTCTATAAATACATATGTATACATCTTTTCCTTATTTCATTACACCTAAGTTGCTTTGGCCAAAATATTAGAGTTCACTTGGACAAAGTAACTTATAATGAACTAAGGAAAAGATTTAATTAATGTACATAATGGCCGCTATATAGAACAAATAGTTTGACAAGTTACATTCATTATTGAAAAAAAGTTTATTGTTATGAAATACAATAATTAATTAATATAAGATTAAGAAATAGTTTGCTACAAAGTTTCTTCGTTTTCAAGAATTCCAATCATATCTATGTCTTCAAATCAAGGCATACTGTCCCAATACAAAAAAAATAAATGAAATAGAATTAACATATAACACGCTAACGGTAGGAAATAGAAAAAAATAGTATTCAGAAGAAACATTAAGAATTAAATTATCTTTCGAATGAAACAATAAAAAATGTATGTTCCTAGAGAAAAATTTTTTGAAAGCTGACTTTGACGCACATTTCAAGTCAACATTGACTCTTAACAAATATAGTCAACAGAATTCAAAAAATTTCATCCCATTTCGAGAAAAATTATGTTACCAAGATAAGTAAATCAACCTGTACATATTTTCTCTTGGAATGAATGAACCCCCCTCATCAAAATTCTTTCTGCAGAAATCCCATCAAAGGATGCTGTAACAGAATTAAAAACCACCAAACTCTTTTCCGCTGCAGCTCCTAATTCAATGAAAAAAATCATTATCTAATTGAAGGACTTTTATTCTTTAGTGGTCCCGTCATACCTCTATTCAATGACTAATTGGTTGATTCAATAATGAAAACAATTAAACTTTGAAAGGGCTGAGGGACTGTAAACAGGGAAACATCATTAAATTCGACCAAATTAACGGACGTAGCTGGATATAATAAAAATAAAGGTCCAATTAAGAGATGCCCTGATGTCGCAGAAGGTTGGGGTTGGGCCAGAACGATTTGTTAAGCTTATTCGGCGATTTTGGCTGTCTTTTGTTGACTTCTTTTCGGAAAATAATGGCTGTAATTTTTTTTTACTTTTTAATGAAATTATTCGGCCTATAGTTCATTATTTGGGAGTCAGTTCACGCGGCGTTAATTCGGGCGTTTTCTCAAATAATTTGGTCGAAAAATATTCTTAGAATTTTGAATAAGAGGTGTTATTTCGATATTCAAAGAAAAATGCCATTTTTCAATATAAATGATCGGATGTTTATTTCATTATGTAGAAGAAGCTATGTCGTTAATGGTGGAAAATAACATCAGGCAAATGACCACAACGACCACGTTTACAGGACCATATCTTTTTAATGAAATTTTCCATAACCAAATCGCAAAGTGGCTGCTCTATGTCTTCGATAGCCTCACGAATTCCATCTTTGAGGTCTTGAATCGACGATGGGCTATTGGCGTAGACCTTCTCTTTCACGTGGCCCCAAACGAAGAAGTCGCAAGGTGTTAAATCACAAGATCTCGGTGGCCAATTGTGATCACCTCTCTATTGCACCAGAAAATTAAATAAATATGCATCAAAAAAAAGTTCTAGGCGAGGATACTAGGACTACAGAAATGCTCATATTTTTCTGGTATAGCATATTTCGGAGAAAATTAACCAATTTTTTTGGCAAAGGCCTGCATTTTTCGTGATGATGAGAAATATCGAATTTCTTTGGTAATTTCCAAAAAATACCGCAGTTTTTGAGGTGGAAATTATTCAAATTTGTTTTTTTTTCTTGAATATTCACAAAACAAGAAACAATGATGCAACGACCTGCGACGAATTTTTCGAATATCTTCAGGGTATGAAAATCTGAAAAATATTTTCGAGAAAAGTAAAGAATGTTTGAGTGTCCAAGCTCTGGAAAAAATATATATTCGGGTTTTGTTTGGAAGTATTTAATTCGACTAAAAAGTGTAAATGTAGTCTTATAATATAATAAAATTGCTTGGTTTTTTCAGAATTTATTTCAGAAAAATATCTTCATGAAAAAATGCCCGAAGACAAGTGAATGTTCGCTGAAAGGTCAATGGAAATAATGATATATGATGAAAACCATGTCAAGTAATATTACAGTACAATCATTTCACTGACAGAAAAACATAAATATTATAATAATTCGCCACTACATCATGAAATCGGGAGCAATATTATTCACCTCTCAACAATTGATCTTCAAAAGTTTGATTCAAATTGTTTTTTTCTCTCAAAACCAATTTAGTAGAATTTTGTAAGAGATTTATATTTCCGTTGTCCTTGGGTGCAAATTGATCAAATTTACGTTGTTGCGAAATGAATTATCTAATTAAAAGAGGCAGCAACTTGGCATTTCATCATGAATTATTGGCTTAAATTATAGAGTGTGGTTTCGTTTCGGTCCTTCTCCTCCGAAAACAAGAAGTTGTTAATTTCCGAATAGTGTATCATCTATTTCAATGGAATTTGATTTTTGTATCTTGTTTGGGAGGTTTTTATTCTGTACTTATGTGTTGAAGTTATTTTCGGTTTTTTCTTCTAGATTAATATAATTCAACGAGGTTTTTTAATGAATTAGTTTTTTTAATTTTTGCCTTCCACTCACTGAATTTTAATTAAAATTTATTCAGTTGATATTATCAAAAATTGGTAATCCTCAAAAATGTTGTGTTGTTCATCCCACAGGAATGCACGATGTATAGAAGCACAGATTTGAAATATTGACAGCAGTTTCAAATCTAAAATTCCTATGAAGTTCTTCAAACTTACTGACAGTTCTGGTATAATTTTTATTCAAAACGTATTCGAGTTTCAATACCATCTAAACAAAAGGGCTTATAAATTTCGTTCTGGTCATATCAGCAGATCATAAAAAATACTACAAGACAAACATTGTTTTTGAGGTCACTGTCCGGATATATATCAATGATTTAATCAAATTTTTTCGTCCAACATATGGCTATTTACATTTATTCTGTAATCGAATGCATTTATTATGTACATATATCAATATGATGATAATATGAGCAAAATATTTGATTTCCGCAAATCGAAAATGCTTAAATTCATCACTGCCACATCCAACTGCATATTTAAATTCAAAATTTGATTTAATGGGTATTTCAAGCTGGGTAAATAAATATCATTCAGTTTAATCTGTGCGGGCTTAACCGATATACATATTGTTAATCTTTCAATCTGTTATACAATTCCAATTGATCATAAATTCGAATATCTAGTGCTGTTGTGATGTGAAAGTGTGAATTAGCAACGTTGCGATTTTGTTTGAAGTAGTTTATCAATCCCTATGCAATATCCTGATATTTATGCCATCAAATTATTAATTCTAACAATAAAATATGAATAAAGCAGTTTTTATCTATTTTCCAGATTCATCAAAGACCTCATTATTTTTTTTCTGAAATTTGACTTGTTTATTTCGAACTAACAAAATTTTGCATGTACTTTCACACTGATACATATTTCTCGATTATTCGGTTTTCTTTTCAGGCTGGTATTTTGATTGAAGCCTCACTGGTTCATTCGATTTCACCATACATAAATACAGTGGAACTTCCCTATAACGAAAGCGCTAAATCCGCAAAAAAATTCGTTGTAAAGAAATTTCGTTATAAAAAAAATTGTTTCTATCGTCGGCAATGTCGCGGTCGACTTCATTGATAAATTTAAGTTTATCATCCTCCGGAAAAATTTCGGAAAAAACCTACTCTTAAACCTTCTTACCAATACCCATTCAAAGAGTGATATTCTTTAAATATTTCGTTGTAGAGGGAATTAACTTCGTTTTAGAGGGTTTTTCAACTTGGAATTTGGATTCAAGGTGCAATGTCTTGTACGAAATTCGTTATACAGAGAAATTCGTTTAACAGACGTTAGTTATAGGGATTTTGACATAAGTTCGTCACACATTTTTTATCACTATACCTAAATTGAATTCGATATTCAGGATGAAATACCACTATTTAAATCTATGGGAGATGATTACCCTTCAATAGGGTCCTGTAGCGGTCTTAGAAGAACAAGAGATTCGAAAAATCATCACTTGGAATGCCAGACCTGGTTTAAAACACCCTTCTGGCCCAAGAGCATGAATCAAGTATTTTGTATCCAAATATTGAAGGTATTTATTCGAATAGTTTCAAGTTTCAATTTTGTAAAAACGGCGAGACAGGGTTTTTTCTACTGAGGTTTTTCCCTGTGTTCTGGTATCATACGCAGAGCAGTGTGGTACCCCGTTTTGCACTAACCTCAGCTAGGGACTTTTTTTAGCTCCCAATTCAAAAGAATATATATATAGATATAAAATCGAGAAAACGAAAAAATCCGAAAAAAAAGAAGAATAACCAACCGCCAGAGCAGAAATTACCATGTTCGTAGAAAATAAAAAACCTGGGAAATGTCCCCTCGATGCTTAAGCTGACTTTCGCGTCTTCAATCAAGTCCCCTCTCTCATCTTCACTTTTTCATTTCGAGTCTCTACGTCTCACAAACCCCATTCATTCCAGTGAAAGGAGCTGCTCTCACGTACTCCGTAATACTCTTTCTGGGAGCAGATTTTCCATTTTCTAATTTCGCGGAGAATAGTTCGCATCCATGTCACACAAATGGTGAGTTTCAAACCATTATTACCGTTGAAATAAAGTTATTTACGTACCTCATTCAGTTTTTCTCGAGCCATTTTACGCTGAGTTCTTCGTTCCAGGGGTGCGTAGGTACATGGAATGGTGGATATTAGACGATTTTTTTCAATTTTAATGGTAGATAACTGAGGATGAAAATAATGGTATTTTTTTAGATTTTGAAAATCATATTTTCCGTCGACCTCAAAATAAAAGGTGATTTTAATGTGTACGAAATTGAACATTGATGGCCCATTCTAATGTAATACGAAACTGATTCTTATGATAAAATTCGACATCGCTAAGAATTTTTTTTAAACTACTAACATAACAGCTTTTGTTCCAAATTCAATACTTCCGAGAACAATTCACTTTGGTGAGCGGTTTATATAAGGAGAAATTGGAATACAGGGTGTCCCGGAAAATGTTTGAATTCTCTCGGATTCAGATAGAACATAAAAAATGAAGATGGTAAATTCCCAAAATTTTTTTTCCTAGTGGACCTCCTTACGAAAATACGACCTCCCAAATGACGCCACTAGAAATCCATTTTAGTGGAATAAGTTTCAAACTACTCGATATAATTTGATGAAAATTTGATATGATGATATTAGTAGTACCTTGTTCAGTTTACCAGGGGCGGAACGGGTTGTACATTTTATTGCTTACATTTTTAACAACCTGTATGAAAAGGTGCTAAAAAAACAAATTTGGATACCTTGAACATTAAGCTAAAGAAAAGGTATTCTTCTTCAGTGTCGATAAAATGAACCGTTTTCGAAAAAAAAAATGAAAGAAGTAATTAATTGAAATTTATTCCACTAAAATGAATTTCCAGTGGCGTTAGTTAGGAGGTCGTATCTTCGTAGGGAGGACCGCTAGGAAAAAAAATTATGGGAACTTGTCATCTAATTTTTTTATGTTCTATCTGAATCCGAGAGATTTCTCACATTTTCCGGACCACCCTGTATAAATAGTAACAAACTTCCTATCTACATTTTCCATTATTTTATATTCGAACCATCCTATGATTCGCCTTCGAAACTTTTCTTTTTTACTCATTTCTTCTGGTATATTCCTGAAGCTATCTGCACGAATACAGGGTCATTCACGAGGAACCTCACCCATATTTATACGGGAAACTACTGAACGTATTTTCATGAAATTCAGCACTTATAAGTATTTCACGATGCTGATGAAATCTAAAATATTTTCAACGCATGAGCACCTCCGGTTTTTCCGGAAATGACGTCAACTTCCGTTTTTCAAATTAGAACACCATTTTTTTATTGCAGAAATAGATTCCTTAAAAAATTTCAAGTTATTTTGATGTAACATTTTTCAGTTTTGGTTGGAAAATTCTCTCTGAGCGGGAAAATTCGAAAGAAAAATCGAAAATAGAGCTCCGCTGAAACAAGAATAACTTCGAGGTTTTTGGATGGAAAATTTTCATTTTTGGGATTTTTCAAGATGTAAGATTGATGTATCCACTTTAAAAATCGAAATCGCGATTTATGATACAAGGGGAGAAAAAATCGCTTTTAAAGTTAGGGATGACAAAATCGTGAAAAATCTATTTTTTCAAATTAGAACCCCATTTTTTTATGGCAGATATTGAATCTACGTTAAAAAATAATGTGAGTGTATGCATCACACCCTTGCCCTAAAATGGATATTTTCTGAGTTATTCACAAAAAACTGTTTTTCGTCTTGAATTTTCAGCTATTTCTTTTCCCTTCACGCCAAAAAGATGAAATTTTCAGGAACTGTTATTTGAACCATGCTGTAGATTTTTCACCCCTTCTTGAAACCGACTTCAAGTTACTATTAGGAGAACCATGGCAAACAGTTATAACTAGAAAAGATGCTCAAAGTTTGGACCGTTAATTTCTAGACATTTATTTATACGTCTCAGGAATGCTTCGTGCGTTGCTCTTCTTATTTCATCGGGAGGAAGAGATCTGCAAAAGTGCAACAGTTTTTTGTGAATAACTCAAAAATTATCCACTTTAGGGCAAGGGTGTGATGCATACACTCACATTATTTTTTAACGTAGATTCAATATCTGCCATAAAAAAGTGGGGTTCTAATTTGAAAAAATTGATTTTTCACGATTTTGTCATCCCTAACTTTGAAAGCGATTTTTTCACCCCCTGTATCATGAATCGCGATTTCGATTTTTAAAGCGCATACATCAATCTTACATCTTGAAAAATCCCAGAAATGAAAATTTTCCATCCAAAAACCTCGAAGTTATTCTTGTTTCAGCGGAGCTCTATTTTCGATTTTTTTTCGAATTTTCCCGCTCAGAGAGAATTTTCCAACCAAAACTGAAAAATGTTACATCAAAATAACTTGAAATTTTCTAAGGAATCTATTTCTGCAATAAAAAAATGGTGTTCTAATTTGAAAAACGGAAGTTGACGTCATTTCCGGAAAAACCGGAGGTGCTCATGCCTTGGAAATATTTTAGATTTCATCAGCATCGTGAAATACTCATAAGTGCTGAATTTCATGAAAATACGTTCAGCAGTTTCCCGTATAAATATGGGTGAGGTTCGTCTTGAAAGACCCTGTATATGCTCATTACTGCACAGCGATACAAACTTCCGAAAATTCAAAGAACTGTATCTTCTTCGTATCATAAAAACATCAAAACAGCAACATCCTATTCATCCTTTGATCAGGACCATCCCGACCGTCAATTAGGCATAAAAATGACTTGAATACGCTGTTTATCTGAAAGCTCTCAATTTGTACCCTACTTCATCCTCTTTGGCCAACTAATGGAGGTGTGGTCACTTTTGACGGAGAAATATAACCAAAAGATAATTGAAGAGCTAAATACAGTTCGTGAGGAAAGAAAGGGACCCAAGTAGGGAACGGAATTTGATTTATGATTCCCCTTTTGCATAACTAAATTGCGTGCGAATATTGAAGCGGTCAATACGGCACACAAAATGTGTAGAAGGACCTGCCGGCTCTGCGGGGGATGTTCGAGGGTTGACTTGAGAGGGTGACTGGTCCAAAGTCAGGTACAGAATTAGAAGGACAGGTTGATATTTGTGGCCATGAAACATAACTCAAAGGGATTTATGAGACGTTTTAGAAAGCTGATATAACGAATGTTGGAGTTTGATATATGAGGAAATACGGTAGGAAACGATAGATTTTTGTTTTAAATCAGGTTATTATGTAGGTCGTGAGGTTTTCTGTGAAAGCTGGTCAAGTTTGAAATTTGAAAGTAAGGTGAATCCTTCGAATTTATCTATAGGTTAAATTCGAGGGCTATGTTTTATTGAGCACTCGCTCTACTTGAACGAGTGCTACACAGTTTTGCCCAAATGGTTGTGATTTTTAGATTTTGAGCCGAACATGATATCAAACGATAAAGTTTGACTCGCTGATGACGAATACATTGTCAAATTCAATTCTGTCCGTCCGTCCGGAAACACGATAACTCTCGAAAGGATTGCTTTGAAGACTTGAAATTTTTAGAGCGGGTTTCGTTCCTAAAAACCGTAAACCAGCAGAATCGTACAGGGTGCTCCATAAAATATGACCAATCAAAATTTCCTTCCTCAATATCTCAGAGAGAACAGAATCGATCGAAAAGAAATTTTGCGGCCACATGCAAGAGACTGTTTGGAAGCTTCATCCGAAGTTTTGTGGCCATGGTGTTAAAGGAATCATAGAAAATTCAATCGGAATATTGAAAAAAAATTATATTTTCACAACAAATATCCGATTCGAGTGAAATTTATTTTGAGCGTACAGAATCTTATCTTATTATTATAAATTTTTCCGAAAATTCAGAATTTGTCAATTCGATCAAGCTGAAATTTTACAGTAAAATGTTTAATCCTAATTTAAAGAAGCTTGCGAAAATTCTTGGCAGTTGCGTTAGTACAACCATAGAAAATTAATCTATAATATAAAAATGAATCGCAAAATGTGTTGGTAAGCGCATAACTCAACAACGCCTGGACCAATTTGGACAAATCTTTTTTTAAAATGTTCGTTGAAGTTCAAGGATGGTTTTTACGGCGAGAAAAATTAGAATTATTGCTGGAAAAACCCTAAAAATAAATAAATAAATTTTTTGACGTTTCTCAAAATCGATTTTTTTTTCCGATGTCATTCACATCGGAAAATTAGACAACTGTCAGATCTATTAACGTGAGGGAAGTGCTCGAGAATATTGGTTCATTGTGAACGAAATGGGGCAGATCCAAATGAAACAAGGTATGAATATCATTTTTTAATCCTTTTATAACGTTTATTACTAAAGGTTTTTGTTCTAGGAACGATTGAATTAAAAGGATGAATGGAATAAGATCGGAGTAAGTGACATTTGTCAAGCGAGTTTACAGGTCAAAAAACCTCTAGGATATTTGCAATCTTGTGAAGGAAAACCAACAGATTCGAATGAAAAAAGGTACGAATATCCTTTTTGAATAGTTTGAGAACGTTTATTGATAAAAATATTAGTTTCAGGAATATTGAAATTACGAGAAAAAACCAAGTTCATTCGTGGATAACTGAAGACCTATCACAGAGGAATTTGATGAAAGCAATTAATGTATTTATTGTTACAATTGGATTTTATTATAAAGTCAGTATGTATTGGTGCTTTATATAGATCCTTCCACGATTTCCATAACTGTTTCAATAGTTTTAAAGTGATGATTGTTATTGACATGTCCTGTCAGTGGTGATTGAAGGAATTTGAATGTCACCGATGTGAATAAAAGTAAGTACTTGAAGATTGCATTTATTGATCTGTTTAAAAAGGTAGATCTATTGGCCAAACTGATGTGCCATTTGAGTTTAAACGACTACAGTTTCCAGTGCGGCTTGCTTTTGCTATGACTATAAACAAGTCCCAGGGGCAATCATTAAGTGTTTGTGGTATTAATCTAGAAAACCCATGTTTCTCACATGGTCAATTGTATGTTGCCTGTTCCCGTGTTGGAAAACCATCAGATTTGTTTATCTATGCGCCAGGTCATCAAACAAAAAACATCGTATACCACAAAGCACTACAATGATAATAATAATAATTATGATTCACATGATTAACAATAAAGCGATTACTTACTTTTAAATCCTTATATATGTTTTATTTAATTATTTTTTATTCACAACGCACTATCACCAGGGTGACGGTTCTGTTCAGGAGAATTTTTTTAAATATACGTAGACACAAAAACTGCCACATTACAAATCTTTTTGACAGGACGAAGTCTGTCGGGTCAGCTAGTATCGAATAAAAATTCCAATACTCCGATGAAACAATTTTCGATGGAAATGAAATCGAGTTTAAGCAAGAAAATGCACGAAGTGAATGATCATGCAATTTCTCAAAAGGATTGTGAAATCAGTAGTATAGAATTCTGATATTTTTGGTTAAAATTTTTTTTACATCTTTAATTTTTTGACTAATTTTCAGAATATAATTCCGATCGTGCTGTGATTTTGCATTCATATATTCAGTATCAATCTCAAGTCCTCAAAAGTACCTGCTTTCGGCTTTTCCGAGGGGTTTTCTTGAAATTTTCATATGTTTTTGTAAATGAGACATTTTTTTGAGGGACCAACTTCATTCCAGAGGGAGCTTAGCCTACTCAATAAAACAAATGAGATGAGTTGATCAAATAATTCTCTCTGATCACAACGTACCTATCTCACTTGCATCCCACATTTCAAAGAACACAGATACAGAGCGCACTCCCACGGTGAATAATATCGATTTCCCGCGTTGGTTTACATTTATTTATCTCGCCGCAATCTGTTCAATCTAAAATAATAATTTCCCGTTTCTGCTTCTTTCCCCAACAATATTTTCGAAGAAACGTGTCAAGATAGTGCAGCGGCGACAAAGTTTATTGAAAGAAATAAGCTAGAAATCTCCGTTCCTTTGTAGAAATCGATACTGGACACATTTTATACCATCTAGTTTCATTGATTTTGTAGTTTACGGATGTCGATATGGACGCCTTGTTGTGTTGATAAGATCGTGATGTTGTATCGACTATTCTTTTTCGTTTGTGAATGATATCTGAGAATTGGACGGTCCTTTTTGGTGAGACGATAAAGGGAATAGGTGGGCTTCCGGTTCGCTTAGATTTGATAAAACCGATAAAACTCTGAGAAGCATAGATAAGAGGAAAATTCACATTGACTTCGAAAGGGATGTTGCTTTTCAAAAAATTCATTGAAGAATACGATTTAAAACATTTCGTTTTTCCGTGGGTTGAACGTATGCGAAATTGATCAATAATGACTCATTTTAATGTTCAATTTATGCTATTTCTATGTGCAATTATATTGGGAAACATTAAATTTTCCGAAGCAATATATACCACAACTTTGCTGGAATATAGAAACATATAAATTTATATTATGTGGAATGTATGCCTTATCCATACTATCCATACTAATATTATAAATGAGAAAGTAACTCTGTCTGTCTGTTAGGTACTCTTTCACGCCTAAACGGCTGAACGGATTTTGATGAAATTTGGTATGGTGATAGATGATAACCTAGAAATGGTCATAGGCTATAAATAATCACGCCATCGTTCTTAGGGGGTAGGCAGTAGGCAGATAACTAAATTGAGTTAGTGATTTTTAGTTATTTTTGTTGGGACTTTTGCTCTTTCACGTCTAAACGGCTGAACAGATTTTGATGAAATTTAGTAAGGTAATAGATGGTTACCTAAAAACAGATATAAGATCAAAACGATCACGTCATCGTACTTAGGGGGTATGAAGTAGGCAGAAAACTGAATTGAGTTAGTGATTTTTTTTATGGTTTTTGCTGGGAGTTTTGCTCTATCATGCCTAAACGGCTGAACGGATTTTGATGAAATTTAGTTAGGTGATAGATAGTAACCTAGAAAAGGATATGGGCTATTAATATTCATGCTATCGTACTTAAGGCGTAGGCAGTAGGCAGAAAACTAATTAAGTTAGTGATTTTTAATCGTTTGTTTTAAAAGTTTACCTCATTCACGCCTTAACGTCTGAACTGATTTTTATAAGACTTGGTTAATATAAAGATAGGATCCTAGGCACGGACACAGGCTACTTTTTACGGCGGGAAAATACCTCATTCCCGCGGAAATCTAGCGTGATCGTGTCAAGAAGCGCATGACGCCATAGCTACTGAAATGATTTTGATGTTTTTTTTTAACTGAGTGTTACTAAGACTTCAAGTTAGTATTTGATCACTTTTCTAACTTAGAGGGTCGGTAGGCGCCATAATTTAGGAATTTATGATAAAATTTTGATGCAACTGTCTTTAGTTAACAGTTTTACTTGGATCGAATTACCGTGCGAAGCCGCTAGTACGAAATATAAGAATGTACTTCAATCGAGAATTAATTCTGAATTGATTATGAGGTCAACAAAAAATTCTTGTAACTATCTAGCAAATAATTGTGTCGAACTATTTACGCTGTCGTTCCGTGTTAAATATCTCGACCATTAATCGCTTTTATCCACGACTATTGTAAAATCAGTCCATTGTACGTGTTCTGTGCTCGGCACTAATAATACCCATTAATCACAAGGGAATAATGAGATTATAATTCACTGCTGTCAGATGCTTCATAGATTAAACTTTGATATAATATTTTTCAAATTGGTATTTCTTCAGTATTCTAAAGTACTTCAACTAACAAATATGGGCATACCTTGTCAATCGAGGGCCAAATCTACTTTCATTATATCAGCTTTTTTTATTACATTTTTATTACATAATATACAATGACCAGTTCTCCAAAAAGTGACAACTTGACGCTTGTCATCGAAGGATCTTGTCGCGGTCGCCAAATGGTAAAATCTTCAAGAAATATATTCAGGAGTCGTGGACAAAGTATAGTATGCTACTCGCGTATAATGGCGGTGAATAATAGCTATCATTATACGCTCGTTTCATAATATACTATTATTAATAAACTAGTTGATTGAATATCTATATCGATTATTTCGAATCAATGTTTTATTGTGTAAGTACTCTAAATTAATCAGAGTTCTCTAGAATATTATTCAACTAAAAATACAAAATAAATTATTGACTGGTAGAATCTTTAAAACCGAAGGCAATAAGTTGAACAATTCCGAACATACAACCACAAAGTTAATGTGTACAGTGTGGAATTCCATAGCCACCGAACTAATTCGAAATATATTGGAATGAAGTTAATCTTTGATGCGGAATAGAACCCTGTAATATCCACATCTACATATGGTCAGACATCGTATCGACAAGGGACCTGACCCGTTGGATACACATTTGAATTCTAAAACCACGTAGGTATGTTTGTCAAACTAAATGACTTCTCATTGTTTGCTGCTGTCAGAACCCACAATTCCATTGACCCATGACAGTGAAAAAGAATCAACTCAAACAAAAGGGAATGGGTAAAAACAATCGATGAGTTATTATAGCAGACAGCTCAAGACAGGTGAAGCAGATCCGTAATGAGGTCTACATAACTAAATATTCTAAATATAGTGGCCGAGGGATTTGAGTGATGGTAAAGAAAAAAAATTGAAATACCTGAAGGAAAATGAAAGATGAAACGAATAAATATTGGTTATTTTGAGAAAAGAGAATGTAAGTACAACGTGCCAAAGAGTAATGAACTCGTCAATAATTGTTTCTGACGTTTTTTATTAAAAAATACGAAATAATTTACAATTTGTGATTAGAGTACTGCAGATTATCAGATTATTATTAATTATTATGAAGGTAAATCCACGGATCCATGTATGGAAGATTCCGAAAGTAGGTGCTTTAAATTTGAAATCTCTCACCCAATGTTTTTTATAAATAGGAATATAATATGGATTGTGACATATCAAATGAAATAAGTAGGTTATCAAATTACCTTTCATTTGATGTATCACAATCTATACAGGGTGTCCCGGAAAATGTGGGAAATCTCTCGGATTCAGATAGAACATAAAAAAATAAAATGACAAGTTTCCATATTTTTTTTCATAGCGGCCCTCCTTACGAAGATACGACATCCTAAATGACGCCACTGGAAATCCATTTTAGTGAAATAAGTTTCAAACTACTCGATATAATTTGATGAAAATTTGATATGATTAATAGTATTAAGGACCTCTTAAATCACCGCACTAAAATTTCAATTAGCTTGTTCAGTTTACCAGGGGCGGACGGGGTTATACATTTTAATGCTTACATTTTTAATACCCTGTATGATAAGGTGCTAAAAAAAACAAATTTGGATACCTTGAAGGTAAAGAAAAGGTACTCTTGTTCAGTGTCGATAAAATGAACCGTTTTCGAAAAAAAATGATGAAAGAAGTAAGTAATTGAAATTTCCACTGAAATGAATTTTCCGGGACACCCTGTATTCCTATTTGAAAAAAAGTTGAGAGGTGTGGGTGCGAAAATCGTGAAAATATCAAATTCAAAAAAGCATAGGATAAAAATTGCTTTTGAAATGGAAAATCGACGGGTACGAAGATTTTTCTCAATATTTCTTCGTAAAAGAATTATGGACGAGATACGTTACTTTTTTGGCATAGGTACTGTATATTGTACGTATGCTTTATTGTGTCTTACTTTTCTTCAGATATTTAGATATATTGTTTCAATAATCTAACAATTATTTCGGGAGACAGAGTTTTTGTTGATGTTTTCATCTCTTTATTCTTGTTTTTTTCGTAAAATTTTATAGTATTCCGTTTACTTTTTCTTCTTCCTGTACTCATGCTTTATTGTTCGATATTCGAGACATTTTGCAAAGTTCATCCGTATTCTTCTATTCTTAGTTTTCGAAAAACAAAAAACGGTGATATGATATGTTATGGTTTTCAGGTAGATACACACATAATTCGAACCCTAAAGAACGGTGTTATATTTCATTAACTGCTTCACCCCAATAAACCTTTAAAGGTTTCTAAATACCCAGAAACAGTTGGGTTCTTTTTTTAGTACGAACCAGGTTGGGTTGAAATGTTTTATGTGATTCACTGTGGGGTTTCTCCAGTTGCACTTTCTGGAACTCCTTCCTTGTGCTGTATCCAAGAAACGTTAAAAGAGTAAAAGTAAATCTCCAATCGAGATCTGCTCTTCTACACTGCGCAAAAAAATTAACGCACATTCTGAAAATCTCAATTTTAATGAAAGTTAACTTTACATTGACTTTATAACTTATTTTTTATGTTCTCTCGGGAAGGTTTTGAACGAAACAAGACACATTAGATGGAAGGAAAATTAAGGATTTCACCGAATCTTATATGAAAGAAGAGAAATAAACAATTTTCAAAATACTGGAATGCTGATAAGTGATTCAATACTTGGGCTGGGGTAAGATCTGGGCCTCTTGCCGCGACACGAGGCCTTTAATCATATTCTCTGAGGCGATTTCTTATTGTCTGAGTGCTAATTTGCACCCCACGAGTTTGCTCAAGCTGATTTTGAAGGAGGCGAGCGGTTGCAAACCGTTGTCTCAACGAAGAAACTCTCAAGTAATGTTCTTGAATGGCAGTTGTTACCCGTGGTCTACCTTGTCCTGGTCTTCGGACATTCATACCTGTCTCCCTGAATCACTGCAACATTCTGGACACACTTGTATGGGAAACTCCAAACCTTTCTGCAATTCTTGTGTATGTCCACCCTTCTTCTCGCAAAATACCGCTTGGGCACATTCCACTTGGGTCAAATTGCGTGTTTCGCTTTGCATAGCGATCGAGTGTAGAAAATCAAACGAAAGAAAAACTATTGATCACTAGAATTGATCGAGAACAACTGATTTCAGAATGGAGCCAATACATTCAAAATCTGATAATCTCATTTTTTTTTATTCCTGCTGGGAAAAAACATCTGTATTGAAGGAAAACGTTGAAAGTGGATAACATATGCATGCATAATTCTGATAAAAATAATAATCATTGAGAACACCTTCAGTTGTAAAATAAATTTGAGATTTCCATAATGTGCGTTAATTTTTTTGCGCAGTGTAGTATTACACGTCCTGTTGCTTGTATTCGCTCTACAAAGAGACAATAAACTAATGGGAAGCTACTCTTCTTAAGCGGCCAACAGAAGCGATCCTGAGAGAGTGAAATCCTCCTTCGAATAGATCGCGTGTTGAACAAAATCCCCATAAAAAAGTTAGTTTACTTAAGACGATCTAAGTCCGCCGTATACATGTTTATGTTTTTTACTCTCGTTTCTCAGCGCTATCTTTCCTTGGCCCTAATGGATTGTTCGAGTGATTGAAAGGAACAAAAACTGCGATTTAGCGGTCGCCCTAATAGATTTTTTCGGGAAATTACGGGGAATCTACAGGATGGGTTAAGAAAATGATTGATTTCGGTTGGGTTTTTTGTTTCTCTTGATATTTGTTGAACATGAGATTTTGGAAAGATAATCAATATAAAAAAAAATAAGGAAATAAGGAAAAGCCCTGAGCAGGAGCTTTTGAGTGCTTGCTATTTGGTGGAGCAATAAGACTATTACCTCAAAATTCATATGGGATTTGAGATTGATACCGAATATATAACTGCAGAATTTCAGCACAATCGGAATTATTTTCTGGAAATCATTCAGAAAATGGAATGTGTAAAAAATAAATATATAATTACAAAAATTAAATTCTATGGTTCTGATGATGCGATTCCCTTGACATGTTGCATGAATATTCAGTATAGTAATTTTCATTCTCAAAATAAATTTCACTCGAATCGGATATTCTATTATGGAAATATAAAGATTCTTTTTTCAATATTTCAATTGAATTTTCTATGGTTCTGTTAATACCACGGGCACAAAATTTTGCATGAAGCTTCACTATTTCAATCTTTATTCACAGAAAAAATTTCATTCTAATCGGATATCTCGTTATGGAAATATAAAGATTTTTCTCTTCAATATTCCAATTGAATTTTCTATGGTTCTGTTGAAACTATGGCCACGAAATTTTGGATGAACATTCAGAATATCGATATCCATTCACACAAAAAATCACTCGAATCGGATCTTTTTATGGAAATATGAATTTTTTTTTCAATATTCCAATTGAATTGGTTCTGTTCACACTATGGCCACAAAATTTTGCATGTGGCTTTTTATCAGCATCTTTCATTTGGCCGTAACATTTCATTCCGATTGGTTTCGTATTTTCGGAGATATTGAGGAAAAAAATTTTGAATGACCATATTTTATGGAACACCATGTACGATTTGGCTGGTTAACGAACTTTACCGATGCATTTGAGGCTGCACCTCCTCCTGAAAATTTCAAGTCTCTAGGACAATTCCTTCGAAAGTTATTGTGCTAACGGCCGGACGGACGGCCTCACGAACAGAATTGAATTTGACCACGAATTCTCATCGGGGAGTCTAACCCTATCGTTTGAGACCATTTTCGGCTCAAAATTCGAAAATTAAAGACATTTGGGCAAACCGGTGCCTAATATTGGTCTTTTCCAAGCCCACAGAAAGTCTCAGATCCAGCAGGTCAAGCACATTTTGCAAATTTATCAAGATTAACAGGTTTTATAACAAAACGAAGGACCTTCTTGTTGAATTATTCTATTTTTCTAGAAAATAAAATCACCTCTCACAAATTAATACGAATTTAATCAATTACTCCTTGTCGTTTCATTAAGAATATTTCCTTATCTGCGACGAATTTTCAATTCGTCTCGCAAAGGGTAAATATATCTTCATGAATGAAAGCCGTCGACATCCTCATCTTAACCCATTATTTCTTATAAACACGAAAGCCCTAATTCTTGTGGAACAGGGCA
The DNA here is from genome assembly GCA_013421045.1 of Propylea japonica. Lineage (NCBI taxonomy): Eukaryota > Metazoa > Arthropoda > Insecta > Coleoptera > Coccinellidae > Propylea > Propylea japonica. The sequence continues at coordinate 32,449,337 of CM024240.1, forward strand.
AGCCAGCCAGCGGAAATTGAAACAAGATTAATGAACACTTTTTCTTTGAGGAGGAAAACCCGAAATCCAGGATTTGAGAATTAAGGAACGCACAGCGGGGATCGCGAGTTAGCGTGTCCTGATCCTGAAGAAATGGCATGCTAAGTGAATTTGAATTAATGATGTGAGGGCAGGGGGATGATTTCCGCGTGATATTTTTCAATATCTCTATCGGGAAATCAAGTCGTTCATCATGGGGTTACTAATGATGGTTGGGATGTTGGAGGTCTGAGTTGGCTTCGGAGTTAACATGGTTTTTCACTGTCTAGATTGACGGTAATGATACGGGAATATGGTCGGTCATTCGGAAAAGGTTAATCGTTTACCATAATTGAAAGAACGCAACGAAAGATATCTGGTTTTTTCATATGATACGTAATGAACAACTCAAGGAATAATTACTCTCAATACTTTCAGATTGTTGATTTTATAAAATCTCATGGTCCGATACAATAACTTGCATGTATGCCAAATTGCCGAATTTTTTGGAATCATTCTGCCCGAAAGCATGTCAGGCAATTGGTCACAAACAGCTGTTTCGCCCTGTTGAACCTCATCATTATGAAAACAGCGCCAAATGATATGATATACTCCAGTACCCTAGATTTTCACGATCTGGCTCATTGATTCTGGTAATAAAGGGTTTTCCAATATGTTATTTTGAATAGCCCGCTATTTCGGTAGATGTCACGTTTGAAGCTGTCATTTTTTGAAATTTGACAAGTAGAAACTACGCCATTAATAAAAATGGAACGATACATGCTTCAAGAACGCATTGAAATCATTAATATTCACTATAAAAATGGAGAAAATTTGGCAAAGACGGTTCGTGAAACTGTAACATTTTTGGGTCGTCGTGAAGCACCTTGTCGGACCGCAATAAAGAGATTGGTGGAAAAATTCGAGCTGTTGGGACAAGTTAGTGATGTGAAGAATAAAACTCGTACACGACGCTCAAGAACAGCCGAGAATATTGCTGCTGTAGTCGAAAGTGTTGAAGAAAACCCAGGTTTGTCCATTCCTCGTCGTTTTTTGGAATCAGGTATTCCACAAATGGATAGTATTTATCTGTACAACGTTTACTTTCAACAAGACAGCGCTACGTGCCACACAATCAACGAAACCATTGATCTTTTGCGGGACAAGTTTCCGGACCGTGTTATCTCTCGAAGAGGTGATCACAATTGGCCACCGAGATCTTGTGATTTAACACCTTGCGACTTCTTCCTTTGGAGCCACGTGAAAGAGAAGCTCCACGCAAATAGCCCAGTGTCGATTCAAGACCTCAAAGATGGAATTCGTGAGGCTATCGAGGACATAGGGCAGCCACTTTGCGATTTGGTTATGGAAAATTTCATTAAAAGGATATGGTCCTGTAAGCGTGGTCGTGGTGGTCATTTGCCTGATGTTATTTTCCACTATTAACGACATAGCTTCTTCTTAATAATGAAATAAATATCCGATCATTTAAATTGAAAAATATAATTTTTCTTTGAATATCAAAATAACACCTCTCATTGAAAAACCCTTTACTTTCATATTTTATCTATTTGTATCTTTTCTAACGTTGCCAAACTTAAAGATTGTCTAACACCATTTGAAACACTTGGTGGCAGCCTCAATATTGACAGTTACTATTTATCTTGACGCCTCTCCAATCCAATTCAATCAATTAAATGCGCTAGCTTCCGGCACATTCAAGATAAACAATTGATACATCACAATAATCCAATAAATTAAAAATATCGAATGTCATCTTTCCTCAGCTCATCAGAAATCCTCAATCTCATTCATGCCCTATTTAAATTAGCGACGATAAATCATGAACAAATCAACAACATACAGAACTGCATACAATAATTAGAGACTTGCATCGATAACCTTTACCATCGTGAAGAAATCCGAGAAATGCAATGGCTCAATTCACGTTATGGACTTGTTTGCTGCCACTATGGCGGTCTTCGATTCTCGGATGTCAGTAAGATTTTTGCGCGATTGTTTATAACAATCTCCAACTGCAACCTCTTTCCGTGACCTCTCCTAACTACCGCGTGTGAAGGATTAACTGCCATTGTTTATGTTCCTGTTTATTATTGGTTATTAGTCATGTAACAATTACTATCTCACAGTATACCTACTTATTCCGATGCGGAGTAAGAAATAAACCTGTTAAAGTAACGAGACAACCTTTGAGGTAGAGCTGGCTCAAGATGAAATATGGATCTTTAGAACTTTACCTTTACGACTTCGGAAAATGGGTTAGTCGTTGGTTCTCTTGGTTGTTTGTGCAAGCCTTCGATGAAACACTGAATTTGTGTTACGATGAAAGGTTCATAAATATGGACATTTATCTTCTTTTGTCCGTTTCTTGCGCTTTTAGGTTTTTTTTGTTGATGGGTGTCTCATTTAATAGTGTCCACCCTCAATAACTCAAAAACGAATCATCAAAAATCGAATTGTCTGAGTGTTTTCACAAAGTTTGATTCCAGCGTATTCATAGCAAGATTCAACATTTTGTATGAAATTCAAATTTCACTAGGGTTACAGCCAGCACATTAAAAAATATTGCAATTTAAAATGTCTTTGTGTTTGTACAATATGAGTCATTAGAAACGTTCAAGCATATTTGATTTAGTGCAGCTCCGACCAACTTAGGTGAAGTCGACAGTCTGTACTACCCACAATCGTAAATCTTTCAATTGACTCAGTTAACAGAAGCAGCGTGATATCATACAACACATATCAACCTCCATATGGACATGCATAAGTGAGCTATTAATGATTCTCCAAACTGAAACAACCCACCCAGCTATATTGCATATACAGGGTGGGCATTCATAACTTTCCACCCCGAATTTTGAGCTTTGGGAAGGAATAACGAAAAAACGTTCAAATGAGTTTGATATCACTACCCCTCTAGCTGCAACCCCTAACAACTTTCATTTTTGAATAGAAGAAAATGGTCGAGCAGCACCTTGTTGGAAAGTCAATTCAATTTCCTGCATGAGTGTATTTTTTATTCATCGCTCGATTTACAGCGTGACTCAATATAACAGGAATAACTTTTATACAACGAATTTTGATCTTTGAGGTGGGAAAGCATTCGAACAAGTGAAATTTTATTTACAGGAGGACATGTTAGTGTGTTGAAATGAGTTTGATATCACTAACGCTCCAGACGCTACCCTAACAGCAATTATTTCAATCTAAACGAAAGCGCACGATTTATACTTTGTAAAAAAAATACACTCATGCAGGAAATTGAATTGCCTTTTCAACAAGGTGCTGCTCGACGCCTTTCCCCTATTCAAAAATGAGAGCTGTTAGGGGTTGCGGCTAGAGGGGTAGTGATATCAAACTCATTTGAACAACCTTATTTGTTCCTCTTTCAACACAATTTGACCTGTCTGAGCGTTTTTTTCGTGGAAAGTTATGGATGGCCCACCCTGTATGTGATACCGGTGAACAGCACACAGCATGGTTCGACTTGAATGTCTGCAACGTTTCGAAACAATTGCACGTGACAACCGTTAAAACATGATGCATTAAGTTAACAATAGAACAATTGAAAATATCGAGGTTCAAGAAACGTTTCGATCGTTAATTTATACATTCTGAGGTATCCCTAACGTAATGCCAATCATAAATCCTGTTTCAATCAATTCGAAATCGATTTCTGTATTTATTTTCGGTTCTTTATTGCTTCCTCTACCGTTTCCAATCTAAGTGATTTAACAGTAGTTGAGGCAATGAGGAAATGGATTGTGTTTTTTGGTGCGAAAATCAATCAATTGAACCATAGAGCACTTATCCTGGAACACTGAAATTCGGGAATTTCAATAATCCTCCTACACCTACACATTGAACGAAATGCATTCCTTGGAAATAGGTTAAGTACGGTTTACTATTTATACTTCACGACAGCCATGCATCCAAGCTGATATTCAGAAACAATAGTGGGTGTACCACAATTTCACTGAAACATCGTTTATATTTTTCTCCATTAAAACTGCTACATTAATTTGGTTTTATAACTTAAAAAGAATGTGAAATATCGAGATCGAAAAATAATTTTAGGTAAACCAAAGTTTCACTGAAACGTTCTTCGTCGTTTTTTCATTAATTCTGTAACATCATTCTTGATCACAAAATTTTTCAATCTACCGTATTATGAATTGAGTAAAAATTTTTTATTGAAGTATATTTTTTATATACTTCCCTATAACGAACGTCTGTATAACGAATTTCGTACAAGACATTGCACCTTGAATCTGAATTTCATGTTAAAAACACCCTCTTAAACTAAGTAAATTCTCCCTATAACGAAATATTCAAAGAACATCACTCTTTGAATGGGTATTGGTGACAAGGTATAAGGGTGGGTTTTTTCCGAAATTTTTCCGGACGTACATAATAAATCCCGACCTTAAACTAAATCATTACGGCTGGCTGAGAGATCCTTCTGAAACAGTTTTAAATACACCCTTGCTGTTTGGGTTCAATCTAACCATTACGCTAGTGTAAAAATTGTGCGAAAATGTCTAAAAGCAAGGCTTAAATTTGAATGATAAACTTCTGTATAACGAAAATGTCTTTATAAAGAATTTTTTTTGCGGATTTAGGGCTTTCGTTATAGGGAAGTTCCACTGTATTTCTATATTTCAGAAAAGTTGAAACGCTACTCATAACGTGAATTCTATAATAGACAAGCTCAACCCACTGGTAGGCGCATTGAGGCATCTAAAATCTTACCTGAACCAAAAATCAGCAAAACAAATTTACTTTGCGTACTTCCAATCTGTGCTGTCTTATTTATCGGTTATATGGTCCAGAACTACCAAATTCAATTTGAATAGACTGCAGAGACTTCAGAATAAAGCGATAAAGTGTCTTCATGATCTTCCATACGATTACCCATCTGATGAAATATACAAGACATACCCATATATGAGAATTGATAAATTAATAAAACTACAACAGTGCAAGTTAGTGTATAAACTCGAAAACGAACAACTAAAGAGTCAATGCTTACTACAAAGGGTACATAACATCACGAAATACAACACAAGAAACAAGGATGCCTTCTATCAAAAAAGAACAAGAACAGAGATTGGACGATCTGGACCTTTGTATTCTAGTCTTTCCACATTTAATAGCTTACCAAATGACATAAAAAAATATTTAAATGTATGTAATTACAATAATTTCAAAAAACTTCTTAAAAGTAAACTATGTTAACAACCAATGTGTTGATTTATAGTTGTAAATAAATAAATAAATAAAATAACCTGCAACCAAATTTGGCTCCACAAATACAAAGACACTCTATGCACGTAATTCAACAAAAACTCATCAATAACAACCAAATATATTCAAATAATAAAGCTGTTGCCATAAAAACAAGTTACAATGTTGGAAGCAACCCCCTTTTTCTTCCGTTCTGGAACGCATGCAAACATTCTTATTTGAACAAAACAGGGGCTTTTGTCAGTTTGTTTTTAAAACGTCATCCGCATCTTAATGGTATGTTATATGAACGGTCAAAGTTTTCAACACTACCTCTCAACATATTAAACATATAAAAGTCTGAGGACCCACAAGAGGAAATATATTGTTCAGTAAATAAAATGCCTTAGGGGCTAAGGGTTAGATGTGAGATAAGAAAACCGAAGAACACAATGCTCATATTAAAAAGTCACCCCCCAGGTACCCCGTCCGGTTTAGGGTTGGAAATTGGAATAGAGGTTAGGAATTTTAAAGAAGTAGATATATGGGAATATATTATCATGAGAAAGTTTATTAGTGTTGTGTATTTCGACGATAAGTGGAATGAATTTGAAAATACATAATTACAATCAATATTATATCTGTTTTATTCCATTATTTTTACTTTTAAATGGTAGTAATTTTCTATTTGCAATGTTTTTAGATCGTCGGAGGAAAAATATAATTTGAATTCGATTAATTCCTGTCAGTCTATTAATTAGTGAATTCATCATTCTTGTCTGAAATCTACCTCGAATTCTGAATAAAATATTTCTGTATAGTATTTGAAATCTCCAAATTTCATTTCTGTCATTCAAATTCGCTTCTTTCACAACAAAGCGGCACATTTTTAATTTGAATAATTCAAGGGATCGCACTGTCACACCGCTGCACATTCTTACTGACAACAAAACCCTCTGAAGGGACAAAAATGTATCATTAAAGCTGTCACTGTTATCCGAAAGCCAGATTTGTAAATCCGATACGCCCAGGGGTAGAATTTTAAAATTGCATTCTGCGGCGTTATCTCCCTCGTCCCCCTTATTTTAAAGAGGTGAAAATTTCCCTTTATTAAATTACACGAACACCGGGACGATAAGGTTGGTAGCACTGCGCTGCCGAAACCCCAGCCTCACAAAAAAGCACTTATCTGCTTCTGGGAGAATAGGTACGAAATGTCGTTATGGTGGTCCTAATTGTAACTTTCTGAACGGGGATATTCATCTTCATGATGTTAACAACTGACCCTCCAACCTCAAATCCATTTAAAACTACCTGCTTCGAATATACACTAGTCAGCACTTTTGATGTCTGCGTTGAATGGGCTTTTATTTAATAGGTTTAAAAACTGTTTTATGGATTTGAAACTTGGCTCCCCACTATAATCAATAATTTCTCAATAAAACGACACGAAGACCTTAATAGAGATGTTGAAAACTTTTTGGAATTCATTTTATTTTAAAGATAAACCCTATACAAACACGAAAAAATTACTTTCTTCTTGAAAATATAGTAATTGCCAATGAAAATACGTAAATGAAAAGACAATTCAAAATTCCCGCGGAAATGCTCAATTTTGTCATGTTATGATGATTACGTCAATATCCGTAATAAACAAACTTCGACTTCTGTCAAAGCGAACTGATTTTGCCTTATTCCTTGTGGAAAAAATTAATCTAAGCCTTCAAAATGAATATTTCGGTCTAAAAAAGCTGAATGAGGTGTTTCTTTTATTTGTAATAATAAATATGAGTTAAAAGTTTGCTACTTACAGAGACAATTTCACGTTTCCACTGCACAAAAATCTTTGTTTTCAGCAAAGAAACTTGCGACCATCAGGGAATCAATCTTCGTTAAGTTTCTACTATTATTCTTGATTAATCCTATCTCCATTATAAAGAAAATTGTAGATTATCGTTTTTGTAACGAAAAATCGAACTATTCTATTCTCTTTCAGCTTTCAACTTCTTGAGTTCGAATCATAGATATAATATTCTATAAATTTACTATGGTTCAAGTCACAAAACCGTGGGTTTCGCAAAGCTTGATTGGGCAATCAAATCGTTTATTTTGAAGTAAGTCGATGGTTTATGTCAAAAATGAACTGAAAATTGCAGAGAAATGATGACATTTCAATAATCAAGTTGATTGGAGTTTTGTGGAACCCGGCCTATGAATGTATTTTGTTGATCTGAGCACAGAACATTCGAATTTGCAATGACAATACCTGGAGAGTGACGTCAATTACCTCTGATTGGCGTTCGCAGTCACGTGATAGTTGATAATAAATAACATAATTTAAATCAGCTTTATTTAATTCAACGAGAATAATATGGTCACTAAAATGTTTTTTTAGGATTGCAAAAATTTACTTTTATGAGGAAAACCTCAATTTATATGAATTCGTAACATGAGTCAACATCCCTATTCCATACGTGGTTTCCACACTGTGTATATGCTAATAAGTAAGAAATTATTTTCTGAACAACCACGTAACCTGGACGACTTGAAATACTGTCGTTGTTCAACGTTTCTGACCTATGACAGGCTCCACATTTTTTGCCGCCGCAGTGCATTTCCCCCGTACTCAAGAAAACCATAACATATGCGCATATTCAATCGCCATTTCGAATGCACATAATTTTCAGCTGTTTTTACAGGGTCATCGCTATTTCTATGCTATTCTGAAATTACAATTCCATAAACTACGCGGCTGAGATTTTATCTGTCAAACATTGTTCGATGTCCTAGCAATATGACTTTTGGAATTGCTTCGACAGATTTATGGCAATATGCCCCTGAGTTACAGCCTGACGTTTTTACGCTGCGCAAAAACAAGACACATACCTCCAGAAAACAATTTCAACCAATTTCGAACAAATATTCTACGTGAGAGTATTTCGAATTCGAATTCCGTATCGTAACGAATATGTCATCGATATGACGCGAATTATTGACGATAAAATAGGATGAAATTGGAGATTATCGCGTACTATAACTGCTTATATATTTTCAGTATGTGTACAATGTTCAGTTAATATTATTCTTTCGAATTTTTTCATTTAGGCATTTCATGTGAAGCGAAATCGATCGAGAATATATTAGTTTCACACAGATTTTTATGGTTATGTTCCAATATTATTTTATGACGGATTTATTTTTCAATACTCTGAACACTGTTTTGTCAATCTTTCAAATGCAAAAATCACTGAATGATATTTTTGTAAATTATTTCAACAAATCATATAAAATGATGCGTAACTCGCGTGAATTGGACATTGACCGTCATCTTCATTTAATAGTGGTTAATTAATAACCTGATGATTTCAATTATTTTCATTTGAGTTTGAAAGTATTTGTGGAAAATAGTCAATGGATATTTTGTCACTTAAGAAGTGTGATGTATTACATTTATAAAATTTTTGTATCGATCAACCATTTCATGTTTTTCATAATTATATGCGGAATTTTATCTGGGATATTTGTAGGAATTCAGTGATTTTTCATAGGTTTTTAGATCAAGGGTTCAGTCATCAATCAAACCAGCTAGAAAAAACTCTGAATACGTATTTCTCTGGAATTGTTTCTCCAAAGAAAGGCGAATGAATTAAACACTCAATCTGAAGAGAACGTACTATAAAATAAAACAAGCCCGATATCAAATCTCAAATTATACTCGCTACATCAACGTGACTATTCCTCGTAGAATTCGATCATCATATCCAATCATCTATAAATGTTAATATCACCGCGTCTCTCCTATGACTTTTAGATAAAGCTAGAACGTGAGCTCGTAATTTGAGCTTCGTAATAGCCTCAGAATTCCATTTGGGCGCAAAGTTTCGCGAAATAATGCCCGAATAGACTCTCCTGTGATGTTTGGATCAAACGGGGAATGGCCTAGAACGAATTCGGAGGGGTCCTTAATCCCGAATCAATTGAAATAAACGGCCAAATTAGTTGTAATTAGTGGCTTGAGAGCCGACGGCCGACCTTCCTGGATTCCTCTCTGGATTTCCTTTTATTGCTGGGTACCTTCAGGACTTATTCGAAATTGGAGTGTATTCGAGGTTATTGACGATTTTTCAATTTGTCCTATTTGTTTTATTGCTTTCAGAAGTGTTTCATGCACAAATATTTCGGATCAGAAAAAACGGAAAGTGCGGTACTGTATTTTTTAGAAACTCAATATAGGTACTATTAAATCCACTCAAAGATCTAGGTATATATTAATATGTAACACTTATTTGTACATTGAAAAAAGTTATATATTTTCTTGAAAACATTCACAGTGTATCAGTTTACCACATCAATTTGCGTTTGTTCGGTTATCGAGAAGTAAGCACGAGAACTTTCGAAAGGATTGTCCTATAGAGTTGAAATTTACAGGGTGAGTTCCGTTCCCAAATGCCTCACTTAAGTTCGTTTACCAGCCATATCGTAAAGGGTGTTTCATAAAATATGTCCATTCGAAATTTTCGTTCCTCGATATCTCAGACAAAACAAAACCAATCGAAATGAACTTATGCGGCCACATGCAAGATGCTCATAGTGAGCCTCATGCAAAATTTTGTGACCATAAAAAATTCCATTGGAATATTGAAAAGAAGAAACTTCATATTTTCATAGCAAGCCATCCCATTGAAGAGAAAGTTATTATGTGAAAAAAAATTGATATACAAATGTTGATGCAAAATTTCAAGGATTTCGCATTATCTGAACCACAAAAATTTCTATTGGAACGTTGAAAATAAGAATCTCTATATTTCCATAACAAGATATCCGATTCTAGTGAAATTCATTTTGGGTTATGAAGATTGATATACTGAATGTTCATGCAAAATTTCGAGAAGATCGCATTATCCTAACCATAGAATTTAATCTTTTAATTATCAAGTTTTTTCATATTTTAGTTTCTGAATAATTTCCAGAATATTATTCCGATCGTACTGAGATTTTGCATTTATATATTTAGTATCAATCTCAAGCCCTATACAAAATTCTGAGGTAAAAGCTTACATAATCATTGCTCCACCAATGAACGAGCTTTGCTCAGGGCTTTCTTAAACTTTCAAATTCAATAAAAGAAATGACAGCATTTTTTCTCAAACGCTTGGTTGCGAAATACATTGTGTTTTTGAAAAAAACCGGATAACTAAACTGAATTCTCTTGCTCCGGGTTTCACAAAACTCCAATCAGCTTGATTATTGAAATGTTATGTCATTTTGACATAAGTTTGTCACACGTTTCTTATCACTATTCCGAAATTGAATTCGATATTTAGGATGAAATACCAGTATTTAAATCAATGAGATATATATATATATATATTCTTTTGAATTGGGAGCTAACAAAATACAATTTATGAAACAAAAAAGTCCCTAGCTGAGGTTGGTGCAAAACGGGGTACCATACTATTCTGTCGTATGATACCAGAGCACAGGGAAAAACCTCAGTAGAAAAAACCCTGCCTCGCCGTTTTTACAAAATTGAAACTTAAAACTATTCGAATAAATACCTTCAATATTTAGACACAAAACACTTAATTGATGCTCTTGGGCCAGGAGGGTGTTTTAAACCAGGTCTGGCGTTCCAAGTGATGATTTTCGAATCTTCCGTTCTTCTAAGACCGCTACAGGACCCTACTGAAGGGTAATCATCTCCCATAGATTTAAATAGTGGTATTTCATCCTAAATATCGAATTCAATTTCGGAATAATGATAAAAAACGTGTGACAAACTTATGTCAAAATGACATAATGAGAGATGATTACCCTTCAGTAGGGTCCTGTAGCGGTCTTATGCCCGATTGCACCGTTCGTCTAAGCAGAGATTAAGCCTTTAAGTGACGTTTATTCCATTGATGAAACGTCATTTCAGGACTTAAACGTTGCTTAGACGAACGGTGCAATCGGACATTAGAAGAACAGAAGATTCGAAAATCATCACTTGGAACGCCAGACCTGGTTTAAAACACCCTCCTGGTCCAAGAGCAAGAATTACGTATTTTGTATCTGAATATTGAAGGTATTTATTCGATAGTTTTAAGTTTCAATTTTGTAAATCGGCGAGGCAAGGTTTTTTCTACTGAGGTTTTTCCCTGTGCTCTGGTATCATACGACAGAATAGTATGGTACCCCGTTTTGCACCAACCTCAGCTAGGGACTTTTTTGTTTCATGTATTGTATTTTGTTAGCTCTCAATTCAAAAGAATATATATGTATCATTTCTGTGCAAATTTCAGTTCATTTTAGACATAAACCATCGACTTAAAAGTCAATTTAAAATCAACGATTTGATAGCAGAATCAATTTTTGTGAAACCGACGGTGAATGTATGAATCACCATGTGAACATGCTCCCAGGAACCACGAATAAAAATCAGGCAGCGCATTTTCGATATCCATTTTTTTTTTCAGAAGTGGTGGTCGGTTTCGTTTTCAATTTAATCGGGCTACCGTGATTAATGGGGTAGAGTTGGGCGGGCTATCGGATTCGCAATTGCTGGGCAACCTTCACGCGTAGAGTCATTGAATTTTCAGAACACGTTTCTCGGCTGCCTTTTGCTGAGACTGCTGGCTCTCTTCGATTTAATGTGTGTGCAATGGAAAACGTAAATACGAACGTAAATATAAACCAGATCGTGCCACCCGCCCTTTGCTGCACTCTACTCTTTATTTAATCACGACCTATCAGGCTCGTATCAGTGCATTTGCAGGTGGTTTAAGGCGAATTTATTCAAATATGCATGAATTTTCGTTTTTTGAGCGTTCGTTCTACTTAAACTAGTGCGGAATGTCTGCAATTTTCTAATTTTGAGCCGAAAAGGGTCTCAAACGTTAAGGTTCGAATCTCTGATGACAAATCCGTGGTCAAATTCAATTCCTTGAGGCCGTCCTTTATTACAGTAACTTTCGAAGGGATCGTCCTAGGTCCTAGAGACATGAAATTCTCAGGGTGAGATCGGTTCCCAAATGCCGCGGTTGTGTTCTTTAACCTGCCAAATCGTACAGGTGTTCCATAAAATAGGACCATAAATTTTTTTTTTCATTTACATCCCAGACAAAATGAAACCCTCGACGAAACCACTCGAAATGAAATTTTGCGGCAACATACAAGATGCTCATTAATAAACCTCATGCAACATTTTGTGGCCATAGTGTAAACAGAACAATAGAAAATTCAATTGGAATATTGAAAAGAAGAAACTTCATATTTCAATAAAAAGACATCTGATTCGAGTGCAATTCATTGTGTAAATGAAGATTGATATACTGAATGTTCGTGCTAAATTTCAAGAAGACCGCATCATCAGAACCATAGAAAATTCAAATGAAATATTGAAAAGAAGAATCTCTATATTTCGATAACAAAAAATTCTGTTTGAGTGAAATTTATTTTTCGAATGAAGATTGTTATACTGAATGCTCATGCAAAATTTCAAGAGGATCGCATCATCAAAACCATAAAATTTAATTTTCTAAATTGTTCAGTTTTTACATATTTCGTTTTTTAAATAAACTCTAGAATATTATTTCGCCCGTACTGACATTTTGCATTTATATATTTAGTATCAGTTTCAATCGGTACAAAATTTTGAGGTGAAAGCCTTATTGCTCCACCAATGAACGAGCGCTCAAAAGAACTGCTCAAGGCTTTTTTAAAGTTTTATCAGTGATTATATAATTTAATTTGATTCCTTGCATAATAAGTCTTCCTTGTAAATTCTGGATTTTCTGAACATTTTTCATAATTTAAATTGAGATTCACTATTCTGATATTCAACGTCACTTTATTTATTTTTCACTCATCAATTGTATTAAAAAGCATATCTTTTGCAGGTAGCCTAGAAAAACAAAGCGAGTGGAACAAGTACACACAAAGGTAGGAAAACTATGAATAAAAGATATTTTTTCTGTGACGGGAAAAAAATGTGACATTTTATATCTCTTGACAGGTCACAAAATATGACTTTTTACGAGATTGCTTTTTTCCCTGTCAAAAAAATGATTCTCTATGTAGCCGGGAAAAAAGTACTCACTTTTTTCCCGGGGAAAAAAGTAATTTCGTGAGAAGTTATATTTCTTTCACTATTAAATCGTTGTTTTTCTTGTCACAGAAAAAAATAGTGTATTATACACGGGAAAAATAGTAGATTTTAGCTCTCGGTTTTTTGTCTCCCTCCGCTTCGCGTCGGGAAACAATATAACCTCGAGCTAAAATCTAATACTTTTTTCCCTTGTATAATAAATAACTATTATTCAATCAAATTCAAGAGAAATATGGCATTAGCTGTTTGTATTGATTGAAATATAATCTTGGAGGAAAAAGACACAATTCCAAATATTTTCCAAGTTTGTCTGAAGAAGAAGTCTGATATAGACACTGAAACCTTACGTTATCCATTTCATTTATTTCCTTTTTTAGTTTAACTGTTAGGCAACAATTTTTCCAAAACCAATTTGCTTCAGATGAATTAGTGCAAGGATTTACGCAGGAGTATCTTGAAAACAATTTTTCAATTGTTTCTGTTTCAAAGATTGGGAGTGAAAACCTTTAAAAGAGAAATTAACTGTATGTTTTTGATGAATCAACTGATAAAAATCTTATAATCTCCTGCATAATTCTATTGATATGATGAATGAGGAGCACAAAAAAGTCCTTCAGTTTTCTGAATAGAACTGACAGCAAAAATTATATTGGACCGTAATAATCAAACAGTTCATTCATATTCCTAATTCACAAAGTGCATCATAAATAGACGCATAATCCAAGATAATGAGGGCTTCTTTAATCCAATCACTATCAAGTATCCTATCCAATAACCCGCATCCAAATAGTCTCAAAATACGATCTACGAAATATGGAAGAGGACTAATAATGCAGCCTGGACCATCCACGATATTAATCGGGCGCACTAAATCACTTCATTTAAATATAAATTGGCCCATAGCCTCGCGAATGTAAGCCCTTAATGAGGCGTAGGGCGCGACGAAAAGCCCTAAACCTTGCGGACGTCCCGTATAAATCAAGAGAACCGATGACACCCATAATCCATAATGATGTTTCCCTTTTCCGCAACGATTCTGCTGAGATATTACGTTTCTAGTAAATGGTGGACGAAGAAAGTGCACAAATGTGGAGGGCAATTACTGAGGAGGATTCAGACGAAACGTTATATGAGACAGTATATTAACCTCAACCCGAAATAACATCCAGTTCTCGATTGAAGATGTCCTGAGGAAATTCATAATTCATAACATGAAATTTCATGAATGCGGTATGTGGAATGTAGCGAAGCGAAAAGGAAAACATTCTATTAGGTTTCACTGAAACTGATGTGCTTACTTTTCGGTGAATAAGTTTTGAACTTTCGAAAAAATCTGAAATATACTACACTGAACGGCAAAATAATCGATCCACTCATAAAATCGATGAAGTTTGTTGATTCATAAATATTTTATTTCAAGTCCGATCCAATTATTTTTTTTTCAATTGTAGGCATGTTCATCCTTAATCAATCACTAGTTTTGAATTTCAAGAAAACTCGGCGTACGTCATTTTATACAGGGTGAAACAAAATCTGTTCACCCTAACTTTAGTTGTTCAGTTGTTCCACTGTGTGATATCTTATTTCATCATCAAGACACATCTTCTCTTGACAATTTAATTCTTCATTTATGAAAATAGCTCAATTTTTATTAAAAATACAGGGTTTTTGGTAAAACATCAAATTTTGCTAAGGCTACAACAGTACTTCAACAAATTCAACCTAAAATTCTGACCTAATGGAAACAAACTAAAAACTAAGTCAAAAACATAACGTTTTTTTCGCCCAGACGCATATAACAAGTGCAATTTGTCTCGGCATATCCTCATTAAGGTTTTGAATGAATTTGATTATCACTGAGCTGCTGCAAATTTTCAGGAGTTGGTACGCAAGATCGAATTTTTCTCCCAAGAGTATCAAAACATGCCCAATTAGGTTCAAATATGGGCTTAGACTGCTTAGAGCAAGCCAGTTGAATTCTTTGATATCAACCTCTGCTGAATACCCCCTGGCAATCCTAGCTACATGAGGTTGATGCGGTCGGGCTAAAACTTCTCTTGTTTTATGTTTTCACCCAGTTTTCAGCTTATTTTCATAACGTTCGAATTTAAGGTTAAATCTGTGAAAGTACTCCACATAGCGACATTGTGGAGTTTGATGTTACTCTGAAAACCCTGTATCTTTAAGAAAATTTGAGCTATTGTTGTGAATGAAGAATTAAATTTTCAAGAAAAGATATCTCCTGATGATGCCATAAGAAATCACGCGTTGGAACAACTGGAACACACCAGGAGTAGTTCTAAAGGTAGGGTAAAAAAACAGATTTTGTTTCACCCTGTATTAAATGACGTACGCCGAGTTTTCTTGAAATTTCAAACTGGTGATTGATTAAGGATGAACATACCTACAATTGAAAAAAAATTCAATCGAATGGGACTCGAAATAACATATTTATAAATTAACAAACTTCATCGATTTTTTTCGTGGATCGATTATTTTGCCGGTCAGTGTATGTTTCGCTCGAATTCATGGACCTATAATACTAACTGGACGTCGAACTTCCTTAATGTCACGTAGAAAAAAGTGAGGCAAGGGCCACCATTTGCAGTTTGGGATGAAACTCGAATATTTTGATGTTCTATACCACCTGTGCTCGAATTTTGATTGAAACATATACGTTTCTTTGAAAGAAGTGATGAAAAACGAACTCTATATATTAGTGTTCTGTGAACTCTGACATTTCGGTCTATATCAAATTATAAATATTTTCGATTCGTGTGATTAGTTATTAAACAATCTTTGTAATCCTATCATTTTAATTCCTTGAAATAAAATAAATAATGGAATATTGGTAATTCTAATATTTCAATTCACAGAAAAAGTGACACCTCTCAAATCCAACCCAAACTGCAAATGGCCGCCGTTTGCCTCAAAATTTTTGACAGGTTCGTCATCTAGTTAGTATTATAAATCTATGTTCGAACTATACGTCAACACTGAATATTATTGCTCTCCGGAATATTAATGATATTTTTCTATGAATGAGGGCAGAGAACATCCCATTTATTCTGTAGCACAGCTATCTAATACTCATCACACACAAATGGTCAAGAATTATTGCTAAATCTCATTTTAAAAATATACTCGTTTGGATATCCAAACACAAAATTATATGCATTTTTCGTGCAATTCATTTTTTTCATAACCCTTTCTATATTCATCAGTTCCATCGTGTAGTAATTTCCGTGGTAACACTCATAATAAACCCCACTTTAGTTCCTAATAACAGATCCGTGTGGAAAATATTATGCTGCAAATTATATACAGTCGGTTCAGATTCGAGCAGTGGACACTATAATCTGTGTTTTATAACAGTGAGGTATGGCTAATGACTTCTTCATATGCTATAATTTGAAAAGATCCTAAAACTTTAGGAATTTCACGAATTATTACTTTTTTTTACTCAGCAATCTGCTGTTGGTTTGAATAAATTGTGTATTCATTTTTGGAAGGAAATTACTGTGGCATTTTTTCGAATTCAGTTTGTCCCTGGGTATCAGTAAATGATGAAATAGACTTGTGAGACTCACTGATCACAAATTTATGGATTTTTCGGAGAGTTTGTGTGATAGATTAATCATTTTAATGGAAGACACCCTCGGGAATCAACATGATATGTATTCGCAAAAGTACGCGATATGCAGCTTCCACTTTGATGAAAGTAATTTCCAGCATCAATCAATTCGCTTTTCAATTATTATCAGTTGTAATTTAACTAGTGCAATGAAAATTATCGATAATTTTCGGGAAATATGCTCGAATGCAAGTTAAGTTGAAAAAGAGCACGAGTGCGCGGAGCGCTCGAGTGCCTTTTACAGTTTAACTTGCATGAGAGCAGATTTGTCAAAAATTATCGATTCATTTTCATTGCAAGAGTTAAATTTAATAAGAAAATTTTGTGAATCCATCAAATCGTATTGTGTCGCTGTAAGTTGTTCAACAGTTTTCATGTTACTCTAATAAGTAATAAACGTTCATAATTACGTCTGCATTTATTTTAGAGGACCTGATAATTTTGCACTAGTGCGAATTATCGATAATTTGCACTAGTGCAAAATTATCGCCTAATTGTATGCTCATTGGCTAAAACAACAATAAAAAATCAGTCGGAACATTGTTGTCTGTCGAATTTGACAGATGAATAAAATTTTCATTCGAAATTTGCACATAGGTACAATCTACATAGTATCTAGGGAGATTCCCTGTTTATTAAGCTACTTTTTATAGGAAAATCCATCAATTCTGCAAAAACGTACATAAGTATCTTAATTTCGCACAGTTTCCAAGAATATTTTCATTGTCTTATACATATATTGGTTCTCAGAAATCTACTGTGACGAATTCATCTATTATCTTTCAATTGAGATTGAGCGTGTCATTTATAAACAATAAAATAATAAATAACAATACCTATTATATCGAAATTAATGGAATTTGCCTAAATACATTGATAACTAATAAAACGCGTCTATTTTTATTTCATTTCTTGATCAAATCTGAATTTATCTAACACTATAGAAGAAGCTGTTTCATAATAGTATATTATGCAACGAGCGTATAATGATAGTTATTATTCGAGACATTCGCCTACGGCTCGTGGCCTAAATCACCGAGTGAATAACAGCCATTACACGCGAGTAGCATACTATACTTTATCCACGACTACTGAATATATTTATTGAAGATTTTAACATTTGGCGACCGCGACAAGACCCTTCTATGAGAAGCGTGGAAAAAGTCGAGTTGACACATGGGAAATTTTTGGAGAACTGGTCATTGTATATTTTGTAATGAAAAAAAGCTTTAATTGATATAATGAAAGTAGATTTGGCCCTCGATTGACAAGGTATGCCCATATTTGTTAGTTGGAGTACTTTAGAATACTAAAGAAATACCAATTCAAAGAATATTATATCAAAACTAAATCTATGAAGCTTTTGACAGCAGTGATTTATGATCTCATTATTCCCTTGTGATTAATGGGTATTATTAAGGCCGAGCACAAAGACGTACAATGGACGGATTTTACAATAGTCGTGGATAAAAATTCTTATTGGTAGTATTGAAAATCTGTGGGTTTTACAAAATATGAAGTCTGAAGAATTTTGGATCGCTGCAGAGTCCTCAAGTGCAATTGACAAATACGTATTTATGGATTGCATAACTTTGTTTCATTACTGGAGTACATTGAGAAAGAATATAAAATTGTGCTTCTTAATATTTTTTCCTTCGAACTCAAAATGAAAGGTGGATTTAAAGTATAGTCCGTTCACGAAAGGTTGAGCGCATAGTAGGCGTTTCTTTATTTATCTGAAGTTGGCAGTATTTGCTGTCGTAACGTAAAATGAAGTCAACGTTGCCGAATGTACCCGGTCTCGTCCGACGAGCTTGCGAGTTATCAGAGAACTCTATGCAATATTGACAACATTGCGTATCAATCTGACAAGAAAATAAAGAACATAACCTAAAATTTTAATATACACAGTGGAATATGCCAAATTTCCATGGCCAACCGACGGCTCAACCTTTCTTGAACGGAGTATATACGAAATTGATTTATAATGACACATTATATTACTCAGTTTTTATTATTTCGATGTGCAATTGAATAGGCAAATGTTTTAACTCTTATGAAACATACAAATTTATATTACGTCAAATGTATGTCTTGTGCAAAATAAGAATGTATTTAAATCGAGAATTCCTACCAATTTATTATGCTGTCGATGGAAAAAAAATTAGTAATCACCTTGTTGATTAATCTAGAGATTAATAAGCTAGTTGACTAAATGATAATAATTCATATTTTTCGATTTTTTGATTTAATTTCAGAGGACTTGAGAAAAGCTTCTTCACTACAGGATTTCAATAAATACGCCTATTTTGAAAAAACTTTCCACAAAATTTTTGAGAGCCCATATCAAAACTTCTCTAGCAACCTACCACGAATTTCGATTCTGAAATCATCTCATGAACTATATTATCGGCTTTTTTTGGACAATCTGTATGGTAGAGGTCATCTTCAGGACTCATAATAAACAAATTTTTCATCTTACATATTAAATTGAAATATCCTCAGAGTTGGAAGCTAAAGCAGTAAAGACCGATAATGAATTCCCCCACGAAGCAGCTCATTTATATTTTTACGACACTCGATCAATTTCTAGTCAGTTATCGAAAACAGACAGCCAGATAGGACAATGAAATATCGTAGTATTTCATCTTGCACTTCAAGTCGCTTCACAATTTTTATTCGTCTCACCATTATTCTTCGGAATAATGGTACTATAGATCTTCGCTCGCCAACGATAATATAATAATATTAAAGGTATTTACAGCCTATTCATGACGGCAATGGATACTAAATAATGTTCCTTATGTACTCCCAGTATTATTACAAGAACAAAAGCTGCGATTTGACGCGCCACAGACGGTACTTTCCTTAATAAATAATATTCAGTCAGGTTTCTAATGAGGGTTTGGAGCCGACATTCATTCTTCAGTTGTGGTTGAGTAGGATTATGTTATGTACTTGGCTGGTATAAAGGATTTTCCAATAAGAGATGTGATTTTGAATATCCCGCTATTTCGGTAGATGTCACGTTTGAAGCTGTCATTTTTTGACATTTGACAAGCAAAAACTAAGCCATTAATAAAATGGAACGATACACGCTTCAAGAACGCATTGAAATTATTAAACTTCACTATAAAAATGATGAACATTTGGCAGAGACGGTTCGTAAAACTCGAACATTTTTGGGTCGCCGTGAAGCACCTTGTCGGACCGCAATAAAGAAATTGGTGGAAAAATTTGAGCTGTTGGGACAAGTTAGTGATGTGAAGAATAAAACCCGTGCACGTCGCTCCAGAACAGGTGAGAATATTGCTGCTGTAGCCGAAAGTGTTGAAGAAAAACCAGGTTTGTCCATTCCTCGTCGTTCTTTGGAATTAGGCATTTCACAAACGTCATTTCACAGAAATTGGAGGACATAAGGCAGCCACTTTGCGATTTGGTTATGGAAAATTTCATTAAAAGGATATGGTAGTGTGAGCGTGATCGTGATGGTCATTTGCCTGATGTTATTTTCCACTATCAACGGCATAGCTTCTTCTTTATAACGAAATAGACATCCGATCATTTATATTGATAAATGGCATTTTTCTTTCAATATCAAAATAACAGCTCTTATTGGAAAACCCTTTAGATTGGTAGTCGGAATTAAGCTTCTGCACTTGTACTATAGGAAACTATCATCCTTCTCCTCAATTTTGTGTAAGACAAAAATCATACTTCGTAAAAGCTGCTGCCCAAACCGACGCGACGTCCAATTCAAGCATACACCCACAAATGCTGTAGGGCAAGCATCTAACCAAGCTATGGCATCCAAAGAAAAGATGTCCTATTAGGTGTAGAATTTCCAACCAGTGACGTTAAGAACCGAGATCAAATACCCTGATTCGGCAACATAAAAACGAAATAATTAACTCAGGCATTGTATGGCATTCCAAAGGCCCGAGAAATCCGAATAGGGATCATTAAAAGCAGACTCCACATGCTCAACTCGCTATAAATTAATCAGCTGAACGTGCATGACACGTCTTAGGAAACTGGCCTGGGGAAGACTTACTGGATAATTGAAGGAAATTATGAAAATTTATGTACGTTTAGTTTAATACATTCAAATTGGACGGAGAATTTGAATATTTCGATGCGTTCAATCTACCGAGAAAGTTACGCTTTAAGGGGCTAGGAGCAGCTTGTGGTGAATAGTAGTTCAAGCAGTTTATCTAGTGGTTACCTCCGATAGAAAAGTCTATAGAATTTTTTAATATTAATTCATTATACCGGCACAGAAGCCGTGAATAGTCTTCCATGAGTCCAGGAAGAGATTTGTAGAGATCACAGGGATATTTCCATAAGTATCGTTTAGTACTTTTTACATTGTAAATGACAGATAAAATGAACAAATTCGAATAATGGATGAATTTGAATAATAGATGATTTTGTCTCAGAAGAATTCTGAATACAGTTTTGCTTAATTGTCTTCAACGATTCGACCACCATCACCACACTTACATGACCATATCCTTTTAATGAAATTTTCCATAACCAAATCGCTGCAAATGGTTGCCCTATGTCCTTGATAGCTTCACGAATTCCATCTTTGAGGTCTTGAATCGACGCTGGGCTATTGGCGTAGGCATTCTCTTTCACGTGGCCCCAAAGGAAGAAGTCGCAAGGTGTTGAATCACAAGATCTCGGTGGCCAATTATGATCACCTCTTCGAGAGATAATACGGTTCGGAAACTTTTCCCGCAAAAGATCAATGACACGACGTTGTTGATGATCAGCCGGCTTGAGTTCTTGTGTTAACTGAACTTTATAAGCCTTAAATCCCAAATCTTTATGCAAAATACGGTGTAATGACGTTTGCGGATTGTCTAATTCCAAAGAACGACGAGGAATGGACTAACCTGGGTTTTCTTCAACACTTTCGGCTACAGCAACAATATTCTCAGCTGTTCTTGAGCGACGTGCAAGGGTTTTATTCTTCACATCGCTAACTTGTCCCAACAGCTCGATTTTTCCACCAATTTCTTTATTGCTGTCCGACAAGGTGCTTCACGACGACACAAAAATGTTCGAGTTTTATGAACCGTCTCTGCCAAATGTTCATCATTTTTATAGTGAATGTTAATAATTTCAATGCGTTATTGAAGGGTGTATCGTTCCATTTTATTAATGGCGTAGTTTTTGCTTGTCAAATGTCAAAAAAAGACAGCT
Source organism: Propylea japonica (assembly GCA_013421045.1). Lineage (NCBI taxonomy): Eukaryota > Metazoa > Arthropoda > Insecta > Coleoptera > Coccinellidae > Propylea > Propylea japonica. The sequence continues at coordinate 32,471,536 of CM024240.1, forward strand.
TCAAACGTGACATCTACCGAAATTGCGGGCTATTCAAAATACCACCTCTTATTGGAAAACCCTTTACAAGGTATGACAGGATGAACAAGATCTGCCACAAGATCAGAGGAAGAAAAATGCAACTTAATATTTAATTGTTCATATAATCACCTAAAACCTCAGAATCTTTTCACATTCATCACAAAAACTCTTGAATTATTATTCGAAGAGTACAGTGGCTCTTCTTCATTGTCTTCTTTGGAAGTATATGATGAGAACTGGCTAGAAAAAGAACACAATATCACTTACTGGCCCAGAACTTTTCTGGTGTTTTGTCAAATGAGAAAGAGTTTTTGGAAAAGGAATAAACCCAAAAAGAAGCACTCCGGAGGACTTTTCAGAAAAAGGATCATTCCAAAAAGTTCATTTGAAACTTTGAAACTGCTAGGTCCAAAAAGTATTTGGTTCTCACTAAAAAAATACGCCTTCTAACTGGCTTTCTAACAGCCAGCATATTACAGAAACTGACGAATGTAGATTCTATGGTGAACTGGAGACTCCAGTTCACCTAGTTACAGAATCCTTAGCAATTGTGAACCTGCCGAAAGATTGTCTTGGACAGGAGAGTTATACTCGTGAGAGAAACACGCATTCAACTTTCTTGAAGTATTCTCAGATACTGGAATTCATTGAAGCTCTGGAAGGCGAGCTGCAGCGCTTCTGCGATTAAGAGTTAAATTTGATCAACTGAATCAATAATCTGTTCATGAAAATTTCCTATTACCTACAAAAAATAAATCGTGATCATGCCACCATAAACTAAGCGTCCACAGAATCGACCCACGGCTAGAAAACGGCTCATGTTCTTCAAGAAGCAATCGAAGAAGCGGCTACACACACATATGCGTGGACGGGCTCTCCACCTTGGCCCGGCATTACAAATGGAGTCAGCACACGCCACAGAAGATGTTATCGCAGCTCCAAGCACACCGAACACCATTATTCGAACGCGTGTTACGGCCGGATGCCGAGGTATTACGTTAAACACCGCACACACTTTTAATTGGTTTATATATCACGGTCATATCGCTCGCCGGTCTATGATGATGTAAAAACGGCCTAATTCGGCACTTCTGCCGGAATCGCGTGTACCTAATTCGTGGCGGTGTTGAATCATCGTTTTCGCTTGTTAATATTCGTTTTGTTACACCTCGAAATGGTGAAAGGGGTTGGTTGGAGAGCGCCTTCCAACAGGATTTATGTCAGGAGGGTTTCCCGAGATTATCTGCCGGTAACATTGCATGATATACATCATAATAGGATTCAAAACTGGCTGTCGGCACAATCCTGCTATTCAGATTCGTTTTACTGGAGTTTTGGAATGGCAGGTTCCCCTATACCTTTCAATCGATTCATATGGAATCATTTTTTATTATAAATTACACAGATGTAGGTATTGGGTTTTTCATGGTAATTCTACACCTCCAAGAATACATTATTTAATTTGATTCATTCAAGGCGTTGTTTCCTACAATTCACCTGTCGAAGGCATTCTTTGCACTGGATCCTTACTAACTCTGTAAAGAAGTGAACAGGAGTTTTCTCCTCTTACCCACATAATCTACAGTTGTCAATTTCTGTCAAAGTAACTCCCTTCATCTGCTTCCTAAGCATACAGTATTCTGTTAACAAGCCAGGGATTAAGCGTTCCTTATTCTTCCTGAAATCCAAACACTTTTTTGACCTCGCAGTGTACTTTATTCGTGGCGCTGTTGAATCATCGTTTTCGCTTGTTAATATTCGTTTTGTTACACCTCGAAATGGTGAAAGGGCTTAGTTGGAGAGCGCCTTCCAACAGGATTTATGTCAGGAGGACCAGCACGTGTTTCCCGAGATTATCTGTTGGGAGCGTTGCATGATATACATCATAAAAGGATTCAAAACTGGCTGTCGGCACAATCCGGCTATTCGGATTTGTTTCACTACTGGATTCTCCAGTACCTTTCCATCGATTCATACAATACCATATTATACAGTGCGTGATGACAAGTTCCCATATTTTTTTTTTCCTAGCGGTCCTCCCTACAAAGATACGACCTCCCAAATGACGCCACTGGAAATCCATTTTAGTGGAATAAGTTTCAAACTACTAGATATAATTTGATGAATATGATTAATAGTATTAAGGACCTCTTAAATCACCGCACTCAAATTTCAATTAGCTTGTTCAGTTTACCATGGGCGGACTGGGTTGTACATTTTAATGATTACATTTTTAACACCTTGTATGATAAGGTGCTAAAAAAAAGAAATTTGGATACCTGGAACATTAAGCCAAAGAAAAAGTACTCTTGTTCAGTGTCGATAAAATCAACGGTTTTCGAAAAAAAAAATGATGAAAGAAGTAAGTAATTGAAATTTTTTCCACTAAAATGAATATCAAGTGGCGTCATTTAGGAGGTCGTATCTTCGTAGGGAGGGCCGCTAGGAAAAAAATTATGGAAAATTGTAATCTTATTTTTTTATGTTCTATCTGAATCCGAGAGATTTCCCACATTTTCCGGGACATCCTGTATATTTTATTCATTTAAAAAAACGTACAATTTGAAACAGCATTCACAATCACTCCCACATTCTGCAGAGAACTATATTCACAGGAAAACAGTCTGTACATGTTATCCACCAAGTTGAAAGAATTTTCCAGACAACACAAAAGGTCGGTTATTTATTTGGCTGCCCTGAGAGAATTAACCGATGGAATAATTAAAAAACAGGAATGCTGACGTGACCGATGAGCGAATCCACTCCCCACAATTAAGAACTAACTGCAAACGCTGGTTCGGCAAAACGGTGGATTAATTTCACCGCTAATGATCATAATGAATCTAGCATGCTAATAAAGTCACAATCAACCGTGAAATCGCCTGGGAACGACTAGTATGCCTTAGTTTAGTTAACTAAGTTTTCCTCTTGAAGCCAACGTGAAGGATCGGTTTCAGATTGGTCCCGAAGTTGATCGACACTCTTCCTGTGGGAACAGCTTTGTTCTTGGCCTTACATAAATTGTAACCCAGCAAAATTGTAATTGTTACATTTCGTAACGTCAATATGACTGACTCGTGACAAGAATAACAAAATATCTAAATCAAAGATTATAGAGTATTATAGAGTATACTATCTAATCTTTGATGTAGATGTTTTGGTATTTTCAATCAATGTCATTTTGATTACTTGATGGGTTAACAAAAAAAAAATTCACGAGTCCGTTAACGAAAGTATATTGTCAACATAAAATAAAATTAGTCCATTATTCTATGTCACATCTAAATTTCTTGTTTTTTTGTTTAAAAAGCAAATGAGTTGGGTTCATGATAAAATACAAGTTGAAAACTAATGTAGAAGAGAATATGATTACTTTTATACATTCTTTGTTCTTAACGGTTTTGTTAATAATCTTTGTTTTATTTCATTTATTTCATATTGACTTTTTTCTATTTGTTTGTTTTATATTTGTTGTGTTTATTTAGTTGGATCTGTTATGTTCACACTATAAAAATTTTTCAGCCTTGATAAAGACACGAATGGTGTCGAAACGTTGGTGAACATTTGTATTTAAAAATCTGAATAATAAAAATAGTCTACTTGGCTGATAATTTTCTTATTATGTAACACTCATGTTACAATTACAACACCTGTAATATCATAGTTAGTTAACTAAGTTCTCCTCTTTAAGCTATTTTGATGGATCGGTTTCAGATTGGTCCCGAAGTTGATCGACAGTCTTCCTGTGGGAACGCTGCTTTCCCCTGAAGATTCGAAAGATCTGCGGCGGCGTTTATTCCTCTTGGAGTGGAAATAAAAGAACTTCCACACAAAAGAAACGCTTATTTAGCAGGAAAGTGCTTTTTCCGACCTTCTTAATCGAGTTCGTTCGGAAAATTTGCAACTTTGTGGGAAATTATTGGGTGAAATCAGTCATAAATTCAATATTACCTTGGGCGTCGTTAGGAAAAGTGCTGGTTCGTGCAATCGAGGCGTTTTGCAGTTCATTCGTACTATTTTTAGTCTAGAGGTTGATTCGTTTGATTCTTGCCACGGTCATGTTTTCAGTGGTGAATAATCATGGACCGAAAATATGTGTATGTGATATAATGATTGATAGGGAATAATTTAGATTGTTATAAATTACTTCTTGGTTTCAATTGAGTGGTTCATAAGGTGTGTGGCTTGTATGAGTTGTGTTTTGTGTAGTATTCTTGTAGTCCGGGATTGAAGTAGATATCTTTTCATTATAAAAACAACGCTCTACTCCCTTAACTACTGATACTCTATGAAGATAATAGTTGTTCAGTATTTGAGCGGTCGTTCTACTTAAACGATTGCTTTATCGAATTTTGAACCGAAAATGGTCTAAAACGATAAGATTCGACTCACTGATAACGAATCTGTAGTCAAATTCACACAGTAACTCTCGAAAGGATTGTTTAAAAGGCTTGACATTTTCAGGGTATGTTCCGCTTCTAAATGCCGCGGGTTTATTAACCAGCAAAATCGTTCTGGGTGTTCCATAAAATATAATTATTCAGAATTCTTCTTCCTAAATTTCTCAGACAGAACAAAACCGATCGAAATGAAATTTTCCGGCCACATGCAAGATACTCATAAGAAGCCTCATACGATTTTGTGGTCATGGTGTTAACAGAACCATTGAAAATTCAATGGGAATATTGAAAAGAAAAATCCTTATATTTTCACAACAGAACATCCGATTCGATTTATTTTGATAATGAAGATTCTTATAGGTACTGAATGTTTATGCAAAATTTCAAGAAGATGGCATGATCAGAATCATAGCGAAGATTTTTCCCCAGTTATCAATTTTTTTTTGGAATAATTCAGAATTTGTCAATTCGATCTAGCTCAAATTTTGCAATTAAATGATCAATATCAAAGGCAGTACGCAAAAATTTGTGATAGTTGCATCAATACAACCATAGAAAAGTTTATCGTGATATAAAAAAATCTTATAATCCCATGAAAAACTTTCGATTCAAAAGAAATCTAGTTTGAGGATGTAAATTGGCGAAGGGAATGATCATGCAAATTTTCAAAAGGATTGTGAAATCAGGGCCATAAAATTTTGGTATAACGAATTTCGTACAAAATATTGCACCTTGAATCCAAATTCCATGTTAAAGACACCCCCCTAAAACGAAGTAAATTCTGTCTATAACGAAATATTCAAAGAACATCAATCTTTGAATGGGAGTTGGTAAGAAAGAGTAAGGGTGGGTTTTTCCGAAAATTTTCCGGACGTACGTAATAAATACCGACCTTAAACTAAATCATTACGGCGGGCAGAGAGATTCTTCTGAAACACTTTTGAATACACCTCTGACTACTTGGTTTCAATCTAACCATTACGCTAGTGTGAAAAGTTGTACGAAAATGTCTAAAAGCAAGTGCTTAAATTCACATGACAAACTTAAATTTATCAGTTAAATCGAACGCGACATTGCCGACTATAGAAACAAATTTTCCGCATAACGAAATTTCTTTATAACGAAATTTTTTTGCGGATTTAGCGCTTTCGTTATAGGGAAGTTCCACTGTGTTTAGTATCAATCTCGAGTCCATACAAAATTTTTAGGTAATAGCCTCATCGCTCTATCTCAGAGCTTTTCCTAATTTTTTCATTCGATCCACAAACACAATATAAACTTTCCTCTGGGACACTTTGTATAATATCCTCGATAATATCATGATTCCAAATTTATTCCACGCCCATAATGAACGTAAAGTGAAAGTTGTTGATATGAGTATTAAGTTGACATTTCCATGGCCGAAACCCCCCAAAGTCTATCATTTGCAAATTGGGATAATCCGTACCTGGTGACAAGATCCACGTAAAGGATTATAATCGACGATGTCCGACAGTTTTGTGGGTCGCAATGAAGAGATGTTATGGCAAAATAACGTCCTCAGATTTTATCGAGATCAGTCGAGAAATACCCTATTAAAATCGGCTTACAGCTCTATCTGGACGTGTCATCACCCACATGTTTTCCACTCAAGAACCGGATTGTTATTTGTCGTTACGAATCAATTGGCAATCACGCATTGTGACCAACCGTGTCGTTTAAACTTTTAGTTTAACACTCAACCTTCTTTAAAATTCAATCTGAAGATCTGGCTTTTAGACCACGATTATTATGACTGTTAATTAATATTTTTTTCCGCCGACCTCGAAATAAAAGGTGATTTTAATGTGTACAAAATTGAGCATTAATGAACCATTTCAATGCTCAATTTTTTAGTCATTTTAATGTGCAATCCTCATGGCAACAGTACACATAGTATTCAGAAGCACTACGAGAATTGTTATAGCTCTACTGGAACATAGAAACATAGAAATTCCATTATGTCAAATGTATGTCTTGTGCAAAATGAGAATGTATTTCAATCAAGAATTCATACACAATTCATTTCGAGATCGTCGGAAAAATCTTGTAATCAACTCGGTTATTAATCGAGCGACTAATGGTCTCGAACTATTAACGTCTTCGCTCCGCTCACGCGTTAAAATATCTTGACCATTGGTCGCTGTCTTTAATTACCTAGTTGATCAAATAACTATTGTGCAATCGTTTAAAATTTGTCGTTCACAACTCGAGGATTTATTAATAATTTTATAGATGTGTTCATTCTGACATACGTAGTAGATAAAAATCGTTCAATAATATCTCAGTTTCATACAGATTTCATGGTTCTAGCTCATTATTTTATGTGGGTACTCGAAACTCTCCTGTCGCGAATTTATTTTTTTAATTGGTCTACTCAGTGATACCTACCGAAAACAGTTCTGCTAACCAAGATTTTAAACTGCAATAATTTTTAACCAATGTTAATGATAGCTTTTATTCTCAAGGTGAAGTTTAGGCTACAAGTCGCAGGTAAGAGGCCTGAATCACCGAGTGAATAAAAACCATTATACCCGAGTAGAATACTATACTTTATCCTCGAATATTGATTTTTTTTTAAGTTTCTAACTATGTCCCTTCTATTACTGGTGAGGAAAAAGTCAAGTTGACATATGAGTAATTTTTGATGAAGCTGTCATTGTATTTTGTAATAAAAATTGGTTATATTTAAAGTATATGAGGCCCTCGATTGAAAAAATATTCCTATCCATATTTGTCAATAACTCCGAAATACTGAAGAAATATCAATATTAAATTATAGCTATATACAAGAAGCATCTGACAGCAGTGTATAATGACTCATTATTTACCAGTGAGTAATGGCTGCTATTATGCCCGAGCAAACAGACGTATGAATCTATCGGTTTTTCCCAAAATAAAATTTGATGTTACCTACATCAACTATTGTGAAGAAACATATCCAAAATATATTATCGTTCCTATAGAACATGGCATAATTTAAAATTCTCATGAAGTGAAGAAACACAGAGTACAATTCTTCGTTTAGATCTTATTAAACAAAACGTTCGGCTACTGACTCTTACATTTTGTCTTTAAACACCATTACCAGGAAGTTGATATTCTAGTCCAAAGAGGTTGGAAAAAAATTATAAGAACAACGACTGTAATCATTCAAGCACTTTACGATTATCGCTTTGAGTTTAAACAATTAGCTTCATATGGGAGACTGTTTAGTACCAGTTTATGATTTTTATTGTAATGGAGAAATGACTTTAAACTCGTTTACTTATCTGAGTTTCACGCGTAGGTACGCAATTAAAATAATAATCTGGTCTATTGATGTTGCTATGAACACTATGGATGGTAATGGACTCTATTCCTATCAGAGTAGCTGAAATAGGTATGTGAAGTTTTTTTTATGGGAATGGGAGAAGGTATAAAATATTGAATGAGAGTATGAATGGAATTCTTTTGTGAATGAAGACTGTTAAACTGAATTTTCATACAAAATTTTGTGGCCATAGTGTCAACAGAACCATAGAAACTTCTATTGGAATATATAAAAGAAGAATCTCTATATTTCCATAACATGATAACCGATTCAGGTTAAATTTATTTTGTGAACAAAAACTGATATACGGAATGTTCATGCAAAATTTCCAGAGAATCGCATCATCAGAACCATAGAATTGAATTTTTTAGTTTGTATTTATTTTTACATATTCAATTTTCTGAATAATTTCCAGAATTTGGTTCTGAATGTGCCGAGATTCTGCATTCATATATTTAGTATCAACCTCAAATTCCATATAAAATTTTGAGTTAATAGTCTTATTGCTCTACCAAATAACGAGCGCTCAAAAGCACCTGCTTTTTTTTTAATGACGTTTTCTTATTGATGAAGGACCAATCGTTGTGCTTCGTAAGAAACACACCATTAAAGGAATTGTTTTCCCTAAGGGGATGCATATCAGAATGAGCAATCATCCAAGATAAGAACTGAGAAAAAGGAGAGTGTAATTTACTTCTTTTGTTCCGCCCATCGGTACAAGATTCTTCGAGTTTTTGCTGTGCGCTCCTTTTTTCAGACGAATTAACGTATACCTTTTTAAAATATAACGGGAAGATTGCCTATCTTCTGCCTGATAATTTGAGAAATCGGTGTGAGAACAAAGGAGCAATCATGACCTTCGAATGCTGTAACTGTACGATCTAATTTGTTAGACAGTATTCGTATTGTTCAACAAAATCTGCTACTCATGATCAATTTTGTACTGATTTCATCTATTAAGACACGATGATTTTCATTATTTGGAGTGCACTCGGTTAGATGCTTTCGTATTCTATATTATTTACCCAGGGTGTTGAATTTGCTGAGCTCCTTCACATAAAGGGTGTTTCTAAAAATTGTGCGTTTTTTTAAGTATAAAACAAATATATACTCCGTTCACGAAAGGTTGAGCCGTCGGTTGGCCATGGAAATTTGGCATATTCCACTGTGTATATTAAAATTTTAGGTTATGTTCTTTATTTTCTTGTCAGATTGATACGCAATGTTGTCAATACTGCATAGAGTTCTCTGATAACTCGCAAGCCCGTCGGACGAGGCCGAGTACATTCGGCAACGTTGACTTTATTTTACTTTATGACAGTAAATACTGCCAACTTCAGATAAATAAAGAAACGCCTACTATGCACTCAACCTTTCGTGAACGGACTATAGATGGCGCACTGAATTCGTCTGGGTTACAGTGACTTTATACAAGACAGTGGCGACACGGAGCCGAAATCCGCCATTAAGAGGCTAATGTCAGATTATTGGAGGTTAAAATTCACTAAATTCTAACCTAACAAGTTATAATTTCTATGGTTCTGTGCACAGAACACTAATTATCTGTTCTGTTCTGTGCTTCCAAAAGAAAACAAACACAATTAGCCTCTTAATGGCGGAATTCACCAAGTGACTTCCAACTACCAATAGAAATTAAGACATGAGCGTGTCGCCACTGTCTTGTATAAAGTCACTGTAGTCTGGGTATTTTGACATTTAAGACGACTGATGTATGACATTTATAAAATGGCTTCAAATTAATGATTTATTTCATGAAAACCAATGTTCTGTGGAAAGTGTTCTTAGAAAATTACTTGAATTCCATGGCTTACATAATCGTCCATCTGAAAGCACCGTTGGTCGAATTATTGAAAAATTTAAAGAGACCGGTTCGGTGGAAGATCAAAAAGGTGAAGTATACAGTCGTAGCGGTCGTTCACAAAAAAATATTGCTTTGGTAAGTGAAAGTGTTGCTGAAGACCCTGAAATATCCATCTAGCTAAGTTCAAGACAAGTTGGACAATGGATCTACAACATGGCATATTTTATAAAAAATTAAGCTCTGAAGGCATATAAGGTTCAATTAACATAGGAACGAAAGCTATTAGTTAATGGACGAATAATCTGCAGAAAAGGATCTGGCAATTGGCCACCAGGATCATGTGAATTGATTCCGTTGGACTATTTTTTATTGAAAAGCCAGTCTATGAAAATAATCCACAGTCGATTCCTGGACTGAAAGATGACATTATTCGTGTCATAAGAGAGCCTTAATTATATCAAAATGTCAAAAATTTCAACAATAGAGTGAACGACTGTAAAGCTGCAAGACGAGACCATTTGGTAAATATTATTTTTCGTACGTTAATTATCAATTATTATCAATTATTCAATTACCAATAGAAAGATTGTGAAAATGAATGCAAATTAAAATATAATTATATTCTGAAATATTAAAATATATATTATTCTTAAATCAACAGCTAACATAATACAAAACATAAAACAAAAACAAAAATCCCTAACCGTGGTTAGTGCAAAACGGGGTACCATACAATTTTTCGTATGATACCAGAGATCAGTGGAAAAAACCCTGTCTCGCCGTTCAATAAAAATAACACTTAAAAACTATTCAAATATTGAAGGATTTCTTCTTCATTAAATCCAACCGATAACCCTCTCCAAGATGCCTTTGGAATTTTGCATCTGAAACGAAAAAATCGAAGCAGAAAATAGGAACAGAAAAATAAAATGATTGAGACTTTATTAAATCGATTTAAAATTAACAACCCAATTCAATAACGACTGTGTATCTTCATATATAGCCCTTAAGCCATCCTGAAATTTAAATATTGGAAAATTATTTATCAGATGTTCTATAGTCTGATCTGCTTCTCCGCATTCGCAACTAGAACTCTAAAATATTGAAATAAAATTTCAGTACTGTCCTGATTCAGAGGGATGTTTTCCTACACAACTGCATTAAAAATCAGTAAACAAACTTGTTGAGTCATTCAACTACCACTTATGGCCACCGCTGTGGGTCAACCAAATCGTCCTGTTCATTATACAAATACCATTCTTAGGCAATTATCACACATGTAGAACTGCTAACAATGCCATGCAGAGTCTTTTAACCGAAATCCTTTCGTTAATGGACCGATCCTTTGGTAGCTCTTTAGGAACACATGTTGGACCAAACTAAATATCAGAGCTAACCCATCATTCGGATATATTTATGTCCGACTGAGATGAAAATATTTCGGAGCCTTGTAGTGTTAAGTGCTTTTTAATGTAGACTAGACTTCTTCCTTTATGAAATGGCCCACTAAACCGAAAACTATTGCTTAAGATAAACAAGCGAATGCGTTCCAGTAACACACGGTGGGATCTACAAACAGGTAAAAATGGGATGAAATATAGTTTTTCGAAGTGAATTTATTGCATTCTGTATGGGAACATGTTCCGGCTCTTAGGGGTTTGAAATAATTTTAACATCATTAGATGGTATCTATTTATTCTTTATTTTGACTCCAAATTCTTCAACGTTCTTCTTGAGTTTCTTGAAGACAAAGTCATTATCATATTATTTATATTATATAAATGCAGAATCTCAGCACAATCGGAATTAAATTCTGAGAATTATTCAAAAAATGAAATATGTAAAAAATGAATAATTACAAAAATTAAATTCTATGGTTCTGATGATGCGATCCCCTTGAAATTTGGCATGAACATTCAGTATAGTAGATTTCATTTTCAAAATAAATTTCACTCGAATCGGATATTCTGTTATGGAACTAATTTAATGTCACGTACATGTTGTAATATTTATATTAGATACCTCTATGATGTAACTTGTTTATTTATCTAAATAAACTTTATTATTATTATTATAAATATAAAAATTTTTTTCAATATTCCAATTGAATTTTTTATGGTTCTGTTGAAACTATAGGTTTGTTCCAACAGCTGACTTTTGTACGGTAATTTGACGGTCACGAAACTGTTAGTAATCGATCTTATGCGCATGTCTAAACTTTGACCGTACAAGAACCGTCCAAACAGTACTTGCTCCAGACCAGGGATCGAAATGACGATCACAAAACCGTTCCACTCACGGTCCCGAAGCAGGATGGAACAAAAACGAAACCGTTCTCAAACGATACATTTTCAGTTGGAACACATTTTTATCTATTGCGCAGAATCCTGACGATCATTGTACGGTCAATTCTTGAGTTGGAACAAACCTTATGGCAACCAAAGTTTTGGATGAACATTCAGAATATCGATCTCCATTCACGAAAAAAATTTCACTCGAATCGGATGTCTTTTTATGGAAATATGAAGTTTCTTTTTCCCATATTCCAATTGAATTTTCTATGGTTCTGTTCACACTATGGGCACAAAATTTTGCATGAGGCTTGTTATCATCATCTTGCGTTTGGCCGTAACATTTCATTTCGATTGGTTTAGTATTTTCTGAGAAATTTTGAATGGCCATATTTTATGGAACACTCTAGAATATTTGGCTGGTTAACGAACTTAACCGAGCCATTTTGGACCCGAACTCATCCTGAAAATATCAAGCCTCTAGGACAATCCCTTCGAAAGTTCTTTGTGCAAAACTATATAGCACTCGTTTAAGTAGAACGAGCTCTCAAAAATGATCGATTTCGTTTACGTTAAACTGAATTTTTATTTTTATCATGCTTACCGTGGGTTTCACAAAGCTTGATCGGGCAATCAAATCGTTGATTTTGAATTAAGTCGATGGTTTATGTCAAAAATGGAATGATAATTGCACAGAAATGATGAGATTTCAATAATCAAGGTGATTGGAGTTTTTTTTTATTCTAACGCACTCAGTATCCGGAAAGGTAGCACACCCGACGATATTTTCGATTTAGATTCATAGTATTGATAATAGAATGAATAAGGATCCAGAAGATCAGATGAACATACGAATCAAAAGATATATCTTGGTTTATCTGCCCCAATTGGCAAAATGGCCACATCCGCTTTCAATATCCCCCATTCTACAGAGAAAAATAGACCATAAGATCCTATTGAGCACAAGAACGATAGACCTCAATGAATAGACGAGCAAATTCCCTTTAATTACGAAAAAATCCCATTGTCGTCGTCTAAGAATCGATGGCACGTCTTTAGTCCTCGGTAGATATAGAAGAATCCTACTTGCTACAGAAATCGGGGTCTTGTAAGTGAAAGACCGGGCGTATATCCTTGTCAGGCTCCCTAGGATGCGAAACAATGCCAGCAGTCTTAATTTATCACCCAGTGGGACAATTTCCTTCCTCACAATCGAACGCGCCTCTTAGATTGAACTTTCGGAACTTGTCATCGCTCTTTTCGGTCTTCCTTTTATTTTCTTCCGTGCTCTCATGGATGTATTAAGCGACATTGAGAGCTTCGTTGGGAGCAGAATGAAAAACCTCTAGAACATATAAATAACTCCAGTCTATATCGCGTTGGCAAGACTTCTACTTTTATTGACAGTTTCTTTTTCATTTGTCTTGCAAGTAGAAAATACTTATGTTGTTTTGTATCAAGAGTATATCTTCGAAATGTTAAGTTTTATTTTCTGTTAACAGTGAACGAAATTTCAAAGTTTTCACTACTTTTTCATAATTATCTTTATTCGTTGATACAATCGGAAATACAGTGGAACTTCCCTATAACGAAAGCGCCAAATCCGCAAAAAAATTTGTTATGAAGAAATTTCGTTTTACAGAAAACTTGTCTCTATAGTTGGCAATGTCGCGGTCTACTTCACTGATAAATTTAAGTTTATCATTCAAACTTAATCACTTGCTTCTAGACATTTTCGCACAATTTTTCACACTAGCGTAATGGTAAGATTGAAACCAAATAGCCAGGGGTGTATTTAAAACTGTTTCAGAAGGATCTCTCTGCGTACCGTAATGATTTAGTTTAAGGTCGGGATTTATAACGTATGTCTGGAAAGTTTTCGGAAAAAACCCACTCTTATACATTCTTACCAATACCCATTCAAAGAGTGATGGGTATCCTTACCAATACCCATTGAAAGAGTGATGATCTTTGAATATTTCGTTATAGAGAGAATTCACTTCGTTTTAGAGGATGTTTTAACATGGAATTTGGATTCAATGTGCAATGTCTTGTATGAAATTCGTTATACAGAGAAATTCGTTATACATACGTTCGTTATAGTTTGACTGTTCGAATGTAATTGCACATTATCATAGTATGAATTGAGCAACAAAATGGGTCATTACTGATCAATTTCGTATACGTTAAACCTACCTTTTATTTTGAGGTCGACGGAAAAATATACTCTTGAACCGTTCGAAGAAAGTTCTTATAATGGATTGTTTTCGGTTTTTACTGTGAAATTAGTATTAAATGATTATTTATATTCAATATCACCCATTCTTATCTTATTTTCTCTTAATTTAAAAAAATAAAACGTTTTCAACTCAAGTTTGGCGAAACTACAAATATTCTTTTGAAAATAGTTCCAAATACTCCGACAAAATCTATATTGTATTGCGAACAATTGATTGAATTTGCCAACATTCCCATATTAATATATTCATAGCGAATAACAATTGAGAAAAAAATAAAAACCAGGTAAAGTCATTTACCCGTTATGACATAAATTACGATGGGAATTTTCGATATGACGAAAAGGATGCATTAATAACCAATTTACATATACGATACTTCAATAGAATTGTAAATTACACATTGTTGCCACATAAATAAAATGATGCGATCAGTTGTGCATTGTGTGGAATTTTAATTTACATCTCTATCTCCTATCCCATAATACCTACGCTCAGTAATGTATACACTGATATCGTTAATTTTCATAAATTAATTGTTGAATGGAGTATACACTGGAAGGTGATGACCTGTAGTTGCAGCTATTGCTGTCAGTTTAAAGATAATTCCCAACAGGATATTTCGATGCACCGCGAATATTTGAAGTCAATTCAGTCGTTTTAATTATGAGAAAGCAACTGAAGATACAATTAACAATTAACACTTTCAGAACAGTAATAATACTTAGTTATTTAATGAACTGGGTTATTAAAGACAGCGACTAATAACCGAGTTTATTACAAGATTTTTCCGACGATCTCAACATGAATAGTGTATAAATTCTTGATTAAAATACATTCCCAATTCGCACAAGACATACATTTGACTCAATGGACAAATTTTACCATTTTTGTCTTGAATTTTAATAATTTGAATGCGTTCTTGAAGCGTGTATCGTTTCATTTTTATTAATGGCGTAGTTTCTACTTGTCAAATGTCAAAAAATTACAGCTTCAAACGCGACATCTACCAAAATAGCGGGGGGCTATTCAAAATAACACCTCTTATTGGGAAACCGTTTATAACTTATGCGAAATAAAATTGTGTTTCGATCATGAATTAATACTCAATTCATAACTTCTTTGTTCAACAAAAAATCAAAGTGACAAGTTATGGGAATAGAAAAAAAATTTGGAGTGAGATCCAAAAAGGGCTTGTTGTTCCCCATCTCACCAGCTCAGTGCAGCTTCATAATTATCCCAATTAATTATTCGATACCCATCTCATGTTTATCTACAACCAGACCAAATTGAGTTGAGCCCTTATAAGTTCTTCAGATAACCATGCAAGTCGAGGAGGTTATCAAATACCGTTCAAGCGTTTAACGACGAGATAAGCACTCAATATTAATATTATTTGACATAAAAATTGATTGCTGATGTCGTTGGTTGCATATGAAACTCGATATTTTGTTAGTGTATTTGATCTGGCAGATAAGAAGTTTTCAGAGAGGATGTTTTGACTAAGTGGATTGACTCTGCTATTTCGATGATTATTTCATTCTTGTTCCAACATGCATTGTTGGTTGATTGCGAATTCTTTGGGAATGCATAATGCATTGTTTTCATAACAACGGTAATATTTTATTGGGTTTATTATAATCTGACTTAATACTCTGAATTATTTTGAGGGTAAAGACTCAGATACTGAATATTAATAGAAAATTTCAAGCGCTTCGCACAATCAAAACCAAAGAATTAATTTTTTTACGATTATGCACTATTCAAATAACTCAGTATTTTTCAATTCGATTGAGCTGAAATTTCACAATCACATATTCAATACGAATTCGAAGCAATACTCAAAAATTTGTGGCACTTGCGTTCATACAACCATAGAAAGATATATCCTGATATCAAAAAAATTATCATATTTCCATGAAAAACTTTTGATTGAAATGAATTTAAGTCTGAGGATGTAAATTGGCAAAGTGTTTTATCACGCACATTTTCAAAAGGACTGTGAAATCAGAACCATAGAATTTTGATATTTTCAGTTATCGATTTTTTTACATATTTTATTCTTCGAATGATTTCCAGAATATAAATCCTACCGTGCTGAGATTTTGCATTGATATGCAGTGGAACTTCACTGTAACAAAAGTCTGCAAAACGAATTTCTCTGTATAAAGAAATTCGTACTAGACATTGCACCTTGAATCCAAATTCCATGTAAAAAACACCCTCTAAAACGAAGTAAATTCTCTCTAAAACGAAATATTCAAAGAACATCACTCTTTGGATGGGTATTGCTAAGAAGGTATAAGGGCGGGTTTTTCCGAAATTTCTCCAGAGGTACGTAATAAATTCCGGCCTTAAACTAAATCATTACGGCCGGCAGAGAGATCCTTCTAAAACAGTTTTAAATACACCCCTGGCTGTTTGGTTTCAATCTTACCATTACGCTAGTGTGAAAGTTGTGCGAAATGTCTAAAAGGAAGTGCTTAAGTTTGAATGATAAACTTAAATTTATCAGTGAAGTCGACCGCGACATTGCCGACTATAGGAACAAATTTTCTGTATAACGAAATTTCTTTATAACGATTTTTTTGTGGATTTAGCGCTTTCGTAATAGGGGAGTTCCACTGTATTCAGTATGATTCTCAAATCTTTTACAAAATTTTGTGGTAATAAATGCTCAAAAAGCACCTGCTCAGGGCTCTTTTCAAATTTTTTTCGAATTCGAACATTTTCTGGTTATCACAGACTCTTTCTCTGAACTGATGTCATTTGTCGAGACTTCTCCCCAAAGTAACAAAATTTCATTTATATTCAGTAACCACCCCTCATTGAATAACATGAAAGAAATACCAAACGAACAGACTAAAACAAAAACAGAACTAGGATGCATGTTAACTAACTTATGACAATGCACAGAGCTCCAGTCACTTTAATTGCCAGAAAGAAACATTGTTGGGCTTGAATCTTTGTGTGTATGTGTCAGATTGTCCCGTTTTTATGTAGCATTTAACGCCCAGGCTGAATTTCATGCTCATTAAGTATTTTAATTATGTTAGCTCAGGGAATAACATAATACGACACTTATGCGTAAATATTTGAGAGTAGAGAGATTTATCCTCAATATCTGAAAAAAAAATAACATCTTTAGTTGCGTTATTCTCTAATACATAGAGAAATCTCACCATAAAAAATTAAAGATTACTATTTTTCCTTCAATAAGAAGTTAAAGTATTCGGCAGGAGATATTTTATGAACTACATATTTTTATGGCCATTTATACATATGTCTCCAACCAAATCATTGCAAGTATCAGCCCCGATATTCCAAAAAATTATACAGCAATAATTCTTCATAAGTTCCTCTGTTTTTATTCGTTGCCAACATATTCAAATCCTAAAATTTTGGTTTTTAGAGACTTCTCTGAGTTGATGTTATTTGTCGAGTCTTCTCCCAAAGCAACAAAATTTCGTTTATATCCAGTAACCACCCCTCATTGAATAACATGAAAGAAATACCAACCGACTAAAACAAAAACAGAACCAACTTATGACAATGCACAGAGCTCCAGTCACTTTAATTGCCAGAAAGAAACACTGTTGGGCTTGAATCTTTGTGTGTATGTGTCAGATTGTCCCGTTTTTATGTAGCATTTAACGCCCAGGCTGAATTTCATGCTCATTAAGTATTTTAATTATGTTAGCTCAGGGAATAACATAATACGACACTTATGCGTAAATATTTGAGAGTAGAGAGATTTATCCTCAATATCTGAAAAAAAAATAACATCTTTAGTTGCGTTATTCTCTAATACATAGAGAAATCTCAGAATAAAAAAGTAATGATTACTATTTTTCCTTCAATAAGAAGTTATAGTATTCGGCAGGAGATATTTTATGAACTACATATTTTTATGGCCATTTATACATATGTCTCCAACCAAATCATTGCAAGTATCAGCCACGATATTCCAAAAAATTATACAGCAATAATTCTTCATATAAGTTCCCCTGTTTTTATTCGTTGTCCAACATATTCAAATCCTAGAATTTTGGTTTTTAGAGACTTCTCTGAGTTGATGTTATTTGTCGAGTCTTCTCCCAAAGCAACAAAATTTCGTTTATATCCAGTAACCACCCCTCATTGGTTAACATGAAAGAAATACCAACCGACTAAAACAAAAACAGAACCAACTTATGACAATGCACAGAGCTCCAGTCACTTTAATTGCCAGAAAGAAACATTGTTGGGCTTGAATCTTTGTCTGTATGTGTCAGATTGTCCCGTTTTTATGTAGCATTTAACGCCCAGGCTGAATTTCATGCTCATTAAGTATTTTAATTATGTTAGCTCAGGGAATAACATAATACGACACTTGTGCGTAAATTACGTCTGAACTAACACACCAACTATATTATGTCATGTTCCTTTGTCAGTGGAAAGCTCAAAGCTACGCACGTAATTGCCCGAATTTCTTAGTTTATTCCGTTCCATTTAATTGGAAGCAGATGGGTGTTCGAAACCATATGGTCTTCATTCGGTTTGGGGCTTGAGTGACTTACAATACATTGTTTCAACACGTTTATTGGCTGTTGAAGTATAGTATTGGAAGTGTTACTTTCTAAAAATAAGTTGATGACTGGTATAAAGAAAGATATAATCACTGTTCGCGCAGGGTGGGATAATTTCGAAAATTCTTCTAATTTGGAACTTTATTAAGGCACCTAATTCAATAAAAAATGATAGGATAAGATTGCGATGGAATATGAACAAACAAAGTTTAAAAATAATACAAACACAATGCAGAATAAATGAAATATAAATTATAAATGAAGTTGAAAGATGAAAACTAGATGAAAAGTGTGATATAAACCATTAAATGAATTCTAGATACAGATTCAAAGTCAAAATACTAGAGAGAACAATAATTACAATACCAAAATCGACCTACGAACGTAAAAAGCATATAGTTTTAGTCGATGTCACTCTAACAAAGTCAAAATAAGATCAATAATGCACTTTTCATAATTTTCATTTACAGATATACAGTGGAACTTCCCTACAACGACAGCGCTAAATCCACACAAACAATTCGTTATAAAGAAATGTCGTTATACAGAAAATCTGTTTCTATAGTCGGCAATGTCGCGGTCGACTTCACTGATAAATTTATCATTACTTAAGCACTTGTTTTTAGACATTCTCGCACAACTTTCACACTAGCGTATAATGGTTAGATTGAAAGCAAACAGCCAGGGATGTATTTAAAACTGTTTCAGAAGGATCTCTCTGCCCGCCGTAATGATTTAGTTCAAGGGCGGGATTTATTACGTACATCCGGAAAAATTTCGGAAAAAACCCACCCTTATACCTTTTTACCAATACCCATTCAAAGAGTGAAGTTCTTTGAATATTTCGTTATAGAGAGAATTTACTTCGTTTTAGAGGGTGTTTTTAACATGGAATTTGGATTCAAGGTGCAATGACTTGTACGAAATTCGTTATACAGAGAAATTCGTTATAGAGACGTTCGTTTTAGGGAAGTTCTACTGTATTTGAAAATAAATTCAATATTAGTATAGAATATATCCCTTTTTGTTGCTAATCCTTTTATCTATACTACATAGTAAATATTAACAAAGAAAGCTCGACTCAAAGATTCTATTTGCAATAGAAATTGGTTTCGTGAATATCACTGTAGTAGTGGAAAAATGGTAAATGGAGTTTGAGCTATTTCAATAATTTTCGCCTCCACTATTCAACGTTTGGGCCAGAACAATCGCAAGTCATCGCCAGAAAACACATTTCACACATAAGACTCTCAGAAATTCGAGTTTCTCTACATTTTTTAAAGTTGCAAGACTAAAGTGCGTTTCTTGAAGACGACTATAGCGATAGATGGCAGAGAAGTGGAAATAGTCATAAAAAATTCCACGTCCACAATTATCAAATTATCAGTCTCATATTCGTGTGTAAATCGTTGTTCCAAATAATTTTAAACGAATGTTGATATATGTTATTATGTTCGTTGAAAAGAGGACAGCATCGGCGACCCACAGTGTGTAAGTAAACATCGTCGGTCATCTCTAACGTCTTTCAGCTCTCGATGTTTCGGTCCCAACGTAAAGATTTATGATGCTATTATTCATTTGATTTATCTAGATATTTTATTAATTTATCGAGCCATTTCTTCCGTAGGTACCCTCTTCCATATTTCCACTCGTCTATGTTGAAAGTAAGCTGTTCATCTTTCGTAATTCCTTTCTTTGCCCACTGCTGGGAATCAATAAGGTTGCGGTCTTTTTATACCTCTTTGTTCTGAGTTTCAACATAACCGAAGATCTAAAGATCGTATTATGAATCAATTAAAGTTTTTTTCGAAAGAGATGGGAAGAATACAGTTTCTTCGTAATGCGTTAGAAGATATTGTATGGTTTGGTTATTACTTAATCCTTATTGTGATAACTTGAATTATGGTAAACGTGCTTATTTTCATAGCTTATGTGACCTAGATATTTATCCATTTCATATTGTTCTGATTTGTTGTTGTTCTACATCTATAAAGTACAGTGGAACGTCTGTATAACGAATTTCTCTGTATAACGAATTTCGTACAAGACATTGCACCTTGAATCTGAATTCCATATTAAAAAACACTCTCTAAAGCGAAGTGAATTCTCTTCATAACGAAATATTCAAAGAACATCACTCTTTGAATGGGTATTGGTAAGAAGGTATAAGGGTGGGTTTTTTCCGAAATTTTTTCGGACGTACGTAATAAATTCCGACCTTAAACTAAATCATTACGGAGGGCAGAGAGATCCTTCTGAAACAGTTTTAAATGCACACCTGGCTGTTTGGTTTCAATCTAACCATTACACTAGTGTGAAAGTTGTGCGGAAATGTCTAAAAGCAAGTGCTAAATTTTAAATGATAAACTGAAATTTATCAGTGAAGTCGACCTCGACATTGCCGACTATAGAAACAAATTTTCTGTATACCGAAATTTCTTTATATCGAATTTTTTTGCGGATATAGCGCTTTCGTTATAGAGAAGTTCCACTGTATTAGGATTCTTCACGATATTTCACATTTCCATGACTAATAGCTTTCTCAAATAATATTGCAATTCGAAATATTCGTGTCTCTGATTTATCTATTATATGTCAATTTAGTGACACAAAAAAGTGTTCTGACAACCTACATTTTCCGATGCAAAAATAACTTGAGGATTATCCATAAATAACCCGTTGATCCCTATGAAAATTCAGAGAATTATGGAAAATAAAATCTTTGCCATCACCACTGCTCTCTTGAAAAATTCGTTGCTCTTTGTTGAATTTTGAACCCAAAGAAGAAATTTGATGTCATCCGCACTGGCATTGTGAAAACAAAACTAAACGAACTTTTCATTGAATTTCTGCATGAAAAATCCCTAAAGAAAACCAAGATACATTTCCTCGAGTATTTCTGTGACTGTTCTTGTCTCCTAGTTCATTAAGAAGTTCTGGACTCCTTCATGGATGACATTCTACCATTTAGTTTCCCACAGAACTTTTCTCTTTATTAGTTGATGTTCCAAATTGCATGTTTTTGTCGGCGTTATAACTTGACGAAATATCATTTTCACTCGGCATTTTCCTACTTTTTCAGCAATTCAGTTTAATATCTCCCCCTTCCAGACTGTCAGAACTTCGGAATAACTTCCTAACTGCAAACTCTTAATTTCTTGGGAAGGATATTTTAAGAACTGCGAGAGAGAATCTTCAAAGGCCCACAAAACATTTACGCTGTGTTACGGGCCGAGAACATCAATATATCCAGTTAGTTGATATTCGTGAACAAGACTCGAGCGGTCCTCTTTCCTTATTTACACCATTTTCTTAGCAATAAAATATTCTGTTGAAGTCTGAAATAGATTAACTGATCTTAATGACGTCGAGAAAATTGCTGTTGAACTGCTGGATTTAGATGGAATGATCGGATTTTCGATTTGACGTTTTCGATGAAATTAAAGCATACCTAAAGGATTTTCCAATAAGAGGTGTTATTTTGATATTCAAAGAAAAATGCCATTTTTCAATGTAAATGATCGGATTTTTATTTCATTATAAAGAAGAAGCTATGCCGTTAATAGTGGAAAATAACATCAGGCAAATGACCACCACGACCACGCTAACAGGACCACATCCTTTCAATGAAATTTTCAATAACCAAATCGCAAGGTGGCTGCCCTATGTCCTCGATAGCCTCACGAATTCCATCTTTGAGGTCTTGAATCGACGCTGGGCTATTGGCGTAGACCTTTTCTTTTACGTGGCCCCAAAGGAAGAAGTTACAAGGTGTTAAATCACAAGATCTCGGTGGCCAATTGTTATCACCTCTTCGAGAGATAACAGGGTCCGGAAACTTTTCCCGCAAAGATCAATGGTTTCGTTGCTTGTGTGCACATAATGTGGTAACTGAACTTTATAAGCCTTAAGACTCAAATGTTTATGCAAAATACGGTGTAATGACGTTTGTGGAATGCTCAATTCCAAAGAACGACGAGGAATAGACAGACCTGGGTTTTCTTCAACACTAGCAAGCAATATTCTCGGCTGTTCTTGAGCGACGTGCACAGGTTTTATTCTTCACATCACTAACTTGTCCCAACAGCTCGAATTTTTTCACCAATTTATTGTGGTCCGCCAAAGTGCTTCACGACGACCCAAAAATGTTCGAGTTTTACGAACCGTCTCTGCCAAATTTTCACCATTTTTATAGTGAATTTTAATAATTTCAATGGGTTCTTGAAGCGTGAATCGTTCCATTTTTATTAATGGCGTAGTTTCTACTTGTCAAATGTTAAAAAATTACAGCTTCAAACGTGACATCTACCGAAATAGCGGGCTATTCAAAATAACACCTCTTATTGGAAAACCCTTTATTACTGAATTTCCTTCATTAGTGAGCCCCCGTATTGAGGTACACAGTAATAACAAATTGTGGTATTACGCCTTCAATTCAATTGAATCTGTACGAGGATGTTCTGTATTGACAAGAGAAATCACCCTAAATCTATAATTCCAATGCGAATATCTAACAGTTTTTTCACGAAACCGAGGGCGCAACAGTTTGAAGATTCAAATATAAATCGTTTATCCGCTCGCACTATGACAACCAGTTTATCAAATAGTTTTTTATCTACCCCTGCGAAGTATTCTCCGTCTTTTCTCTTTTCCAAATCGGAGATGGATGTTACCAGTCCCGAACTATGGGACAAATGTTGGAAGTAGAAAACGATGTTCCAAAAACCATGATTGATGGGACAGCTGAGGGACCGGACCGATATTTATGAAGAAGCAGCTTTTACAATAACATCGTAGATTCATCATAGTAGACTTAGATGGTGGCTGACATGATGGCCTCACAATGTAATAAGTAGCTTTGGGCTGAACGAAAATATGATAATATAATTAGGAGAGTTTGTACGACAGCCTGGATGTGATTATTGTGGGCTACGATTCATTATGTTACTTACATGGAGCGTGAAGATCTTTTTTTATACAACTGTCATTTGAGATCGAAGTGAATGGTACATTCACTCAAGGATTCGTCACGAATCGTTAATTTTTTTTATAATACGAATTGGAATTTGATTCTACTTTAATCTAAAAACATTGAAGACGACTGACACAACAAAATTTCATGAAATGTTCAAGATTTTAACAAGTATGAATTTATAAATGAATATAATAGAACTTGAGTTATTCGTTTTTCAAGAAAAATGAGCTTGTTTAAGTTCCTGACTTATATAATGAAATTGATGTGGGTATTGTCTAAGAAACTCATGAAATATTGTAGCAGAGAAAACCTGAATACCAAATTTCTGCCTAATTTTAATTGAACTCCTAGTTAAACTAATATTTCCTCAGAAATCAGAAGTATGTTGTTGAATTCATTCATTCATCTTTTTTCTGCCTATACGTACAATTGGGCAATGGATGCGAATTATAAATAAGTTCAAATACAGGATGAGGCAGAAGAATTAGAAATTCAATTAAAACAAAACTAATGCAAAAATATATTTATTCACGACTATTGTAAAATCCGTCCATTGTACGTCTCTGTGTTCGGCCATAATAATACCCATTAATCCCAATGCAATAATGAGATTATAATTCACTGCTGTCAGATGCTTCATAGATTTAGCTTTGATATAATATTCTTTAAATTGGTATGTCTTCAGTTTTCTAGAGTACTCCAACTGACAAATATGGCTATACCTTGTCAATCGAGAGCCAAATCTACTTTCATTATATCAATTAAAGCTTTTTTTATTACAAAATATACAATGACCAGTTCTCCAAAAATTTCTCATGTGTCAACTTGACTTTTTTCACGCTTGTCATAAAAGGGTCTTGTCGCAGTAACCAAATGTTAAAATCTTCAAAAAATATGGATAAAATATAGTCTTCTACTCGCGTATAATGACTGTTATTCACTCGGTGATTTGGGCCACTTTTATGTACAGGTATGAACAATTTATCGAAATTATTTAAACTTCACCAAAGTTCTGCAACTACTAGATTCAAAAGGAGTGAACCGAAAAATTACCAACATGTTGAGTTGATGATGAATTTTGAGAATGTTTCGACACAAAATGTCTCTCCACAACTTAGGTTCCCTCAAACAAATTTTTCAGCTTTAAATAGCAGTTTTACCCCTCATCAATCATCCATATCCTTACACGCATCCCCAGAAACCCCAGTCTAATCTCCCCTTGTAGCAATATCCATCTCTAAAGTCACCGTTTTCTTTACAGGGTGGATACATCTAATAAGGGAAGTGTCAAATGCCGTGAGACAGACGGACGGACAGAGTGACGGTGTCGGGACCGTGATGCTGAGCTAAAACCAGAAGCCCCCTAGTGTGGTTTGTTGCCAACATGGCGGGTTTCCACCCTCTGGTGCCCCCCTTGTGGTGCGCTCCACTGATCTTGTCTATTGTGTCACTGGCGTGCCGAGGAACCGTGCAGGCAACGTTGCAAGGTAACCAGGGTAAGTGTCATTCGGATATAAGTAAACCATAATTTTATTATTAATATTAGTTAGAGTTTTATTTACATTCTTCAACTTACTCGTTCCAGTTTTTTATTCAACTGGATCATTTAATAAATTTATCCTTTCAACAGATTTGGCTTAGGTAAGAAATTGATTCAAAACAAATGTTTTGAAATATTTTTTCTGTCGACCTCGAATTAGAGCTGAGACTTATTGTTCAATTTCTACTATTTTGATGGGTTTCTGTCAAGGGCAACCGATCACAAAGCATTCAGAAGCAATATGAGTAATGTAACAAATCCACTGAAACATAAAGGGTTTTCCAATAAGGGGTGTTATTTTGAATAGCTCGCTATTTCGGTAGATGTCACGTTTGAAGCTGTCATTTTTTGACATTTGACAAGTAGAAACTACTCAATTAATAAAAATGGAACGATACACGCTTCAAGAACGCATGGAAATTTTTAAAATTCACTATAAAAATGGTGAAAATTTGGCGGTGACGGTTCGTAAAACTCGAACATTTTTGGGTGGACATGAAGCACCCTGTCGGCCCGCAATAAAAAAATTGGTGGAAAAATTCGAGCTGTTGGGACAAGTAAGTGATGGGAAGAATAAAACTCGTGCACGTCGCTCAAGAAGAGCCGAGAATATTGTTGCTGTAGCCGAAAGTGTTGAAGAAAACCCAGGTTTGTCCATTCCGCGTCGTTATTTTAATTTTTTATTGCCGAAATTGGATAGTGTTGATCTGGACAACGTTTACTTTCAACAAACGGCGCTACGTGCCACACGAGCAACGAAACCATTGATCTTTTGCGGGAAAAGTTTCTGGACCGTGTTATCTCTCGAAGAGGTGATCACAATTGAACACCGAGATCTTGTGATTTAACACCTCGCGACTTCTTCCTCTGGGGCCACGTGAAAGAGAAGGTCTACGCCAAAAGCCCAGCGTCAATTCAAGACCTCAAAGAAGGAATTCGTGAGGCTATCGAGGACATAGAGCAGCCACTTTGCGATTTGGTTATGAAAATTTCATTTAAAGGATATGGTCCCGTATGCGTGGTCGTGATGATCATTTGCCTGATGTTATTTTCCACTATTAACGGCATAGCTTCTTCTTTATAATGAAATAATCATCCGATCATTTATATTGAAAAATGGCATTCTTCTTTGAATATCAAAATAACACCTCTTATTGGAAAACCCCTCAGAAAAAAGAATATTATATTATGTATGTCAAATGCATCACCCAAGCAAAATAAAAATTATTTCAATCAAGCATTTATACTCAATCTATAATGCAGACGACGAAAAAGTTACATCAATTTGTTTATTAATCGCAATATATTCAAATTTGAGAGCAAAACACCAACCACTTTAAAACTGAATTGATTGGAATTATATCTTCCAACTAGGAGAAACGTCTATTTAACAAGCTTTCATAATGATAATTCCACCATCTGGAGCATAAAGTATACGTCTTCCAAGTTTTCACTTCTTGCAAGTCAAGAAGAACCACCTAGAAATAAGTATATGTATCCTGCCTGAGTAAATTAGATAATTTCCGAAGAACTTCTAATTACTGCAATTACCACAGCCATAAATAAACTAAGGACGCATTCTTAGCCTGCCGCAGATGTATAATTATTATACGTAGTGTAATCAACTGGCGTGCCATAAATTTATAAATATAACTATTATTTTCTTCAATAATGGACCAGAATCAATACACTCTCACGGAGGTTCTTCTCGTTTTAACACCGAAGAGGTAGAATTAGTGATGGTTTGACTAAACATTGGTCTCTGACAATAACTTTGAAATCTAGTTGATTTCATAAATTCAAAGAGAATATTTTTTCTGGGCCACGCCTTTCATCAATTTAAAATAAAATTTCCATTCAAATATTCCATAATTTTTCAAATTAGTGACTAAAACAATTGAATTGATTTCGAATTAAGCTTATGTTCAAATATTTTTCTCATTTCTTTATCTGCAACCCCCCCTAGCTCACTTTTGAGCGCTCCAGTGCCATATCGCTCTGCCCAAATGTCTGTAATTATCGAATTTTGAGCCAAAAATGGTCTCAAACGATAGGATTCGACTCCTGATAACGAAACCGCGGACAAATTCAATTCTGTCCGTGGGGCCGTCCGGCCGTGAGCACGATAACTTTCGAAGGGATTGTTCTAGAAACTTGAGATTTTCAGGGTGAGTTCGGTTCCCAAATGCCGTAATCGTACAGGGTGTTCCACATGTAAGATGCCCATAATAAGCCTCATGCAAAATTTTGTTGCCATAGTGTAAAGAGAAGTATAGAAAATTCAATTGGAATGTTGAAAAGAAGAATCTTTTTATTTTCATAACAAAATATCCTAATCGAATGACATTTATTTTGTAGATGAAGATTGATATATGAATATACAGTGGAACTTCCCTATTACGAAAGCGCTGAAACCGCAAAAAAATTCGTCATAAAGAAATTTCGTAATACAGAGAATTTATTTCTAAAGTTGGCAATGTCGCGGTCGACTTAACTGATGAATTCAAGTTTATCATTCAAACTTAAGCACTTGCTTTCAGACATTTTAGCACAGTTTTTCACACTAGCGTAATGGTTAGATTTGTATTTAAAACTGTTTCAGAAGAATCTCTCTGGCCGCCGTAATAATTTAGTTTAAGGCCGGGATTTATTACGTACGTCCGGAAAAATTTCGGGAAAAACCCACCCTTATAACTTCTTACCAATACCTATTCAAAGAGCGATGTTCTTTGAATATTTCGTTATTAATAATAATAATATAATTTAAGTTTTTACATATTTCAATTTTTGAAGAATATTTTGAATATTATTTCGATCGTGCTGAGATTTTGTATTTATATAGTTAGAATCAAGTGCAAGTCCTTTACAAAATTTTGAGGTAATAACCTCATTGCTCCTCCAATGAACGAGCGCTCAAAAACACCCTTTCAGGGCTTTCTTGAATTTTTATTGATCAAAGTGCAAACTTTTATCCTGAATATCTGAATAGATATTTCATTCTATTTCAA
Source organism: Propylea japonica (assembly GCA_013421045.1). NCBI lineage: Eukaryota > Metazoa > Arthropoda > Insecta > Coleoptera > Coccinellidae > Propylea > Propylea japonica. The sequence continues at coordinate 32,499,729 of CM024240.1, forward strand.
CATTTCAAAATATCATTCCAAATATCATTCCAAATTTTAATCATTTTGTCAGAATGGGGGTCGGAGAAAATCCAGAAAAATCTCCAGATGTACTATTCCATGTGCTCTATCTTGTATACAGGCGACTAGACGTCTAATCTTAGTTCAACTGAAATATACCAAAACAAATCAATCATCTCGAAACCAACTCAAAAATGACATAACAAGTTGGAAGGAATTTACACCATAAGGTGGAAAAGTTGGGTAATCAACGTGTGTACTGTCAAACAGAGGGTGATAAATTGGATTCTGCCTAATCTTTCATCTAAGATAACATGAGGCGAAGTAAGCGTTACCACAGAATATGCCTGGCTGCCTTTTTAGAACAGATTGATATTCGGGGAATGAAATCTTGTGGATGAAATTTTAAATCTGACGTGGAAATTACATCGTGTATTTTGATGGAATGGTATGAACAGTGAAATTTTTTTCATAAGATTTTTTTCAGTCATGCAGTTATTTATTTAAATATTTTGAATTGAAATTCGAATTAGAACTTGAAACAATTTCACGTAATATCTATGCATAACAGTTATTCAATTAATTAGTTCATTAATCGTTAGGTTAATGAGCGAGTTGATTACAAAATTTTTTCGTTGACCGCTTTTTGAATTGAGTACAAATTCTTGATGAAATATATTTTCATTTCGTACGAGAGACACATTCGACACAATATAAATTTCTATGTTTCAGAATTAAACATTACTCGTACTGCTTTTGAATACTTTATGTTCGGTTCTCTATGACAATAACCCATTAAATTAGAAGAAATCATGCATCAAAATGGGTCATTATTGAAAAATTTCGATGTGGACGAAAAAGTTTTTTTATGTCACAGATGCGGATATTCTTTTAACATTTCGTTCAGAATTCTGGAACTGCCCACTTCGTCGATATTAGTGATTTTTGCATTAAAAATACAAAATATTTTTCTGTATCATTGAAGAGACAGATAATATATACAGGGTGTGTGGGAAATCTCTCGGTTTCAGATAGAACAAAAAAATAAGATAACAAGTTTCCATAATTTTTTTCCTAGCGGCCCGGCTTACTTACAATTCTTTCATTATTTTTTTCGAAAACGGTTCATTTTATCGACACTGAACAAGAGTACCTTTTCTTTAGTTAATATTCAAGGTATCCAAATTTGTTTTTTCAGCAATCATACAGGGTGTTAAAAATGCAAGCATTAAAATGTACAACCCAGTCCGCCCATGGTGAACTGAACAAGCTTATTGAAATTTGAGTGCGGTGATTTAAGAGATCCTTAATACTATTAATCATATCAAATTTTCAACAAATTATATCGAGTAGTTTGAAACTTATTCTACTAAAATAGATTTCCAGTGGCGTCATTTAGGAGGTCGTATCTTCGTAGGGAAGGCCGCTAGAAAAAAAATTATGGGTACTTGTCATCTTCATTTCTATGCTCTATCTGAATCCGAGAGATTTCCCAAGTTTGACGGGACACCCTGTATATTAAGGTTTCATTATAGCCTATGAAAAAATCTGACAAACACAACAATTCTAAATGATTTAGAACAAAATTATAAGGAAGACAATTGATGATCAAAATTTCCCAAGACAAGACGTTCTGTTCCAATACACTTACGTATACCGCATCCACAGGCTATTCGCGAATGCAGATTGGCCATAAAATGCGACATTTACGTACTCAATATATTCCCTCCTCGATACCATGAATTTCAATCTGACTGCCGTGCAGGAAGCAAAAAAAGAGCGAAAAGTACGGCTTGCTCGGTAGCGAACCTGCACAGGTCGAATAATCTGATGCCGTCTGACAGCCACCGCCGACAATACCCAACAATTAAGTTACATTTCAAATTACAAAGACTGCGCCGGTTTAACATAAATTTACATGAGATAAAAGCCAGCCAGCAGACCTATCGACGGTGGCCATGTAGATAGGAGCGGGTACAGCGAGCACTGAGATGTGCGTACGACTATTATCGTATTATTTTGGTTTTATTACGTCAAATGCCTTTTATTTCTTTTTTATTTTGCGATGAAGCGACGATTTCGACCTGAAAACGACCGAAGTAATTATCGGGTACCTTCTATTCATTCCTCGATGCCATGCGGAGTTGACCTGATGGAAAAACGTTAATGGAGACATCAGGTACTACAATATAAATTAACCTTATGTTATGTCGTTTTTACGGAACGTTTGATGCAGCGGGATTTAAAAACTATGTGCTTAACTTGAACCTACTTAAGGCCAAGTTATTCGATTCATCTGTGAGACTTAAGCGCCTGATTTGCATTGGTACTGCAGATGGTTCGGTGGTAGGGTAGGTACTTACTATTCCCTTACTAGCATAATGAAAACAGTGTGTCAGGTACTACAATATAAATTAACCTTATGTTATGTCGTTTTTACGGAACGTTTGATGCAGCGGGATTTAAAAACTATGTGCTTAACTTGAACCTACTTAAGGCCAAGTTATTCGATTCATCTGTGAGACTTAAGCGCCTGATTTGCATTGGTACTGCAGATGGTTCGGTGGTAGGGTAGGTACTTACTATTCCCTTACTAGCATACATGAAAACAGTGTGTGACTCACAGTAGCGTATAGAGTGGTAACCTAATTTTTCTCAAAAAGGAATGAATATTTTTTTATTTTGTTGACGGTATTTGGTACCGGGTCTTTCTAAATGATTGTAACAGGGCAGTTGGCTTTGGATTATTCTTAGCCGCTTCAGAATAAGGGTCCCAAACTATTTTACACCACAGACCATAAAATTATTACACTGTTTCGCAGGTTAGGCCATAGAAATATACTATATTATAGTATATCTCTCTACCGCCTCGGTGGCTGCAAGGACATGGCGTGTGCCTACAAGTACTTGCGAAGCTGTAGGTCTGGGTTCGAATCCCGGCGTGGGTATGGATGTTTGTGTATGTCTAGTATGTCTAAGAACAAAAATTGTTAGAGTGGTATGTAAGATGTGAATGAGAGTCTCAGTGTTGAATTGAAAACTAATAATGATATGTTCGTTGCCTCGATGGTCTCAGTTACCAAGGGCATTGTGAAAGGAAGATGAATGAATGAATGAATAGTATATTTCTATGTTTATTATCTATTCTATATTTCTATACTATATCAGAGTATATATCTATGGATTAGACGGTCGAATTCTGTAGTTGGAATGATAAAAGTGTTGACTTTGTCGGAGAAAATAATTAAGACGCCAGGGGTAGCGGCGCTATCAAAATTTAGCCGTTAGTAACAAAGTAGGGGAGCGGTATACCAGTTATCCCAATACGGAATAAAGATACGGCACGAGTTCGCAACGCCAGAATATTGTTCGCGTAAATAAACAGATGCTACTTGACTGCATAACAAATGTGATGAGATATGAAATATTTGGTGTACAAAGATTTGTATGGGTGTAACAAACATTTCATGTCTTTAAACTCAGTAGTTTAACTGTTTTTGAAGAAAACTGAATGAATGAAACACTCAAAAAAATCACCCGGTATAACCAAAAAATCTTCGTGAAGCAGAAATATTATTGTACGATTTTGCTTTAGATATAAGCTAAAGATTATAGAAACTATATGAGTTGGATTGGAACAAGATCGAAAAATTTGGTGATATCCCTCAGTTACAAATTAGTCAATTAAATTCAGAAATATCTTATTCTATCTACCATCACATTTCTTACATATCTTCATATTCAGTTCACGTTTCCATGCCCATGAACTAACACATCTATTCTAGTAAGTATTTATCGAGACAAGACGAAATAATTCTGACTGACAGTTCTCGCATTCAAACCTCCACTTAGGGCGTCTTCTGTAAATGTTTTGATTGAAACTGACAAATTTGGCAGGTCGTTATTAACAGGCCAAAGAATCAACAAACTCTTTAACGAGGTAATTATACATTCTGACGCAACGTATCGATATTGTATATCTTGAAACGTTATGGTAAAATGTGTTTTTCGAATCATGACAGATGACGGGCCTTAGGCAGTATCCATTCTTGTAACTCTATCCTCGACGACTACTTCATTTGGAAGAGTTACAAAAAGTGATCCAGCTTCCAAAAGGTCATTATTCGACTCAATGATTGAATGATAATAAGGCTGCGTCGAAAAAGTTTTGAATTAGAGTTTTGACAGAGGTATGTCGTTTTAATATGTGCGAAGGATGGAACGGAATTCATCGATAATTGAACTTTATCGTTTGGGAAGTTTCTTGGTGTTGAAAATAATCAGATTTCGATATTTTGGTACAGTAACAAACATTCTGTGCATCGTGAAGATCTTTTTTGTGCGCTGCCATAACACAACTAGTAACGTGAAAATTTTCAAAGATTGGGTCTACATCAGTGGTTTGAGTAATATGTAACGCTCAACCTTATTGAAGCCCTCCAAAGCATCTTTAACTCGTCCTTCGATGTTGATAAGAAGAGTTTTCAATCTAGAGAGTGCAATTGGTATCCCAGTAACAGTGCTTCACGTTATTTTCCAATCATCGACATCTGCTCTGATTAAAATGGGTGATACTCAACATTGAGTTGCTGGAACAACGAAAATAGTATTCATACTTATAGATTAAAAAAAGCATTAAATAATCATATCGTTATGAGATCATCTTCTCTATTAATTGTAGACGTCAACAGTCAACACCTCGGTCCATCCCAGTAATTGTACTCGAAAGTGTCGACATGCAATTTCTATGTGTAAGCACATTTAGCTTTCTTTTGAGAGTGGACATTAGATTTAGTTCAGTTAGGAAGTAACTTCCATTAGACTCACTCCAAATCTTAATCTGTTAAACTTATCAATTCTTTATCTGTGAAGTTGTAATTGATATTTTGGAAGGAAATAAATCTTTTTAAAAACAGACTTTAAGAGACGGAAATCATAATTATATAAATTGTAAAATAAAAAAGATTTGTGGGTAAAAACAAAAGCCTCGTATCTCAGAGTAAGAAATAAACATAGAGATACCCCTACGCATAAATAGTACTGCATTGTAATTAACCAAGCATTAGAGTGAGATGGAAAGCATTTCACTGCCGCACTGGGGTGAAGTAAGCAATTAGTTAGATTTTCATTTCTATAATTCCTGAATAAAATACAACATTTTCGTAATTTTGTCTTATCTATAATTATACCGGAATAGCCTTAAGCAACAATAAACTGCCACTAATTCAGTTTATGAACGTAAAATCGAAATGAAAATTTAATCACATCGCATCAAGAAACTTAACACTAACTGACGATGTTGCCAAACTGAAAGGATTGTCTGTAACAGACGCAAGCCGTTAGTATCAGAGTAGGGGAGCGGTAGACCAATCATCCCAATACGGTATAAACATACGGCACGAGTTCGCAACGCCGGTATATTGTTCTCGTATATAAACAGATTCTACTTGTCTGCATAACAAATGCGTGAAGGCACCTCTAGGTTTACTTTTTACTCCGAGCCTTGTATTGTGTTTTATTTGAACTAAATGAAATATAAAGAACTTATGTCTTCAACTGGTCATCAGTAGAGGCCGCAATTCTGAGTAGTATCTCAGTAATATTTTTAAGATTCATCCGACGAATTGAACTTACAATCTTTTTTTAGATTATTACACTTGTGATAATTCTGCCGTTTCGTTTTACGAATGGCTCTGAAAATTTGCTGGGAAATTGACTCTCAGATGATAGTTTCTAATCTTTGTACGAACATGAAACCGCTCAAAAATCGTTGTGCAACCGTGTTTAATCCTATTGCGCATGCTTACTTATCTGTGACTGGTTTTTGATCGTTGTGCGAACAAACCTTATGCCTCGATACTATTATTATCAGTTTATAAGAGCCAATTCGCGGTTATTTCAGACGAAAAGGAATTTTGACGATCTATGGGATATATTTTCAGGAATGCCTCCTATTTTTTCATAAGAACCAAGAACTGTTCAGCAAGTATAGGAACCTTAAGGAAAGATATAATACAAGAACCTCATCATATAATCTTCCTAAATATAGATTGACGTCAAGTCAAAATCAAATGCAATACAGATGCCTAAAACTTTTCAATAGTCTATCTGAGGTAATGCAGAGGGAAAACAACTTCAACTTGTTCAAGAAGAAAATTTTCAAGCTTCTTCTGAGTCTGGAACCTTACTGTCTTCATGATTTCATGAATTAAAATTGCTTATTTGACATTATTTCATTTCATTTGTGTAATATATTTTCAATTTTGTTAACACTTATGTCATGCGTCGAATCCCCACCAAAATTGAAATTAGTCCGATTGTGCTCAATGTGAAAATCAGTGGTATTGTAGCAATCAAGAAAGATTAAAGTGATACGTCTAATCAGATAGTTTTTAATCATTATTTGCTAAATCTATATCATCCATACATTACATATTTGGCGACGAGGAAAACGGAAATTATTTTTAAGTTTAAGTTTTTTTTTTTCGAACTTCGAAGTAATTTTTTTTTTTTGTGGGACAATTTCATTTTGTGGTGAAAAACAAAATGTCTACGGGTGAAACCGGCGTTTCAGAAGTGAGTGTGAAACTCAGTGGAATCGGCCAGTTGCGAGAATTTCATTTAAATATCACAGATTGGAACATCTACAAAGCGAGAATGAACAATTATTTCATCGCTAATGAAGTTACCAGTGATAATAAGAAACGTGCAATTCTCCTCAACATGTTGGATGAAGAGTCGTACAAACTGATATTCAACATATGCAGCCCGGATGTCCCTGAATCGAAATCATTCGATATTTTGATTTCACTCTTGGATAAACATTTCATTCCAAGAAAATCAGTTCTAGCTGAGCGTTATAAATTTTTCGACAGTAAGAAAGGGAGTAATGAAACAATCAAGGATTGGGCAGCTCGTGTGCGCAGTTTAGCTGTTTCCTGCGAATTTGGAAATGAATTGGATATATGTCTCCGAGACCGTTTTGTTTGTGGATTCGAAAAAGGTGTTATACTCGACAGGCTCCTTGAGGAGAAGAAAGATATAACTTTCGAACAAGCTATCGGCATTGCTGAAAACAAGATGGCGTCTTCGCAGAGCTACCAGATAGGGCACCCGGTGAAAATGGAGCAGTTGTTACATGTGCGCAGCCACGTCAAGCGTGACGAAAGCAAACGTCACTACAATTCCCACCAGAAAGGTTCCAGTTCCAGCGCCAGCGCAATGACAGTTGGAGTTGGTACAAATGACAAATGTACCACCTGTGGAAAAACTGGTCATAACAAAGATAAGTGCTTTAAAACTTTATTTTGTTCTTTCTGTAAAAAAAATGGTCACAGTATTAATAATTGTTTCAAAAAGAAAAAAAGAACTTATAATTCTTCAAGGTTTCATAATTACTTACAAGATGATTGTAATTCTGAAGATGAACTTTCACTTTTTGTTGTAAACAATTTTAATAGTCAAGAAAATTCTTACTCGATAGAGGTGAAACTTGGATCTAATAATAATATTTCATTTCTAGTTGATACTGGAGCTAGTATTTCTTGCATTTCTGAAAATTTGTATTTGGAAAAATTTAGAATGTATAATTTAAAACAGACTGATCGATGTCTAACTTTTTATAATGGAATCAAGGTAAAACCAATAGGAATTTTGAATATTAATGTTGAATTTAAGAAAATCGCAACCAATATGAATTTTTATGTTTTTAAAAATGGTGGCCCACCTATATTAGGTAGGGATTTTTTGAACACTTATAATATTGGTTTTTCAAATTTGAATTTCTTGAATGAAAAAATTGAAAGTAAAACAAATGCTTTGATAAATAAATTTTCTGATCTCTTTTCTGAAGGAATAGGTTTATTCAATAAGGCAACATTAAGTTTGAAACTGAAAAATTCTGATGTTACCCCTAAATTTCATAAAGCCCGTCCTATTCCATATGCTTTGAAATCTCAAGTGGAAGCAGAAATTAATCGTCTTCTTTCGTTAGGTATCATCTCAGCCGTGGACTATTGTCAGTGGGGCACTCCGGTGGTACCAGTGTTAAAGAAAAATGGTGCAGTCAGACTTTGTGGAGACTACAAGGTCACAATAAACCCCCACATTGAAATAGATCAGCATCCACTTCCTAGAATCGAGGATCTGTTTGGCTGTCTACAGGGTGGAGTTCAATTTTCCAAACTAGACTTGTCAGACGCGTATCAACAAGTTGGTTTGGATGATGATTCAAAAGAACTAACCACTATTGTAACACATAAAGGTTTATTTAAATACAATAGACTAACCTATGGTATTGCTTCCGCGCCCTCTAAATTTCAAAAAATAATGGAGTCACTGTTAAGTGGAATTGATGGCGTAACAGTATTTTTGGATGATATCCTTATTACGGGAAAGGATGAGAGGGAACATTTCAGTAAACTTGAGTTAGTTTTGTCAATTTTGAAAGATTCCGGTCTTAAGTTGAGCATTTCAAAATGTAAATTTTTTCAAGATTCAATTGAATATTTGGGCTATAAAATTGATCGGGAAGGTCTTCATACAAGTGAGAGTAAAATTTCAGCAATTTTGAAAGTCCAGAAACCAAAAAATGTTACTGAACTAAAATCTTTTCTAGGCATGGTAAATTATTATGGGAAGTTTATTAGGAATGTTTCTTCAATTCTATACCCATTACATCGCTTATTGAGAAAAGATGTTAAGTGGTTTTGGTCTAAAGATTGTGACCAAGCTTTTGACAAAATTAAGTCCCTACTCAGTTCAGCAGAAGTTTTGGTACATTTCAATCCTGAGTTAGATTTAAGACTAACTGTTGACGCGAGTTCACATGGCTTGGGAGCTATTTTGAGTCATGAGTACCCTTCAGGAATCGAAAAACCGATTGCTTATGCCTCAAGATCACTCTCAAAAAGTGAAAAAAATTATAGTCAGATAGAGAGAGAAGGTTTGGCTATCATTTTCGGGGTTCACAAATTTCATCAATACCTTTATGCAAAAAAATTTAAGTTAATTACAGATAACAAACCTCTCATGACTATCTTTGGGCAAAACAAACCAATCCCTCAATTTTCGGCTAATAGATTGAGGCGTTGGGCTGTTATTTTATCTAACTACCAATATGAAGTTGAATATGTTAAATCTGAGAATAATATGGCGGACGCACTGTCCAGACTGTCAGACTGCGAATCAGATAATTTAAATAATAATGATGATGTTGAATTTCCATATTGTAATTTTTTAACCAATAGTGAAGAAATGCCAATAAATTTAGAAGAAGTTGAAAATGAAACAGTCAAAGACAAAGAACTAAGTCAAGTTATTAAGTTTATGAAAGTTGGATGGCCAAAGTACGTCGAAGATATGTCAATCAAACCTTATTTTTCGAGACGTTCAGAATTTTCATTAACTGATAAATGTTTATTCTGGAACCATCGCATTGTTATTCCAGTGAAATTAAGACCTATTTTTTTGAAAACCTTACATACAACACATTTTGGCATTGTTAAGTCTAAAAATATTGCAAGGGCACATTTTTGGTGGCCAAATCTTGATAAGGATATAGAGAATTTTGTAAAACGATGTCAAAGTTGCAGTAAAAATTTACCTAACCCTCCTAAGGTTCCGTTGGCAGTCTGGTCGTGGCCGGGAGAAATTTGGGAGAGGTTACATATTGATTATTTTGGACCTTTCTCCAAGAAATATTATTTAATCATATTGGATGCGCATTCGAAATGGGTTGAAGTTTTTGAAACTTCAACGACAAGTTCAGAAATGACAATAAGGATGCTCAGAAGTAGTTTTGCTAGATTTGGTTTACCGAAAACGGTAGTATCCGACAATGCTACTTATTTCACGTCTGAACAATTCGAATCGTTCTTGAAGAAAAATAACATTAACCATGTCCTAATTCCTCCTTATCACCCAGAGTCCAATGGTGCAGCTGAGAACTGCGTAAAAACAGTTAAGAATGGCATAAAAAAGGCTCTGAGTGAAACACCCTCTGTAGACACCAATACAGTTCTCTCAAGGTTTCTTTTAGACTATCGAACTACTGAACATTGCACTACCGGAGTAAGCCCTGCTCAAATTATGTTTGGTAGAAATTTGAGAACTCGATTCAATGCCTTGTTGTATAAGCCATCTAAAAATTTAATTAATAAGGTCCACTGTAAGCAGCATGACCAAATGAAATATTATAAGGGTAAAAATTCTGTAAGTTATAAAGCTAACGATTTAGTATTAGTTAAGGATTACCGTGATCCTAATAAAATAAGTTGGATCAAAGGAAAAATCAAAAGAAAAATTGGAAGAGTAACTTTTCTAGTAGATATTTTAGAGTTGAACAAATGTTGGAAACGTCACTCTAATCAATTGAGAAAAGCTTCTGAGAATATTGTATATCCATCCGAGAAAATTGTTGGTAATATCAAACCAGATATCGAGAATGAAAATGTATCTGAATCTGAAAATATATTAGTAGATAAGCATGATAGACCTAAGAGGGTAAGAAAACCTCCGGAAAGATATCAACCTTAATTACGTTAAATCGATATGTATTTATGTGATATTTTGCTGTGATAAATTTTACTGTGATAAATTTTACTGTGATATTATGTTACATGAAAATTGGAAATGTTGTAATTTTTTGAATCGACATATAATAGTTAAGATTTTTCTGTAGGGGGGAAGAATGTAATATATTTTCAATTTTGTTAACACTTATGTCATGCGTCGAATCCCCACCAAAATTGAAATTAGTCCGATTGTGCTCAATGTGAAAATCAGTGGTATTGTAGCAATCAAGAAAGATTAAAGTGATACGTCTAATCAGATAGTTTTTAATCATTATTTGCTAAATCTATATCATCCATACATTACAATTTGCTATCAGTAGTTATTATTGTCACCATTGATTCGAAATAAAGAGTGTTTGTTGTTGTTGTTGTTTTACCAAACAATTTGTAACTTCTGGTCCTACTAGTAAAACCCAAGAAAACACCTTCCACCGCTTTGGAAAAGCCTTCAACTCCGGTGGTCCAAGCCCATCATTGTTCTCCGCATCTATCACAAGAATTTTGCTCATGATAATAAAGCGACCTGTACGTCTGAATTGACAACGAATCACCCGGGTTAAGTGAACGATCGATCCCTCTGGAGCAGACCGGTATTGTTTACAGAGGAACGCCATTAGGGAAATTTCAATTATACCGATTTCCAGAGACACCAAGAGGCCACGACGCTGGTCGCCGCGTCGAATACCGAATGAATTACCGTCTAATGGGAGGTCAGCCAGTAATCCCTTGTTGTCCTGGATGGAATTTCCGATCTTGCCGATATTTAATTGTAAACTAAGTCTTCGTTGCATTCGGGAGAAGGGACAGATTTAGAGATTCTATTTCGTGGTTGTTGGACACATATTTCGCATTTTGGTTTAATTATTCCGGTGGACATTCGACAGGAATATGGAATGTTGCAAACGGATTATATCAGAGCTGTGTTGAAATTATGTGTTTTGTGCTCATGAAATGAAAAATGCGATGGACGATAGAAACATGGAAAGAAACTATCAAGGGTGTGACATAATGTTTCATTTTTATAGTCAAGCTTCTGAAAGCACTGAAGTCATTATGTCATCGACTCGAATATGAGAGTCTTTCAAGCGGAAATCTTAGCTATTGAAAGATGTCTAGATATAAATCTAGAAAAAACTATCGGAAGTGCGATATAGCCATAGACTCAGATAGTCAAGCTGCTATTAAAGCACAACTCAACCTCAATGAGGTAGGCATGAAAAATAAGGTCATTTAATCTGGGTTCACGGCCATTCGGGAATCAATGGAAACGAAGAGGCTAATACACTCGCCAAAGAGGGCGCACGAATGTCACTCATTGGCCCAGAACCCTTCTGTGGTATAGGTAAATGTACCTATAAGAAGGAGTTTCTGGAGAAGGAAAAACTCTGGCGAAATCTTCCAGGGATAAATCATTCCACTAAATTCCTTCGGAACTTTGAAACAGCAAGATACCAAAGATATCTGGATCTTGGTAGGAAACAATTACACCTCCTCACTGGCTCCTCAGCGCCTCAGGAAGCACCTGTTGAGGGTTGGATTATCGGAAACCGACGAGTGTAGGTTCTGTGGATAGGAGGAAGAAATCCCCATTCACCTAGTCACGGAATGCTTTGCCATTTCGAGCCTAAGGAGAGAATGCCTTGGGCGAAAAACTTGTAAGATTGAGGAACTAGCCTCGTTGAAGCCTTCACTGATTATGGATTTCATCAGATCTCTGGTACTGAAAGGCGAGCTGTAAAGGGTGGGGTCAGAACAGCTCTGTAAGGGGGCACAATAGACCTTGTGGTCGCAGTGAGTTGTAACCCTTTTTTGAACTATAACTATATCGACTCGAAGCTAAAATGGAAGTGCTGAATAAAACTCAATGAAGAACAACAAGATCCCTTCAGTATGGGATCCTGGTGACTCAAAAATCAAAGGTACGAAGACACTAGCCAGAAAGAGCGCTAACACTCTTCTTTGGTCTAGGCAAATGTACCTATGATAAAAAGTTTTTTGAGAAGGAAGAAACTGGGAGAGAAGAACTATCGAGGAATCTACCGGGAATGGATCATTCCAAAAAAATCCTTGGAATCTTTGAAACTGCAATTTCCAAAAAGTATTTGGATATCAGTAAGTATAAGTTACTGGTTTTCTAACAGGACATTGTCGCATTGGAAAGCATATGATGAGAATTAGCTCAACAGAAACTGACAAGAGTAGATTCTGTGGGAAAGAGGATAAACTCCTATTCATTTAGTTACAGAATGCTAGCCTGAGCAAAAATGTCTTGGACAGGCAAATTATAGAAGAAATGCGGGTTCAGCCTCCTTGAAGATACTGCAGATCTTTGCAGCTTCGTGACTCCTTTAAAAAATTGAACTCCTGAAGATATAAAAACTTCAATTTGAACGATTGCTGCTTAACGCTTGTGGAAGAGAATCACTTTCTGAAAATATGGACGCGAACATTCAATTTTGATAGAACCCAGAGCAGTTCCTAATGAAATTCTGCGCTCGCAGTACTTTTCATCAGTATTTGGTACAGTTTTCAAGATTTTTTATGGTAATTTGAATGGCAAAACAAAAACCATTAAAGGGTATAGCCGGGTTTCAATGGTAAATCTGCCCCCGCGGCCTTTTCGATTCATATTGAGGGGATCGATTAGGCATTGAATGAAAATAATTCAGCCAACTTTTCAGCTTTTTATCTCTAGCCATTTTTGAGATTTCTGTGAAAAACACTTTTTTCGTTTTTATTTTTTTTCTCTTGTCATATCCAAAATTTTCGAATGGTGATTTTTTCTGTGGATTCTTTGCTATTGAAGGAATAGACGTATAATTTTTTTATGAATTTCAGCTGCAAAATCTATTTTTAGGAAAAAAAATAAAGTTTTTGTCATTTGTTTTTCAGTGTTCTTAAAAAGTGTCCACCGCCATTTTTTGACATAAAATGTCTTCTTTGGCCCTTTATATCCTGGAATTTTTTCACATTTTTAAAATTGGTGGAACATTTTGAAAAAAAATTAAAACTGTTTGAATTTTAGGATTCAACAGATATCCATCAAATTTTGGTACCGTTGTATTCATATTGGCTTCCTGAACAATATTAGTGAAAAAAACAATTGGCGATCTGTTTTAGTTTGGGAGATATGGGCCCCCAAAGTCCGAAAAATATTTCACCTGAAAGTCACTTTTCTCACTACAGAAACACTGAATTACCGCTTTATTAAGTTCAAAGCCTCTCTGAACATTTTAACATGAAGATTTGATTCATTTTATTTCAGATATATTCAATAATTGTTGCAAAAACATCGAAAAAATTCTAGGGAAAGCCCGCCGTTCCTTATGGTAAGTTTGGCACTACCGCGTCTTTCAACAAGTGCCATTAGGAAATGATAGCGGGATTTACCGGTATGCATCGTGTCATATTCGCGCGAAATAATTCGCGGTAGTGCCAAACTTACCATAAGAAACGGCGGGCTTTCCCTAGAATTTTTTCGACGTTTTTGCAATAATTATTGGATATATCTGAAATAAAATGAATCAAATCTTCATGTTAAAATGTTCAGAGAGGCTCTGAACTTAATAAAGCGGTAATTCAGTGTTTCTGTAGTGAGAAAAGTGACTTTCAGGTGAAATATTTTTCGGACTTTGGGGGCCCATATCTCCCAAACTAAAACAGATCGCCAATTGTTTTTTTCACTAATATTGTTCAGGAAGCCAATATGAATACAACGGTACCAACATTTGATGGATATCTGTTGAATCCTAACATTCAAACAGTTTTAATTTTTTTTCAAAATGTTCCACCAATTTTAAAAATGTGAAAAAATTCCAGGGTATAAAGGGCCAAAGAAGACATTTTATGTCAAAAAATGGCGGTGGACACTTTTTAAGAACACCGAAAAACAAATGAAAAAAACTTTATTTTTTTCCTAAAAATAGATTTTGCAGCTGAAATTCATAAAAAAATTACACGTCTATTCCTTCAATAGCAAAGAATCGACAGAAAAAATCACCATTCGAAAATTTTGGATATGACAAGAGAAAAAAAATAAAAACGAAAAAAGTGTTTTTCACAGAAATCTCAAAAATGGCTAGAGATAAAAAGCTGAAAAGTTGGCTGAATTATTTTCAATCAATGCCTAATCGATCCCCTCAATATGAATCGAAAAGGACGCGGGGGCAGATTTACCATTGAAACCCGGCTATACCCTTTGTAGTTAGATATAACTTCCTGCTGAATACATTGAAAAGATAGAAATTTCAGCCGACATATACTCATTACATAATACAGTTGAAGCCATGTTTTCTTTCAGACTATATCGCCCAACCCCAGAAAACTTGATACATCAAAATCTGCAGAAAAAGAGGGCAATAATCAGCAAATGCAGTTACTCCAAGAACACAGCAGCGGTCAATATCTCCAATACAAACTCCCTCTCTGATCGCAAACACAAATAAAGCGCACCACTTGAAAGTTACCCCTTTGCGCTCGATGTCGAGGGCAGTGTCCGTCAATTTTTCAAGCTGTGCAAACAAAAATGACAGGCCACACGTCCAGAACCTTCAAAGTACCAGCACCGACCATCGATTGTTTACACCGAAACGCCATTAGGGAGATTTCAATTATGCCGATTCCCTGCGACCATCGAACACTTCATTTCATAAGGCTGATTTATGGTGCGGTGCTTCTTTGTAATTTATGTCCTCAGCTCGCGTAAATATGGCCAGTTAAATAAAACACCGTCGATGCGGATATTGCGATGGCCGTCGATAATTTCGTCGTTTGCTCTTTAAATTATGCAATAACGTATAATTGAATGGTGCATCCGGGTGATGCATGTTTCGCCGATGCTTTGTGGTGAATTCAACATCGATGTGGACCCATTTGTTAAAATAGACATCTAAGCGAATAATTCATGAACGGTTTCGGCCTCTAAATTTGTATGCAAACTGACGAAATTGCGAATACGATTCGTTCGACCGGAGTTGAATGATGGATGCGGCCAAAAATCGGATCTAGTGATTTCTGGTTGATGTGGTGATATTTCATTTGATAGTTCAAAGCTGTAGATTCATGTCAAATCAAGAACCGTACCTGTTATTATTATTATTAACCCATAACTGGTATGGTACGTTTCCTGGTACGTATTCGGGGTCAGTTAGACCCCAAACTTTTTTCACGAAATATATTTGTTCGTATTAAACTATTGACTTTTTATAGGTACGTTATGAATGTTTAGGTATTCCTGAACGTACAGTGTGAATGATATAATTTAAACACTAAGAAAATGATTATTTTATTATAAACTAGCGACCCGCCCCGGTTTCGCACGGTACGATATCACATTAGAAACTTCAAAAATAACAGTACTTCTCCACTATTTAATGGATGTTATTATACATATAAACCTTCCTCTTGAATCACTCTATCTATAAAAAAAAACGCATCAAAATCCGTTGCGTAGTTTCAAAGATTTAAGCATACAAAGGGACATAGGGACAGAGAAAGTGACTTTGTTTTATACTATGTAGTGATAAATGAATATGGATGCGGAAAGAGCTGAAAATGTCAAAATTTTGGATTTCACATAATTCAGAAGAATTATATTATCATTTGTTCTTGGATCTGCCAGCTCTGGACACTTACGTACCTCGTGTCCATCTGTTTCTGCTTTTGATCCGCAGAGCCTGAAAATTTCATCTGCTGACTGCTCCATACTGTACAAATGATATTTTTATCAACAGTGCTCCATTAGCAGCCCCATCATCACTCAAAGCTCAGTTTTTTTTTGTCCTTCGTAAGTCCAGGAAAGTTTCTCTAGAAGGTTTTTCCGTTATTCGGCTCCTATTGCTGCACCGCTGCCTAATATTGGTGTTTTACAAGCCCACAGAAAGGCTCAAGTCCAGAAGGCGCTAACCCTGATACACTCTTTGCAAGTTCATCGGCTTTCTCATTTCCTTCAACACCACAATGCCCTGGAAGTAATAGTAAAGTAACTTTATTGTCTCTTGCCCGTTGCTTTTTGATGAATTTTGATGTCACGGCACTCCAAGGAAAGCAGAGACCCCTGGAAGTGGAAATCATACCTAACATGCCATTCAATGTCAGATCTGATAACTCAAAATTTGTTTCTTGATTTGTCAGAAGAAATAGATCAAGTTGCAAGACGATTAGAGGTTACTGGAGGTTTCGAATATTATTTCATAATAAAGCCTTTCGAAATTGATAAAGACTCAACTGCGTTTTTCTGCAAAAATCGAGGGAATCTCTTTTAACAATACCATCTCTTACACTATAACAAACTGCAAAAATAGAAGAAAAGTTAAAGCCTTGAAGTCTATTTGAACTATATTTTTATGAGTATATATGTAACTAAACTCAATTTCTGAAGCTATTTCAAGTCGGCATAAACCTTTTTCCACAGGAAACAGTTACACATAGATAAAGAATATCTAAAAACATAAGAACAGTTACTTGTCCTATCACATTCGGAATGCATCCAACCATTAATCGATTGATTTATAAGCAACTCCACCTGATGAACTTCCTCTTCATCAATCATATTTTGCATACAACCTCAAAGCGGAATCAAGAGACAAGAGAACGATTAAATTCATAGCATTCGATTGCAGTTCCAACGTTGTCAGATGGAACCTGTACACGCTTTAATTTCCCCACTGCATTCGCGTACCAGCCTCCTTTGATTAACAATCGAACCCAATATCTTGAAGTGCGATCGGCTTCTACAGCTGCAAGACCTACCGCCAATTAATTTCAAACGTACCAGCATTTATTTCACTGTCGTTTAAACGTTGGAACCCGTAATGGCTATGTTAGGTACCTGTGTACACGATCCGGTGTGTCTGCTTTTAGTATATATAGTTTCGATCTTATCAAGGGTACCAGAGACTGAATTTCAGCCGCTTGTGAAGATGATGCTTCAACTTGGGTGCTATCAAGGTTATGTAATGCTAAAAATGAAGTATGCTGAAGGATATATGCATACTTATAATATGGTTTACAAAGGGTCAACATGACTACTTGTGCAGTATCATATCGTTTTCCTGATATTTTTCATTTTCACTTTGAAAATTTGCAACCATATGTGAGAAACTACAATGAACTACTATGTCATCGACATAAAGTTAATATGAGAGTGCCGCAGAAAACTCAATGAAGTAGGTAGGATGACCAAGGTCTCTGTAGTCTAGGTTCGTAGTCATTCAGGAATCAGGTCTCAAGAAACGAAGACCCCGACATACTAGCCCGAAAGGCAGCACAGCAATCGTACAGGGTGTTCCATAAAATGTGGCGATTTAAAATTTTTGTTCCTCAATATCTCGAACAAAACAAAGTCCATCGAGATGAAATGTTGCGGTCATATGCAAGATTCTCATAATAAGCTTCATGCAACATTTTGTGGCCATATTGTGAACAGAACCATAGAAAAGGGAATCGGAATATTGAAAAGAAGAAACTTCATATTTTCATAAAAAAATATCCGATTCGAATGAAATTTATTTTGTGAATAAAGATTGATACACTGAATGTTCATGCAGAATTTTATGGCTATAGTGTTAACAGAACCATAGAAAATTCAATTGGAATATTGAATAGAAGAATCCTCATATTTCCATAATAGGATATCCGATTCAAGTGAAATTTTTCTTGTGAATGAAAACTGTTATAATGAATTTCCATGTAAAATTTTCTTGTCAAAGTGTTAACAGAACCATGGAAAATTCAATTGGAATATTGAAAAGAAGAATCTCTATATTTCCATAATGGAAAAACCAATTCAAGTGAAATTCATTTTGTGAATCAAAACTGATATACTGAATGTTCATGCAGAATTTTGAGAGGATCGCATCATCAGAACCATATAATTCAAATTTTGTAATTATTTATTTTTTACATATTTACTTTTTCGAATAATTTCCAGAATTTAATTCCGATTGTGCTGAGATTCTGCATTTAAATATTTGGTATAAATCTCAAATCCCCTATTAAATTTGAAGTAATAATCTAATTGCTCCACCAAAGAACGAAAACTCAAAAGCTTCTACTTAGGGCTTTTTAGGGCTTTTCTTAAATTTGTTTTCTTCTCTTCATCTCACATGAAAACAAAAATTGCTGATGGCAAATTTTCATTTTTCATCTATTCACTATCTGATTCCTGCTCGAATGCACATAAAATCAAAAATTGAACCAATATAACAGTTAGGTAAAAATGTTCATTGTTATTAAGTTTCAATCACTCTTTGTGTGAAAAGAGTAAAGTTCCGTTGTTGCGAAAGAAATAGAGTAAAAGCAAACCATTCCGTGTCGGAAGGCAGTTAATAGCAAATAATAATTCACCAGCAATAAGCAGAACTTCCATCAAGCTCCACAACGATACACTTTAACAGTTCAAACGGTCAAAATATATCACAGATCGAATCGTTGGAGGATTAAACGAACAACAATAAATAATCAAATTACAGGGAAATTCATTTTATGGACTATTATCTTTTATGTATGACCGAGATTTATTCCCGCACTATCAAAATATAATCCAAACATCGGTATTACGTTTTCCGTAATGCGATATATGGCGTGGTTCAATTATATTTCAAACGATAATATTATTTACGATTATTATGGGATATATCGTGTTTCATCCCGCACAGGAGCGTATTACGTCTACTAGGTTTTCAACAAGTATTTCTACCGCTCACTGAGTCGGAAATATCGGTTCATCGATGGAGATTATGTTTTCAGCTTGCTAAATAGTTGTTTCAGGTGTTATGAAACATATGACCGTTCAAATCTGATACATGAAATACCCAGTATCTTATTTCTGCATCGAAAATATTACTGCACCTTGCTTCAATTGTGACAACTGAATAATCTTCGTCATTTATATGAAGATAGTAGTTTCATTGTTAAATATAGCTATGAGCTTTCCTATAAACTAAATGGAGGTTTGAATTTCACTTTTGTAAATTAAAACAGCGGCATCTGGCTCTAAGTACTACATGTATTTTTCAAACAGAATCAGCAAAAGACTCGAAATTTTCATGATAGTTGCATGGGAAAAATATCAAGTTGAGTTCGTTAATAGTCGTATAATTATCGATTAAAAATTTTATTTTTCGGATATTTCACCAACCAGAAAATCAATCGGTGTCGAAAATAATATATTCAGCTGCTCAATAATAATAAAATATGGCAATTCAAAATGTTTGTGCCTCAATATCTCATAAGAAACGAAACCCATCGAAATCAATTGTTGCGGTCATGCAAGATGGTCATGCTTCATGCAAAATTTTGTGGCCATAGTGTCAACAGAACCATAGAAAATTTAATTGGAATATTGAAAAGAAGAATCCCCATATTTCCATAACTAGATAACCGATTCAAGTGAAACTTATTTTGTGAATCAAAACTGATATACTGAATGTTCATGCAAAATTTCAAAAAGATCGCATCATCAGAACAATAGAATTTAATTTTTAAAATTGTTTTTACATATTTGATTTTTCTTATAATTCTCAGAATATAATTCGGATTGTGCTGGGATTCTGCATTTATATCTTTGGTATCAATCTCAAATCCCATATGAAATTCTGGGATAATAGTCTCATTGCTCCACCAAAGAACGAGCGCTCAAAAGCTCCTGCAATCCAAAGCGCTCCTTGAATCCTCACCTGCAGCAGAATCGTATAAACCTCAGCGCAATTGACATTTAGATATCACCTATCTGACTCGTTTATCAATGTCGACTGTTATTTAATATCCTTCCAATACGACTTACAGACGTTTTCTACCTCTCAATCGCCATAACAGAGACTTCTCATATTGCTCTCACCTCCGCACACCGGTGGGAGATGGTCCATCCTGAGCTCAGCAGCTTTGATTCATTGGTACCAAAACTTGTGACTTCGATGTAGGCGATTTCAGACTGTATTTATGTCCAGAAACAACGTGCTATACTTGAGCATAAACGTCATAATTTTGAGACTGATCAAAAAAAATGTGGAAAGCCTTGAGCAGGTGGTTTTGGGCGCTCGTTCACTGCTAAAGTAATTGTTCGTTATTTGCAGCAGTTTTACTAATATCGTCGTATTGAAAGATATGGGAAAAATATTGTCATCAATAATAAAGGGTTTTCCAATAAGAGGTGTTATTTTGAATAGCCCGCTATTTCGGTAGATGTCACGTTTGAAGCTGTCATTTTTTGACATTTGACAAATAGAAACTACGCCATTAATAAAAATGGAACGATACACGCTTCAAGAACGCATTGAAATTATTGAAATTCACTATAAAAGTGGTGAAAATTTGGCAGAGACGGTTCGTAAAACTCGAACATTTTTGGATCGTCATGAAGCACCTTGTCAGACCGCTATAAAGAAATTGGTGGAAAAATTCGAGCTATTGGGACAAGTTAGTGATGTGAAGAATAAAACCCGTGCACGTCGCTAAGAACAGTCGGAAATATTAGAGCTGTAGCCGAAAGTGCTGAAGAAAACCCAGGTTTGTCCATTCCTCGTCGTTCTTTGAAATTAGGCATTCCACAAACTTCATTACTCCGTATTTTGATCTAGATAACGTTTACTTTCAACAAGACGACGCTACGTACCACACAAGCAACGAAACCATTGATCTTTTGCGGGAAAAGTTTCCGGACCGTGTTATCTCTCGAAGAGGTGATCACAATTGGCCACCGAGATCTTGTGATTTAACACCTTGTGACTTCTTCCTTTGAGGACACGTGAAAGAGAAGGTCTACGCCAATAGCCCAGCGTCGATTCAAGACCTCAAAGATGGAATTCGTCAGGCTATCGAGGACATAGGGTAGCCACTTTGCTATTTGGTTATAGAAAATTTCATTAAAATGATATAGGGTCCTGTACCTAAGCGTGGTTGTGGTGGTCATTTGCCTGATATTATTTTCCACTATTAACGGCATTGCTTCTTTTCTATAATGAAATAAACATCCGATCATTTATATTGAAAAATGGCATTTTTCTTTGAATATCAAAATAACACCTTTCATTGAAAAACCCTTTACCATAAAAGTTCCAGATCAAAACCTGCTTTCATAAAGGTGAGTGATCCTCCATCACCCGATTCGAAACATCGTTCAATAGACGAGAAACGGTGTTCGCCCTTCCTTTAGACTTGATGCACTCCAGATTGTAAGTCATAACTCTGCTTTTCCGCCGTCAAAGTAGATATTACGAATACACGGATCTTCCATTTGGATATGCTTTTTATGATACGAACCTACACATTTATACCTTCACTATATATATACGCATATACATACGAACCAGCTATATTTTTATGGCCTATTAACAACTGAGATGTAAAAATAATTACATCCTTTTCGGCGTGTATACGGTCATTCTTTGAATTTGGGCTTAATGAAGCGATGGAGAATTTCCCTTCGGGTATTTCTGGGAAGAATTCGGTCTATTTTAAGTCGTGATAAGTCAATGAGCTTTAAGAACAAGGACGAAAATGTTAACGTTTGTTCTTCATCTTGAATGAATTAATTTAACCAGGAACATATTATGTTTTGATCCCTGTACCAAGTGATCCTTTAATGAGATTATACTGAACATCATTTTGTAGGAATTCCAATCAATTAGTGATGTAGAAAGAAGTTCAGAAGGCTAGAGTCAGTTTCAAACATTTCAGCATTTTCCTGAGTAAGGAAAACATAAAGCAGGGGAACACAACTATTCTGTTCATATTTAATTAATACTTCGTTCACAGATTGAAGAAGAATTATCAATTAAGAATATCAATTTTTACTCAGACAATTTTTATACTCTCCTATATTCCAGATAATAAGATTCCCCGATTAAAATCACGTAAAAATTTCTGGACCAAGTATTTTCTGATCACAAATAAAGGAATTTGCTGATCACATGCATTATTCAGAACAAGAATTGAATCACTCACGAGTGAAGTTCCTGGATTTGATCTTCCTAGGAAAATATGGACTGTTCCCAGTCGTATTAGAATAGGAGCTGGATGTTGGAATTGCATGCTTTTCAAATACAATTCAGTTGAGAGTCCCACTTACGAATGCAGAGAAGCAGAGGAGACAATAGAACATCTCATCGAGAATTCTTCCGTATTTAAATTTCAGGAGGCGTAAGATCTATACGTGAAGTATCCAAGTCATTTCTGAAACATTTGTTGAAAAAATAAGGAAATGAATAATATTATTTTAGGAATTTACAAAATACGTCAAACTTTTTTTCGAGAATAGCTGCAGATTTTTTTATTTCAAGTTCGATAATTTTCAAATACAATCCACCACGAAAATATAGTCATCTTCATAAAAATTACTAGATGTAATACGAACTGAACTGAATCGAAATGAATGCTCAACCCAAAACCTCTCCCATAAATCAATGTGGTCTTATAATTCCTGTCTTTTGGTAATTATATACTTTTCTGGACCAATTTTTCAATCCTGCCTTCGACTTTAGAAGAACTGTAATCATGTTTCTGACCTCCCACGATGTTTGGCAGGTATAAGCGTATTCTTATATCTTTATTCCATCTCATCTTGGAATAGCTATCGATTGTTTCGATTCGATTCGTTTAGTTTCATATTCCAACTTATAAAAAAAATACATTCGATTAAAATATGGCATTAACTTCAATATTATTGATGATTCGAATTATGTCATTTTGCCAGATGAGTTATAATTTAATAGTGTATGTAAAAAAATATACGCACAGACAAATTTTAAAGAATCAACAAAATGATTTATGAAGTTCTAGAAAATAAAACAGTTCTATCACTAATCAAGAAGAAATTTTCGGGATTTTTAAATTTTTTCATTCATTAAACATCATTGTTTTTCTATTTTTTTTCAAGTTTTTACTCCAATATATTATTATAGTTGATTTAATAAACTCATAAGAAAAAATTTTGGGGATCAAATCTTGGAAAATGATTTTTCAATTTACAATCGATAGAGAAACAATCAAATGTGAAATTATTCATTTGAATATGATAAAATGAATTATATTTTCAGAAGGGCAGAACTAACGAGAAATAAGTTCAACTTAATATAAAAAACTTATAATACGAATTGAAAATTCTCTCCTTTATATTCTTGAGGTAGAATTTCATAGGCCATATCTGATGAGAGTAAAAAGAGATCTGCAGAAGCGAAAGAACACAGAATAGAAAAATGGAAAACCGGAATACCGGAAAAATGCCGGCATCCCTAGAAAGAGGGGTAATTTTTTGTCTGCCACGCATGAAAAATTCCCGCGTGAGAATTATTAGCCTCCATAAAATAATAAAAGGATCCCGTCAGAAGTGAGACTCAAAATATGATACTAAAGCAACGTACTTTATCATTATCAATTAAAAAGTTTATGAGAGGAACTGAAGTGTTTCTCTGCTGTAAACTGACAAGCGTAATGGCGCTGGTATTTATAAAACACATTTGAAACTCCTTCATATCTTTTCATATCCGATTTTAACTTTGATGCAACACTTGTTCAAGTTGCCAGTGGCGTAGCTGGCTCACCTACGCATATCTGAGTTCAGCGAACTTATACATCTAGCGCAACAGCACCATAGAAGCCATAAGAAGTTTTCTGTAGAATCGTGAAATCAATATGATGTTTTGAAATAAATTTGTAATCTGTATTTTGAAGAATAAGAGTTAATGAAGAATGCTGTTTATATTTGAGAAATTGTTCGAAAAATATTACTTTGGCATGAAAAATCTCGTATATGGATTTGACCCAGGAATGATTCACCCTCCTAGTCGGAGAGCAATTCTATTCGAATATGGCGAAGAGTTTTTAAGACCATAAGAATGATTTTCATTCAGAATCCACTGTCATTTGTAGCGGGTCGCTGATAATATCAATCATTTTTTTATTTCTTTGATGAGAGAATGATTTCGCGAATGAAAAATGAATACATGTATTCATAATTCAATTTGAGAATCTCCATTCACAAAAAATTTCACAATCAATCCGATATCTTCTCATCCAAATAAATTGTTTGTTTTCAATATTCCAATTGAATTTTCTATAGTTCTGTTCACACTATGGCACAAAATTTTGCATGAGGCTTGTTATCAGCACTTTTCATTTGGCCGTAACATTTCATTCCGATTGGTTTCTTATTTTCTGAGGAACAAAAATTTTGAATGGCCATATTTTATGGAACGTTTTGGCTGGTTAACGAACTTAACCGAGCCCTTTGGGACCCGAACTTATCCTGAAATTTCAAGTCTCTAGGACAATTCGGGTAGATTTGATACTCTTATAATACTTCTTACGAAAATTGGTCAATAGCTGGGAAACTGAATATGCGTTATATTTTTCAACAGGAAAAATCAAAGATATGCTAATCTCAGTCCTTCAAAACTTATCATTTCTAAAATTTTATCACATAAAGTGAAGATGTAAGTCGAAAATTTCAGTCAATTCACTTGTGATTTAATGTTTGGTAAACATTAAGAAAAATGTATTTTCAATTTGTTAATGTTATAGTTTCGAAAATACAATTTTTATTGTAGTTATCGTTGTTTCATATCAGAATCCTGATGAAGTCTGAATTACAGTGGAACTTCCTTATAACGAACGTCTGTATAACGAATTTCTCTATATAACGCATTTCGTCCAAGACATTGGACCTTGAATCCGAATTCCATATCAAAAACACTTAATAAATCCTAACCTTAACCTAAATCATTACGGCGGGCAGAGAGATCCTTCTGAAACAGTTTTAAATATACACCCCTGACTGTTTGATTTTAATCTAACCATTACGCTAGTGTGAAAGTTGTGCGAAAATGTCGAAAAGGAAGTGCTTAAGTTGGAATGATAAACTTAAATTTATCAGTGAAGTCGACCGCCGACTATAGAAACACATTTTCTGTATAACGAAATTCTTTATAACGAATTTTTTTGGGGATTTAGCGCTTTCGTTATAGGAAAGTTCCACTGTATATCCATAAAGTTGGTTCATGTGTAAATCATTTCGCCAAAAAGCTGTAAAAAATCACGGAATCGATTTATCGATTTTAATCTCAGTTCGTCACTTTCCCAAATTCACACAAATATCTTTCTCCAGATCTCCTGTTACCACCATTAACAACTATTAACATATCGATCGGAGATCTTTCCTCAAAACTGAATTTGTTTTATTACCGCCTCTACGCCTCTGGACATCACGCACACACACCTGATCGCAGCCATTTTTTAAGCTGCATATTAAAGGATTTTATGTAGCGAGACGGCATCTTCGGAGACACGTTATTTATATGGTTGTAAAATTTTAATAACAGCCTAGTTTTTCGAAAGTTTTGGTCCCGTAATCGAGTCAACGTATAATAAATCGGGTGAAGAGTAGAATGAAGCAACTTTATACGAAAATTGGTGGCAGAAGAAGTGAGGTGGAGACTAGGTTAATTCTGGTTGGAAAGGAAAGTAAAGGAAATTGAAAAAAATTAAGAAAGGCCTTGCAGGTGCTTTTGAGCTCTCATTCATTCGTGGAGCAATGCTATTACCTCGATATTTTTTATAGGACATGAGACTCATGCTAAGTATATGACTGCAAAATCTCTGCACTATCGGAATTATATTCGGAAACTTATTCGAAAAATGGTATGTACAAAAAAATCAATAATTGAAAAAAATTAAATTCCACGGTTTAGATGATGCGATCGTCTTAAAATTTTGCATGAACATTCAGTATATCATTCTTCATTCACTGAATGCATTTTCACTCGAACTGGTTAGAATTCTTCTTTTCAATATTCCGATGCAATTTTTTATGCTTCTGTTATCACATAGGAAAAAAAAGTTTTTCGTATTAGTTATCTCTTGAGTATCTTGCATGTGGTCGCAAATTTTCATTTCGAACGATTTTTTTCTGTCTTAGATATTGAGTTCAATTGGGAAAAACGATAAAGTACTTAGTCAAGTAAAACGTATCATTAATCATATTCAATGAACCACCACAAAGGAAATCGATTGAAATATATTCTGGGAGGATTCTGCATTTCTTAAAAACTTTATAGGTTTTCAAAACACAAAATGATTTGAGGTCCATTCTAACTAGAACGAAACCAATGAATGAGACACAAAAATCAAAAAATTGTGTATACAATATTCCCTGTATATGTGGAAAATCTTATAGAGGAGAGACAAGAAAACGGGAACATAAGAATAACATCAAAAATAGTGACATTACAAGATCACAAATCGCTGATTATTTATGTTTAAAAAGCAGAGATCATATGATGAACTGGAACAACACAAAGATACTAATGACGGAACCTGATATTTCTAAAAGGAAAATTAAGGAATCTAAGTGTATTTTGTTAGATGAAGTAAATAATTTGGCCAATTGTTCTGTTGGAATATATCGTATTTGGATGGATTGATTTATTGAAGAAAGGAAATTTCAAAATTGAATAAATCAACATCTCTATATATTGACAACTTTCAATGTCAATCAGATTGCAAATGAAAAAACACACAATTCTGAAGTTTTTACGAGTTTGTCTGAAGAAGGTGTCTGATATAGACACCGAAACGTTACATTATCCTTTTAATTTATTTCCTTTTTCAATTTTTCTGTTAGGCACCAATTTTTTCGAGACCAATTTGCTCCTGACAAATAAGTGCAAAGATTCTCGCAGGAGCACTTCACCTCAATTAAATTTTTTTTAATTATTTCTGTTTCAGAGAAGTGAAAACCTATAAACTTTTTAAAAAATACCACAAAGGTACTGACTACTGTATCCAATTTTTTCACAACCTTGTCGAAAGATTGGAAAAAAAATCCCACAAATATAAAATGATCAGTAGCGATATGCATACAAAAATCGTAAACAAAAATATTCAAATAAACCCAATGATTTAGGGACCTCGGATTCCGCCATTTCCCGCTCTGCAGTTCTCGTTTTTTTTCGTTGCGTTGGCTAAATTGAATAATTTGCCCGTTTCCGTTATTATACAACGTCGGTCGGAGAGTACGTACCGTTTAAATTAGAACTTCAGCAACGCGAAAAAAGGAAAAACCGGGGAAAACAGCAAACCGTGGCAGTGAATAAAGACAATAGGAATTATTTTAATGGTCTTACAACTCCCGACGGTTATTAAAAATTGTTACCGCGAGTGATAATCCGGGACCTAGGTAGATTCCGCGGTGTTATATTCTTTTCATTTCCGTTCCTTTATTTGCGTTTTCCGTATTCCTGTGATTAAGGGCTGGGTTGTAATCTTGCTGAATTTACGGCGATTTGGTGATTTATAATCCAGGGATTTCTTGTCCTTGAATGAATATCTGATGGAGATGCAAAAGCCCCGCAGCAGATATCTCTAGATATTTCTTCTATGAAGATTGAGACCATGTTGTTTAGTACATAAATGGAAATTTGACGAGTTCTTTCGAAGCTAGGGGTCATACTAGAAGAGTCGAGCATTTTGCAGTTTTGCTTAGTAGTTTTATATATAATTTCTTTAACGATTTTCAGAAAATAATTCTATCCGTGCTGAAATTTCGCTTTCATATATCTAGTATAAATATCCAGTCCTATAATAGTTATTTATACAACAAGTGAATAAACATTTTTAACTCACGTGTCGTATACAAAATTTTATCCCATTTTGATGAAAATTCAAATAATGAATACTTTTTAGAGGAAATATTAGGTATAATTCAAATTCATAACGAGATTTCCCTTCGATCGATGGTTGCTAGGGCACTATGTAATTAATTGTTTGCAAGTGTCAATGAAAATTATAGAACAGTCAAAGAATTTTTGTTTCGAAAAAATGTTGAGCGGTGACGACGAGGTTGTAGTTCCTGAGTGCATTATACAAGAAGCAAATGAGGCAGCAGAAGCAGTAATTCCATTAAAATCAAAAATATTGTACGAAAAGCAATATACGGCATTTTGTGCCTGGAGAAATAATAAAAAAGCCAAAGGTGTCAACGAAACAGTATATTATATTATAAGGATTAAAAGTGCATATTTTTTTTACGAGCAATATTTGCAGTTGCGAGGCGCAGCCGAGCGAATGCAAAATTGCGAGTTAAAATAGGCACTTTTAGTCCGAATAATATAATATACTATTTTTTCTCCAACCAAGTCAAAATTACAATAAAATTGGTTTCAGTCAAAAATCGTTAATAATTTGGTTATAAATTTGAACACATACTAATGACAGTGATTGTCAAGTAGACGTCAAATGCAATTACTTTTAATCCAAGGATTAAAAGTAGCGTTTTTAATCCTAGGATTAAAAGTGTTGCTAAGTAACGGGTGAATTTTTGTACGGTAAGGAATTTATGACTTTTTCACCTGAAAATAGTACAAAAATGTCAACATTTTTTGATGGTTGGGGAAAAAAATAATTTTGGCGTATATTTCCGGTTGCTAGCAAATTCTGGGGCAGATTTGACAGTTTTGAAAAGACATGGTGGATGGCGCTCAAGTTCTGTTGCAGAAGGATATATTGAAGATTCATTACAAAACAATAGTTATTTATTATACAAGGGAAAAAAGTATTAGATTTTAGCTCGAGGTTGTGTTGTTTCCCGACGCGAAGCGGAGGGAGACAAAAAGCCGAGAGCTAAAATCTTATATTTTTCCCGTGTATAATACACTATTTTTTTCTGTGACAGGAAAAACGACCATTCAATAGTGAAAGAAATATAACTGTCCACGAAATTACTTTTTTCCCCGGGAAAAAAGTGAGTACTTTTTTCCCGGCTATATAGAGAGTAATTTTTTTGACAGGAAAAAAAGTAATTTCGTAAAAAGTCATACTTTGTGACCTGTCAAGAGATATAAAATGTCACATTTTTTTTCCGTCACAGAAAAAAATAAATATTTCTGAACAAATACTTGGTGGGGTCACAAAAACCGGAGTTCCTGATGCAGAAATGGATATTCCAGCAGGGCCTGAGAAGTCCTCAAACACATGTGCTATAACGACTGAGCGTGTTTCCTTTGGAGGAGGTGCAGGTTTCCAGTTCCATTTTCAAAATCTTAATAATTGTAATTTTTACTTTAATGATATAAATGACTGTTAATGTAGAATTTTTGATAAATTTTAATAAACATACTTTAAAATGAGTTTTAGGTGCATTGTGTGTGGAAAGAATTATCTCCAGAAAGTGAGTGGTGAACATTTTATTCCACTAGTGAATTAAAAAAAATTTAATTCACTCAGTGGATAAACGTCAACTTACCCTTGTTACCATGGGTTGAATATTGTCGTCTTTAAAAGTCAAAATGGGATAAAAATTTTTTAGGTGAAAGCCTTATGTCTACACCAACGAACGAGCACTCAGAAACAACTGCACAGGCCATTTCTTATATTTTTTAAAATTATGTCTGGTACGAAAATAAGCAATGATCGAAGAGAAACCTTCAAAGTGTTCTTAATGAGCCCATAACCTAAGAGCTCAAGTTGGAGTTCGCACCTCAACAGTTAAATATTTAATTTTCATTAGTCTCCTTCAGTACTCACGTATAGGTAAACTCGAAGTTACCAATCAAATACAATTTCTCTTCAAAAACAATTACCAATATTAGCTGCACATCATTTTAAATGGGCATTCTGTGTAGGTCGTACGAAACACAATATCTCTTCGTTCAATTTACATTTGGTAAATATTCAATGCGATATTCGGGTTGTCGAATTACTTTTTTAAATAATCTGTTATTTATTCAGCGAACACCCAAGCTTTGTTTAAGAATGATAAATATCCGTTCCACAAAACCAATAACCGGTAATAACCACACGAACATATCTCAAAGAAATAAAACATTTTTGATAGCTAACATTTTCATTGCCTAATAAAGGAATAAAATTTATATCGACCGTATCTTCCAAACAACTTCATTACAACCTCCGAAATTCTTCAACATCCATAATATTTTTTTCTGTCTACGAAATGGTATTATGACTCGTACCTTTCTGTCGGATTCCCATGGATCTCTTGCAGACCCGAGAAACGCGTTTCATCTCTTCATAATATTCATCTTCATTAGCATTTTTATTACGATCTCAACGATCGTAGTAAGCATATCCAGCCGAGGCGCACGACCTTAACAAAAGAACATCACGAAACAAAGGAAAAACACGGTATTATCAGACAAGCATTCTAATTAAGTACGGTGGAAAAGAAGCGAGTAGAAAATCCCGGTACTGTTACAATGAACGCAGATTTGTGGTCACTTCCTTTTTCTTGTTAGCAATTAAGTAACTTAAGTTATTTTCCACGGTAATAAACTAGAGAAGCTGGAATATAATTAGAAATAATGGAAAGCTCTCTTGAATATATTAGGGGCTGATCTGAATAAAGAGGAAGAATCTGGGAAAAATCATCATCTACAATTAGGGATATTTTCTCAATTTGATTCGAGATCTCAAATTTCATATAATTCGATCTCGAAAAATGACAAATAAGTGATTAATTCAGAATATGCAATATCTTCCCAAAACTCATATCCTATGAATTAATAGCATTGTTTTGCGAAATTTGAATGAATATGGTTGAGTATTACGAGAAAGTTCAATTCAAAAAATTTTTGAAATTTCTGTTTTATTACCTCTCAAAAAAGTGAACTATTTAATTCAACCATCGAGATGTAATAGAGAAGAGACGCTATGACATACAATTGAGTAAGGAAAAATAGTACCACTGGGCGGGGCTAAGTCGGGGACCAATATGGCGGAAAGTTCAGGGTTGAATTAAGTTGCCAGATTTTTCTGTTCACAAATTTCACCCAAAAAAACGACGTGTTGGGTCTTTAGGAATCCTGTTCAAATATGGTCAAATGAATATCAAATAAACAATTTTTATTCAGGCGATAATATACACATATAAAAATATATCAGATTACCAAGACAGACTAGCAAACATTTCGAATGCGGATCTGTTCAGTACTCATCCCTACCTGTGATATGTTTTTCCTCTAATTTTCTTCTTATCTGTCTCTTCTCTGCTTGAAGAAAGCCTTACAGTGCACGATACCATTTCTTTGTATATTATTAAGCAGAAAAAATCACAATTGAACTAGAAATAAGCGCAAGAATCACAATTCCTCCAGAAAATTCAACGGTTGTCAAATTTGACGTTAGGTGGTAGTAATATGGCGCATCTGATACCGCGTTTATTTCAATGATGGCAACTCTATACTATCCTATCTCTATGAATTCAACTAATTCCGAATATTTTTAGTCTTCTAAAAACTATGAAATTCTTGCTGCACCTTCTGTATGAGGAATTCCCGTATATAAAAAAAATTGTTTTCAAGTGCTCGTTCTACTTAAACGAATGTTATTTGTTTTTTATACAGGGTGTTCTACGAAATATGGACATCAGAATTTTTGTTCCTCGATATCTCAGACAGAAGAAGTTTTGTGACCATAGGGTTAACAAAACCATAAGAATTTCCATCGGAATATTGAAAAAAAATCCTTATATTTCTACAGCAAAATATCCGATTCGAGTGGAATTCATTTCGAGGGTGGAGATTTGGAATTCATGTAGAATTTCAAGAGGATCGCATAATCAGAACCATAGAATAAAATTTTCTTCTGAAAAATGTATTTTTTGAGAATTTTTCTTGTCATTTAGATTGTGCTGAAATTAAGAAGTAAAATGTTCTGGGAGTGGCGTTTATACAGCCATAGAAAAGTCTCTAACGAATATTCAGACCCCACATCAACAATTTCGAGTCTTTAGTTCAATCCGATCGGAAGTTTGAGTGTTTGCGAAAGCAGGGATGGCCAGACAGAATTACTTTTGACCTCACTTTCTTTCCTGATGAGTCTACCCAAGTCACTAGGAAAAAACCTTCGGAACGCTTTTTCCTTGGCAACTAATGTACAAAAATTATTTCACTATCCATTAACAGCATTGGTGCTCACTTTCATTGGCAATTTCTATCAGCAGTGTTATACATTTCACAAATTAAAAACCTCAATCCGGTAGTGCATTAAGCTCTACGTCGTCACATAGATAATCTGACTTATTGATAATACTACCTCACATTCGTTACCAGGATAATATCGCTCATTTCAATCAGCACCAGGATGATATATTGTTATTATTACGTTCGCTATACCAGAAGTAAGTACATGTGGTGAAAAATACCAGAAACGTGTTTTCATTCCATGGCTTGATGGTTACGGTTACGGTTTTTTTCTTATGTCCAGGTTGCTGGTGAAATAAATTCATTAAATTGTTAAGTAACTCTAGATGTATCTGGCCATCTACTTCATCGATAAGAGAAGCAAAAGGAATAAGAGCGCTCGTTCTTTGGTGGAGCAATAAGACTATCTCAAATTTTATATGGAATTTGAGATTGATACCAAATATATAAATGCAGAATCAGCACAATCGAAATTATATTAATTATATTCTGGAAATCATTCAAAAAATGAAATATGTATATAAATTAAAAAAATTGAATTTTATGGTTCTTATTATGCGATCCGCTTGAAATCTTCCATGAACATTCAGTACATCCGTCTTGATTCACGAAATGAATTTCACCTGAATCCGATATTCTGTTATGGAAATTCAAAGATTTTCCTTTTCAATATTTCAATTGAAATTTCTATGATTCTGTTAACACTATGGCTACAAAAATTCGCATAAAAATTCAATATATCAGTCTCTATGCACAAAATAAATTTCACTCGAATCGGATATCCTATTATGAAAATATAAAGATTCTTCTTTTCAATATTCCATTTGAATTCTCTATGGTTTTGTTTACTCTATTGCCACAAAATATTGCACGAACATACAGTGTATCAATCTTCATTGATAAAATAAATTTCATTCGAATCGGATTTATTTTTTTGGAAATTTGAAGTTTCTTCTTTTCAATATTCCAATTGAACTTTCTATGGTTCTGTTTACACGGTGGCCACATAATTTTGTATGAGGCTTATTATGAGCATCTTGCATACAGCCGCAACATTTAATTTCAATGGGTTTCGTTTTGTCTGTGATATTGAGGAACAAAAATTTTGAATGGCCATATTTTATGGAACACCCTGTACGATTTGGCTGGTTAACGAACTTAACCGAGCCATTTGGGAACCCAACTCACCCTGAAAATTTCAAGTCTCTAGGTTAATTTCTTAGAAAGTTATTGTGCAAACGGCCGGACGGCCCCACGGACAGAATTGAATTTGACCACGAATTCGTCATCAGGGAGTAGAACCCTATCGTTTGAGACCATACGATATAGCACTAGCATAAGAAAACGAGCTCTCAAAAATCAAACATATAAAAATCCTAATGGGAATAATTTTCTCCCAACTTCTCCTGAAAACTGTGCTTGTTTTTTAGGAAACAACGCAAAAACAGCAATCGCCCAAAAACCACAGCATTCGCGAATACTTATATAACAATCCTTCAAGTAGGTAATAACTTTTACCCAAGAAACCATTCAGATATTCCCCGAAAACATCATAATTCAAGCCAAGGATATCGGGGAAATGGAAAGAAAGAGTAGCACTTCAATTTTACAGTCGGTTAACTCGGTTGCAAAACTTGTTCGCCGCTTTCCCTCCTGCATATATAAAACCTGCTCTCTTCACTAACTTAGCATTCATTAATTTTCCTCTCTCAAACTTTTTCATGCCGGTTCTCGTAAATTCTGAGAGGGCATTCATTTCCTGCTCATCCATAATTAAGCGTTTGTATCTCGTGTTCGGAACTGGGTTTCCTCCATTCGGATATACGCGAAATTGATGGTATTTATCAGAGTTTATCTGATGGTCATGCTGAAATTCATTTTTATGGCTTCCGTTCAACGGTTTTTTTCGGTGCAAGATTGGTTTTCTTAGCTTCGAACGTGGGTAGAACTGAATTTTCAGGATGATTCGGAATAAATGAATTATTTAACCCATTTTTACGATCATTGTATTTTCAGAAGGACTTAAGGTGCTTTTCATCTGTAAGTTATAATACTGTAGCATACGATTGATCTGTAACTGGTCGACTTACAGATTCATCAATAATAATATTCTGGAATGGTTCCTGTAACTTTCTTATTTACAGTGTCACTTTTGAACCATTCATCGTAAAACATAACCTTCAATCGTAAGATTTGATCATGGAAATTTATGTATTATGAGTAAATGGTTTTGATTTGAATTTAAAAATACAATTATATGAATGTAGTTTGCGTAGTGCTTCCATCTAATAAATTGAAAAGGGAGAAGGAAAGAATTTCTTGGAAAATTGCTGTGGAGCATTTATTAAGTGTATAGTACACTGGTTCTTTAATCTGAACATGTTCACAAACTGCGCATTCGGCATTTCTTCAATCTGAACATTCTCTGGGCATCCAGCATTTCAAATGAATTCATTTGATGACGCAACCTTTTGCTTCCAATTCTCATAGTTCCTTCTTTAAAAAAGAATGATTTTCAGGTCATGTAAATTATTAAACAATGTTTTACCTGCTATGATTTTCTTCCGATAACAATCCAATAAACAAAGCCATACTATATTTATTCATCATGACTTTCTTATATCGTTAGCGTTCGTCGGAAAATAAACAAACCATTCAACGTAACCTCACAATATGTCATTCGATAATGCTTCCGATCCTCCGTCGAGTACTCGTAAATATTTAACTATTTCTGTAAGCTACAAATCTCTTAAAGAGGTCCAGAATTGTAATTTTCCTGTAAGCTTATGAGAAGTTACAGATTGGTTTACAGATGAAAGCAGAATACCATCATTAAATAGATGTATATTTTAATGTACAACAGCAATTCAGAACTCTTTTTTGAACGCTTGCCATGAAAAAAATTTCGATTGAAATTAGATTGTGTTTGAGGATGATCATCAAATAATCCAGGGCTTTTCTGGATTCTTTCATTTCATTTCATCGAATATTTGAATTTAGAATAGAAGTTTGAATGACTCATATGTCAATGGAAAATAACACATCAAATCGATTTAAAATCTCTCATTCTCGACTGCAAAAATATGTGGAATTCAAACAACAATCATCAAACGAAAATACATATTCCCATAAAGTTGGTACCATCATTGCACCTTGTATGGTATCCCAATGGTACCACTTCATTAAGTAATTTCCACTTTGACGCTGCTGGACAAAGCATAAAACCCACAATATTACAGCCTTATGGCCACCTATTCAAGTTTCCGTCCATAATGAAGAAATAACTTGATAATAAAATTCCTCTAACATAACCGTTTCTAACTGCGTGTTGTATTAATAAAATCCAGTTTATTTATTCGAAGTGTCATCCTGATAAATTATAGAAATCAGCTCCGTTGTGTGATTATCGGAGATATTCTGTTTGAGAAATTCAGATTGGATTGTTTCTCTATACCCATACAATTTTAATGGTGGATGGCGACTTGAGTGAGAGCTGAGTTAAAGTTGTTTAACATTCATTATTATTCATTAAGTTGACAAATTGAAACATGGATATTTTCACCTGGTATACAAGAGACATTGTTTGGAGAAATCGCTATTAAGTATATGTAGTGATCTTTATATTTATTTTGTGAATTTGATTGAGTATTCACAAAAAATATTAACAGATTTGAATCGAAAGCAGGACACTGTTCGTCGTCGATAAATTGAACCATTTACGAAAAAATTATAATTGAATTGATGGTCAATTTTTAAGTGAAGAAGTTTAGAATAGTATTATTCAAAAAAATTGACCATATTTCTCAACATAAAAGAAGCGAGTTTTCTGAAGCATGAGTGTTGGAATGGCCTATTATTTCATTATAAAGAAGAAGCTATGCCGTTAATAGTGGAAAATTCCATCAGGCAAATGACCACCACGACCACGCGTACAGGACCGTATCCTTTTAATGAAAATTTTCATAACCAAATCACAAAGTGGCTGTCCTATGTCCTCGATAGCCTCACGAATTCCATCTTTGATGTCTTGAATCGACGCTGGGCTATTGACGTAGACCTTCTCTTTCACGTGGCCCCAAAGGAAGAAGTCGCAAGGTGGCCAATTGTGATCACCTCTTCGAGACATAACACGGACCGGAAACTTTTCTCGGAAAAGATCAATGGTTTCGTTGCTTGTGTGGTACGTAGTGTAGCACTGAACTTTATAAGCCTTAAGACCCAAATCTTTATGCAAAATACGGGTGTGATGACGTTTGTGGAATGCCTAGTTTCAAAGAACGACGAGGAATGGACAAACCTGGGTTTTCTTCAACACTTTCGGCTACAGCAGCAGTATTCTCTGCTGTTTTTAAGCGACGTGCGTGGGTTTTATTCTTCACATCACTAACTTGTCCCAACAGCTCGAATTTTTCCACCAATCTCTTTGTTGCGGTCTGACAAGGTGCTTCACGACGACCCAAAAATGTTCGAGTTTTACGAACCATTCCTGCCAAATTTTCACCATTTCATAGTGAATTTTAATAATTTCAATGCGTTCTTGAAGCGTGTATCGTTCCATTTTTATCAATAGCGTAGATTCTACTTGTCAAATGTAAAAAAAATGACAGCTCCAAACGTGACTACTACCGAAATAGCGGGCTATTCAAAATAACACCTCTTATTGGAAAACTCTTCAGTTAAGTAGGTACGATACTGAAATAGAGAAAATGTATTTCAGTAAAATGATGTAACTTTTATTTGTAACTGAGAAATGTTCAATAATGGCGATTTATCATTATTATAATTATTATAAATTCGATTTCCAGTGGCGTCATTCAGAAGGCTGTATCTCTGTAGAGATGGCCGCTAGGAAAAAATTGATGGGAACTTGTTATTTCATTGTATCCTAATATGAACGATTTCCCACTTTTTCCTGGACACCCTTTATAATGGAGAAACACAGCAAATAGCTTGAAATTACATTAGTAATGCAAAAAAATTAAATTTCTCTATGACTTCTTATCATTAAAATAAATAGGTACACCAACAGAACCTCGTGTCGTCGTGTCTCTAAAACGTGTAGTTTTTTCGAAACGATACCCCTTGCTTCGCGTATACAAACAAGTTTACATGGGGCCAGCTCGCGCATATTAACAGAAACGTTGAAAGTTGTTAGTCACTTATCGGCCGGAACGATCTTCAAAATAAATTAAGGTAATTAAGGGAATCATGTCACAAGATTCCTGTTTAATGATATATTGGACCAGCTGGATCTTACAGGATGATTATTCAGGCAGCTACCAAGGTGGAAAATTAATGGTCGAGATCGTTCGAATTGATGAGGAAAAATTTCGAGTATTTACCGGCTTATTAACCATAAGGGGGGTCATATACCGATGCAGATAAGTCGGATAAGCTATATTTTAACGAAATTTAAAGGATAACTTGGAGTATCTGGCAATAACGTAGTGAGTTATGTGAATACCGTATGTTAGTTTGTATCCTCTGGTTGCTCAGTCGCTTCTACAAGCATTTTGATGTTCACGATGGACTTGATATGCAGGAAAATTTACTGAGGATAATAAAACAGTTGTTGTGGGTGAAATGTTTTACCAGGACCAAAAAATGATAGAAGAAAGTCCAGTCCTCAAGTGGGAATCTTCTCTGCGTTTGTTCAGATGATTTAAATGTTATTTTTCTGAAAACTATTCAATCCATTCAGGAAAATTGAATTCATAGATCATAGCAATAAAACCAATAACCCTCATGACATTCGAATCGGATTTCAGGACTTGAAACTGTCGAAAAATAAAATCTCAAAGCTCTATCATTCAGGAACCACTTTACCGATTTTACCCATACGCGTACTGTAGATCTGTTGATCTTACATGTAGCTAAAAAATTTCAGACCTGTCTATTGTTCTGTCACATAGTTTTTGAATTTCTTTTTGTGCTTTATTCTCCAGAAATGTTGCCCAAACATTATTGAGTACGTACCTATACAGTTTAAACTTGACTGTTCAAATTTCGATTGAATGAAAGAATTTTCAGTTAGATTGAATTGAAATTGGAGGAGAAGGAAAAGTTTGGAGAAAAAATATTATGCCTTTGCAGTAGAATTTCATAAAAGTTTAAGAAAAGCCGTAGAGAGCTGCATTTGAACGCTCGTTCATTAGTGGAGCTATAAAACCCCACAACATTTTGTATAGGACTTGATTGATACCTACTAAATACAGTGCAACCCTATAAAGAACATCTGTATAACGAAATTCTCTGTATAACGAATTTCGTAAAAGATATGGCACCTTGAATCCAAATTCCATTTATAACGAAATATTCAAAGATCATTTCTCTTTGAGTAGGTATTGGTAAGAAGGTATTAAGGGTGGTTTTTTTCGAAATTTTTCCGAGCGTACGTAAAAAATCCCGTAAATCATTACGGCGGGCAGAGAGATCCTCTGAAACAGTTTTAAATACACCCCTGACTGTTTGGTTTCAATCTAACCATTACACTAGTGTGAAAGTTGTGCGAAAATATCGAAAAGGAAGTGCTTAAGTTTGAATGTTGAACTTAAATTTATCAGTGAAGTCGACAGTGACATTGCCGACTATAGAAACAAATTTTCTGTACAACGAAATTCCTTTATAACGAATTTTTTTGTGGACTTAGCGCTTTCGTTTCAGGGAAGTTCCACTGTTTATAAATGCAACATTACAGTACGATCAAAATTATATTCTGTTTTTATATCAAAATTCTTTAGTTTTGATTTCTCAATCATATTGAAAATATGCATGGTTATCAGTTTTTTCATGGTATTATTAAAATTTTACTGAAGACTTTTTTTTGTTTGTATTCACCCAACTTCCACAAATTTTTGCATACTGCTTTGAATTGGTTTTGAGCATTCCAATACAAAATTTCAGCTCGATCGAATAGACAAATTCTGAATTATTTGAAAAAAGTAGGAACTTTAGGAAAAAATGAAATTCCTAGATTCTGATTTTGCGATTCTTCTGAAATTTCGCACGAACATTGAGCATAACAATCTTCACTCTCAAAATAAATTCCATTCGAATCGGACATTTTGTTGTGGCAATAAAAGGATTTTATATTCTTTTATTTTGTTCCATCTTCAACGATTGTCTTCAATTCTTTTCGCACACCTTCAAATCCTATGTTCCACTTTACCTATTTCGTCTCACGAATAAAACCTTCAAGTCAGTGACATCAAATTGTAATTCCTCCACTTGCGAATCGCCCAGAGCTTCTGGATTTATCGGAAAAGAATCCGATTTTGTACTCAAATCAATTTCACGTACGAACGCTCCCGATGTCGGTCACTGCACCTCTTTTTGGTGTCTTTAAATTGCCGGATGAGACTCGATCTTGATAACTTAATTCGACGCAAATACGGGACTAAATTTAATTTATAAAGGGACCTCCGAAATCTGAAGAAAAGGCCAGCGTTTCACCGTTGGAATCCTGCGAGAAGCCGACCGACGTTTGAACATGTGTCTCTGTCTGCGGATTATGGGGCATAAATTTGAATTATCTCTTATTACTTTTTGAGTAAGAAAGGTACAATGTGTTTTTTGAAGAATTTAATAATATCAGGATTATGGATTAGTTTATGGTAGTTTGCTTACAGGAGGCGGTACAGGTTTATTATTTCATTGGTCATTTTGATGTGTCGTCTCTTGAAGTATAGTCTCTGAAACAGAAATAATTAAAAATAAGTTCAATTAAGATGAAGTGCTCCTGCAAAAATCTTTGCACTTATTTGTCAGGAGCAAATTGGTTCTGAAAAAATTGTTGCCTACCAGTAAAACTAAAAAAGGAAATAAATGAAAAGGATAATGTAACGTTTCGGTGTCTATATCAGACACCTTCTTCAGACAAACTTGTAAAATCTTCAGAATTGTGTTTTT
This sequence comes from Propylea japonica, assembly GCA_013421045.1. NCBI lineage: Eukaryota > Metazoa > Arthropoda > Insecta > Coleoptera > Coccinellidae > Propylea > Propylea japonica. The sequence goes on from CM024240.1 coordinate 32,540,140, forward strand.
TCATTTGCAGATTTTACAAGTTTACAAGTTTGTCTGAAGAAGGTGTCTGATATGAACACCGAAACCTTACATTATCCTTTTCATTAATTTCCTTTTTTAGTTTTACTGTTAGGCGACAATTTTTTCAGAACCAATTTGCTCCCGTAAAAAAAGTGCAAACATTTTCGCAGGAGCACTTCATCAATTGTAATTTTTTTAATTATTTCTGTTTAAGAGACTGGGAGTGAAAACCTAAAAAGTTTTTTAGATATGTTGAAGTATAGTTAACAGAATATTGATAGATATTAGTATATTATGCAACGAGCGTATAATGATAGCTATTAATCGCGAGCGAATATCAGCCATTATACGCGAGTAGCATACTATACTTTATCCACGACTACTGAATGTATTTCTCGAAGATTTTAACATTTGGTGACCGCGACAAGACCCTTCTATGACAAGCGTGGAAAAAGTTTAGTTGACACATGAGAAATTTTTGGAGAACTGGTCATTGTATATTTTGTAATAAAAAAGCTTTAATTGATTTAATGAAAGTAGATTTGGCCCTCGATTGACATGGTATGTCCATATTTGTTAGTTGTGGTACTTTAGAATACTGAGGAAACACCAATTCAAATACTATTTTATCAAAGCTAAATCTATGAAGCATCTGACAGCAGTGAATTATAATCTCATTATTCCCTTATGATTAATGGGTATTATTAAGGCCGAGCACAGAGATGTACAATGGACGGATATTACAATATTCGTGGATAAAATATAATATCATGCAGTTTTACTGAATTAAATATTATTATTATTGAGTACGAGAAAATGTTACAAAATAATTAAATGAGGATAAAAACAAACATCATGAATATATTACAAGGAGAAGGTAAAGTTGAAAGATTCATCGAGAATAAAATATATTGTGTTTTGGTAGTGATTTAAACATAGGTTGTTGCTGTGTATCATCTCTTGTTCTGAAAAATGTATTTTGGAGAAAATATACTTCACAACCTTAATTTGTAGGATGAAAATGTCGGATGATGATGATGATGATGATATCGTATTGAATAACGATAAGGCAAATACATTTTTAAATGAAAGTAGAAATGTGAAAGGAAAACCATACATTTCACAGAGAAAATATTTCTGCATAAAACTCCTAACCGTATTACATATGATGTGATATTGTAATGAATATAAAAAAATGACATCTGAGTTCCAATAACAAGAAACAGAAAGCATTCTGCATCGAATGAGCCTTTGCAGCGATTCAGATTCAGAAAAAACCATTTTAGAAATAATGGATCCTCAGAAAATCAAAGCGATTATTTGTTTTTTGTGCGGCCTTGTTAAAATTAAAAAGAAGGGCAAGTTAGAACTACATATAAGTTCTCCTGTGCAGTTTTCGTATGAGGGATATTTTTGGGCGAAACGCCATTCTCACAATTCCGAAAATTACCTTTCAATTCTCATGGAAACTATGTGTGATTCAGCTTCAAAAAAAACAAAGAGTCAAAAACAAATGAAAAAAGCAATCAGCCCAGAATCAGTCATTCATCGTCTTCAACCCTCATTCTTTCAGTTCAGCAATGGAGAATTTAACATTTTTTTGAGAATCCAGCAAGCGCAATGAATGTTAAAAAGAGTAAATGTTTGGATTCCATTCCACCTTTTTCAAGTTTGGCTGGAATTGAATTTTAAATTGAATGATCTTCATTAAAATCGAAAAGGAAGGCGCAATGGTACAGTCTGGATCGTTTTATGGATTTCAATTGACTTCAATGAATTATTGAAGAATAATTTGCTTCAATGAAAGGGTGTTAGGCTGGGCACGAACTGAATTGATAGAGAGAAGAATTTGGGAATGCATATAAAACGTGATGGTTGTTATAATACAAGGGATGCTCTTTCAGTTTTCATTAATTCTAGAAATATCCCCCATTCTGTACAAAACAATTCTGTAGCTGTAAATTGTTTTTTTTTGGGACTGTTAGCTAAGCTCTGACGTTTGACAATATGTTTCGAAAAATAATCAATAGGAGATTTGTATGAAACAGTACCTCAATTTTAATTCAAACAGTACTTTCACACCAAGTTGGAAGTAATGAAAATTCCTAGTATATGAGCATCAAGAAGATAAAATTGAAGAAACCGAGACAAAAATTCTTTTAAAAAAATGGTATTTCATGAAAAAGCCAGAATAATTGGACATATAAATATAAGAAAACCATAGGATGAGTTGCCTTTAAAATTAAAAAACGACGGGAGCAAGAAGAAGAGTACAACTATTGACGAGTTTCGTTACCTTTTTGACACGCTGTATAACAAAAACTTTACAAGGTACTACGAGTTGAACAATAAAGTATAATCAGTTTTTTCATGGTCCTTAGAGCCGCATTGAACTCGGTATTTTTTCAACCATAAACTATGATAGTTAGATAGAACTTAAATTGAATTTTGTAATGGTACCATAAAAACCAAACGTTAAACAATAGTATGGGAAAATTACACCTATGATAGTGTTGCACGTTTCATACATTACTTCCTTCTTATGACACCGCTGTTCTCCTGATTAGGACCGATATAATCAAGCGTGGGACGAAATGATCATTAAGTTTGAATCCACCGAAAGACTAAAACTCATAACTACCTTCCTTTGCGATGCTTAATCCGAGACTAGTAATGCTTTTTTAATTTAAATTTTATGTGAACTGGACTCCAACTTTTCAACTCCACGTTTATCTCTTTCCTCCCCTCCCGACTATTAAATTGGAGGCTAACAAGATGTTACATTAATATTGACAGATTTTTTAATCAACGTTCGTGTAAAATATTTCATCAGCACTGTCCAGGATTTGTGTTATCTTTTATTTCGAAATCGTAATGAGCGCTGTTCAAATGGAAACGTCCGAGCAGTAATTATTTTGTCAGGAACTTGACGTGGTTTAATGTTATAAGGTAATAAGAATTCATATTTACAATCTTAGCTCGTTGATTATTCATTAGGGGCGATGTTTGCATGTTACTTTTGACAGGAGATCTACAGTCAAATTTGTTATGCCGGCCTCAGAGATTATCTCTTGGAATATATTTCGTATAAGTTCAAGATAACTCTTTTCTTTTACTTTATAAGGAGAATATATAAGTTCATGTGGTTTGCTTTCGGAAAATTGGAGCTTTATGATGGAAATTTTGGTTTTCATTCCATTTTCACCATCTCACTAGTAATTCATACATTTCTTAGAGAAAAAACTCTGTCTCTCTGGTTGCTCTTCATTCTTAAATCCATTTTAACTAGTTCTTCTTTTCGTTGTAGACGGTAATTCAACATTCAACCAATGAAATGAATGCTAAGGCGTACGTCATACTCACCGCCAATTCCGATCGTTTGAAATCGCTAGCTTATTTCGGTGATTTCAATAATTTTCTTCTCGAATACCTAATTTCGTAACAATAAAACCAGAATTCGCTAGGATTTTCTGAGGGCTCATTATTTTTGAAGTGATATTTTGGAAGATCACTGAAAATTTCGAAAAATACCTACTACCTACTTAGTATCAAATTTGTCAAAAATTCGTTTTAAATTTGTTTTCTGAAGAAGAATTTAGTTTCAAGTCATTGTAGCCAGAGAACTTTTCAACCAATAAGGAATTTTCTACCCATCGCTCATCTTGACAATATTAAGTGTTAATTCATTTATGGAGTGGTAAGACAGAATCACTTTAGACCTCGTATTCTTCAGCAGTTATTCCTTCTTCACTTCTGCTTCTGAATTAGAAGTTTAGAAACATTTGAGAAAACGCTCCTTTGCTGAGAACAATCACGTATAATGAAGTGATTTCCAGCAAGAGGTGTCATTTTGAATAGCCCACTATTTCGGTAGATGTAACGTTTGAAGCTATCATTTTTTAATATTTGACAAGTAGAAACTACGCCATTAACAAAATTGGAACGATACACACTTCAAGAGAATATTGAAATAATTAAAATTCACTATAAAAATGGTGAAAATTTGGCAGAGACCGTTTGTGAAACTCAAACTTTTTTGGGTCGTCGTGAAACACCTTGTCAGACTGCAATAAATAAATTGGTGGAAAAATTCGAGCTGTTGCGACAAGTTAGTGATGTGAAGAATAAAACCCGTGCACGTCGCTCAAGAACAGCCGAGAATATTGCTGCTCTAGCCGAAAGTGTTGAAGAAAATCTAGGTTTCTCCATTCCTCGTCGTTCTATGGAATAAAGCATTCTACGAACGTCATTACACTGTATTTTGATCTGGACAACGTTTACTTTCAACAAGACGGCTCGAAGAGGTGATCACAATTGGGTACCGAGATCTTGTGATTAAACACCTTGCGACTTCTTCCTTTGGGTCCACGTGAAAGAGAAGGTTTATGCCAATAGCCCAGCGTCGATTCAAGACCTTAAAGATTTAATTCGTGAAGCTATCGAGGACATAAATGAAATAAACATCCGATCATTTTTATCGAACAATGAAATTATTCTTTGAATATCAAAATAACACCCCTTATTGGAAAACCCTCATAAATGTAGACTTTAAATGAGAAAATAAAGCCAATAAGTTTTCGTAGTCAAAAAGAGAAAAACTCATTTATTACCCACGATCTTCCACATAGTAATATCCCACCAAAATAAAGTCGTTTCATCTGTTCCATTACAGAAGTATTTCCCAATTTCGCCCTTGAATAAAATAGAATCGACTTCGAATTCCTTCTCGAGGGAAAATTTGAATGTCTGAGGGATTCGTATCGAGGAATTTTCCTGGGAAATTCCGAACTTAATCCATCGTCCCGAAGAGGGTGATTACCCTAATTGCGCAGACACAATGAAAAACGTGGGCCAAATCAGCCAATACATTTTTCATTTGAATATTGGGAGCTTGATGTTTTCCTAATTTGGAGTTTGCATCGCTCGGCACCACCTCAAAGATTGAAGGGAGGATTTTAATGAAGGAGAATTGTTTTGTGCTTACTCGGATGTGTAGTGAAGAGAATCTGGCTTTTTTCATTCGTGATTATCAATTTATTTACTGAAGAAGAATGAAGAGAAATTGATGCATATACTCAGGTATTCCTTCCTTCGAAATTACTCATCTTTCATTTTCTATGGTTGTATGACCGATATATGACATGTTATATATATATTTTTAAAACGCGAAAAAAACGATGAATTCATTTCGAATTCTACCCCATATAATTTTTGTACTGTACCACGAGGCTATTTTTGACATTACTTTTGTCATGTGATAAAAAAAGAAATGTTGTTTCAAATTGTCAGTAACTTCAATCGAAATTTTGGACAAACTTGGAGCTTTTATGGTGTTTTCCAATTGTATGCCAATTGGGTGAATTCAAGGTAAAAAAGTTTGAAGTTTGATAGAGGAACAGCGTGCTAGTATAATAATTATTAGATTAGATTAGATTAGAGGAGGGGCGACAGATCAAAACCGACCTTGCGAGCACCTTGACCTTAAGATCTATTGTGCATCCCCGCGCTGTTTACCAGTAACGCAGCAAAGTCTCAATGAACTTCACCACCTTTCTGGGGGCCACATCCATTACTTGTTCAGGCTTTAGGAACCAGGAACCAAGATGCCGTAGCCGTTTCTGGTGAACAGCTTCACACTCGCATAGCAGGTGTCTGGCTGTCTCGGTGGCTTCCTAAAAAATAATAATAATTTTTATTAGAACTTGAGTCGTTATGACAAGGTTAGCCATTCGGGATCTGCGACAATGTAAATCTATTGTTTTTTATCCTACGTATTTCCTTTTGGGTATTTTTCCCCGTGAATTGTTCTTAGGCTTGCCAGCTCTGGGCACTTGCATACCACGGGTTCAGCTATTTCTGCTTCTGATCCACAAAGCCTACAAATCTCAACTATTGACGATACGGTAAAAATGTTTGAACAGTTCCACCATCACCCAAAGCTTAGCACATGACAGCTTCAGAAGCTTTCTGGTATAGGTAGGCTGAATCATCACGAATTTTTTGGCCTGAGTGAAAAAACAGGAGTGTTTCCCAAGAGGGAATTCTGCAATTCAATACGCACTGCTGGACCGCTGCCTTATATTGGTCTTTTCAAGCCCACAGAAAGGCTCCAGTACAGCAGGTTTTCACCTTGATGCACTTTTTGCATCGGTACTGCCATTACCTTAAACATTTTTTCAATTATTTTCACTAAAAGTGCTTAGAGCACAAGGCTTTGGCAAATCTGTTTACTGGTGAAATTCACAAGTTAATTAATGGTAAAGGCACTGGGAAGGTTAGCAGATGAGATGTATTCAATCAAAGATAGCCATGATGCTTTCTGGGTATTCTAATGGTGATCTGATGTACAAAGTGAAATTAAAAACGAAGATTTGAAACAAATCATCATAAATTTAATTACCAACATTTCATACGAACCCGTTATACCGGCTACCGGTGGTAATAGCTGAAATAGCGAAAAAAACATTCGAAATCGTTAATGGAGAGGTTTTTCCAGCAACCAAATACGTAAACAAGTGTAAATTCAACGTAGCGCTAAACCGGGAAAGAGCAGTTTGTTTTCATTACGTGACAAAATGCGAGATTTCTATCGCCATTTCGAAATAGCGAAAATATTATTTTCCAGACTTTGGCAATTAGAGCGGATCTCAATGGAAAACAGTTTCCAAGCTGCGGATTTGATGATGCGAGTTTTCCATGTAGATTCGAAAAAAAAATGTCGCATCGTCGTTTCAATGGAACCAGCCAACCAGTGGTGGAAATGGCCTTATTTATTGTATTTAATGAAGTTCCATCGAATTTCGCAATGCTTTGTAGAGTGAAGTAACCCGGTAACTGATAAAATCGATCTAAATTCAAATTGTGAGTTAGTTCTGGTTGGAAAAATTCGATTAATCGCAGCTTTGTGTATTTTATAGAGTAGGGGGAACTGAATTTCAACTTTCTCTAATGTCAATAAAACATTGTCTTTTTGGTTCATAATACCATTAATCGAATCGAAACAATGATATAACATGTCATAGGAGAAAATTTGTGTTTGTGTCTATAACTTAAGGAAGAAACAATCGCGAAACTTTTAGTTTTATAGTTTAAGATTCGAGGTTCAGTTTAATTCATGAATGAATAACATTAAATCAGAATTTAAGTGATCGTTTTCCCGAAATAAGCTTGGGAAAGCTTTTGGACTGTGGAGTGATGATTGCAGTGCCAAATATTAATTCTGGAATTATTTTCCTGATTAAATATATATTTCTACAGAAATTGTGGATACACTCTAAGAAATTTTTGAACACCAGCCAACACCCGCTGACACCAGCCGTATTTCCTCAGAGGTCCTGATTTTTTGGTGTTATTTCGCACCTTCTAAAATAACACCGACGTTCAAAAATTTTCTGGTGTGTTTCATGATTTCAAAGGAGTTGCTTTCCTCATATAAATAAATCAACTTTGACACGGAAGCGAGTGTGATTTTCATTCGGTTCTTTGCGACTTTGCACTTGTTTGGTGTTAAATCACACTAGAGCGGTGTGATCTCAAATGATCATCCAGTGTGTTTTGACACTGACTCAGTTATTTTCCACAATTTATTAGTGTGAAATAATATACGAGTTAGATCGGTTTCAGTGTAAAATCGCACCGTTTCAGTTTTAATTTGCACTAGCTTAGTGAGGTTGCAATAACCTGTTCGGTGCTATTCAGCACCGACTTAGTTGAGATGAGAAATGACAAATTTATATCTGAAATCAAGAAATGCAATTCAGCGATTTGATTATCAGATATTTAATACATAGGTTCTTTCGAAGCTAAAATAATGCATCATGAACCATAAATTATTAATTATTACGTAGCTTACTCCCTATGTTAATCTTTTGTTCTGCAATTGTTATTCATTAAAAATCTTTTAGTGTATTCGCTTGCTGTGAAGGTTTTTGAAACAATTCAATTTTCATTCACAAAGAAAGATTACAACAATATTTGTTGCCAAAACAAAATTCATTTTCCTGTTGATAAAATATATTGTCTTTACACTGATTAATATATAATGAACAGATAGATATGTACCTGATGGTAGACCAAGTAAGGGGTTGACAGTTAGTAGTGGTATCTCCCAAAAATACTCCAAGGAAAGGATCTTCAACTAGCTTGAAAAAAGATCAGATTTCGTCCTCGAATCATCAGGCAAAATGAACTTTTCTCTATATCCAAAACAAATTTTCACGGTACTATTTGCCAGATATCATTTTGAACATAAGCCATAAATGTGAACATACTTGATGATGCAAAAATAATCAAATGTATTTTTTGATAAGTTTCTGTTCTATTATATTTCTAAATCAGAAAGTTTCCTTGCTCTACCCTGTATTTCAATAAAATTTCTTTGCGTCCATCGAAACCTTGAATGGTCAAAAGGATATTCCACGTAACACAACATGGTAGTACTAAATCAGAAATAAAAAACAACAGTCGCGACATAGAAAAAAATGTTCATAAATGCTAACATGCAAATGAGATGGTAACAACTGTCACTTAAGAAAAGTTTATCACTATTTTGTTTCAACTGCATTATCCTGTGCCCTATCGAATTTGCATAATAGCCATTTGTCCAACTTGTAGAACAATAGGTTACCTCATTCTAAAGCTCTTTCCCATTTCTTGCGCCCTAATCACCGCTTTGTTGCCGGCCCTATCCCGTTTTCTCGAATTTAAATACGGATTGAACATGCAGGAACATGTTCCACGTATTCGAAAGATGAAAGTAGGCATCGAGAGATATAGAAGAACAGATGACTGGAGTTTTTCCAAGATTGGCCGAAGATAAGATAGCGCACTAAAACCTTTACCGGATAGTAATGACTCCATTTGGATATATTTAATAGAGGTTAATACCGCTCTAAAGCCTTATAGGGGTTTCGAATAGTTTATTCTTCTACGAACCCGATAAAGTAGAGTGAATTGGAGTCCACAGTTTTATGGGATATCCCAAATGTGGTGTTGAAGAAGGTAACATGTAGTGTGAGACTGTGAGTGTGTGGTCAGATGAAATGGAAATCTATAAAGGGATTATATTGCATTGGTTTATCTCTTTTGTTAGAGAATGTCTTTGTAATATATGTATCTGACAAATTTGGGAATATTATCAAGTTGCTGGAATTCGAGTTGTTGTGATAAATAACGATTCATCATCATATGATTATAGAAAATTGATTAATTCAATCAAGGAATTAATCAGAATTTTAATGAAATTTCTTAAGCAGTGGTGTGTAGATCGATGTCGTTTCCAATCTTAGTACTTTCCGAAATTATTTCTGAAGTACTCGAATAATATATCGAGTTTTGGAAAAAATGCCATTTGAATGGTGAAATTCTAAACGCTTGCAGATATCGATTCGAAAGTGTTTTTTTCTGATTCAGCTACCTCGAAAACCTATAAAAACGTACCAAATTCAATAAAGTCCGCCATACTTCTCAAATAAATTCAGTTTATAGATTTTGCATTTTCATTTTCGAGTTGCGTTCGAGAGCGTCTGCGCAATACAGTTTGCTTCGGATCGATGAATTTTCAACGTAAATCAATTCACTAGACAGAGCTTAACAGTTATCAGTTACAACCGTTTCTTCAGATCCTACAGAATTTTTGCAAAATGCTGAAATATAGCCTTTTAGCGGCTATATTGTTACGAATTGACGATTTTGCTTCTGTTATGTCGCTTATAGTAGCAGTACTGAATGACCAAAATTAGTGATCCCGGAACTACAACTTCTTAACCCAATGAGATAGAGAAAAATGAATATTACTGTCATCTTTTCTCGAAAAACTCATTATGATGTCAACCGCATTGCTCTTTCTTCTTCTGGTTTCGAGTTTTAAGCCAAAATTGACATTTGGTCAATTTCAACTCCGGTTATTATCTCCGGTTCTGCTTGGGCTGTAAACTTGAAATTTTTTCGATAGGAATCCATTGGCTTGAGCTAATTACGTAAACGTCTGAAGAATATGGAAGGTGGTAATATCATCCATGTAAAATACTAACTAGATGGCGAACCTGTCAAAAATTTTGAGGCAAACGGCGGCCATTTGCAGTTTGGGTTTCACTTGAGAGGTGTCAATTTTTCAACGAAAAAAATTCGAGCACAGATGGCATAGAACATCAAAATATTCGAGTTTCATCCCAAACTGCAAATGGCGGTCCTTGCATCACTTTTTTTTACGTGACAGTCAGGAAGTTCGACGTCCAGTTAGTATTATGGGTCCATGATATATCATCCAGAGCATCAATAGATCGCGGCTAGCGCACATTACTGGGTATGAACAGAAACGAAACGCCATCTGTGGGGATCCTTCCGAACAACCTACCTCCAATGCATGAACCTTGAACGAATTAGCGAGATGTTTATACGTAAATCTTTCGAACTTATACAGGGTGTCCCATTACTCGACGTCAACCCGGAACCGGGTGAAAAGGCAAGTAATGCTGGTTATCAGAAAAATATAAAAAAAAATCTAAGTTGCATGATTTTAAAATAATGCGCATTTAAAAAAACACGCAAAATTCCACACCCTGTGACAGTCTTTTCGCTCCTGTTGCCACAAATATCAACTTTTTCCAACTTTTTTCTTTGCTGTGTAACCTTGAATAATGCTTGTCTAAACTGTAATCAAAATTTTGATACCAGCTGATCTAGGTTTCATAAAAATAGGGCTTACTTCTCAGAAAAAAAATTCGAAATAAACAATTGCCTAGTTTCAACTGACTGTATTGAAAAAAAATGTACTACGTAGGTTTGGCATGTTTTTTCAAAAGTTGGCGCATTTAGTGAGGATTCCAAAATGGTATAATACTTGTTTAATTGCAGCTGCCGTAGTTCAAATTTATTTTCGATTGCCTTTGAATACACTTTTTCGTTAACTGCTTCCCAGTAATAGAGTCCAATGGGTTCAAGTCCGGTGAACGGGCCGGCCACGAGATTGGACCAGAACGTCCGATCCATCTTCCGGGAAAAAATGTTACCAGAAAAAAAAATTTTCAGAGAAATTTCTCAGGAAAAATTTTTTCTGGAAAAATTATTTTCTCTGCAAATTTTTTTTTCTGATAACATTTTTTCCCGGAAGATGGATCGGACTTTCTGGTCCAATCTCGTGGCCGGCCCGTTCACCGGACTTGAACCCATTGGACTCTATTACTGGGAAGCAGTTAACGAAAAAGTGTATTCAAAGGCAATCGAAAATAAATTTGAACTACGGCAGCTATAATTAAACAAGTATTATACCATTTTGGAATCCTCACTAAATGCGCCAACTTTTGAAAAAACATGCCAAACCTACGTAGTACATTTTTTTTTCAATACAGTCAGTTGAAACTAGGCAATTGTTTATTTCGAATTTTTTTTTCCGAGAAGTAAGCCCTATTTTTATGAAACCTAGAGCAGCTGGTATCAAAATTTTGATTACAGTTTAGACAAGCATTATTCAAGGTTACACAGCAAAGAAAAAAGTTGGAAAAAGTTGATATTTGTGGCAACAGGAGCGAAAAGACTGCCACAGGGTGTGGAATTTTGCGTGTTTTTTTAAATGCTCATTATTTTAAAATCATGCAACTTAGATTTTTTTTTATATTTTTCTGACAACCAGCATTACTTGCCTTTTTACCCGGTTCCGGGTTGACGTCGAGTAATGGGACACCCTGTATGCAACCTTAATCGTAAATTCTGATTGCCATTTGCCAATGATGATTTTTGTTACAGAAGGACTTCTAGAAGAAACAGCAGCCACAAAATCAACGATCGAACACGACGATTCCATCTTCCTGAGCTCGGATTCCTTACCCATCTTCCAGGCTGAACCCCAGAACGCTTACGTGGTCAAAAACAGACCAGCGTTGCTCCAGTGCAAGGCCGGAAATGCCCTTCGCGTCTATTTCAAGTGCAACGGTGCAAAAAATGTCGAAAGTACTCAGAGTGAATTCGTTCATCCTCAGACCGGGGTGAGAATAGTGGAGGCCGAGATAAACATTACGAGGGATATGGTTGAGGAGTTTTTCGGGAACGAGAAGTTCAAATGCGAGTGCCATGCTTGGAGCGGAAGGGGTAGCATCAAGAGTCAGCCTGCTGTCGTCGATGTTGCTTGTGAGTAGTCCTTTGTTTCTTATTTTTTGATTTGGGAATATAGACTTTCCAGGAGGTGTATTTTATTCAAATAGTATGATGGAATTTTGGGTTTTGCGCGAATCTAGGTTATTGACACTGTTGTTTCTCGATGTAGTAAAGTTCCTTTTTGTCTGAAATGACATAAGTAGCACAAAAGGTGATATGTCATTCGAAAGTACACCAAATGAGGTAGTTTTTACTGACTATTTCCCTCGTCGTAATTTGCACCAATCAGAAACGCGCAATTTTGAATTACAAATGGTTTCTAGGTGGAAAAACTGTTTGGCAGGACCAGTCAGCAGTTTATTCGCGTTTACCCGCGGCAAAACTTGACAGTTGTTGTCACTCAGGAAATAGTCTTGTCAAATACCATTCGGGCATCTAATTTTTCCTGTGAAAAAAATCGAAAAAACACATTGCAAAGTAATATTTTGACAAAAAGCATTCGTGCAGGTGCAAAAATCCTCGTCTTCGACTCGGATTTTTGTTGCCACCAGCACTCATGCTTCTTGTCAAAATATTACTTAGCAACGTGTTTTTTCGATTCTTTTCGGAAAAATTAGATGCCCTTATGATATTACTTACGAAAAACCCATTGGAAGAATAGGACAAATGGTAGTATTCAACTTTCATCTGTAAGCCAATCTGTAACTTTTCATAAGCTTACAGGAAAATTGCAATTCTGGACCTCTTTAAGGGATCTGTAGCTTACAGAAATCGTAAAATATTTACGAGTACTCGACGGGTGATCGGTAGCATTATCGAATGACATATTGTGAGGTTACGTTGAATGGTTTGTTTATTTTAGGACGAACACCAACGTTTTAATATAAGAAACTCATGATGAATAAAAATATTATGGTTTTGTTTATTAAATTGCTATCGGAGGAAAATCATTCTTGTGGAAAAACATTGTTCAATAATATACATGACCTGAAAGTCATTCTTTTTCAATGTAGAAACTTTATGAGAATTGAAAGTAAAAGGTTGCGTGATCAAATGAATCCATTTGAAATGCAGGATGCCCAAAAAATGTTTAGATTGAAGAAATGCGGAATGCCCAGTTTGTAATCATGTTCAGATTGAAAAACCGGTGTACTATAAACTTAAAAAGTGCTCTACAGTAATTTTAACGAAAATTTTTTTTTCTTTCCTTTTTTCAATTATTAGATGAAAGAAACGGACACAAACTGCATTCAGATAAATGTATTTTCCAATTCAAATCAGAACTATATACTCATAATACATAAAGTTCCATGATCAAATCTTACGATTGAAGGTTATGTTTTTCGATTAGTAGTTCAAAAATGACACTGTAAATAAGAAAGTTACAGAAATCATTCCAGAATTGCATCATTTACGAATCTGTAAGTCGGCCAGTTACAGATCAATCGTACGCTACACTGCTACAATATCGTAACTTACAGATGGAAAGCAGAATACCACCATAAGTTTGCAGAATCGTGATATTCATCTCCTTACCAGGCCCACAATGAGAGTTTTTTCTGCACACAGACTCTCTTATCTTGTAACAAAGGTATTGCCCTTTCATATTTGATGAGACTACAACGAAAACTGAATTATGATCATTTTAGAAAAACATACTCGAAATATTTCGTGAGAACAAGACATGCTAAATTGAAGAATAACCGTCAACATTTCGACCATGTGTTATATGATATTTTTTGTTGCAAATCACCCGAATAATCCCCCCTTGAAGTTTGGCCACTTTAAAGGTATACACCCTGTATAATCGGAACGAACTGAAATGACATGAAACATCATCAACATCATCAATCAAAGTTTAAATGAGTTTCGAGAGCCATCCATTGACATACTCAATAAGTAATTCAGCTCATCACCAGCGCCATCTACCAACGTTTCCGAATTAATCCAACTAAACAGCAACTTTAATGGAATGTATACGCATCCCGTTTAGTTTCAATTAGACCATCTCGACTACTTAAGAATTAATGAAATATACTTGTACCTACGGCCCATCTACGGACGCTTTCTGACAGCACACTCTTTAATACTTCCGCTTCCGCTCTTCTAAAGAGCTGCTTTCTGGTAGAAAAAACGACGGCTTGCGCCTGTTTTCTATATGCGAGTATGTTTTATTTTAGCTGAGTGCTCGACCGCGGTTATGTGAAATGTATGTAATATTTTTGCAGGTCGGGAACTGGTTTGACGTCGTGCAGTTTTCTTCATTTTTTACTGAGATATTAAACTTGTATACGAGGTTTTTAAATGTCTCCATTCTACGATTTTTATCACGAAATTTTGGATCAGCTAGAAATATTGGGTGTTTTTGGCTTTTGCTGTTCTTGAAAATAATCTGGAAGATATATGTATAGTTTTACCTGTCACATTTTGGTTGGAAAAACGATTGCTTGCGCCTATTTTCCTTATGCGAGTATGTTTTCACTGCGCAAAAAACTTAACGTACATTCTGAAAATCTCAATTTTAATGAAAGTTAACCCTACATTGACTTTATAACTTATTTTTATGTTCTCTCGGGAAGGTTTTGAACGCAACAAGACACATTAAATGGAAGAAAAATTCAGGATTTCACTGAATCTTATGTGAAAAAAGAGAAATAAACAATTTTCAAAATTCTGGAATGCTGATAGGTGATTTAATACTTGGTATTTCCACCCCTTGCGTTAATTACAGCTCGGCAACGACGGTTCATACTCAAAATGAGTGATCTTAAAATGTTCTGATCTAATCCTTCCCAGATTTGTCTGAGTTGGATTCCTAAGTCATTAAGAGTAGCTGGATGATTTTCTCTACTTCTCAGCCTTCTATTGAGGTTGTCCGAAACCTGCTAAATCGGATTGAGATCTGGACTTCTTGCTAGCCATTCCATTCGAGAGACTTGAACCTCTTCAAGACACTCCTGAATGATGCGCGCACGATGGGGTCTGGCATTATCGTCCATAAAAATGAAATTTTCACCAATGTTTGGGGCAAATGGCACTACATGCTCTTCAAGAATGTTCCTTATATACCTATCAGCATTCATAGCTCCATTATCAACGAGCACTAGGTATGTGCGAGCAGTCAAAGATATTCCACCCCATACCATAATCGATCCTCCCCCGAAACCAGTAGTATTCAGGAAATTGCACTGAGAATATCTTTCATGTGGACGTCTGTATACAAGGGAACGTCGATCACAATGGTAGAGGCAGAATCTAGACTCATCTGTGTAGAGAACTCTTTCCCAATCAGCCTCTTCCCAATGGATATGCTCTCTCGCAAAATCCAAACGCGCCCTTCGATGGGCTGGGGTAAGAGCTGGGACTCTTGCCGCGACACGAGGCCTTAAATCATATTTTCTGAGGCGATTTCTTATTGTCTGAGTGCTAATTTGCATCCCATGAGTTTGCTCAAGCTGAATGAGGCGAGCGGTTTCAAACTGTTGTCTCAACGAAGAAACTCTTCAAGTACAGTGCTCCAAAAATCCATTAAATCAAAACCATATTCGTCCCCCTATGAATCCCTGTCTTAATATACCATTCACAAGCATATTGTTCGAGAAAACCGGTATACTCCTGTTTATAGGAAACAAAAACCGTTCTTATGTCAGGGTAAAAAATATGGTAGACGAAACTAACCGTACAACCCTACACTCATCAGTGAACAGTCAGTAGGCGTCCGAACTTTGAAGTACAGTAAATAAATCACTCAATGCTGTCACAAAAGGACTGGTTGCAGTAACAACGATGTGAAACAGGGACTACAATATCTCACACCGATTTTGTCCTTCTGTCCCGA
Source organism: Propylea japonica (assembly GCA_013421045.1). Classification (NCBI taxonomy): domain Eukaryota; kingdom Metazoa; phylum Arthropoda; class Insecta; order Coleoptera; family Coccinellidae; genus Propylea; species Propylea japonica. The sequence continues at coordinate 32,556,068 of CM024240.1, forward strand.
TAACTTTATGATGAATTGCGCGACATTACCAATCAGGTTCGCAGCAGCCAGAGAGCAGCGGATCTCACGGACCAGTTTCGAGTCCGGTCGATTTCAATCCAACAAAACGTTACACTGAATCGTAAACGGTTCTATTAAATCTTGGCTCGTTCGAAGAACGGGTATGAGCAAGAAAGCACCTGAGGAATGTTCGTTGATATCTCTCGAGACCGATTCGAGGTGCCATCTTTGGCTCTGGGCCGAAGAGGCGTATTATCGAATTCGCATTTGATCGAATTGTTTGTCGGATGATTTGGGAAGTGAGTGGAATCGTAAATTTTTCATTGTTGCCATTATTTTGATGAAAATATTATGGAAATCAAGTCTGAAGGTATTCCGTGCTTGTCCATATAAGAATGTAGGGGAAAGTACAGGGTGTCTGTAAACAAAAGCTAGGGACTTTGGGAGATGATTCCTCGATGAAATTAAGTAGGGCTAGTTTATATAATTTTTTCTCGAAATCGACTACCTTCCAAGATACAGCCTTTGGAAGGCAATGACGAGTTGACAGTTTTTAATTTTTTTACGGCTATTTTAAGACACTGAGTCATAAAACTATACATAATATGAAGCACTTAGTAGGTTACTCACACATGTTTTTTAGATCTCATAACTTTATTATCATATATTATATTTATTTACTATGATTTTCGTTCAAAAATTGTTTTCGTGGGATAGATTTCTATGAGAATTACGCATTCTAATAATTTACATGACTAGTGTTATCTAATACGACAGAATCGTCAGTGGAATATCATATAGTGGAAAGCACATTTGCCTAACAAAACATTGAATCCGAATTATTGAGTTAGAAACTGTCGTTATATTCAAAACAAATATTTGCTGTGCCAACCAAGACAACATAAAGTTTTAGATACACATAAGTGCTCGACTACTAGTACAAACTAGAACCACTTAAGACCAACAGCATGTAAATATCGAATCGCAATATCTGGGTCATTTCAAATGAAGATTAGAAATAAACAAGTTAAGAAGTTAAGGATGGTCTCAAAGTTATATTTTTCATTTAGAGAAATATGCATATAACTAAGTGTTCAACTCTGAACAAACTGGGAATTTTAGGGAAAATCTAGGAAACATTAAATTACCTTCATAGGCTTCATTTAAAAATGAGAAAGAATTTTAAGGTAATTGAAAAATCTTCTTCCTATAGTATTTAAAATTCGATTGAGAATTCATTCAAATTTAATTGCCCATTCCTTTACAAAATTTTAACACCTATTTCAGACTCCCTTTGATTAAATTATTCGTAGACACATAACAAAAAAAATTAGGAAATCTTCATTGAAGAGAGTAATGTATACACAGCCACTCAGAATTACGCTATATATTCTATTTTCAATATTATTTCGCTAATTCAATTTGGAGAAAATTCAGGGCCCCTTCATAAACTCCATGAATATTCACAGATTCAGGCAAGTCCGCTTTAAATTTTAATGATGTTATCATATAGACTGAATAAGTTTTTCTCGAATTTACACAAAATATTATGTTTCCCTGGAGTGAACCCGGAGCCGACTGAACTCAGGGAGCTTCATTAAAGAAATCTGTTAATTAAATCTTACCGCACCAGAGTGGCGAAATCGGCTTTATGCACACAAAACAGTAGCCAGTGGCTTGCGCCATTCTTTGGGCGTTGGGATGAAAGGAACTTTTTTATCAGTAAGGATTTTTGGGTTTATAGGTTAATGAAGAAACCTTCTATGAAATATCCGATTGAATTTCAATACTTTTGAGGAATTTAAAGAGAAAATGTTAGAATGAAGCATCAGTCAGAGATGAACTGATAGACAGGATGGTGCAGAAGAACTTGCTGATTAAGAAATTCACTTAAACAAAAACTTTTCCAAATATCGATTTAATTATTTCTCCTTACTCAAGTACAACATTCGAAGTTTATGTTATGACAGTTTTAAAGATGATATATAGTTAATGGTGTCAATTTATACCAATACATTGGGTTGATCGACTTCGAAAATGTCGGACAACTTTGTCCAGCATTTCCCGGAAAGCTCATCTGAAGCTCAGCCCGTGACTGCTTCAAGAGCTTTCTGGCCTGAGTGAGTCCATGAGTGTTTCTGCAGAAGGTTGTTCTTCTTGTCAACTCCCATTGCAGGAGCACTGCCTTATATTGATCTTTTCCAAGCCTCAGAATGACTTAAGTAGAGAAGGTTTACACCTTGATGCACCTTTTGCAAACCTTTTCATTTCCTTCCACACCACAATGCTCTGACACCCATACTGTATTGCTTCTTGTCAATTGCTTCATGGTGTTACAACACTCCTAGGTCAGCAGAAATCCTTGGAGTTATGATGCAGAATAGAAGGCCTACATACCAGGACTTTAGAGATTCTCTTCTCTGACCAAAACTTTCTGAGGTTCAAGAAATACGATAATCTCTGGAAAGTCATCCATGGCTTAGGTAGTTAAAATTCTTGAAGAATTGAAAAATAATATATCTTCCTGGAGCTGGTACCAAACAGGCTTCACCTCGTTGCAGAATACCTCACAAAATTCTTATAACTTTCGCTGTAAGAAGCATTTAACTGTGTGAGGTACTCCTGAACACCTGGTATTTGAATGTTACCAACGGAAAGGTTTTTTTCCATTGAATCCCCAGTAAACGAGATATTTTATACTTGAATCCAACTCGATTATTAACGTTTCTAATCATTCTGGGTGTCCATCTCTAGGACAGAGCACCCAAGTCTACTCCAGTGGTGAAGGAGACCCAATGGATCTACATTATGGTAGTGTTCCAGCATTATATCTCAAATCTTCTCTCGTGAGTTCCTGAGCTTACGAACAACCGACAGGCAATGTCATATCTCAAAACGTCATACCCTATTATCAAGATCTTGGATAGGTTGAGCAAGATTCCTCGATAGACATCAAATCTAATTCACCACTGTCAATATTATAAAATAGAGTGGTGCATAAAGCAAAGAAAGATCAATTGATATTCATTCCAGTATAGCGGAAATGAACCGCGCATTTGATTTGTGTTTCCTTTCGATAGACTCCCGGGTATCAGATATGCTAAAATATTAGACTAAAAGACATTCTATAGAATAGATGGCTCACTTCTCAGGGCTTTATAGACTCACTTCTTAGATCAGAAAGAACTTTCTGGAGTTCATGAAAGGATACCTATGGAAAATCAAAAAATACGATCATCCCTGGTAAAATCTACATGAGCTGAGGCAGTTAAAATTCAAGAAAAACTGAAAAATAAAAGATCTTGCTGGAGCTAGTACCAAACAGGCTTCACCTCGTTGAAGGATACCCTACAAACTTAGTGAAGTACTGCTGAACACCCTGTGTTAGAATGTTCAGCGATCAGTTACCAACAAAATGGTTTTTTCCTTTTATTTTCTAGTAGTAGAGGTATTTCATGCTTGTCTATCTCTAGGACGCACACGTTGGACTAAATTCTACTCCAGGGGTGAAGGGTACCCAAAGGATCTACATTATGGTAGTGTTCCAGCATTATATCTCAAATCTTCTCTCGTGAGTTCCTGAGCTTACGAACAACTGACAGGCAATGTCATATCTCAAAACGTCATACCCTATTATCAAGATCTTGGATAGGTTGAGCAAGATTCCTCGATAGACATCAAATCTAATTCACCACTGTCAATATTATAAAATAGAGTGGTGCATAAAGCAAAGAAAGATCAATTGATATTCATTCCAGCATAGCGGAAATGAACCGCGCATTTGATTTGTGTTTCCTTTCGATAGACTCCCGGATATCGGATATGCTAAATTTTTAGACTAAAAGACATTTTACAGAATAGATGGCTCACTTCTCAGGGCTTAAGAGACTCACTTCTTAAACCAGAAAGAACTGGAGGCCCATGAAAGGATACCTTTGAAAAATCGAGAAATAGGAACATCATTGGTAAAATCTCCACGGTCTGAGGCAGTAAAGATCCTAGAAAAACTGAAAAATAACACATCTTGCAAGAGCTAGTACCAAACAGGCCTCACCTCGTTGCAAGATATCCTACAAAACGCTGATAACTGTCGCTGTAACAAGCAGGAGACTTAGTGAATTACTGCTGAACACCCTGTGTTAGAATGTTAAGCTATCAGTTGCCAACAGAATGGTTTTTTCCTTTTATTTCCTAGTAGTAGAGGTATTTCATACTCCAGTAGTGAAGGATACCCAAAGGATCTACATTATGGTAGTATTCCAGCAGTATATCTCAAATCTTCTCTCGTGAGTTCCTGAGCTTATGAACAACCGACAGGCAATGTCATATCTCAAAACGTCAAACCCTATTATCAAGATCTTGGATAGGTTGAGCAAGATTCCTCGATAGACATCAAATCTAATTCACCACTGTCAATATTATAAAATAGAGTGGTGCATAAAGCAGAGAAAGATCAATTGATATTCATTCCAGCATAGCGGAAATGAACTGCGCATTTGATTTGTGTTTCCTTTCGATAGACTCCCGGGTATCAGATATGCTAAATCATTAGACTGAAAGACATTCAGTCGAGGCATGGCGGTGATAAACAACCGAAGAACGGCCGTAAAAATTACGTTTCGAGTTTGTTTATTGGTTTTAATGGCTACATTGACAGTTCTTTCCCGATTGAGGTCGATCGACAGTTCTTAAACGACAATACGAGCTGGCTATAAATTATTGCTTGATGAGCTAAGGACGTTCGTTAAAAGGCAGTATTCGTGATACAATGTACTTGGAGTGGATGAGGTGGTTTTTGTTTCCGTCGACTTTTCTTGGGACGATGTCCGAGAGAAAATAGCGTTCTCGTAAATAATTGCTCTATTGGAGACATTGGAAGGAAATAACGGTCGAGATTGATCGAAGAGATTGTTTATTTTGATATTAATCAACTTTCACTGAGAATAAGTAGGGTGTCCTTAAAAACACGTAATATGATTCATTGAGTATATGGTACTCACACAAATTTTTTTTTGATCCCATAACTTCATTATCAGTAGTTGAAAATGACAACGCCCTATGATTTGGGATAGATTTTCGAAAAATAAAATTCTCTTATGGTTTCCCCTTCAATTCTGCAGAAAAAAAAGTTTCTTGCAAAATTTCTATACAATCGATACTTTTCTCGGAAAAAAATAAAAACTTCCAAGCAGTTATGATCACTGTTCATTCCACTTCATCGTATGTTCCATAGAATGAATATTCTAAGATATTGTTTATGCTCAAATTTGGTTTTGCCAATTATTTTTATCAATCGAAAGAAAGTTCTATTTGTGAAATTAAAATATTACAAATGTAATTTTCTTCCGGAAATTAGTAATTAAACCTTCAGAAAGATTAATGGAACACCTTTATCTCCAGTCATAGACATACAATATCTTAGAATGTTCATTATATGGCACACTTATACGATAAAATGGAATGAACACTATGAACAGTGATCATACCTGCTCATAAGTTTCTATTTTTTCCGAGAAAAGTATCGACTGTAGCGAAATTTTTCAGGAGACTTTTTTCTTTAGAATCGAATGGAAAACCATAAGAGAATTTTATTTTTCGAAAATATATCCCACGAAAACGATTTTTGAAAGAAAATCATAGGGGGTTGTTATTTTCAACCCCTAATAATAAAGCTATGAGATCTAAGAAATTTGTGTGAGTAAGATCTACTTAGTGCTTCTTATTATGTATAGTTTTATGACTCAGTGTTCTTAGGTCTCCTAAAAAAATGAAAAACTGTCACCCGTCATCGCCTTCCAAAGGCTGTACCTATCTTGAAAGGGTGGTCGATTTAGAAAAAAAATTATATGAACTACCCCTGCTTATTTTCATCGGAGAATCATGTTCCAAAGTCCCTCGTATTTGTTTACAGACACCCTGTATTAGTAGGAATTGAATTATTATAAATCAATTTCGTATTAGTTAAACCCACCCTTTATTTTGGGTTCGACTGCAAAATATGTTAATATTTTGTAAGAAGTTAGTTTATCTACTGTCTGAGTCGAGTGCAAACGATTCTAAATTTCATAATCCATTTGAGACCATCAAGTATCTATAAATCAATTGAGAATGCATAACAATAATATAGAATAATCTAGTGATATAATAATAACCGTCAAAGCCATACCATCATGATACTTAGCTCAATCGCGCTGAAGAAGCTGTAATCGTAACCCAATAATATCTAAGAGAGGAGAAAACGAGAACATACACAACTCAATTAAATTTTATCAGAGCCGATTCGAACGAATGACGTAGCAAATGTAGCGGAAAATATTATCTAAGCACGCGGGTGCAAGCACTTAACTACATTGTTTTAACATCAACGGGACAGAACGATCGCTATCTACAAACGGTTCCAAGAGGGGAAAGTGTAGTTTGAACGCTCCAGGCTATTTCGGAGTAGCTTTTCAGAAGTCGTCAACTTTTGCACGAGAAAACCACATATTGTGCAAGGGGAACTAACACTGGTAGTGGTTTGGGAGTTTTATGATGACGATAATTGAACCTTTTATTTTCACTTTTCTTTTTGGAATCTGATGAAAAAACATATTTCTCCACGACTATTTTATGATCTTTCCATAATAATACACATTAATCACTGACACATATCAATCGAGGAAGAAATCTACTTTGAATATAATCAACTTTTATTATCTATACTAATATTATAAAGAGGAAAGATTTGTATGTTTGTGGGTTTTTGGATTTGTGGGTTTGTGGCGTTGATACGAAGTAACTCATAAGCTACTTGACCGATTTCAATAATTCTTTCACCCTTAGAAAGCTACACTATCCCTGAGTAACATAGGCTATACTTTTCACCCGAGAAAATTAAGGAAACCTACTATAACTTCAATGATAATAAATATGAGTACCAAAATCAGCTATTTTCAGGTGCGCTGCAAAAACCGTAAGACGTACATGGAAACAATGTATGACGGAAATGTTCCTCGTCAATAGTTCTACAAAATCACAATTGAAATGGCTGAAATCTGCTTGGAGTAGTTGCCACAAACATAAATTCAGAGGGACGCATGCAGCTCTGTGAATGCATATTTTCTACAAAAATTACCCCAATAGCTGTCATTAGTAACAAAGTCAACTTTACCATTTGTTGATGAGTCTCCTAAACTTTTGTTTGTTTTCAGATATTGTAGAAAAACGCTCATTACAGTGAAATTCACTAATGCTATTCTGATAAGTCGTAATAACAACGAGTGCATTGGTAATTTATCAGTTAAATGACTCCCATTAACTTCAATATCCTGCTTTTGTTTGATTTTCTGATCAGAATTGACCCTAATGAAATAACACAGCGTTAAAAAAATTAATAGCCACACTGGAACAAATGGAAAGAACTCACTCATATTCAATGATCTAGTCGTTATTTCACCAAGATTTTTCAAATTATAGCATAATAGTATACTATGCAACGAAAGTTGAAAGTGAAGGGTTTTCCAATAAGAGGTGTTATTTCGATTTTCAAAAGAAAATGCCATTTTTCAATATAAATGATCGGATGTTTATTTCATTAAAGAAGAAGCTATGCCGTTAATAGTGGAAAATAACATCAGGCAAATGACCACCACGACCACGCTTACAGGACCATATCCTTTTAATGAAATTTTCCATAACCAAATCGCAAAGTGGCTGCCCTATGCCCTCGATAGCCTCACGGATTCCATTTTTGAGCTCTTGAATCGGTGCTGGGTTATTGGCGTAGACCTTCTCTTTCACGTAGCTCCAAAGGAAGAAGTCGCAAGGTGTTAAATCACAAGATCTCGGTGGTAAAATGTAATCACCTCTTCGAGAGATAACACGGTCTGGAAACTTTTCCCGCAAAAGATCAATGGTTTCGACGTCTTTGCTGATCGGCCGGCTTGAGTTCTTGTGTTAACTGAACTTTATAAGCCTTCAGACCCAAATTTTTACGCAAAATAAGGCGTAATGACGTTTGTGGAATGCCTTATTCTGAAGAACGATATGGACAAACCAGGGTTTTCTTCAATACTTTCGGATACAGCAACAATATTCTCGGCTGTTCTTGAGCGACGTGCACGTGTTTTATTCTTCACATCACTAACTTGTCCCAACAGCTCGAATTTTTCCACCAATTTCTTTATTGCGGTCCGACAATGTGCTTCACGACGACCCAAAAATGTTCGAGTTTTACGAACCATCTCTGCCAAATTTCCACCATTTTTATAGTAAATATAAATTATTTCAATAGGTTCTTGTAGCGTGTATTGTTTCATTTTTATTAATGGCTTAGTTTCTAGTAGTCGAATGTCGAAAAATGACGGCTTTAAACGTGACATCTAGCGAAATAGCGGGCTGCTCGAAATAACAGCTTTTATTGGAAAACCCTTTATGAGTGCTAGCGAGATCCAAGAGTTTAACAATAGCGAGCACTTTTGAGAACTCAATTCGAAAGACCTTCTTCACAAATATCGCATACCCTAAAAGTTGGCATATCAAATTTCAGCAACTATAGTTCAAGATGAGACGCTCTGGCGAAGTATTTCACTGCTTATAGAAAAATATCAACCGTGAAGTAACATTATGAGACAAAGTTAGACCTGAGAAGCCGTAAACTCGAATCCCCGCAAAGTTGGCTGTAAAGTGGCATTTTGCATAACAGGTCATGAAGTAAACGACTCGAAAGGGAAGGAGTTTAACGTTTCAACTCATGAGAAACTATTTTCGTGTATTCACTTCTGTGTTGCTGAATTGCGAGGTATTTTCCGGTTGGTAAAATTCCGGAGGAGGGAAAACTTACTAAGTGTGCCCATCTGAAGTTAGGATATACCTAGTTTTGTCGTTATTCTTGTTGACTGTTTTGGAGTGGAGAGTTTTGCTTGAGCTGCAGTATTTTCCTAGAAGTTCCATGCATCAGCATTATTTCAAATTTATATTATTAATGATGTAAAAGTTCAGTTGATCCACGACTATTGTATAATCCACCCATTATACGTCTGTTCACTTGGCCATAACAATACCCATTAATCACAAGTGGATAATTAGTAATTATTAACTGCTGTCAGATGCTTCATAGATTTAGCCCTAAAATTATATTCTTCTAATCGATTTTTCTTCAGTATTCTAAAGTACTCCAACTAACAAATATGAGTATATGTACCTGTATTATACAAGTTAGTGATGTGAAGAATAAAACCCGTGCACGTCGCTCAAGAACAGCCGAGAATATTGCTGCTGTATCCAAAAGTGTTGAAGAAAATCCAGGTTTGTCCATTCCTCGTCGTTCTCTGGAATTAGGCATTCCACAAACGTCATTACACCGTATTTTGCATGAAGATTTGGGTCTAAAGGCTTATAAGGTTCAGTTAACACAAGAACTCAAGCCAGCCGATCATCAACAACGTTGTGGCTTTGCCGATTGGGTCGTTGAAATGTATCAAAATAATCACAATTGGCCACTTGTATCTTGTGATTTAACACCTTGCGACTTCTTCCTTTTGGGCCACGTGAAAGAGAAGGTCTACGTCAATAGCCCAGCGTCGATTCAAGACCTCAAAGATAGAATTCGTGAGGCTATCGAGGACATAGGGCAGCCACTTTGGGATTTGGTTATGGAAAGTTTCATTAAAAGGATATGGTCCTATAAGCGTGGTCGTGGTGGTCATTTGCCTGATGCTATTTTTCACTATTAACAGCATAGCTTCTTCTTTATAATGAAATAAACATCCGATCATTTATATTGAAAAATTGCATTTTTCTTGGATTATCAAAATAACACTTCTTATTGTAATACTTAAATTATGTTATTTGACAGCCAGATATTGAAACATTTAAAGGTTCGTAATTAGGTTTATGATTCAGATAAAGGGTGTTCACAATTTCGCGGTATTTTCAATAATAAATAAAACACATCATTTGCATTCATTTTCATAATATTTTCATTGGTAATTGAAGTATTAGTTATGAAATTTATGTATGAAAAATAATATCTGCCAAATAGCCTCCCCTGGAGCTCTACAGACGTATATACTCTTTTGTTGAAATTTTAAATGACATTTTGATACAATATTTGAGGCTCTTTATCTACATTTCATCCTTTAGTTCAAGAATAGATTGGGATTTATTCTTATAGAGCTGGCTTCTTTAATAACCTCAAAGAAAATAGTCCAACTGTCCCAAATTATATGATCATGGTTGTTCATTGACAAATTAACGACGTTTTAAATGATCTAATGGCTTTATTCATTTATTATTTAATAACATAAACATAAACATAAACATTACTTTATTCTCATAATCAATGCATTACAAAGGAAAAGAGAAAACGTCAAAAAACAACAAAAAAATAAACTTACAATAAGATCAGAAAGGATATTCCATAAATTCCTTAATCGAATATGGTTCAATTTTCAAAATAAGCTTAGTTATTTCAGTTTTAAATTTTTTATTATCAGATAAGATGGTGAAATTTCTGGGTAATAAGTTGAAAAGCTTTATGCACATGTATTTTGTGTTTTTCTCAGTAAGAGTCAAGGAATGCCTTGGAAAATGGTATGGAACTGTGCGCCTGGTATTATTTTTATTCAATAGGTCCTCAAAATATTCAGGATGTTTTTTCACAAACAAAACACACTCAAGCACGAACCGCCCTGGAAGTGTGAGCATGGAATTTTCCCTAAAACGACCTCTACATGATTCGTTATAGCCCAATCCTATAATGGCTCTTAATGCAAATTTCTGCAGAATGAATAATCTGTTTAAATCGCTGCAACCACCCCATACAACAAGCCCATACCTGAGAATGGAAACAAAATTTGAAAAGTAGATCGCTTTCAGGAGTTCCACGTCCACCTTGCGAGACAGTACCCTAATCATGTAGAGCACTCTATTCAGTTTTTTGCTGACCTGATCCACATGGTCAACCCATCTAAGATGACAGTCTAACAAAACTCCAAGAAATTTTGTAGAAGTTGACAATTTGACTGACGTGTTATCCAAAGTTATTGAATGAGGATAAATATTCTTTGACTGAATCGTTCTAAAAATTACACACTCAGTTTTACTGACATTGAGTGTTAATTTATTACTAGTACACCACTGTTTTACATATCCAAAGACTGAGTTAACCTGTTCAATACCCGAACTAATATTTTTACTATGTATCAAGGCATTCGCATCATCAACAAACAACAAAAGGTTAAGATCATTTATATAAACTAAAAATAAAAAGGGTCCGATCTTACTACCTTGGCAGACTCCTATATTGGTCGTTTTGTCCTCTGACGTAAAAACCTGATCTCCATCATCAATGCAAACCCTCTGAACTCTATCTGATAAGTAGCTTCTGAACCACGCAAGCTGACAATCTCGTACACCGCAAAAAGAGAGCTTCATCAAAAGGCGTTCATGATTTATGCTGTCAAACGCTTTAGACAAATCTAGAAAGAGTCCAATAGGGACCTCATCGTTTTCCAAAGCGTCAACAATATCACATACTAATTCGAACATTGCTGTAGTAGTACTTCTGTTTTTTAAGTAACCATGTTGTCTATCAGAGAATATTTTAAACTTATACATGAATGAACTAAGTCTGTCGGCCATGATTCCCTCGAATATTTTAGCGAATGAGCTGATTAAACTGATTGGACGAAAATTACTGACATCCTGTACATTCCCTTTCTTATGCAGGGGTTTGATTATAGCTGTTTTTAGGGCAGATGGAAATACCCCTTCAGTGAATGATCGATACATAATATGAGCCAAGGGCTTTGCTATCACCTGAATAGATTTTTTAACGACAGTTATCGGAATACCATCATACCCACACGAACTTGTATTTTTCATTTTATTAACGATACCGACTAGTTCTTTTTCAGTGATAGGGAAAATGTAAAATGAGCTACTATTAATATTATTTACCATTGGATTCAGGTCCTGATTTATTTGCTGTATATCACGAATAGAGTTTGCATTCCCAAAAAAGTCACTGAAAGTATTTACCAAGTTCTGAAGATTATCGGTATTTTTGAAAGTATTCTTGCCAGAGTTATTTCTTCCAGTTAATCTATTGAGTATGCTCCAAGAAGTTTTACTTTTATTTTTGCTATTATCAATTAATGTTCTGAAGTAATTTTGATTCATTTCTCGTAACTTCCTGTCATAGAGAAATTTAATCTTCTTATACTGTTTAATATATTCAGAATTATGAGACGAAATTATGAATAGAGCATCCAAATATTGTTTAATTTCTTGAACCTCAGATGTTATGGGAATTCTTAGCCCTTTGTTTTCTTGGATGAACGTAAAAGGGAAAGATTCGTCGAAAAACTTCTTATAAATTTCGTGAAATGCATTCCACAATGAATCTACACTAGAGGAAAAGTCATTTTCAATGAAACTCCAATCGATCTGCGATAAAGATGTTACGAATGCCGAAATAGTTGTGTCGTTAATTGAACGAATCCTCCTTTTCCTACTTATACCTCTCGACAATGCAGAGAAAGTAAAAACCTGGGCCCTGTGATCAGAAATGTTTTCATTCCTCACACAAGCAGAAGTGTCGTCCATAATGTTCGTTATAATATTATCAATACAGGTGGAAGAGGAAGGTGTCACTCTTGTTGGTTCATGAATCATAAACTTAGCATTAAAACTCTCAACAATAGATATGAACTTATTTGAAACATTATTATGAGTGAGCACATCGATATTGAAATCACCTGAAATTATGAAGTTACAGGACTCCCTCGTGAGTTTATCAAGCAAGTTGTAAAATTTTTCAAAGAAAACTTCAACGTCGGATGCTCTGCCGGCACATGGGCGATAGATGCAAACAATAACAACCTTATAACCTCCAAAAAATGCTTCAATCGCGCTACACTCAAATATAAAGGGAACTGGACAAACAAGTCCAGTGCGCACTTTGCAGACAAAACCTTTCTTACAGTAAATCGCACATCCTCCATGCGCACCACTTTCACGGTTAAAAGACGCAATTAGTTCGTAATTATGAAATCTATAACACGGTAGTTCTTCTGTACTTTTCCAATGTTCCGTAACTGTCACAAACGAAGCGTCAACACAATTTATAAACATTTCCAATTGATTGAAGGAATTCCCTATCGATTGAACATTTTGGTGAATTAAGGTGTATACTTTTTTATTTAAGTAGATATTTTCTTTTTCTCCAGACGTAATAAATGAATGAGGGTTGAGGTTAAACCTGTAAAACCCAAGAATATAATAATATAACCACATCGAAATGAACATTTGATATAGAAAAAAAACACATTTATAGAAGAAATCTCGACAATCAATGAGGATGCCATCTATTACAGTCCCCGTATTATTTGAACCTTACTTGCCTTCAGACGTAACCCCTTGCAACAAATATGCCACGTTGTGAACTCGCTAAGTCCAACTTGTTGTAAATGTCGTCTGACAAACTTTTCAGGGTCTTCAGCTATACTCTCACTAACCACATCAATATTTTCTTGTTAATAACTGCTACGACTGTTTTTAACTTTTTTTTATCTTTCACCGAACCGGTCTTTTCAAATTTTTTCAATAATTCCATTAGTAGTACTTTCAGATGGACGATAATGTTAGAAATAAACCTCACGTAATTTTTCAGAAAAACGCTGATTTTCAAAAATAATTCACGAATTCAGTGCACCACCTTTATTTCATGAATTCTTAAAAAAAACCTTGCAATTCGAAACGCCCTTCAGTTGTTCATTTACGCTTTTAGCAGAGAACAGAGAAAGCCTGTTCCAAACAATTTAAATGGTGAATTTTTGGGGGGAGGTTTAAAATTCATTTTCCGACTCCTTAACTTACCCTCCAATTGAACAATTCTCATACTCCCTATATGTATCTATTCCCCACCATTGCTACTAATGATCAAATTGTCTCAATTTCCATAGCGATGAATAGCTAATAGCTATTTTCTTTGGAGCAGCAAGTACGGCAATTTCCAATCGGAAGAGCAAATATTGCCTACACCCCCGCTTCCAGGAGGTGGAGGGTCCATTTCCGGCCAGGACAGAGAACAGGGAGGAAGGAGCGTTCATTGAAAACAACCAAACCGTGCAGGCTGGCGAATTTGAATACCTCGGGCTCAACTTTGTCATAGAGATGTGTTAAATGGTTTATGCAACAGTAAACTCCAGCTAACCGGCTCTCCCGTTTCATCTCGTAATACGCCATGGATTCGGTTTTTGCGTCGGTGCGATGTTGTCTTGTTGCCTCGTATTTCTGGATCAAATTATCCCAGACACTCGGTTATAATGGGAACTTGGGAAGCTTTGATGTTTGAGAGCTTTGCTAAATGAGTTTAATGGAGATAACTGATTTTTTGTCCTTGAGTATACATGGAGTTGTATAGGAGTTATCTTTTTAGAATAGTTTGAACACAATACTGAGAAATCTTCATAGAAGTTCAAAATCATACAAACCTTTTTATGTTGAGATTATCTCGTTCTCAAATGTGTACCGTTTCAAAACTAAACATCCAAAGTTTCAAGACTTTTTAGAAGGCTAACATATTTGATAGTAACTTAACTGCCTTAGAGACATCAGATGTTTATAGTAGAAATACAGAGATTTCGATGGAAAAGAAAATTTCCAATTCACAAAATCTAATAAACGAATCTCGGAATAAAATTAATTTTTTTCAATTTTCAAACAATATTACCGATTTTTGTCCATAAACTTTACAGAATGAACTTCTCATAAAATTTTTTATAATGCTCCTATGTCAGTTAGTTTAGTTTAGTTAAGTTTAAAAAGGGGTTACAGTTCACTGCCACCTTAAGGTCTATAGTGCCCACTTACAGAGCTGTTCTGGTCAAACCCTTCACAGCTCGCCTTCCAATTCCAGAGATCTAATGAAATCTAATAACTGTGAAGGCTTCAACGAGGCTAATTCCTCACTCTTACAAGTTTTTAGCCCAAGGCATTCTCTCCTCAGGCTCGCAATGGCAAGGCATTCCGTGACTAGGTGAATGGGAGTTTCTTCCTCCTCCCCACAGAACCTACACTCGTTAGTGTCTGATAATCCCATCCTCAACAGGTGCTTCCTGAGGCGACAATGTCCTGTAAGAAAGCCAGTGAGAAGGTGTAATTGCTTCTTACCAAGATCCAGATATCTTTTGGACATTTACATATACCACAGAAGGGTTCTGGGCCAATGAGTGACATTCGTGCGCCTCTTTGGCAAGTGTATTGGTCTCTTCTTTTCCTTTGATTCCCGAGTGGCCGGGAACCCAGATTAAAAAGACGTTATTTTTCTTGGCTACCTCATTGACTTTGTGCCGTCACTCCCAGATCGTTTTAGAGTCGATGACGTAGGAACTCAGTGCTTCAATAGCAGCTTGACTATCTGAGTGTATGGCTTCATCACACTATGTCAGTTAACGTTAGTATCATACCACCCAGTAAAGAAATTACAATTTGCGCAAACAGACTGCATTGGCACAATATGTCCTTGATGGTTTTTGTGGCTGATCTACATAACCTATAGTAGATACCGAAGTTTTCCTCATAGATCTTGTGCAGATAATATAGAGCCGTTTTCGGATGCTTTCTCAGGGTTACTAACTAGATCCATTGGGTCACGTGACGGATCTACTCGGATCACGGGCCCGGGTTCTAAGTTTACGAACACATCAGGTTTAGGATTTGTAGTGTCAGACGTGTCAATATTTTATGAATTTATTTTTTCAGTCCAAGTCTATTTTCGGATTTACTCTAGCTTTGCTTGCATTGATTGTCTTTTGTAAAATCTTCCTTATAATTTCTGGGATGTGTATTTGAGTACCTATGTTCTAGAAGTAAAGAATTTGGTTTTTTCAGTCCCAGTTCATTTTCGAATTGTCTCTAGCTTTACTTGCATTTATTGGCTCTTGTGAAATCTGTCTTATAATTTCTGGTGTTCCCTTCCCATGTTTAATGTTATCTTTGAGTAACTCTGTTGAAAAGGTAAAGAAGGCTGTAGCTTAAGCGCAGAAATACATATTTGTGGTTTTATTATTAATAATTTCTTATACTACATATATCTCAATTCGTCGAAATATAAAACTAGTCAATCGCAAAGAAGTAGCAAAAGGAGTAATACAATATACTGAAGAATAGAGAGAAAGAAATTTTCTGGATATTGCCCTCTTACAGCAATTCTTTCTTAAGTCCAACCCCCCAAGTGAGCTACAAGGACTCAACTTGATTCCTGAAAGCTTTCAATCAGTATAAAAATCTCCTGAGTAACTTCTCCACATAATTAGGTTTATACTATAAGAAGAGGCTTTTCCATCTTTTTCATCTTTAGAGCCTAAAACCTATTCACGATTCATGTTCGTTTGAAACCTCCATAACAAACCGCACGAGATGTTTAATTGCAAGGGGGACAGAACAAAACTTTGCTCGAGTTCACACACTTATACGTATTTACATCATGATTAAGTTAATAACAGGGTGGAACTGAGGAATGAACGACTCTGCTCGCAGAAGGAACACGGATATCATATTAAAGTTGTGGAATTGTTAGTAGTCGAACAGCTTGTTGTTATTGTGGGCTTATTTTATAATTTGAGGTTATAATTCGCATGGGGCACTAACGTCACGAATTTGGAAGTGGTATGTAGATGGAAATTCGTTGAAAATATGTTTCTTCAAACATTCTAGCAGAATGTTCAAAAGATTCTTCGATATTTAACTAATTCCCTGAAGTCATCATAAAAATTTTCCTTCAGGCATTGATTTTTTACATTTCAACAAAACTGTCAAGGAAATGTGGAAATCTGAATGGAATTCACGTTTCCAATGAGAGTTTGATGCTTTGAGTACTAGCTTTACACATTATTTCACTGAATTTCACTAAAATTAATCGAATATTCCTATGAATATCGTTTGTTGAGTTTGGTATCGAAAAATGTTTGTGAATAGAGTTATGGCTTAGGTTTTCACCTTTAATGGTCATGTTGCAGAAATTTGAGATCTTCTATTTCTCATTTATCACCAAAATTACTATATGTTTAAGAGCTACCTGACAATATTAGAAGAATTGGAAACAAGTACAATATAAGAACAGCATTCAAGACACATTAAGCATTAGACTGATACCATCAGGGCTAATCTAACTAAAGTAAAACCTTATAATGAAAACGATCTTACAAAAAATTGCGTATATGGAGTACCTTTTGAGTGTGGTAGATCCTTTATTGGAGAAACATTAGCTCAACAAAGTGATACCGATAAATCGAAAATCCCATCAGTCAACTGTCTGTTGATCTCAAATCAATCTCGGCTCCAAAAAGCCTAGCAAAAGTTGCTTTTCTGATAGTTGTAAATTTCAAGTGTTTTCCTGGTGAAAGCCGGCCAAAACATTGAATACAAGAAGCAAAAATAAACCACATGTGAATGAAATTACTTCTACGAATGTATTAACTTCAAATCAGGGTAACAGTTGTACTTCACACTGAAATTTTAGATAAATAAAGCTATAATATAAACAATGAGGATACCTTAGAAACATCTTGAAGCGAATTTTTTTCTTGTATATGATTACCTAAAGGGTTTTCCAAATCTTTATGCAAAATACGGTGTAATGACGTTTGAGGAATGCCTAATTCCAAAGAACGAAGTGGAATGGACAAACCTGTGTTTTCTTCAACACTACAGCAGCAATATTCTCGGCTGTCTTGAGCGACATGCACGGGTTTTATTCTTCACATCACTAAATTGTCCCAACAGCTCGAATTTTTCCACCAATTTCTTTATTGCGATCCTACAAGATGCTTCACGACGACCCAAAAATGTTCGAGTTTTACGAACCGTCTCTGCCAAATTTTCACCATTTTTTATAGTGAATTTTAATGATTTCATGCGTTCTTGAAGCGTGTGTCGTTCCATTTTTATTAATGGCGTAGTTTCTACTTGTCAAATGTCAAAATATGATAGCTTTAAACGTGACATCTGTCGAAATAGTAGGATATTCGAAATAACACCTCTTATTGGAAAACCCTTCACATTTATCGATTCAAGTCGGGTCATACAGAAATCCAATTACAAACCATTTAAAAACTCGCCATACTTTTCATGAACATTCCTAACCTGTGTCACCTAAACCGCAAGTGATCTAAATAGACCAGGTAATCGTTTAAAAAGCACATCAAGTAGGCAAAAAGATATCGGGCTCTGAACTTCATTTATAGCAGAAGATATTAATGAGAAACGATATAATATATTTGATGCAGCAATCTATAATTACTGCATTGAAGGACCATTATCTGAGATACACATCGTGCAATTAATGTCCTGCCAGCTACATACTCACGTACACGACGTACAGACGTACGTATAGGCGGGGCGGCAGGGTCAGAGACCCCCCATGCACACCCCTGATGAGGGTGGGATCTGGAATTATCCAGGCTGAAAATTTTATGATTGAGACGTTCGTAGATAATGAGCTAGACGTAGCGGCGATGGCTATCTATAACAAAAATAATTAGAAGTTTTGAGGAGAATGAGGGTGTGTAATCTTATCGGTCGTTATGGAAAAGCAATTATAAAATTGTAAACTAGATGGGGTTAGAAGTAATAAGAAAAAAAGTGAATCTTTTTCACTTCGTGAAAAGTTTCAGTTTAATCTAGCGATTAATGGTCTCAAACTAAAAGGTTTTCCAATAAGAAGTGTTATTTTGATATTTCAAGAAAAATGCCATTTTTTAATATAAATGATCGGATGTTTATTTCATTATAAATAAGAAGCTATGCCGTTAATAGTGGAAAATAACATCAGGCTAATGACCACCACGACCACGCTTACAGGACCATATCCTTTTAATGAAATTTTCCATAACCAAATCGCAAAGTGGCTGCCCTAAATCCTCGATATCCTCGCGAATTCCATCTTTGAGGTCTTGAATCGATGCTGGGCTATTGGCGTAGATCTTCTCTTTCACGTGGCCCCAAAGGAAGAAGTCGCAAGGTGTTAAATCACAAGATCTCGGTGGCCAGTTGTAATCACCTCTTCGAGAGATAACACGGTTCTGAACTGCGGATCATTTTCATGCATTTCAACGACCCAATCAGCAAAGACACGACCTTGTTGAGGATCGGCCGGCTTGAGTTCTTGTGTTAACTGAACCTTAAGCCCCAAATATTTATGTAAAATACGGTGTAATGATGTCTACGGAATGCCTAATTCCAAAGAACGACGAGGAATGGACAAACCTGGGTTTTCTTCAACACTTTCGGCTACACCAGCATTATTCTCGGCTGTTCTTGAGCGACGTGCACGGATTTCATTCTTCACATCACTAACTTATCCCAACAGCTGGAATTTTTCCACCAATTTCTTCATTGCGGTCCGACAAGGTGCTTCACGACGACCCAAAAATGTTCAAGTTTTACGAACCGCCTCTGCCAAATTTTCACCATTTTTATAGTGAATTTTAATAATTTCAATGCGTTCTTGAAGCGTGGATCGTTCCATTTTTATTAATGGCGTAGTTTCTACTTGTCAAATGTCAAAAAATGACAACTTCAAACGTGACATCTGTAACATTCAAATGTTACAAGTTCCTTTGTTTCGATGCGCCAGCGCCTGTCGCGCACAATCATTAAGAATTCATATGTTAAGAATGGTCTGTTAGAAAATTTCAGAAAGAGATTTGATATTGAGAGACTCATGTGCTTCCCTGGAAATTTAAATTTGCTACCTTTCTTCAATTATCTATATCGTGTTTCAATTACTATCTACATCCTGGAATTAAGGGTGTTAATATATGTTTCTTCAGTTAATGCTTGTTAGAGGATATCTATTCGTATATCTGCTCCATTCACATAATATACCGATTTGGATGTTTCAAACTGTACAATAATTATTGTATCATTATAAGGAATTCAAGGAATTCAAGATTTTTATTAGCTTTCCTCCTATAAGGGGTAAGTCCTATTAGTGTCTATATTTCTCCAAAAAGTAGTCATGTTAAATAATAATTATGATATATGATAACTTGTTAATTATATCTATGTAGGGACTAAGGGAGCTATCGAAACGAGTTTCTTTTCAAACATCGGAATTGATGGACTTTTTGAAAAGGACCACTGTTTAAGATTTGTTTGCTTTTCAATTGACAAGGCAGGAACAACAGCATACCAAAAGGATTGTGGCAGGAATTCAAAATCGACAAAGAAAAAAGGTCAGATCTGTAAATTTCGAAGTATTTTTAGAATAACCTTGTACAAAATTAGAAATAGGACAATTCAAATTAGAATTAGGATAAACTTCAACAAGGTACCTTGGGTTGTTAGGGATTTTGGTTTAATAGATGTATTAAATATGTATTTTTTTTCGATCATTTAATTTTCCTCACAGACGATGTATTCAATTTTGAATATACCTACTACACTTTCCAGATTTTGTGTAATTTTCAACATTAATCATTTATAAAACATTTTGTGAATTAGAAATCTGGTGGCGCCCAATAATTTTATTTAAGTTTCATTTAAAGAACAAATCCACCCTCCTTATCCGCGACCTAGCTCTCCAAAGGCTACAACAGCTGCCAATTGCATTTTGCCCAGTTCAAATAATAATTTGTTAACATCAACAAAACACAAAGGAGGTGGCACATCTACCGAAATATCGGGCTATTCAAAATAACACCTCCCATCGGAAAACCCTTTATTTCAACCATAAATCGCTGACATTAATAAACTAGTGGATTTAAATAACTATTTCCTTCGACCTCAAAATATAAGGTGCATTCAGCTTATATGAAACTGATAGATGGTAACCAATACCATTGCTCAATTTCTATTATTTTAATATGCAATTATTGTCAAACATGGAGTATTCAGAAGCAATACGAGTGATGTTACAACTCTACGGAAGCATAGAAATTTATATGAAGTATTTATATACAACTATTCAATGGTTGGAGATGTTTGGAATACAGATTTTCGACGTTTTTTACTTTCTTTCCTCGTTTCATTCATGTTTAAGGTTAGGGCGGCTGGAACGATAGGGAATTAATGATTCAGAAGGATATAACGTGCCAAGTGATGGCCCATCACCTTCTTCTCTAAATTCCCCAATATAAGGGTAGCACCGAAAAAGTTTCTGTATTCTAGAGTTACTGCAAATTTCCATCATTCACCCTAAAGTGCCTCATTTCATATTTATACGGTAGAGAATGACCTCGTTTTCAGACTTTAGTGTTTTTTTTTTGAAAGCCTACATAAAGTCCAGATTTGGTTTCATCATTATGGAAAGATTTGTAACATTTGTTCATAAAAATTTCGAGAGTTATACAGGTGCTTCCCTAACGCTTTGATCAAATTGAAAGAGGCACATGTTGTGAACTGCTTAAAAACCAACATCAGTACCAAATGATGCACTAATTTTGGCATTTCGACCACATTTTTCAGAATTTTTTTTTATGGTGCATCAAAATGAACTTTTCAGCTTTCGAATATACAGGATGTTTATGAATTGATGCGAAAGGTTTAAGGGGGTGATTCCCCAGATCATTTAATGACAAACTGGAAATGCATTGTTTCAAAGATAAAGGGTGTTGAAGTTTTATTCGAAAACCGACTAAAAGAACTGAAACGCCACTGAGATATTTCAAAGTAACTATTATTTCTGAATTCTTCATTCAATTTGTGACGAGTAATCTCTTCTAAACGCAGCGTCTCTACTACATAATGTGTTAAAGTAACGACATATACGCGTTATTTTCTTACAGCGCCAACTCGCAAAAAAGGTTCGAAAGATTTTTTATCAAAAATTGAGCAAGCAGTTCAAATACAGGGTCTCTATAAATGATTGTTACAGCGCAGTTGGCTTTGGATTATGCAAACCACAGAAGGCTGTGATCATGCTATGCTCTGATTGGTTAGAGATTGATATTCTGCAATCCAAAGCCAACTGCTCTGTTACAATCATTTAAGTATAAAAACCCTGTATAATTGTCAGTTTAAAATATTATTTTAGTGGTGTTTCAATTTTTTCAGTCAGTTTTTAAGTGAAACTTCATGTTCATATTTCTTGGAAACAATGCATTTTCGGACCTACTTTTTTCATGAAACGTTCTAAGGATTCGACCTCTTAAATCTTTGGCGACAACTGAGAAACACCTTCTATAATCACAGTACTCAAGTTCATGCACATTTGGTTTCATAGTATCGACTTTTTGCGTTGTTACAGAATTCTAAAGTCTTTAAAATTCAAAAAATCATCAAATACAGTGGAACTTCCCTATAACGAACGTCTGTATAAGGAATTTCTCTGTATAACGAATTTCGTACAAGACATTGCACCTTGAATCCAAATTCCATGTTAAAAACACCCTCTTAAACGAAGTAAATTCTCTCTAAAACGAAATATTCAAAGAACATCACTCTTTGAATGGGTATTGGCAAGAAGGTATAAGGGTGGGTTTTTTCCAAAATTTTTCCGGACGTAAGTAATAAATCCCGACCGTCATTACGCTGGGCACAGAGAACCTTCTGAAACAGTTTTAAATACACCTCTGGCTGTTTGGTTTCAATCTAACCATCACGCTTGTGTAAAAAGTTGTGCGAAAACGTCTAAAAGCAAGTGCTTAAGTTTGAATGATAAACTTAAATTTATCAGTGAAGTCGACCGCGACATTGACGACTATAGAAACAAATTTTCTGTATAACGAAATTCCTTTATAACGAATTTTTTGCAGATTTGGCGCTTTTGTTATAGGGAAGTTCACTGTAATTCATTGTTATTCATGCGAAGGATAATGCCAACTGTTCAACATCCTGCACTTGTCTGGATCAACCTAGGCATCCTAGAACAGCAAATCGACATCAGAACCAATTTCAATACACCATAACCACGCAATCATCAACATAATTGTTGACTAATTGACTGATAAATATATCAGGCTCGAATTTAAATTCAATTAGCTGAAAGCATTAATAATTTGCCTATTAATGGCTTCATTAACTCGACAATGGCACGAATACTACATTTTCAAGCTTATCGAACTGAAAATTCGAAAACATTCGTTGGCAGCTTTTCATCGAGTGGATCGATAGCTGGTTAAGCCGATAAGAGGTACTTATTTCAAACGAAATTCCGAAATTAAAATCAACTACAATGCTGCGTTTGATCGATGTAGTCTGATCGAATTAGTTGGTATTGATAGGGTTGAATTTGTTTATGAAAAATTGTGATTTGCCGCCAAATTCGTTAGTACGTAAGCCTAATTTTTCTAAATTGACATGGATGCAAAACGCAGATAGGGTAAAACCTATAGTGATATACATGGATACTTTCAGTAGGCGAGTTCTGTTCCTGATTTTACAGTAACACTATGATTATTATTACGGAACTATAGTTGAATGTTGCTATTTTGGTATTACCTTCAAACTGTCAATAAATATCGATTGAATATTCGAAGAGACCAATTTCGTCTAAATTATATATTTGATAGTCAATGACATACTTCGATAGTAATTGTCACATTCTCATTATATGGGTCATTGAGACATTCATACTAAAAATAATAGAGAAATAAGACGGTTTAGATAATTTTATTTCATATAAACAAAGAAACATCAAAAAGTATTAGCGATCTTTACATATATACCGATGTAATAAACTATTGGTGTTATCTAGGGTTTTTCATCTGCCTTCGGAATTGGTCTGATTGCAGTACTCTCCAATCACAAATTGTGAATTATTTCCTTATTTTCCAATAAAAAAGCGATACAACCAATTCTGAAGCAGAGAATGTTAGAAATAAAAAGCAACGGATTAATTGCTTCTGAAATTTACTCAATAATACTTTGTACAAGAATTATTGAGGAGCTTCGTTATTTTTTTGACACAATGTATATGTTTATATATAGGGAATGTCATGGTTATATTTCATTTTTGAATGTTGATACTCGGACCTCCTCTGTTACTGATTCATCTTTAACCTTTAAATTTAGTCTCAACATTTTTCAATGCTAGAATCACTTATCGATATTTATAGAAACGGCCTAATAATTTCAGTGAATCGAGGGAAAATAATGAAAATATATACCTTATATACAGGGTGTTTCCTAAACATGCGGCAAAAATTCAGGGGATTGTTCCTTGGACTATTCTAAGAATATTTTGTCCTTTGATGATTTTTGAAAAACCTCTTTGTTTCGAAGAAATCGTTCAATGTACAACCTCCTAGCTTTTAATGAATTTCCATCAGCAAGTCCATAAATGAAATGCATGTCAGTCATCTCGGCGTTTGTATAGCGATTCATAATAGTCAAAGATAAAATGTTAATTGCTAATACATCACAAAACGAATTCAAATGAAAACCGTGTTTAATCTGTATTCCTTTACCATCTGAACTTATCAATTTTAAGTCAAAAAACTGGCCGTTTTTAGTAATTGGAATGTTGTTAAACAAATTTAAAAATAAATTGTATCTACTTAGTAAACACAGTGCGGTACGCATTTTTATTTAAACTATTATTAATTTTAAAAATATAAAAAATGTTGTTCGCCCTGTATCTTCGAAACAAAGAGGTTTTTCAAAAATCATCAAAGGACAAAACATGCTTAAAATAGTCCAAGGAACAACTCCCTGAATTTTTGCCGCATGTTTAGGAAACACCCTGTATACTCGTATTCAGAAGGCTCATTCTAGACAGTCACCTATCAATTACTTATGAACTCGTACTACAAATAACTATTGTGTCACCTACAAAAAAAGTTTGTTTCTGTTTTTCAACTTCATATTCAGTGAACAATATTGAAAAGGGCAATAGTTCACATGTTGCCATATCACAGCGGATGCACAAACTAGTCATCACATATACATATACCTAGTAAAGACAATGAACAACTTCCATCCACAACTAGTGAAAGTTAGAGCAACGGCATAAACCTACAAAAATCGCAGAAAGTGTAGCAAGTGCTAAACTACGGCGACTAGCGTTCTCTCATTGAAGTTCATTTCGGTTTTCTAAACTTCATATACATACACCGAACAATATTGAAAGTTGCATTGTTGCCATATCAGTGGGTGCACCAACTAGTCATCTCATATACTAAGTAACACTGGACAACTTCATGCCACAACTAGTAAAAGTTATAGCTACAAATACAGCAACAATAAATATCCGGTCTGACGATCCAAAATGTGATAATCTCATATTGACAGCGGGGTATTAATTAAACTAGTGTAGCAACTGGGTAAACTACGGCGACTAGCGTTCTCTCATTCAAAAATACGCAGTATCAAATTCTTCTGCACATATTTGATGAATTACCATTGTGTTATATACGAAGAAGTTCATTTCTATTTTCTAAACTTCATATACAGCGAACAATACTGAATGTTGCATTGTTGCCATATCAGTGGGTGCACCAACTAGTCATCTCATGTACCTACTAAGTAACGGCAATGGACATCTTCATGCCACAACTAATAAAAGTTATAGCTACAAAAACAGCGGCAATAAATATCCGGTCTGACGAACCAGAATGTGATAATCTCATAATGACAGCGGGGTATTAATTAAACTAGTGTAGCAACTGGGTAAACTACGGCGACTAGGGTTCTCTCATTCAAAAATACGCCGTATCAAATTCTTCTGCACATATATGATGAATTACCTTTGTGTTATATACGAAGAAGTTCGTTTCGATTTTCTTAACTTCATATACAGCGAACTGTACTGAATGTTGCATTGTTGCCATATCAGTGGATGCACCAACTAGTTATCTCATGTACTAAGTAACGACAATGGACAACTTCATGCAACAACTAGTAAAAGTTATAGCTACAAAAACAGCGGCAATAAATATCCGGTCTGACGATCCAGAATGTGATAATCTCATAATGACAACGGGGTATTAATTAAACTAGTGTAGCAACTCTGGGTACGCGTACACCCCGAACCGTATCATTTGTTTCCGAATTAAATTCGAAATTCTAAACTGTTTGCGCCATAATTTAGAAATTATGGTCGAATAATTTCGCCCCCGAATCAAGGAGGCAGTGGCGCGAAAACGCGGCGTGAAACAATAGAAATTCATGTGTCCCTCCTCCGGCCAGACCGGAAGCTGGCTAAAGGGCGGCAAGCTATGGCCAAGGGGAGAGAAGAGGAAGAGCGGTAAGTGACATGAATTATGACAGGAGGTGGATTAATATCTCGCAGCGACTGGGGGATTAACGTTTAGAAGGGAATTTAAAATTAATTGTCATGTTCC
The DNA here is from genome assembly GCA_013421045.1 of Propylea japonica. Classification (NCBI taxonomy): domain Eukaryota; kingdom Metazoa; phylum Arthropoda; class Insecta; order Coleoptera; family Coccinellidae; genus Propylea; species Propylea japonica. The sequence continues at coordinate 32,582,338 of CM024240.1, forward strand.
TCTGTTCTATGATTTTGCCTTTGCGTTGTCGGCCTTAGGGGTAAATAATGATTTTGCGGTTGAGAAGTCGGTTTCGGGAGTTAGGAGCTGCAGCGCTTGCTGATGGTCGGTTTGGTAAATTGAAAAATGGAATCGCGACTAGTTGCAATAACAGAGTGTTATCTTTCGGCAGTATGGTTTAAAGCATTTATTTCGTAGAAGATTTCACGGCGACTTTGTTTCTCCAGATCGATAGACCTCATATTCCATTCAGTATGTTAATCTGTTATCTAAAATCCTATCTTCCAGTTTCTTTTTGAATCGTCGAAACGAAATGCTACCGTATTCTCGGAAAATAATTAAGAGACATTTCTCTTTTCAGTTCCTCCTTGCCCTTCAATATGTCCTCAAGCAGCTTCTCCAAGTATTGAGTTGAAATTCTTAAATATACAGGATGGTCCAGATCGTAACCAAGAAATTTTAACCACTTATTCTACATCAAAAGCCCTAGTTTGTCATATAAAAATATGTCGAAAAATGTTTCCTCTCCGGGATACAGGGTGTTAAAATTATAGAAAAAATAGTATATTATATTATAAGGATTAAAAGTGCATATTTTTTTTACGAGCAATATTTGCAGTTGCGAGGCGCAGCCGAGCGAATGCAAAATTGCGAGTTAAAATAGGCACTTTTAATCCGAATAATATATACTATTTTTTCTCCAACCAAGTCAAAATTACAATAAAATTGGTTTTAGTGAAAAATCGTTCATAATTTGGTTATGAATTTGAACACAGAATCATGACAGTGATTGTCAAGTAGACTTCAAATGCATTTACTTTTAATCCAAGGATTAAAAGTAGCGTTTTTAATCCTAGGATTAAAAGTGTTGCTAAGCAACGAGCAAATTTTTGTACGGTAAGGGAATTTATGACTTTTGCACCTGAAAATAGTACAAAAAAGTCAACATTTTTTGATGGTTGGAGAAAAAAGTTGTTTTTTATTGATAACTTTCACACTGTTTGGATTATTTTTATGAAATTTGAGTCATAGGTTTTGAGCGTCAAGGAGCACTTTTTGCATAATATCATTTTTTTTCTATTCTACCAGTGGTGTCCGTACTGCAGCGAGACTGAACATTTTCAGATAAAAAATGATACGCCACTGGTTTTTCCGACCATGAAAATCACTATTTAAATCCTTATTTAATTTGGAGCGAATTCGGTCTCTCCACTTTTTGCTGTACGAGGCACCGTTTCCGGTTAAAAAAATAAAACACATTCTCATTCATGAAGAAATCACCAAATTTTGATAGGGAAGGTACATAATAACACTAAGACTTATTGCTATATCAAATTTTGGCGATTTCTTCGTGCATGAGAATGTGCATACAGCAAAAAGTCAAGAGACCGAACTTGCTCCAAATTGAATAAGGATTTAAATAGTAATTTTCATTGTCGGAAAAACCAGTGCGGTATCATTTTTTTATCTAAAAATATTCAGTCACGCTGCTGTACGGACCCCACTGGTAGAAAAAAAAAGAAATGATATTATGCAAAACGTGACCTTGACGCTCAGAACCTATGTCTCAAATTTCATAAACATATTTCAAGCAGTGTGAAAGTTATTAATAAAAACATTTTTTTTCTATAATTTTAACATCCCGGAGAGGAAACATTTCTCGACAAATTAGGGCTTATTTTTGATGTAGAATACGTGGTTGAAATTTCTTTCTTGGTTACGATCTGGTTCACCCTGTAGATAAAAGGCAAAATACAGATTTTTTTCTATGAAAAACTATGTACGGATAGGCAAAATCTCTCAAAATGGAAGTAAAACTCCCCCAACTCAAGTCACACTTAGCTAATTCAAGGCATACATAATCCGAATCTTCATGGAACAAATGGCGTTCCAACTGCCAGCGTTTCCTCTCTAATTTAAACGGCAAAATGCTTCGACAGACTCTCATTTCAGCCAGTCTTCACGCGCTTTTAACCTATGCACGGTACAATGAAGCGCGTGAAATAAAAGTAAAATTGAAACGAACTACGTGGGACGTTCACTGACACAGGACGAGATTAAAGAGCTGGCACAGCAGGCGGACATGGCGCTTGTCAAGCAAATTGGGGATAATTTTGAAACGGGACACTTTGAGAAATACGAACGGGCATTTTCTGGCGCTGCAGCTCGCTAACGATCACACTGTCAACTAATCGGGAGACCGTGTAGGATATTCCGAGAAGTCGTCGGGGTATCTAGCTAACGTCTAGCTTAATGCGTTTTGTAATAATAAACGCCTCCGTTTTCGACGAAAAACCCACATTATTTCGCCGATAATTCAACACTTGATGTCATTGACAGACACGGTGTTGACAAACTTTGACTCCCACTAACCGTGAAATACGACGTGGAAGGACTATAAATATTCAGCGATGGAATAAATTGTGATTCTGGCGGAATCGGCTTTGATAGGTGCAGGTTTCCTTTATTATCTGAGCTTTGTAATCGTAGAAAGGTTGCAGTCAACAAGACTTTCATCGGAGATTTTTAAATTAATCGTTTGGAGTCTTGTGGACCACCATACATTATTGATTTCTTGTATTCTTATAAATCGTCAGCAGACCCACCATCACCCGAAGCTCAGCTCGTAACTACTAAACAATAAATATGAACAAAATTATTTCCTATTTCTTTGTACTTATAGTTTGGGAGCATTCTACAGTGTTTGGTAGCCTTTTCCAACTGAGCACCAGGTCATTGTATATTTTGTGATAAAAATTGCTTCAACTAATGTAATAAAAGTAGATCAAGTCCTCGATTGACAAGTTATACCTACTTATATACATATTTGTTAGTTGGAGTTAGTTGTCATATTGAAAAAATATCGATATAAAATTTTAGAGCTGAATCTATGGAGCATCTGACAGCAGTGAATAGCAACACATTATTCACTTGTGAATAATAGGTATCATTATGGCCGAGCAAACAGATGTATTATGGGTGGATTATACAATAGTAGTGGATAAAATGAATTTGGCAGCATCTCACACCATTTTAATCATTGTGTTTTCGAATTCAACCTTTCAAATGGCCCACCCATTAGATACAGAAAAGTGTTATTAGTTGATTTATCCGGGGTTGACCAAAAAATATGTACCCTTGATAAAACACTTTATTTACAATTTGAATGAAAAACCTGACGAATCATAACCGAACTCTCCTTTAGAGAAATATCGAATCTAAAGTGTTTTCCAATAAGAGGTGTTCCGTGAAAAACGCCATTTTTCAATATAAATGATCGGATGTTTATTTCACTATAAAGAAGAAGCTATGCCATTAATAGTGGAATATAACATCAGGCAAATGACCACCATGACCACGCTTACAGGACCATATAGTTTTAATAAAAATTTCCATAACCAAATCTCAAAGTGGCTGCCCTATGTCCTCGATAGCCTCGCGAATTCCATCGTTGAGGTCTTGAATCGACGCTGAGCTATTGGCGTAGACCTTCTCTTTCAAGTGGTCTCAAAGGAAGAAGTCGCAAAGTGTTAAATCACAAGATCTCGGTGGCCAATTGTGATCACCTCTTCGAGAGATAATACGGTCCGGAAACTTTTCCCGCAAAAGATCAATGGTTTCGGTGCTTGTGTGGCACGTATCGCCTTCTTGTTGGAAGTAAACGTTGTCCAGATTAATACTATCCGATTTCGGCCATAAAAAATCATAAATCATCTCTCGATAGTTCACCGTAATTGTTGCTCCAGCCTCATTTTCAAAAAAGTAAGCAATATTCTCGGCTTTTCTTGAGCGACGTGCACGGGTTTTATTCTTCACGTCACTAACTTGTCCCAACAGCTCGAATTTTTCCACCAATTTCTTTATGGCGGTCCGACAAGGTGCTTCACGACGACCCAAAAAAGTTCGAGTCTTACGAACCGTCTCTGCTAATTTTTCACCATTTTTATAGTAAATTTTAATAATTTCAAGGCGTTCTTGAAGCGTGTATCGTTCCATTTTTATTGATGGCGTAGTTTCTACTTGGCAAAGGTCAAAAAATGAAAACTTCAAACGTGACATCTACCGAAATAGCGGGCTATTCAAAATAACACCTCTTATTGGAAAACCCTGTATAACTCCAGAATTTCTATAGCTGTACCGGAAAGTTATGCAAATGAAAAGTCCATCGATGTACTACATAAACAGCTAGAGACGCAATAAATCCAGGGTAAACAAACTTATCCCGAACTGTTTGGTATTAAATCTTTCCGAACCAAGAAATTACGATGCGAACCCGACTTTGCATACGTAAAAGAGACGGGACTCCGACTCGGTTGAGCTATAAAAGTCCAAAAGAATATAAAATGAGTGGAAACGCCGTCGAATACATCAAAATTGCTTTATAGTTCTTAGTTCAATAGATAAATTTATGCGCATAAGAGAGCGAGGTCGCGCTTCAGGCTGGAAAAAATAAGAAGATACGCACGCATGTGGATGTCACACATTCCTCTTTGGGACGTTGTTTAGAATAAATGCATTTATGTGCGGATCAAAGTCTTTCAGCGGATATGTGGGACGATACGATAAGTTTTACAGGATTCTAGGGAGGTTTATGATTGCCTATATTTTTTGAGGTCGAAGGAAGAATGGTGCGTCCGAAGTTTGTGGAGGTGACACAGTTAAAATATTCGAGAAAGTATACGTGGTCATTGGAATTGAAACCTTTCAGAATTTTCAGTCTGGAAATAATTCATTTTAACGATAGCTGTCAGCTTACTATCAGCAACTTATAAGCCACTGGTGAAACAGGTCCTTATAAACCAATCCAATGGCTCTTTTGGTTTTCTTTCGAAATAAAGAATAAAAAAATAAGAAGAGCCCTGAGCAGGTGCTCTTGAGCGTTCTTTGATTGGTCTAACAATAACGCTATAACCACAAAATTTTTGTATAGTACTTGAGATTGGTACACTTACTATATTTATATAAAATCTCAGCTTGGTCAGAATCATATGCTGAAAGATATTCAAAAAATGATATACGCAAAATATCGATAACTAAAATATCCAGATTTTTTGGTTCTGTTTTCACAGTCCTTCTAATATTTCAACGATGATTCACTTCGCCAGTTTACATCCTCGAACTCGATTTCATTTCAATCGAAAGTTTTTTCATGAGAATATTAGAATTTTTTCTCGATTTTACGATATAAAGGGTTTTCCAATAAGAGGTGTTTTTGAATAGCCCGCTATTTCGGTAGATGTCACGTTTGAAGCTGTCATTTTTTGACATTTGACAAGTAGAAACTACGCCATTAATAAACATGGAGCGATACACGCTTCAAGAACGCATTGAAATTATTAAAATTCACTATAAAAATGGTGAAAATTTGGCAGAGACGGTTTGTAAAACTCGAACATTTTTGAGTCGTCGTGAAGCACCTTGTCGGACCGCAATAAAGAAATTGGTGGAAAAATTCGAGCTGTTGGGACAAGTTACTGATGTGAAGAATGAAACTCGTGCACGTCGCTCAAGTACAGCCGAGAATATTGCTGCTCTAGCCGAAAGTGTTGAAGAAAATCCAGGTTTGTCCATTCCTCGTCGTTCTTTGGAATTAGGCCTTCCACAAACGTCATTACACCGTATTTTGCATAAAGATTTGGGTCTTAAGGCTTACAAAGTTCAGTTAATACAAGAACTAAGGCCAGCCGATCATCTTTGCTGACTGGGTGCTTTTTTATGGTTGTATCAACGTTACTCCAACAAATTTTTGCGAACTGTTTTGATTTAGTATTGAACATTTACTGTAAAATTTCAACTCGGTAGAATTCTGGTTTATTCGAAAAAATGGATAATCCTATGTTTTGTTAGAGAAAAATATGGTTTTTTTTCAATATTCTGATCAAGATTTCTATGTAAAACGGTCGAACTATATTAGTTATTTTAACACTATGACCACAAAATTTCCTATGAGAGTATCTTAAATGCTGTCATAAAATTTCATTACTAGGTTTGGTTCTGTGTTAGATATTGAGGAACAACAATTTTGAATGGCTGTATTTCATGGAACATCCTGACGATTTTACTGGTTAACAACGGCATTCAAGAACTGAACTTCCCTAAAAATTTCAAGTCTCTGGGCTAATCCTTTCGAAAGTAATCGTGTTAACAGACTGTCCTAAGGACATAATTGAATTTAACCACGGATTCCAATCTTCAAAAACACACAGTCAAATCCACACAGATAGGTGACATTTCACACACTCTGACACGTTGTCACTCGCATGAATATTTGCTGAGCACATTAATAAAAGAAGAATAAGAATGCGAATACCTATGGTCGCATATCCATTCAGATGTTCGCTATTCTGGCGGACCATCAATATCAATTCTATGACTGCTTCCGTACGCGCTCTGCGATCGAAACCCGATACAAACGACAAAAAGCAAGTATTAATCGTGACAAATGGCAATCGAATAAATTGCCGACAGATTTGTCATTGTAAATGGTAACTAATGCGATATGATTCATATCTGCACGGTCAGAGACGGGGTTATACACAATTGCTTGGAATATCTGTAGCAGAGCAAGTTTTTTATTGGAATCCATGTATAATTGCATTAAGCGTAAATCATGTGGTATCGTATGTTTGAGGAAAAAGTTGTGAGTATGTAGCTTGTTATTGCGTAGCAAAAATAATATTATGCTCAAGAAAGCTAATGGAGATTAGAGTGTATAGAGTAGAGATGTTCCGTAAAAAATCTCAAACTTCAAGATGTGGGTGGGTATGCAAGAGATCTGCTTAAAGTTGTCAACACATGGATTAATGTATATGTCATTATTTTTTCACTCAATTCTTTGATAGTTCAAGAATTTTATCATATTTACGTATTCTTCTTATAACTTAGGGTGAGATGAGTTTATTGAAAAATATCATAATTTCATAGATAAAAGTGAAATTCCAGATAATTATTTAAAATAAAGCAATTAAGATAATCGAACTATTGAAAATACAAAAGGCAGCAGTCCAGTTCCAGAGTCTCAATGAATCTGAGAAACTGGAGTGGTTTTAGAAAGGTATATAAAATCAATGAGCATCACCTCAACCAGATTTTCACGTAGAAGCGTGGCGATTCCTACGTCAGAGTAAAATCAATCAGTGCAGCGACTGTTTTCCATAACGTAGTCAAAATAATGCGACGTACATCGCGTCAAACATCAGGTAATCCATCCTCATCAACCTAATCAACAATTCCGGCCATACTTTCCGGGTTATCGATGTTTCCATATCGGCGTCCGTTTTATCGGAACAAATCAATGGACGTTACACACAGAACCAAACAACGGCCGAGCAGATCAGAAGAATAACAATCGGCAAATTACCATTCCGTCTGCCGAAAAAGTCGAAACAAAGGGCCCGGCGCCCCGCATTTCCTCTCATCAATTTCGTGTTCTTTTTTTTATCATGGGTGGTATATTTTAGTTACCGCTGGTGCGCTTGTGCTTGTGTTTGTGTGTCGCTGGCAGACGAGACGGGACATCAGCAGGGAGACGGCAGGAAACACGGCCGTGCACTCAGGACAAGTTACACAAAACGAATGTGACCATTTTTCAACTACTCTGTTGTTTATGTTGCAGGAACGCTTTTAGATTGGAATTTTTCGGTTTTTTTGGAGGGGTGAAGTTGGTGCATTTCACAGTTGCTCATTGTGTTAGGTTAAGTTTCATTCTGGATTTTTGAGTTGGAGAAACTGTACTTCTGCAAATCTGAAATTAATTCATTTTTTGAAGGAATAGGTTGTTGAAACTCGAAATCGTTTTTTTTTTTCAATCTGAATGATTGAAAACAGAAGTGTTTAATTTGCAAGCTTAAAATGTTATTACTCCAATTAAATGAAATTTGTGAGTTAACCCAATTATAAGTTCATAGTCTTAACTTGTCATGATTGCTGTACCCTACTACTTGGTAGTGAACTAGCTAATTTAGTATTTTAATTCAATGAAAACTAATGCAAATATCGATTAATTTTATTTTTCTCATCCTAGTACAACATTTAAAGTTTATGTTTAGACAGTTTTAAAGATGTTATCTGTTAAATGGTGTCCATTATTGTCAATTCACTGCGTTAAGGTTGACGCTCACTTGGACGAGACGAGACGAAGCGAAGAGTTTGTTTTCCGCAGGCACGATTTGCACTGAATCAAACGGGTAGACGCTCACTTGGGAGGCGCGAAGCGAAGATCAGAATATAACTAACTAACGCGTCGCTTCGTCTCGTCTCGTCCAAGTGAGCGTCAGGCTTTAATCTATTTCGTAAATGTTGGACAACTTTGTCCAGCATTGTTCGTTCTAAACTTTAAATGTCCTTCTTAATGATGCAAAATTATGAAATAGATATTGACAAATTCCTTCGCCCGACTTTGTATATTGAACCAAAATTTTAGTCAGTATTTCTTTCTATATTTGAACTATTTTATTTAGTTCCTGATTATTAGTTTCGGTATGTAACTACACGAGATATTTCTCAGGTGGTTACCTTGTGAATAAATAGCTTCTCAATATGAATTTTCTAGTTCATTCATTATGATAATAAAAAGATGAACATCAGAGATATTCTCAGTTTAATAATGCTATTCACTTCTAGTTTGAGCATTAATAATTTTCCCAAGTAAACATGCACAATAAAATTTATCGGTGCAGCAATTTCAAGAATATATTATTATTTCTCTGGGTGAATCGAGGAGATCAGAAGATCGTAAAATATGAAACACTGACTGAAACTCGATATATTAGCATAATAAAAATATGAGTATTGATGCGGCAAAAAACCTCATCCATTGCTCGTGAAGTGCTTCGGAAACTTTAGAGTTCTGAAATTTTATGGCTTGTTTGGAGTCGGCTCATTGCCGGGTCGAAGGTGAAGCACCAGAGGCAATCGATTGGAAGGACTCGAGAGTATCCTTCTTATACGCTCATCGGAAATGAAATTTCAGACATTTCGTGGACGTAAGAAGTCGGAACAACTCTTTCGGAACAACTGGCAGCTTTACTGCTCCATGAAAAATTATTGAAACGTTCTGTTCTTGAAGAGATAATACTGGTTCTGATGAAATTTATTTGGAAAGAAAGCAGTACGGAGAAAATACAGAGAAATGAAAGAATTTAACAATTTTATAGATTAATTCGCTCATTTGATAAAGTTAGAAATTAATTTGGTTGATATCACTGGTACTCATGGAACGATAAATTTACAATTAATATGTCATCGGAATATCAATTTTTCAATGTATAATATTGAACGCACGTTCTACTTAAACGAGTGCTATATCGTTTTGTCCAAATGTCTGTAATTTTCGAATTTAGATCCGAAAATGGTCTCAAACTATAGGGTTCGACTACCTGATGACGAATAACTTTCGGAGGAATTGTCCTAGAGACTTGACATTTTCACTCAGGGTCAGTTCGGTTCCCAAATGCTTCGGTTAAGTTTATTAACCATAAAATATGGTCATTCAAAATTTTTGAGAGAGAAGGAAACCGATCGAAATTAAATTTTGCGGCCATATGCTAGATGCTCATAAGAAACCTCATACGAAATTTTGTGGCTTTAGTGTTAACAGGACCATAGAAAATTCAATCGGAATATTGAAAAGAGGAAGTTTTATTTTTTCATTATATAGAAGAAGCTACGCCGTCATTATTGGAAAATAACATCAGGCAAATGACCACCACGACCACGCAGAACCATATCCTTTTAATGAAATTTTCTATAACCAAATCGCAAAGTGGCTGCCCTATGTCCTCGATATTCTCACGAATTCCATCTTTGAGATCGTGAATCGACGCTGGGCTATTGGCGTAGACCTTCTCATTCACGTGGCCCCAAAAGAAGAAGTCGCAAGGTGTTAAATCACAAGATCCCGGTGGCCAATTGTGATCACCTCTTGGAGAAATAACACGGTCCGGAAACTTTCCCGTAAAAGATCAATGGTTACTTTGCTTGTGTGGTACGTAGTGCCGTCTTGTTGGATGTAAACGTTGTCCAGATCAATACTATCCAATTTGACGTTTATGGAATGCCTAATTCCAAAGAACGACGAGGAATGGACACACCTGGGTTTTCTTCAACACTTTCGGCTACAGCAGCAATATTTTCGGCTGTTCTTGAGCGACGTGCACGGGTTTTATTCTTCACATCACTAACTTGTCCCAACAGCTCGATTTTTTCCACCAATTTCTTTATTGCTGTCCGACAAGGTGCTTCACGACGACCCAAAAATGTTCGAGTTTTACGAACCTTCTCTTCCAAATTTTCACCATTTTCATAGTGATTTTTAATAATTTCAATGCGTTCTTGAAATTCCGAAATAGCAGGCTATTCAAAATAACACCTCTCATTGGAAAACCCTTCATTATCAAATTGAAAAACCAATCTTATCTGAACTTCTATACAGTGTGACCAAAAGTTATTAAAAAACATACGTAGTAGGTGTATCATTTTCGTGGTCGATTATCAATGGTCGCGATGATAATTATGATGATTATTTCAATATTCCGCTAATTGTTAATTACAGATAGGGATTGCACATTACACGCACGCATTACCGCAAACATTTCGCATTCGAGCTCAGCGAATCCGATTAAGCCACAAATTGAAATGATAGCCCGTATGTGGTTAATAAGTTACGGCACTCGCTAATCAGTTATGTATGAGCTAAACGGATGCCATGTTAGATATATGTGACTTTACAGGTTGATATCCTGATAACATTCATCATTCATGTTGATTCAGATTTTGGCCGAATCCAACATTTCAATTACAGTGAAACTTCCCTATAACAAACGTCTGTAAAACGAATTTCGTACAAGAAATTGCACCTTGAATCCAAATTCCATGTTAAAAACACCCTCTTAACCCTCGAATAGTCGCGTCAAAATTTTTAACATAGGTAGTCGCGCCGGTATCACAGACCGTGCATACTCATTGAGCTCTGAATGCTAAGTGGAAAGAGTTTTTGCCTAAAAATTCAAATGGATGTCTTTCAAAACATAACTGAGTGACAAGAAAATGCAAGATTGGTACTTATTTCGAATTGATGCAAATATATTGGGAGAATTCCAAAAAAATCAATTTTCTTCATACACCTTACTTTATTCAGTCATAAAAAGAAAAAATCAAACTCTAAGGATTTGAAGACTAAAAATAACAAAAAGTTACACCTTTCATCAAATAAAAATGATTCTACAAATATATTTCAGCTTAATGAAGGCCATTTTCTAGGCAAATTTTTGTTGTGGGGGGAAATTTTTCCAACGCGTCACTTTATCTTTGCCAAAAAAAGACAGTGTATTACTTTGATTTTCTTTCTCATCATCATCAGAAATATTCTGCTCTGAGTCATCACTCGCAAGTTGTTCTTCTAAATATTTAAATTTTTCTTCATACTGATCAATATCTGAATGTTCGTCATTTGCTATTTGATCCTCTTCCTCATCTAAAACCTCTAGTTATTTCTGCAGTCGAGCTTGCTCTTTTTCGTAAGACCACATGGCTAAAAAACAATGAATTTACCTCGTTATAAGTTATACAGAACAAACACACCTGAAACTCACCGCACAATCGAACTATCAAGATATAAAAAATAGGGTACGAGAGTAGTCGCGCCGGTCTCCCACACCGTGTCACGATATATTTTTTTTTGTACTAGCACGTTTCATGATGAGAATCGCAAGGACTCTTTGTCGCATCCTTACGGAAAGATAGACGGAGCCGGAGAAGCCATGCCCCCTGAATTTCTGAAAATTAGGATAAAAAGTGTCTGGCCGGTTTCACAGACCGTGCGCGACTAACGGAGGGTTAAACGAAGTAAGTTCTCTCTATAACGAAATATTCAAAGAACATCACTCTTTGAATGGGTATTGGTAAGAAAGTATAAAGGTGGTTTTTTTCCGAAATTTTTCCGGACGTATGTGATAATTCCCGACATTAAACAAAATCGGCGGGCAGAGAGATCCTTCTGAAACAGTTTTGAATACACCACTGGCTGTTTGGTTTCAATCTAACCATTACGCTAGTGGGAAAAGTTGTGCGAAAATGTCTAAAAGCAAGTGCTTAAGTTTGAATGATTAACTTAAATTTATCATTGAAGTCGACTTCGACATTGCCGACTGTGGAAACAAATTTATGGCCTACCTACTCTCACTAGCATTTCACCCCAAATAAAATTTTTTTAGGAAAACCCTGAGCAGGAGCTTTTGAGCGCTCGTTCTTTGGTGTAGCAACGAGACTATTACCTCAAAATTTTATAAAAATATATAAATGCAGAATCTCAGCACAATTGGAATTAAATTCTGGGAAATTATTCAGAAAATGAAAGTTGTAAAAAAATAAATAGAAAAATAGTATATTATTCGATGAGCGGTAATGCAAGTCAAAACACACGCAGATGAATTTTGCACCACGAGCCGTCAGGCGAGTGGTGTAATTCATCAAGTGTGTTTTGAGCATTACCGCGAATTGAATACTATACTTTATCCACGACTTCTTCAGTAAAATTCGAATTAATCTGCATTTAAAAAATTTTGAACAGTTGTCAAAAGTGTTGACAACATTTCATCCAACCGTCAAACCTCTGTACTCTGTAGTCGGAAATCAAATCAGAGTATCTAACTAATCAAATCAATTACTTTCGCAACTTCAAAAATTTACGTTTTCGAAAAATAAATCTGGAATGAATCGCTAGAACGTTATCTTGATGGCTGAAATAGATTTCCGGATCGATCCTACTTTTAATTCATTTTTTTTGTAAGCAATTTCATTTTTCCTAGATTTTTATTAGCGGGTGTTATGGGCGGGTGTTATTATAACACTCGCTTTTCGGTTCATAGACATGTCTACGGTTGTGTTTTAGCTAATATTACACATAGAAATTAGTTAGTAGGAGTGGATAAAATAAATTATATGGTTCTTATGATGCAATCCTCTTGAAATTTTGCATGAAAATTCAGTATATTAGTCAGCATTCACAGAATATATTATGGAAAAATAAAGATTCTTTTTTTCAATATTCCAATTGAATTTTCTATGGTTTTTTGAACACTATGGACACAACATTTTGCATGAGGCTTATTATGAGTATCTCTCACGTGGCCGCAACATTTCATTCCGTTTGGTAAATACCAGAATATAATTCTGATCGTGTTGAGATCTGCATTTATATATTTGGGATCAATTTCTAGTCCTTCACGAAATTTCGAGGTAAAAGCCTTATTCCTTTACCAATGAACGAGCGCTGAAAAGCACCTGCTCATATCTTTTCACTTATCAACAATGATGAAATATGATTTTTCCCTAACAGAAAATAAAAAATTCAACCCTTACTTTGCTCACCAAAGCTTGCATTCAAGCATTAAGTTTTTATTCACCTCGAAAGTTACAAAAATTAGACGAATGAAAACAGGGAAGTGAAAAGCCAAAAGTTTTAAAACACGCAAGATCCAACAGGAAAACCACCGGCAAGTCATTAATTTTCGCGCTCGTTTTCACCTAGAAAAAACTGCCGAAAGCAGAAAACTAAACAAAGGTTTTCATCGTCCGCATTTTGTATGAATTATTGCCTGAGGTTTCCATTCAAGCTTTTTCTGCTTTCAGATAATAAATAGTGCTTTTTCTTGGATGTGTGAATGCATTTGTCACTTTTATTCTCTCGGAAAATGGCGGGGGTAAAACGTTTCTTGTGCTTGCCGAATAATTCACGGAAATGAACGAATTCTACGGCAAACTTTTCTATAAAGGAAAGGAGACAGTGGAAAAATTACGTGTCAAGTTTTTTGTACATAAATCGGTGGATTCTAATGAGTTCCGGATGGGCCTTCAGAAACTGGTACAGATAATGAATTCTCTGACTTCGGAATCACTGACGCGAATTGAAAGATAGTTGGAAAACAAATGATGATATCTTCTTCGGGGAGAAATGAACGAGGTTTTTTATGGGGATAGAAATAGGAAAGGGAATTTCCTGGTAGCATCCATTTATCTCGAGTGATCGTGACTTTTTAAATGAATCACAGAAAATTTTCATTCACAACAAAAATTCTACAGATACTGGGTGTTATAGATTTGCTCGAATGTGGCCGTGGGTGATTTCGAAAGACTCGGCATGACTTAGTGGTTAAAAATCTGTTTTTATTTCTGGCCTTCTATAATAACTCTAGCTTCACAACGAAATGAGTTAGAACTACGTTATTTCGGTGATTTCGATATTTTTTCTCGAAAACCTCACAACGAAACAAAAAACAGAAAACCCCCATGATTATCTGAGAGTCAATCATTCCTAAAATTATTTAAAGGAAATCACTAATGCCCATTATTATGAGGCAGATATGATAAAGCAAATTAATGATATTATAAATCAATCTAAGACCATTATAGTTCCTTAAAAACCCAAAACGCTTATACTTAGCTGTCGCACCCATCTCTAAAGCCCTGATTACATTTTTATCTCGAAGGAATTGGCTGTCCGAATACGGCAAAACAGTTGAATAATCAATTTTAAACTACTCTGACCGCCCATAGTAATTGAAAAACAACCGATATAAGTGCTCGAGCAGTATCTGCCATTACCTGCTTGAAGTAGGCGATGGAACTTTTAAATGTGTAAATTGAAAATATAATAAGGCCTCTATTTGTTCACTTCAAGAGGCACGAGGCGTAGGAGGAGAAAACAGTTGGAAGCTACTTCTTGTTTGCATCTACTCGTGTCAGGTCAAAAGAGTTACTTGGTAGGTACTTGATTGGTTCGAAGTGATCAAGGGTTTCTAGGAGTGGCGCCATCTGTTGTCTTTAAATTTTCACTGGAAAGATGATGATTGCATCATTTGTAGAAAAGGCGAGGCAGGGTTTATTCTACTGAACTTTTTTCCTAAACTCTGGTACAGGGTCTTTATAAATGATTGTAACATCGCAGTTGGCTTTGGATTACTCTTTTCCGCTACAGAATACCAATCTCTAACCAATCAGAGAGGATAGCATGATCACAGAATTCTGTGGTTTGCATATGAAGCGGCAAAATGTGAATAATCCAAAGCCAACTACCCTGGTACAATCATTTATAGAGACCCTGTATTATACGTAAACTAGAATGGTACCTTGTTTTGCACTATACTCAGCTATGAATTTTTGTTTTATGTATTGTTTGATGTCAGATCTTGATTTAAAAAAAATATACAGTGAAACTTTCCTATAACGAACGTCTGAATAACGAATTTCTCTGTATAACGAATTTCGTACAAGACATTGCACCTTGAATCCAAATTCCATGTTAAAATTCTCTTTATAACGAAATATTCAAAGAACATCACTCTTTAAATGGGTATTGGTAAGGGTATAAGGGTGGGTTTTCCCGAAATTTTTCCGGACGTACGTAATGAATCCCGACCTTAAACTTAATCATTACGGCGGGCAGAGAGATCCTTCTGAAACAGTTTTAAATACACCCCTGGCTGTTTGGTTTCAATCTAACCATTACGCTTGTGTGAAAAATTGTGCGAAAATATCTAAAAGCAAGTGATTGAGTTTGAATGATAAACTTAAATTTATCAGTGAAGTCGACCGCTGCGTTGCCGACAATAGAAACAAATTTTCTGTATAACGAAATATCTTTATAACGAATTATTTTTGCGGATTTAGCGCTTTCGTTATCGGGAAGTTCCACTGTATATTAATTGAATTCATTGCATCGACGAATTTTTCTATTGAGGCTGTATCTCTGAATTACCAAATTTTATAATATTAATTACAGGACACTATACAGATTGAGATCTCGCCGAAATGAAGAAGATATCAACAACGAAGCTATCTCATAATTATTAATTGTATCCAATATTTCACGTTTTACCCCGTAAAATTAAAAAAACATCAGCAAAGAATGTTCACAATTTGTTTCTTCCCTGAATCAGGCGCACCAATTGTAATAAATTACAGACAGTTTCCCGTCGATTATAACTTCGAAAGTATCATAAAAAGTTGCCGCAACTTCCTCTGTAATTAAACTTCTATCATCCCGACTGCAGGCCAATTCATATTTTCAATCATCAATAAGACTTTCTGAGCCCTTAACTCTAATTGCACCGTCTGTAGGTCTTTACGGAATCGAATTTTTGTTCGCATCATCCATTCTGCAGATAATCTTCGTGATATCTTCGCAGAAGTAATTTCGAAAATATCAGATTCAGCTTTTTTATGAATAGAGCAAAGACGGAGGAACAGACTGCTGGAAATCGGCTTAGGGATCATGGCAGGCATTGAAAATGGCGCCGAACAAATGCACATCGGATCAAAGAGGGTCTCGAAAACTCGTACATTCGTATAGAGAAAGTTCCGAATGCCGGGGCAGACATATTGATATCCAGATTCCCTGTGCGATTTTAATTTAGCAAAAACGTGCTCGGCTAACTCTGATATACCTACATCCTAACCACGGTCTTTTGTGGGAGTTCCGTGATTGGAATTTCCATTCATGCATTCGTACATTACCGCGAATATATTGACTGTTGGAAGGGTTCCTAAAAAAGGTTGTGATCTATCGGTAGTTGCCCATTGATTTTTGATATGTATGTTGAATGGGGTGAATCCATAACTTTTTTGATACTAGTTACATTTGCAGTGAAAAGTATTGACCAATGCAAGAGTATATTTTGTTGAAAGTTGTTTTTACATTCCATCACAGTGAATCTTTTCTATAACGAAAGCGCTAAATCCGCAAAAAAATTCGTTTAAAGAAATTTCGTTATGTCGCGGTCGACTTCACTGATAAATTTAAGTTTATCATTCAAACTTAAACACTTGCTTTTAGACATTTTAGCACAACTTTTCACACTTGCGTAATGGTTAGATTGAAACCAAACAGCCAGGGGTGTATTTAAAACTGTTTCAGAAAAATCTGTCTGCCTGCCGTAATGATTTAGTTTGAGGTCGGGATTTTTTACGTACGTCCGGAAAAATTTCCGAAAAACCCCACCCTTATATCTTCTTACCAATACCCATTCAGAGAGTGATGTTCTTTGAATATTTCATTATGGAGAGAATTAACTTCGTTTTAGAGGGTTTTTTTAATATGGAATTTGGATTCAAGTTGCAATGTCTTGTACGAAATTCGTTATAGAGACGTTCGTTATAGGGAAGTTCCACTATTATTGGACGGACAGAAACTTATATGCAAATTTGGATTCAATTATTTCTCCATCATTAAGTACAACATTAAAAGTTAATGTAATTCGTTAGGTGTGTGAGAGTTCTAGGACGATCTTTTAAGACTGAATTATATCGACATAACGGTGAAAAGTCACTGAAACTGTTCGTTAGTTTTCATCTGAAAATATGGGTCAACTATCTTAACTAAAGTACACACCCAAAAGTGACATGTTACGAATGTAGGGAAGGACCGCTCGTTAAGTTCTCTAAGGTTTTCAGTACAGTCGCCTGATTTAGTAGCCTGCTATTTTTTTATGGTTTCATCTGAAATCACAAGTTTATAAGGATCATCCCAGGACTCTGGCCCACTTCAAGAGCAACATTCGTTTGAATATCGCTAACATAACCAATGAAATGCTAGACAAAGTTGTTCGACATTTCCAAAATCCATTAAGGCAGTGTACAGATAACTATGGGCACCATTTGTCAGATTTGCTCAATACTCCTTCAAAATGCTCATTCAAACAATTCGTGATTTCTTTTTTGAATTTCCAACTCGCGGAAAAATAACAATGTCTTATACATTCGTATCATAAACAACTGCTATGATCGCGATGACCTTGAAGATATCCACAAGGTCAACTTTCTCAACCCAACCAGTGGGCATTGCCACGTCTATAAAATAAATTTCCAGAGTTTTTCACAGTAGAACAACAAATGCAAGTTGGAATTGTTTTCATATATCAGCCTCGTCATCATCCCACATGTACACGGTCTTGCACTGACCATTCATTTAATATGCCCGCGTGACAATCCAATAATTAACTTCGGAACCAAGCTGACGTATAAATAAAATGATAAATGACAGCCGAAGAATAAATTGCCATCGAGATGGCTCCCCAAGATTATTTTAAAAACAGTTGCCAGTCGCTAGGCCGGCCGGCAGAGAAAAATGACTACGCCGCTGGCTAAATTCCTCGCATAAATCATGTAACGGCCGCGATAAAGTATAAAGATCTGTTAACTATCGGCAACTATCTTCTCTTTGTTACGGGTATGCTCCCGGTGTTTGATCTTGGTGCAGCTCTCTAAAGAGGTTCTTGGACGCATCTAGCCTTTTCTGGAACTGGAAGAATGGGATGAGCAAGAACAGCGATAAATTTAACAAGACGCACGGACAATTGTTCAAATTTGCCAATTCTTATGCAAATCCCCTGTTATATTGTCGTAGACGGTTTTGTATTCGAATGGTTTCTCCTAAAGAAGAAGAAAAGCTAGGTACAGCTAGTAATGACTTTGCTTCAGAAAGCTATGTTCTCAAAGAACAGCAGGTGATTTTAAGCGGTATGTTATTTGTGGGGCAATAAGGTTATAACCTCTAAATTTTGTATGAGACTTGAGATTGATGAATACGATTAAATAATATATGACTACAAAATCTCAGCTCGATCGGACTTATATTCTGGAAATTATTCAAAAAATGAAATATTTCGGTGTTTGGTCTTGGTACGGCTTTAAAGAAGTTCTTGGGGACGCATCTAGCCTTTTCTGGAAGAATGGGATGTGCCAGAACAGTGATAAATTTAACAGGAGGAATTTGCCAATTCTTATGCAAATCCTTCGGTGTATTGTCGTAGACAGAGGCCAGAGAAAGAGCAAAACTGAAGAAGAATATCTGGAAGTGGTTGTGAATTTGCTTCAGGAAGCTGTTTGCTCAAACGCTGGAATGGAAATAGAAAAAAACCGTTATTCCGAAATTGAATTCGATATTTAGAGCAATTCGCCTCTGTTCAAAACTATGGAAATTGATTACCTAGCATAATAGGTCTGTAGACAGATCCGTGAAAATCTGAGGTTCTGAAAGACCTATTTTGATGACCGCTTGCTTTAAAGCAGCTTTTTTGGAATATCGAAGGAATTTTGAAGAAAAGTTTGAATGAAATTTGTGGCACAAAGGTGATATTTATATAACTCATCATTTTTTTGTGGTTTTTCTGTTTCTATTTTTTTTCAGATTAAATTTCCAGATGAAGTATAAAGATCTGTTAACTATCGGCTACTATCTTCTCTTTGTTACGGGTATGCTCCCGGTGTTTGATCTTGGTGCAGCTCTCTAAAGAGGTTCTCGGGCGCATCTAGCCTTTTCTGGCAGAATAGGATGCGCAAGAACAGCGATAAATTTAACAAGACGTACGGACAATTGTTCAAATTTGCCAATTCTTATGCAAATCCCCAGTTATATTGTCGTAGACGGTTTTGCGGTTTTGCCAGGGGAAGAAGAAGAGCTAGGTACGGCTAGTAATGACTTTGCTTCAGAAAGCTATGTTCGCTGTTCGCTTAAAAAGTGCGCTCAACACTCAGCTTTCAGAATCATTAATAAAAAATGGTACTCAACAGTCTACTTCTGCTAGAATTAGCCTTCAAAATCATCGAGGTGGAAAAAATCAAAGAACTAGACATTAACTCAAGAATTATTTTTTGCCATTTTAAGATTTGCCTGATCCAGTTATGATATAAAATGCTGAAAATTAATGAAAATCAGCATTAGAAGGAACGTTTTAGATAAGAAAAAGAAAAAGGTATGGCAATAAATCACACATCCTGTAGATAAAAAGAAATTTATTTATAAAATTTACAATAGGTTTTCAAAAAGGCCACCTCCAGCCTCAATACACATTCTACACCTTTGCAAAATTTATTTATTCATTTATCTTTTTTATTGTAATTTTTATAAATAAATTTTTTTTATCTACATGATGTGTGATTTATTGCCATACCTTTTTCTTTTTCTTATCCAAAACTTTTCTCCTAAAGCAAATTTTCAGCATTTTCTATCATAACTTTATAAGAAAAATCTTAAAATGTCAATAAATAATTTTTGAGTAAACGTCTAGTTCTTTGATTTTTTCCACCTTGCTGACTTTGAAGGCTAATTCTAGCAAAAGTAGACTGTTGAGTACCATTTTTTATTAATGATTCTGAAAGCTGAGTGTTGAGCGCAGTTTTTAAGCCTACTGAGAAACCATGAAGTAGCCTGTTTACATTTTTAATTTAAATTTAAAAATTTAGATCATGATCCAAAATACGTAACTTTTTCACTTGTGACCAACATTTCTATAATTTTTATCAAATTTACGATGCTTTTATATTATTTTATGTATAAAAGTACATTTCATGGCGATTTATTTACAAAAAAATATATCAGAAAACTCTTGTACTTTTTTTTTAATATGGTCAAGTTGAAAATTCTCAAAAGTTCATAAAAAATTCATAACTCGGAAACCGTGAAAAATCGCATAACATACATGGGGGTGATTCGAATACCCCATGAGACGAGGGACCTGTTTTTTTCTTTTGGACGTCAATCGTCCGGCCACCCTGTATAATACGCTCGTTGCATAATATACTTTTGTGTCAGATGTGGGGCAAAGTTGAGACTTGTAAAATTACTGAAATTCCACCGAAACGACAGTATAAACATCTAAGGAAAGCTTTATATCTGCAACAGAAGCAGTGCGCGCTCCTTCCTCTGACAGCCTTGGGCTAACGATGTCCGGTACTATAAATTTTATTGGGAGTATTAAACCTTCTTAGATTCTAATGGAACAACGGTTCACTTCAGAATAAACGAGGAAAGTGGTGCATTTAACGATATCGTTAATTACTTGCACTGATTTATCTCGAAAAATTTCTATCTATTCTACGGATGAAAGCGCACATAAACGCCTGAAGCGTTTACCGATTATAATGGATTTCCATGAGAGTTTTTGAGCTTTTTCAAGCGTTAATGCCCAATTGGTGAACCAATTGATTCGCTAAAAATTGCTTTATGTTCGAGTGGTCCATTTAAAGGAACTTTTGAACTGATTCACTACCGTTTGACTCAAACTGTAGATAAATTTTATATTGAGTATATGTAATTTTTATTATATTTCCTTGTTTTTTGAGCGCTAGTTCTACTTGCAATAGTGCTATATCGTTTTGCCAAATGTCTGTTAATATCGAATTTCGAACCGAAAATGGTCTCAAAGGATAAGGTTCGATTCACTGATGAATTCGGGACAATAACTGAATTCTTCCGAAAAATTTCAAGGGTTTGAAACCAATGCAATAGTATATATTCTTTTGATGTTAGACCAGCATAAGTCTTCTTCGACATTTTATCAGTCCGAACTCTCATTACCTCAAAAAATATTCATATCTTCAAAACGAAGAAGTATTTTCCTTTGCAAAACTGTTAAAGTATTTCGCTACACTATCAAATCTTCGGAGGTAGTCTAGACTTCAATGGCATATTTAGATACATATGATGGTAATTAAAAGACCGACGTTTCATTTGATTATTTCAATAAAATAATTAAACTTAGACTGGCAATTCTCTATTCATTCAATGAACCCCATTTTGCATTGACTATTTCCCTCGTCGTAATTTGCACCAATCAGAAACGCGCAATTTTGAATTACAAATGGTTTCTAGGTGGAAAAACTGTTTGGCAGGACCTGTCAGCAGTTTATTCGCGTTTACCCGCGGCAAAACTTGACAGTTGATGTCACTCAGGAAATAGTCTTGTCAAATACCATTCGGGCATCTAATTTTTCCTGTGAAAAAAATCGAAAAAACACATTGCAAAGTAATATTTTTTGACAAAAAGCATTCGTGCAGGTGCAAAAATCCTCGTCTTCGACTCGGATTTTTGTTGCCACCAGCACTCATGCTTCTTATCAAAATATTACTTAGCAACGTGTTTTTTCGATTCTTTTCGGAAAAATTTGATGCCCTTATGATATTACTTATTAATTATTGAATTAAGATACAGGTCGATTGAGAGTTTTACCTGCAGCATTTACGACTCAGCGTTTTGATTCTGAAGTTATCTAACTAACTATGTGTCAGTCCTCAGAATAAACAATGAGAATATATCTCGACAATGAATAATTTATGCTCGTGTTAAAATCATGTCAATGAATTTTTCCTAATGATTCACTGCGTCAAAAAAGAAATCAACTGAAACCTTTCACTATTTTCGCACGGTTGAACACACTAATTAAGGCTATCAATGTCATAGTTTCATACCTCTGAAGCTCGTCGAAGCCTGCTCTGTTCCTAAGAAAGAAACCTCACGGTCCCCCTATTTCAATCAAAGAATAGACGAATCGAGACCTGTCGTAGTCTAGCAATTATACAACGATCGTTACCGTTTCGAAGGAGCCAATTGAAACTGTTGATCCATCTCTTGACTGAGGATGTATTGAACTTTTTTCACAAGCTATTGCATAGAAGATATTCACAGGATGCAGTTTGATTTCCTTCCATTTACATTAGCGGAGAACGGAAAGTACGAATTTTTCGAAAGTTTGATTTCTTAGTAAAAAAAATGATTTATTGATCTAAAATATTTTCAGAGTTCCGTGTTGCTAGTTTTATCGAAAACCATTAAGATGATTAGGAAACATCCTATATATTATTGAAATCACAGATTACTTTTAGTTTACTGAATATTTTTTGAGCGCTCATTCTACTTGAATGAGTACTAAATCGTTCTGCCCAAATGTTGTAATTTTCGAATTTTGAGCTGAAATCTGGTCTCGAACGAAGATGCTTGACTCACTGTTGATGAACCAGTGGACGAATTCAATTTGGCCTGTTTGAGGTAACAGCCTTGTTGCTACCCCAATGAACGAACGTTCAAAAGCATTTTCTCAGGGCTTTTCTTTAATATTTTGTAATTATCAGTCGTATCGGAAAAAAGTATAACTCAACAGTTCTAATCATGCAATTCTCTTGAAAGTTTGCATGAACATTCAGTATAACCATCTTCCACCTTCATTATTCCAATTGAATTTTTTATGGTTCTGTTAACACTATGGCCACAAAATTTCGTATGAAGCTTCCTATGAGTATGTTCCATGTGTACCGCAACATTTCATTCCTATCGGTTTTGTTCTGTCTGAGATGTTGAATGTCCATATTTTATGGAACACCCTATACGATTTTGTTGGTTAACGAACCTAACCGTGCATTTAGGAATCGAACCTACCCTGAAAATTTCAAATCTCTAGGACTTTTAACAGTTATCGTGTTTACAGACGGAGGGCCCCACGGACAGAATTGAATTTGAGCACGAATTCTTCCTCAATGAGTCGAACCTTATCGTTTGAGACCATTTTCCGCTCAAAATTCGAAATATACAAACATTTGGGCTAAACAATGTAGCACTCGTTTAAATAGAACGAGCGCTCAAATATTAATCTTGAAATTTAAACTTATGGATTTATAAATGGACGGTGCTATGCAGAAAGCTACCAACATATTCTTGAAATTGAGTTGGATATGAATAGGTGTTATCAAATACCTGCTTTACATTCTTTAAAAAGCTTCCAAACCTCAAAAAATATTGAATCGTTGAATTCATAAAAGTCTAACCCACATCTTCATTTTTATCGACCCTTCAATTTGCAGAAACCTTCCATTCCACTTGATATTATTGGATATACTTAGCGCCTAGTGTATCCAAGTGGATTGGTAGCTATCAGCATATTGTTATATGAAAATTTTCAGAATAAGTACATAATAACCATACCTAATTTTCATTTCGTACTTTTTATTAATGTGTTGAGTTGTGTGAAAATATCACCAATTGAAAACATCTACATTTTAAAGATAAAATCAATTGGTTGCTTTAAAATCAATCGAAATTGATAACCAAGAGCCATTTTTGCTGATGATTCAGCAACATGATCCTTCTCAACCTCATTAAAAAATTTCATTCAAAAAATCTTATCGAGGTAGACCTACTTATGAAGAAATATTTATCGATTCAGTACCACTGTAGCCATCCCGAAAGAAAGTCGCTGAGGCAAAATTGGATAATTTGCAGGAAAAGTCCTAGAACAGAAACCTACCAACCCTCAGAAATGATAAATTTTTGTCCTTTTTGACATATATGAATAATGAAACACATAAGATATGACAAAATATATCGATGATTCAAAAGTTACCAAAAAACTTCTAAGTAGCTCATAAGATATTTGAATAATTCATAACAACTTTGGAGCAAGATATTTCAGTTTGTCACTTTTGAGGGATGGTAGCTTTCTGCATTACGCTGTCCAAATATAACTAGTAATTAGAATATGAAAGAAGAAGACGCAGAATGAAACGGACTGAAACCTCAATTCGGATGGGAATTTCGAAAAGAACGGAAACGGGGAAGGCGTCCAAGTGATTTTATAGCTTGGACATCAGTGGGTTTTGGGGTTCTTAATGTCTGTCACTTTGATGTTCAATGTTTAAGGTCCGTTGGCAGCCATGATATCCGGACGTCGTTTAAGTAACGAGCAACGGAGTCTCCGAAGATTACCAGATCGTTAAGAGATTTCCAGAATCGGCCACTGAATGTAGGGGATCAATTTGGATACATGGGGATGAACGCATGAGTGCAGTATTTGGAACGATTAAGGCCTATCACCCATCTGCCAACTCACATTAGGGCTGGACTACTACCTCAAAATTTTGTATAGGAATTGAGATTCATGCTAAATATATGAATGCCAAATGTCAGCACGATCGGAATTATATTCTGGAAATTATTCGAAAAATAAAATATGTAAAAAATTAATTAATAAAAATATCAAAATTCTTCGGATCTGACCTGGAACTATAAGGGACTACATAGCACCAAGGTTCAAATTCTCCCCAGTTACGTTTATGGATGTGGAGTGAACCTTTTCCACATACAAATATTCATAAATTTTACAATTGAACAATTGGAATAATATTTAATTGTAATAGTATATTATTCGATGAGCGGTAATGCAGGTCAAAACACACGCAGATGAATTTTGCACCACGAGCCGTCAGGCGAGTGGTGTAATTCATCAAGTGTGTTTTGACCTGCATTACCGCGAATTGAATACTATACTTTATCCACGACTTCTTCAGTAAAATTCGAATTAATCTGCATTTAAAAAATTTTGAACAGTTGTCAAAAGTGTTGACAACATTTCATCCAACCGTCAAACCTCTGTACTCTGTAGTCGGAAATCAAATCAGAGTATCTAACTAATCAAATCAATTACTTTCGCAACTTCAAAAATTTACGTTTTCGAAAAATAAATCTGGAATGAATCGCTAGAACGTTATCTTGATGGCTGAAATAGATTTCCGGATCGATCCTACTTTTAATTAATTTTTTTTTAAGCAATTTCATTTTTCCTAGATTTTTATTAGCGGGTGTTATGGGCGGGTGTTATTATAACACTCGCTTTTCGGTTCATAGACATGCCTACGGTTGTGTTTTAGCTAATATTACACATAGAAATTAGTTAGTAGGAGTGGATAAACGTTTTTATCCACTCCTACTAACTAATTTCTATGTGTAATGGTAGTCATAACACAACCGTAGACATGTCTATGAACCGAAAAGCGAGTGTTATAATAACACCCGCTCATAACTCCCGCTAATAAAAATACCTAGGAAGAATTAAATTGCTTACAAAAAAAATGAATAAAAAGTAGGATCGATCCGGAACTCTATTTCAGCCATCAAGATAACGTTCTAGCGATTCATTCCAGATTTATTTTTGGAAAACGTGAATTTTTGAAGTTGCCAAAGTACTTGATTGATTAGAGACTCTGATTTGATTCCCGACCACAGAGTACAGAGGTTTGACGAAATGTTGTCAATGCTTTTGACAACTGTTCAAAATTTTTTAAATGCAGATTAATTCGAATTTTACTGAAGAAGTCGTGGATAAAGTATAGTATTCAATTCGCGGTAATGCTCAAAACACACTTGATGAATTACACCACTCGCCTGACGGCTCGTGGTGCAAAACTCATCTGCGTGTGTTTTGACCTGCATTACCGCTCATTGAATAATATACTATTAAAACATTTATAGTTATTTAATAAACTAGGTTATAAAAGACGGCTACTAATTTAAGATATTCGCTCCGCTCACGCGTTAATAGTTCGAGACCATTAGTCCCTCGATTAATAACCAAGTTGATTACAAGATTTTTTCGACGATATCAATATGAATTGTGTATGAATTCTCGATTGAAATACATTCTCATTTTGCACGAGATTTACATTTGACATAATAACATTTCTATGTATCTATGTATGTTCCAGTAGAGTTCTGACATTTCTCGTAGTGCTACTGAATACTTTGTGTACGGTTGCCATGAGGATTGCACATTAAAATAGCATAAATTGAGCATTAAAATGGGTCAATTTCGTACACATTAAAATCCCTTTTTATTTTGAGGTCAGTGGAAAATTTAATTTTAATGCCATATTATTAAGAGTTCTTGATTTGTTGATTTTGAAATGAAAATTACTTTTTTTTGAGTTCCCAAAAGTCATTATTCAATATTGCATATTCTGCAAATTTTCGTGCATATTTTGGCTATTTTCGTGCTCATTTCAATTGTTTTTATGCATCGTTTTTTTGTTGCATATAATCCAGTCTCTAATAATGATTGATATAATTCACAAGGTGAAGTTTAGGCTACGAGCCGAAGGTGAATAAGGACTGATTATTCACTAGTGGTTCGTATTATTATGGTCAAGCAAAGAGACTTATAATGGGTAGATCATAAAATAGTCCTGGATAAATAATATTCGTTTTCGTTGTAATCATAAATATGGTGGAATGTCTTGGTATGCATACAGAAACAAACGAAAATGAAGGAAATCGGGCAGTGTGTGGATAGCCTCATCCCGAAATAGCAACGAAATACGAAGGGAGTTTCACTTAGAATCCCTTGGAAGTTTGAATGAAATAGCACGAGTCCCTGCTAATAGATACGTCCACATGAAACGGAGCTGTGAAATGAATGGCCTGGGGGTGTGTAACCGGCCATTGCATCCTTTTATTTCCTCCAGAAGCTATTTCTCCTACGTCCCGGACTCTCTGACGGCAATTAACAATCCGTACGCAAGGTTGCCTGCCTTTGGGAGCTTGCTATCATTTGTGATAGCGAAAGTTCTTTTGGTGGATAGTCGAAAAATGTACTTTCAGTTTTTTGTTCGAACAAGGTCAGTGATGATTTTGTTACGAATTTGGGGTAGTTGTTATTTCAGTGTGCTTAATAATGAAAAATCGATAAGGAACGCTTGGATGAATTGAATAACAGTTCAATGAGTTTGTGATTTAATCAGAATTTCTCTCTTATCTTATTATCTCAAGTCAAATTTTCATATTTTTAGGGATCTACTCACTTTGTTTTCTTTCACTTGCTGGCCAATTTTCTGAATTCCTCTAGTCGAAAAATTATCTATATTTCTATTTATTTCAAAAACCCAATAACAATGTTGTAAAACATCAAATTTTCGTTTATTTTCATGATAATCTCTGAATATAAAGCCCATTCAGTTTCTTTGATATAAGTACGAGAGTCATATCGTTTTGCCCAAATGTCTGTTAATTTCGAATTTTGTTCGGTTTTCAAATGCCGCGGTTAAGTTCGTTAACGTATAGGGTCTTCCATAAAATACGTCCATTCAGAAATTTTGTTCCTCAATATCTAAGAACAAACGAAACCATTCGGAATGAAATTTTGTGGCCATATGCAAGATGCTCATAATAGGCCTCATGCAAAATGTGGCTGTAGTGTTAACAGACCCATAGAAAATTCAATTGGAATATTGAAAAGAAGTATCTTTATATTTCCATAATGAGATATTTGATTCGACTGAAATTTATTATGTGAATGAAGATTGATATACTGAATGCTCTAACAAAATTTCAAGAGAATCGCATCATCAGAACTATGAATTGAATTTTTTTATAATTATTGATTTTTGATATTTTGAATAATTTACAGAATATAATTACGACCGTGCTGAGATTTTGCATGAATCTCAAGTACTATACAAAAGTTTGAGGTAATAGTCTTACTGCTCCACCAATGAACAAACGCTCAACAGCACCTGTCCAGGGCTTTTTTCAAATTTTTAAGTTTAAGTTTTAAGTATCTCGCAAAACGAAGAACTTATGGAGAAAAGTTATATTGTATAACATAATGCCATTATTCATGCAGAATCACCTCCCACTTATTTGCTAACATCCTTTATGTACTTGAATTTGATAGTAGTTAGTTCACAACAACTTTGTGTCGTGATATTGTCGTTTGAAGATAGCAGTCATTTCTTGTCAAACACATGATTAATCGGGATTTTCCAATATTTTGATGTGTTTCAATTCTGAAAAGTTTGATAATAATGATTATTTTCATCGATCCATACTATTATTCTTCACTTTTATATTTTATAGGATAATAAGGAAAAAAATGTTCACTTCGACTAAATATGAGTAGGTTTAACAAAAATACTCGAACTCAAAAACTACATATCTACTACACTCAAATATTCTTCTCTGAGAAATTTTCGAGTCAACAAGAGCAGTTGAAAGTCAATCGTACTAATTCCTATAATTTCCTTGGATAATTAACATAATCCGTCGAACAATCTCATCTCACGACCTGACGTCCATTTCAGAACACAATCTCACAAAAACAATTTATACCCGAACAAAATTCCCGATATCCGCTTCAAAGATTAATCGAAATTTGCCTACACCAGCACATGCTTGCGACAGGACTTTCAACAAAGATTTGCATAATGACATTCATAAAATTGGATAAGAAAATGGTCTGCGATATCGAAACTATAGCCTAGGATGTAAGGAATATGTGGGACAAGCTGATAGGAGGACGTGACCTACAAAAGAAAATGGGATGTTTATCGTGTGTTAGAGACAACTCCCAAATGGAAATTCTTTGGGGGAAAACGTGAGAAGGAATATCAAATATCTTCCCTGGCCAAGTTATATCCTTGCTCGGTTTTCTCATGATGAACTGTGAAAATGATGTTTTTTGATGAAAGGAGTTTATACAAGAAAAAAAGTGTGTTTTTAGATTTTCTGAGAATCTCAATATTTTTTTTGTTCTTCACTTATTCTGAGTTTTCACATATCTTATTTTCTTCCGAAAGAACATTCGCAAAAGTAAATGATATTTATTCATCGCTAGGTTAATAAATGAGCAGGAGCTTTTGAGTGCTCTTTCTTTGGGAGAGCAATAAGACTATTACCACAGAATTTTATATGGGATTTGAGAATGATACCAAATATATAAATGCAGAATCTCAGCACAGTCGGAATTACATTCTGAAAATTTTTCGAAAAATGAAATATATTGAAAATAAACAATTACAAAAATCAATTTCTATAGTTCTGATGATGAGAGCCTTTTGAAATTTTGAATGAACATTCAGTATATCAATTTACATTCACAAAAGAAATTGCACTCGAATCGGATATCCTGTTATGGAAATAAAAAGATTCTTCTTTTCAATATTCCGATTGAATTTTCTATGGTTCTGTTAACACTATGGCCACGAAATTTTGAATAAACATTCAGTATATCGATCTCCATTCACAAAATAAATTTCATTCTAATCGAATATCTTCTTATGGAAATATGAAGTTTCTTCTTTTCAATATTCCAATTAAATTTTCTATGGTTCTGTTCACACTATGGCCACAAAATTTTGCATGAGGATTGTTATCAGCATCTTGCATTTGGCCGTTACTTTTCATTCCGATTGGTTTAGCTCCTTCTGAGATATGGAGGAACAAAAATTCTGAATGGCCATATTTTATGGAACACCCTGTACAATCTGACTGATTAGCGACCTTAACTGAGCCATTTCGGACCCGAAATCATCATGAAAATTTCAAGTGTCTAGGACAATCCCTTCGAAAGTTATTGTGCTAACGGCCGGACGGCCCCACGGACAGAATTGAATTTGACCACGAATTCGGCTCAAAATTCCAAAATTACAGACATTTGGACGAAACTATATAGCACTCGTTTAAGTAGAACCAGCGCTTAAAAATGAACAAATTTGCCAAAAAAAATCACATTTCTGGAAGAAATGTATCACTAGTGTAGTAACTCACAAGAAACCTCGTTGGCCGCAGTGCAGAAAGGTGGTCAATAAGCAGCTGTTGCCGCATGAATAAATAGAAATCTCAGAATGATCAGGGGGTAGGTTCATATGCCAGATGATTCAACCTACTGAAGTAACACTTCTACATAAAAATTTTTGGAATCGCCAAATTGTAGAAGAATGAATGAATAGGAAAAAGTTCTGATTTTATCACTCTCCTTCGATCTGATTCTGCGTTTGCCTTCTATCGATGATCATTCCCTTCTGTTAGACGCTTGTTCAACAACTAAAGATCTCAAAGAGCCACTCGATTCGCTTCCAAACTCCCAAATCTTATAATGAAAGCTTAATTTCCCTCTTGAGCCTCCGTTAGGCTGGACATCGTCTTTTGTTCGACTGCTCTCGCCAATTTCAATCTATCGGTTTCCACTCCTCCACTGGTACTTTTCCGAGACATACTTCCCAATAAGTTGTTGTTTAATCCACTTTAATTTAAAAAGTTTCCATCGAAAATTCCGCAGAATCGAGGATGATCTCCTTTATAAGCCGAACGAAATTCGAATACTTGTTAACAGAAAGGGATTATATGGACCAGAAATTGGTTCGTAACTAATTCGGTACGCTCTGCTCTCTTGTGTGTTTTCAAAGAGAATAAAGGATCCAGCTCTTGGTTTCTGGCGAATTGAGGAATGCGAAAGATCGGCAGAAAAGTTTCCGTACTATATTCGCGAAGAATCGAATTAGGCGACTTCAATGGAGAATACCATTCTTTGGTGCACTGAGACATGATTTCCTCAATCAATGTAGGTACTTGGAAAATCGAATATAGTTCGATAAAAATAAATGGGTTTTTTTCTGATCGAATCAATAATGAGTAATATCGCCTTAGTTACCATATGTCATAACACACTCATATATCCCAAGGGAAATATGAAACGTCAAGTCTTATTGTCCCAAGGGAAATATGAAACGTCAAGTCATATTTTACTCAAAATAGTATATTATGCAACCTTATACATCAGAAAAAAGTCATTTGGTGCTTCTATAAAAAATTCTTGATCTGCTCCCGGGACAACACTGCTGATTTTTTGAGAACGGATCCTTTATTTTTGTTCTTAACAAATACTTCCACTTCTTCGAATAATTTGACATTCGTTTCTTCCTTCAAATGCAGCAAACAGATAATTTTGGCCATAACGTGTTTGGTGAATATTCCTGCAACAGGAGATCGAATGAATTAATCATACATTGAAAAGAACAAGAATCAGAGCAACATACCAAATTTTCAAAATATGCTAGCAAAATATTTTCGCTGACACCGTCCAACAAACTTTTTTTTTCCACTCTCGAAAGCCTTCATCCTCTTAACTATGAGCAGTTTTAGATTTGGCCGGAATCAAAAATTCACGGGCTTTCGCCGCTTGAGTTTCGACGTAGTTCGACATTATTTCAATGATTTTATTTCTGACAAGACGTCAAAATAAAACCAGTCAACCATGATTCTCACAAACACAGCCCATAGCAACGTTAAAAATCCAATTAAATCAATAATTTACAATATAATATCAATTTTTCCATTTCAAGAACGATATTGTATCGATCAGAAAAAAACTATTGATTACAAGACGGGAAATATAGTATTCATATTTCCCTAGTTGTAATACTTGTAATAATAGCTATTTATCATCGATTTGAGGAGACGGTAGAGGGCAGCATTGGGAAATATGAAATACTGCTGTTTATTTAAGACACAGGATAATAGAGTTATCATGACTTCTGAAATGTTCAGAAGGAATTGTTCATTCGTATTTTAATTCATATATTTGTTAGGCTTTGCTTTACTACCGTACCTTTATAACTACTTATCCGTAGTGTTTTCTTCTCCGGACAAGTGAATATTTGCAAAATTTTTGAATTTTAAGCTTTTTATAATAAGATCAATATGTTTGCCTATTTATAAAATAATATTATACTACACGATTATGAATAATGAAACAATTTCAACTAAGGTATTATAACCAATGCAAATTCATTTCAAAATTATCGTAGATCAGAGATTATTAACCTGACATCTTTCAAAAACTAACAGTAGCACCTTAAAACTGATTTATTTCTATTTCATGACCTACAATTTCACATAAAGGGTTTTTCAATAAGAGGTGTTATTTTGATATTCAAAGAAAAATGTCATTGTTCAATATAAATAATCGGATGTTTATTTCATTATAAAGAAGAAGCTATGCCGTTAACAGTAGAAAATAACATCAGGCAAATGACCACCACGACCACACTTACAGGACCATGTTCTATTAATGAAATTTTCCATAACCAAATCGCAAAGTGGCTGCCCTATGTCCTCGATAGCCTCACGAATTCCATCTTTGAGGTCTTGAATCCACGCTGGGCTATTGGCTTAGACCTTCTGTTTCACGTGGCCCAAAGGAAAAAGTCGCAAGTTGTTAAATCACAAGATCTCGGTGGCCAATAATGATCACCTCTTCTAGAGATAACACGGTCCGGAAACTTTTTCTGCAAAAGATCAATGTTTTCGTGGCACGTAGCGCCGTCTTGTTGAAAGTAAACGTTGTCCAGATCAATACTATCCAATTTCTTTCGATAGCGAAAATGGACAAACTTGGGTTCCTTCAACACTTTCGGCTACAGCAGCAATATTCTCTGCTGTTCTTGAGCGACGTGCAAGGGTTTTATTCTTCACATCACTCACTTGTCCCAACAGCTGGAATTTTTCCACCAATTTCTTTACTGCGGTCCAACAAAGTGCTTCACGACGACCCAAAAATGTTCGAGTTTTACGAACCGTCTCCGCCAAATTCTCACCATTTTTATAGTGAATTCTAATGAATTCAATGCGTTCTTGAAGCGTGTATCGTTCCATTTTCATTAATGGCGCAGTTTCTACTTGTCAAATGTCGAAAATTGACAGCTTCAAAAATGCAATAATATCGAAATAGCGGACTATTCAAAATAACACCTCTTATTGGAAAACCCTTCAGCATTCTGGGTTACTAACTTAAAGAAATTGTGAAAACGAATATCTAAAACATCTAATGATTCAATTTTTAGCTTGGCGCTTTTTGGTTGAGCTTCATCTCATAGAAGTCTGTCATATGTTTTCCAATGTGGTTCTAAAATTTCGAAGTAAAAATCCCTTTTGAAAGTTTTTCAAAAAAGAAAACAAACTCATTACAAACTGGTACTTAAGTATATCAAAAGAAAATCACCACTTTCTCATAACCACTGAGTGACAATTCGCGAAAATAATACACGCTTTCTTGTTTCATTTACATTCAGAATCGATAAATTTCACGAAGAATATTTCCAAGGATTTCACAACGAGCAAATTCCACGTTCGGCAAGTCATGAGAACTTCTCGAATTTCCCAGGCGGAAATCGAGTATGTTCGGAATTAATTTCCTATTCGGAAATAAGTCGTATCAAGTTATTGAAACTTCATTCTGAAATCTGGATCGTAAGCTTCGTTAATGGCGAGACAATACCAGAGTTGGGTATCAAATTTGGATATCATCCAGCTTGACGTAATGAATCTTTGCTTCGGTTTAATTGGTATACAGGAAAATTGAGTGGGAAAATTAGTGTAGAAGTTCGTTTTGAGATTATAAATTGAAACTTCGCTGGTTATGGAGGTAAAAGTGAAAAATGTATGGTTTTAGAATAAGTGGAACCATAGCATTCGCCATTTTGTATCGGATTACTCGGCTACTATTGAAATTGAATTTAAATTTTTTCATCGACCTTAAAATATGGAGTGGGTTGAATGCGAAAAAATAAAACTTAATTTAAATGTTCAATTCGTGCTATTTTAATTTGCAATTATCATGGACAACACAAAGTATTCAGAAGTAATACGAGTGAATTCACAACTCTACTGAAACGTAGAAATTTATTTTATGAAAATGAATGTCTTGAGTGAACAAAGGATGTAAATCTCGTCTACTAATCGCAGTCATTAACAAATTATTTCATTAATAGTTATTTAATTAACTAGATTATTAAAGACAGCGACTAATGGTTAAAATATTTTAATGCGTGAGCGGAGCGAACGCGTTAATAGTTCGAGACCATTAGTCGCTCGATTAATAACCGAGTTGATTACAAGATTTTTTCGACAATCTCAACATGAATTGTTTATGAATTCTTGAATGAAATACAATCTCATTTTGCACAGACATACATTTGGCATAATGGAATTTCTAGGTTTCTATGTTCCAGTAGAGTTTTGACATTTCTTGTAGTGCTTCTGAATACTTTGTGTACGGTTGCTATGAAGATTGCACATTTAAATATAGCATAAATTGAGCATTAAAATGGGCCATTAATGTACAATTCCGTACACATTAAAACCACCTTTTATTTTGAGGTCGGCTGAAAATAAATATTATTTGAATTTCTCTGAATCAATTTGTTCACATAATTTCACATTGGGCTTCAAGTATGAGTTTGATATTGGTTGATTTTAATCGTTGAATATTATTTCCTTTCTTTTTTGTTTCATTCAGTACATGAGGGCACAGGTCCCTTGAAGGAAGTGTTTGCTCATCTTTGTGTAAGAAGGCAGAAAACCTTTTCAGGAAAATGTTTGTCAATGTCAACTCTCAAT
This sequence comes from Propylea japonica, assembly GCA_013421045.1. Lineage (NCBI taxonomy): Eukaryota > Metazoa > Arthropoda > Insecta > Coleoptera > Coccinellidae > Propylea > Propylea japonica. Next base: position 32,617,107 of record CM024240.1, read on the forward strand.
GAAGAACAGTTTCATCTTCATATCAGCTAGGTGGAACAAGGAACCCACTCTGATTTTCGATTCACAGCAACATTCAACCGTCTTAAATAACCTGTTACAAAGTCTCAAGCACACTCCTCTTAGATTTCCAGACCGTCTAATGTATTCACAAATTACCTCATTTACCTCATCATAAGCTCTGAGAGAGGAGCTGCACTAGAGCCGACAAAGCCTTTCAACCAACGTTGCACCCACACTTTATATAAAGTAGTACCCATATAGAATTATAGAACGATGACTGTAACGCGAAATATCACAGGGGTGACGGCATCACTGTGACGAGCTATTAAACTTATTTTCAATTTGCGCTGTGTCGACGGGATATTAGACGCATACAAGTAATGTTATTGCTATTATCAAACGCGACTTCCGACCTGCTGCCACTGACACGAAATTACGAAATTTAAATTACATCTCACGGGAACTTTTCATCGTGTGAGTCGACAGATGGCTCTCGACTCGATCAATCGATTTAATTGGAACAATTATAGAATGTAAACGAGTTGCTGATGGCTCGAATATCGGGATAGATATTATTTGAGGTGGAAAGCAATTTGGGTAAAATCGGCAGTTCAGTATTATATTTTATCGAAACTCTATATCGAACATTATAAAGGGTTTTCCAATAAGAGGTGTTATTTTGAGTAGCCCGCTATTCCGGCAAATTTCACGTTTGACGCAGCCATTTTTTGACATTTGACAAGTGGAAACTACGCCATTGATGAAAATGAAACGATACACGCTTCAAGAACGCAAGAACGTGAAAATTTGGCAGAGACGGTTCATATAACTCGAACATTTCTTGGTCGTCTTTAAGCACCTTGTCGGACCGCAATAAAAAAATTGGTGGAAAAATTCGAGCTGTCGGGACAAGTAAGTGATGTGGAGAATAACACCCGTGCACGTATTTGCATAAATATTTGAGTCTTAAGGCTCCTGAAGTTCAGTTAACACAAGAACTCAAGTCTAAGCAACGAAACCATTGATCTTTTGCGAGAAAAGTTTCCGGACCGTGTTATCTCTCGAAGAGGTGATCACAATTGGCCACCGAGATGTAGTGATTTAACACCTTGCGACTTCTTCCTTTGAGGCCACGTGAAAGAGAAGGTCGACACCAATAGCCCAGCGTCGATTCAAGACCTCAAAGATGGAATTCGTGAGGCTATCGAGGACATAGGGCAGCCACTTTGCGATTTGGTTATGGAAAATTTCATTAACAGGATATGGTCCTGTAAGCGTGGTCGTGGTGGTCATTTGCCTGATGTTATTTTTCACTATAAACGGCATAGCTTCTTCTTTATAATGAAATAAATATCCGATCATTTATATTCATTTTCTTTGAAAATCAAAATAACACCTCTTATTGGAAAACCCTTTATTTTTTTTTTCTTCCCCCCCCCTTATGGGACAGCCAAGCTTAGGCTATATCTCCCAATCTCTTCGTTCTTTAGAACTGGACGTTGACACCCACAAACATCCATGTCCTTGCCGGGATTCGAACCCGGGACCCCTGGCATCCCAGGCCAATGCGAAAACACTTTATTTATTAGCAGAAAGAAAAACGACGTGAGAGTATTGAGAAATATTTATTTCATCTCTGTGCAGACACATTCAAAATGTTCCTGAAATTCTTCCGATATTCGAAAATCAAAGCGAATTGAAAAAGAAGATCGACAGAATATTACACATCTGTTTATAGACGAAGAACGTGATAGAGTAGCTCCCCTGATGCAAAAAGACATCTAAAAACAGGCAAGCGCTCAAAAATAAAAAAAAATTCAGATGGCTCAAATGTTCATGACAAATAGCGTCATCTTCACCGTCTTGTTATCGCATTATTCAAATATCACATGTTTCTCGGCGCCAGAGGAATTTGCGGAATATGCATTTATGCATTATTTGCCCTTCCCTTCATTAATTTCGGGATCAAATTGTCAGCGGTTGCAAATGATGAACAATTCCAGTGTTTTGATGGAGCATCTACATCCGTCTTTCGAGCCGGGTTAGTCCCGACTGGAGAACAAACAGTTGAATGCCGTCCATCACTTGACAGACCGTATTTCCTCATTTGTAGCCGGGGTTCATACTCTCTGGGACCGTTTAAGCCTCCTGGCTTCGAGCAGATTGTTGAAGTGCGGCTCCTTACTCCCGGGTTAACTGAAATTTGTATTCGAATTATGGCTTGAGGGACTCTACTCGACTTGTCTAGGGTTTTCACCAATGTTATTTTTCGCATTACCAGGAATGTTTCAGAGAATGGGGAGGAATTTTAGTGTTCCCTTTGCTACAGTTCGCCCAAAAGTTCCCGAACAGAGTTCATTCGATAAATACTTGAGCAATTTTCGACCAAGTAAACCATGTCGGAATCAAAAACATTTCAGAGAAGATTCCGAATGGCGAGCAGTCTAGATAGATCTGAATTTTTCCATAGTTAAATTTTATTTTTCAAGTCTCTAGCTGGTTTCGTCCGAAAGTATGCACGAGTTATCAGAGAACTCTATGCAATATTGAGATCATTGCGTATCAATCTGACAAGAAAATAATTAACATAATCTAAAATTTTAATATACACAGCGGAATATGCCAAATTTCCATGGCGAACCGACAGCTCAAGCTTTCGTGAACGGACTATACTTCATACATAGTCCCTTCACGAAAGTTTGAGTGCATAGTAGGCGTTTGTTCATTTATCTGAAGTTGGCAGTATTTGCTGTCATAACGTAAAATGAAGTCAACGTTGCCGAATGTACCCGGTCTCGTCCGACAAGCTTGCGAGTTATCAAAGAACTATATGCTATACTGAGAACATTGCGTATCAAGCTAACAAAAAAATAAACAACATAAACTAAAATTCTAATATACACAGTGGAATATGCCAAACTTTCTTGAACGGACTATATGCAGTTTTCGGTTAGTTAATTATGATCTAGGCAGCTTTTATGTCAATCGCAGAAACTCCTGGTGGTCGACCATTTTTAGATCTCGAAACATTTTGGTTTCATTGATAGATATTGTTCGAAGAAGATCAACTTGATTTTAAAAATCCAATGAATCGAAACCATAGATCAAAATCATTGATTGACATCGAGAACTGTCAAAAAAGACAAATATTTCCTAAAGTAATGCAAGAACCTTTTTGCAAGTTCCCCTTTCAATGATTACAACATTTGAAATTTGATATATTACAAATATTTCAGTTCGTCACATTGGGGTGAGATGGTCTATGCTAGACAAAGTCCAACAGTGTAGTTTAAAACCACATTTAATCAAAATTCGACATTTATGGAAATTTGATTGAACTATAGCACGCTGTTTTCCCATCAAAAAAATCAATACAAATTCTCCAAATATTAGTATAGCCCGTTCACGAAGATTTGAGCGCATAGTAGACGTTTGTTTATTTATCTGAAGTTGGCAGTATTTGCTGTCATAACGTAAAATTAAGTCAACGTTGCCGAATGTACCCGGCCTCGTCCGACGAGCTTCCGAGTTATCAGAGAACTCTATGTTATATTGACAACATTGCGTGTCAATCTGACAAGAAAATAAACAACATAGCCTAAAATTTTAATATACACAGTGGAATATGCCAAATTGTCATGGCCAACCGACGGCTCCACCTTTCGTGAACGGACTATATAAATTACGTTTTAAATGCACCTTCTTTCAATTCAAACTTATGTGTTTTTCCAGAAACCCGTATATCTAAATACAGAGTACAGAACCTCTCAAATTTCATGAAAGCAGATATTCATACGTTCAAGCTAACCTTGAAAAAAACATATTATTACAGTGCAACCGTCACGAACAACAATCCGCAAACTACGTATTTCGGTTTAATATTTCATCATTGCTCCTTCTACTCATACATTTGTCCAAGTTTTTAAGGACTCTCGTTCTCCCAACAAGAGTTATTCCATTTGACTAACTCTAGCCCCGAAATCTCGAGCTCCCCTAAAAACGAAGGGGGCAAAATCAATAGACGTACTTTGTATGATAAGAAAAACTTGAGTCATATCGAAGTGTCATCTTAGAGAAACAAATCTCGAACACGAACGCGTTGGGGTGGCTTTCTCTGGCAAGCAAGAGATGATGGTCTCTCTTCTTCTCGCTCAGAAGGAGCCATTGTGTTTCTCTTTCAGCCGGCCTAAACGCAGAAGGGGGTTCCTTAAGACCCTCGCGCTATTTGTCACTGGAAGTGATGTCTGATATATTTATGAATAAAATAGATCTTAGGGATACGCGGGGTCCAATGGTACTCAGGAATATTGAAAAAACTTTGTGGTTTCTAGCTGTCATGGATGGGGAAAACGGTTCTTTGTTGGTATTCAAAGTATGGGTGTTTGGTGATACTGCCGGTAATATTTCTGTGTCGGGAATCGATTAGGAATATTTTGGAGATACCTTTAACAACTTTAGAGTTATTTATTCAACTAGGTTATTAAAGACAGCGACTAATGGTCAAGATATTTTAACGTGGGAGCGGAGCGAACGGGTTCATAGTTCGAGACCAGTAGTTGCTCAATTAATAACCGACTTGATTTTTCGACGACCTCAATATGAATTTTGTATAAATTCTTGGCTGAAATACATTCTCATTTCGCACAAGACATATATTTGACATAATAAAATTTCCATGTATCTATGTTCCAGTAGAGTTTTGACAGTTCTTGTAGTGCTTCTGAATACTTTGTGAACGGTTGCCATCAGGATTGCACATTGAAATAGCAGAATTTGATCATTAAAATGCGTCATTAATGATCAATTTCATACACATTGAAATCAATTTGAGGTCGACGGAGATAGTTATTCAATCAAATGGATTATTGATGACAGCGACTAATGGTCAAGATATTTTCAATGCATGAGCGTAGAGAGCGCGTTAATAGTTCGAGACCATTAAACTCTAGATTAAAACCGAGTTGATTACAAGATTTTTCCGTCGACCTTATTATGAATTGTATATGAATTCTTGATTTAGATACATTCTTTTTTTGCACAAGAAATGCATTTGACATGATAGGAATTTCTATATTTCTATGTTCCAGTAGTGTTATGACATTACTCGTATTTCTTCTGAATTCTTTGCGTTCGGTTGCCTATGAGAGTTGCACATTAAAATAGCGTGAATTGATCATTACAATGGGCCATTAATGTTCAATTTAGAACACAATAAAAATCACCTTTTATTTCGAGGTCGACGGAAAAATTGATTTGTTTTGAGGAAGATATTGCATATTTGGTTTCATTCATTGTTGGTAGTAGCATTTTTGCTCGCTTATTTTTAGCAAAACAAGAAGCAGTGACTTGGTTGGGCGAATTGTTGAAGAATTCGTGATCAAAAATGTTTATGTCCCTCTGTCTGTAAACACAATAACTTCTGAACGGATGTAGTTCTGGTTTAAATTTTGAGAATATGCCGCGGTTAAGTTTGTTAACGGGTCAAATCGGTCTAGTAGTTTTATGGTTATTTAGCACTTTAATTTTTCAAAATTTGTTTCATTCAATTAATTAGAAATTTGGTAATTTGAGGAAGAATAATGACGTGCGAACTTCCACAAATCTTAGATCAGGAATTAAAAAAAATTCAACTGGGGAATGTAAACCGACAAATTTTTGGTCGCTATATCTCTCGAATGGAACCAATTACAGACTTGAAATTTTCACGGTAGATACGAGACATCCACACGTTTATATGCATCCAAGAATAGTAAGAATCTATCAATCTGTTTCGGAGTTACTTCCACTCAATCTTCGTCTTATTCCGATCACTAGCAAAATGTATGCAAATTTAGCTTATAATGTCACTCTTTTCTGAGTAAAGTAGAACTTATTAAACAATAAGAACCAGTTTCTTACACCTACCTCCCAAATATCCTATTCTGTAAAGAAACTTTCCATTTATTTCGGTGAAATTCAAGTCTCCACATCTATTGATACAGTCGTATTTTTAAGTAAAGCTACAGACCTCGCTCTTTCTTTCCTATGCAAATCGACTTCTTTGATCCACCCGAACGGTTCGGGACAACCAGAGGGCTGTAAATACAAGATGCGGCGGTTTCACGGATAAACGTAGACGAAAGGGTCCCTTTTGTAGAAAACCGGGGGTGGCGGTAGTTGGCTATTTGCAGACGCATTTAAGATAAGGTTTCTGTTTAGTTAGTGACTAACGTGAGAACATGCCTTTATATCGCGCTAGTGCCGTTGTCATTTTAAGCCACTTTACGTGTATTAAAACAGATGCACCCTGAAAGCCGGTCCTTGTTCCTCCTCTTCGATGGAACCCCTTTTGGGCTTGGATCTCTGCCGATTCGGTCTTAACACGTTCACGCGACACCTCAACATCTGACTGCCAAATTTCGATTCAATACGCTATTGACACCTGTGAATTTTTTCAAAAGGGGGCAGTTCAACTTTCTGCGATGGTCAGACCATTATTTTATGAAAGCTGAAGTTTTTATATAGATGACAGAGGTAAAAACTACCACCAACTACGAAACTTGCGTCGCGGTGACTTCAGTAGGTTAAAAGTATTGAAGAGGTGATAAATGCAACTTAAAATCCGTTGTAGTATTGTATAATGTGTCGTGATCTTTCTCAGTAAAAATATCAAAAATTATCACTATCCATAAACATACACATATCATAATTCCAACTTCCTGGCAGACACTCTCAAACTATAATTAATTTTATTTCTTCTATTTTAACGTATGATTTTCACGGGCAACCGAACATAAAGAATTCAAAAGCAATATGAGTAATATTACAACTCTACTGAAACATAGAAAATTTATGTCAATGTATCTCCTGTGCGAAATCAAAATGTATTGCAATCAAAAATTTCCACTCAGTCAGTCCAGATGTCACGTTTGAAGCTGTCATTTTTTGACATTTGACAAGTAGAAACTACGCCATTAATAAAAATGGAACAATATACGCTTCAAGAACGCATTGAAATTATCGAAATTCACTAAAAAAATGGTGAAAATTTGGCAGAGACGGTTCTTAAAACTCGAATATTTTTGGGTCGTCGTGAAGCACCTTGTCGGACCGCAATAAAGAAATTGGTGGAAAAGTTCGAGCTGTTAGTGATGTGAAGAATAAAACCCGTCCACGTCGCTTGAGACCAACCGAGAATATTGCTGCTGTAGCCGAAAGTGTTGAAGAAAACCCAGGTTTGTCTATTCCTTTTAGTTCTTTGGAATTAGGCATTCCACAAACTTCATTACACCGTATTTTGCATAAAGATGTTTGTGTCTTAAGGCTTATAAAGTTCAGTTAACACAAGAACTCAAGCCGGCCGATCATCAACAACGTCGTGTCTCTGCTGATTGGGTCGTTGAAATGCATGAAAACGATCCGGAATTCCATCGAAAAATCATCTTGAGTGATGAGGCCCATTTCGACCTCGGGGGCTTCGTCAACAAGCAAAATTGTCGCTTCTGGGGCTCGGAAAACCCAAGAGTTATTGTTGAAAAGCTCTATCCTCTACGTGTGACTGTTTGGTGCGGTTCATGGTCCGGCGGAGTCATTGGACCTTACTTTTTCGAAAATGAGGCTGGAGCAACACCAACAGTTACGGTGAACGGATTGCGTTATCGAGAGGTGTTTAATGATTTTGTATGGCCGAAATTGAATAGTATTGATCTGGACAAAGTTTACTTTCAACAAGACGGCGCTACGTGCCACACAAGCAACGAAACTTCTGATCTTTTGCAGGAAATGTTTCCGGACCGTGTTATCTCCCGAAGAGGTGATCACAATTAGCCACCGAGATCTTATGATTCAACACCTTGCGACTTCTTGGCTTGATGACATTACAAAGGTGGTCAGATCAGCATCAAATTCCATAAGGAAATTCGATTTTCCGATCATCACAAGCTGTCATTTAACAAACCAAGATCTTTCTTTCCTTTGACCTTTGATAGCAATTCATTTCCAACATACCAATTGAACATTACTCGGAGGAAATGAATTTTCCGCAGCACGTTGCGGATTCCGGGAAATATTTCTTGTCAAATCCAGCGGTGGATTTCAATCATCACCGTCCTCGATCTAACAGCGTTCAAGGTGAGTCAAAACTTATTTGTGTCGATCGATTTTCCGCTTTGTCATGCTGCTCTGCTGCCACTGCCGCTCTAGCAGCAGCCGTTTATCGCAAGAAACGGAAATTAATTCAAGTAGCGCGACGTCTGGTGGGAACATTTGGCGCGAAATATGACATTATCCTGTGCTAGATGACAAGGACGAGGAACAATCGATGTAATCTGCTGTCGGGGGAAAATCCTTCACTCGCGATTTTTTTTCAGGTTGGAAACCTGAGTGGTTTTTTTTTTTTGGCGAACCGGGAAATTGTAGACAGTGATTCGAATTCATTTTTGGTTTCGTGTTCTGTCAAATGCATGTGTTGGTTTTTTGTGGCTAGGAGCAGTGGAAATGGAAATTCGTCGTAAAATGCTGAATCTCGAGGACTTTGCCTCGCTATTCAGATATGTCACATTGTTCTAGAGAAATTATTATCAGTGGCCGACGAAAATATTTATTTGCTTCTGCAAATCTCCAGAAATATAATTTTATATATTTCTAGAAAAATTTCTTGTGGTTAACAAGAAGTTTAAGTCAGTTATCAAAAAACTTCACTTTGGTTTTCCAGAAGTCGCTCTGGCCTCTAGAACCACATCTACTTCTCGAGAACTCTACTATGGTTCTCTAGATTTCTGCTCGAGTTCTCTAGAATTACCGTCTAGTTCGTCATCAGTTCTCGAGAAGTCTTTTTTGGGTCGCTAGAATTCTATACTGAATGTGTAAAAAACTTTCGTCTTGTTCTAGAAAACGCCAAGGTTCTCTAGAAAACTTATCTGCCAAAATAATCGTCTATTTCTCGAGAACTTTACTTTGCTTCACTAGAATTCTACTCAGGGTCTCTAAAACGATCTACTTGTTCTTGAAAACTCTGTTTTATTACTCAGGTCAATTCTAGTTTTCGAGAACCTTTCTGTGGTTCTCGAGACCTCTGATTTGGTTCTCAATAAGTCTCTCCTGTTTTTTTGAAACTGCCCTATGGTTCTCGGGATGTTACTCTTATTCTCCAAAACAAGTGTCTAGTTCTCGAGCACTCTGCTACAGCTCTCGAGAACTGTAATTGGATTCTCAAAAATTCTGACCTACTTTTCGTAACAGCTGAGAATGAACTTTTATTTAGAAGTTAGTAATGTTTTCTCCAGAAATATCTCTTTGCAAAATCGGGCTCTAAGTTCCGTCCCTTGCGTAAAAGTGACGTCTTGCAAACCATAGGTAGTAAAAGTGCGGTACAAGAACGCCCAGAATCACCATAAAAAGGCACATGTTCAAGAATAGGACAATCCTCATGAATTTTCACCGGTATAACACACTTATTCCGCCAATTAAGTTGCCAGAGGCTGCCTGCCTGGTAGTCGATTCGCCACGACAATCATACGGTGTGCTTCTGGCAACGTTCTCGGAACGGCATCGTAAAGGCAGCCCGGGAATTTTCGAGTGCATCCTGCATTTTATCGCCAGTTTTGATTTGTACTAAATCTCCGAATGGGTAGAATGAGCGCGCGTCACGTTCAAGACCCCTTGACAAGACGCAGACGATATATTAGCGGATTATACGACCGTTTTATTGCCGTTTTGTCTTAATGAGGGCCACGCAAGCATGCTCCTCGGCTGTTTCCGTTGTACCTAATATACGAAGGTTCCAAGAAGAAACCAGATAAGAGAGGTTCTTAATGTCTGTTCTAAGTTATATTCATTGAAACGTTCTGGTGTGCCTTCGGATGAAGTGATTTTGAATCGTTTTGTAGTATTTTTAGGTACAGATCGACTGTGGGATGTGATTTCAAGGGCATGTTGTTAGTGTTCTTTGGTTCTTTCCAGGTGGTCTTATGAGACTCGCATTCTAATTGTTCATTCAGAGAAATCTGTGCCCTCAGTCAGTATCGGGTGATACCCACATAAGGGCACAGGTCTGTTGAAGAGAGGGTTTGCTTTTTGCGAGAAGGCAGAAAACCTCATCAGTACAGGAATCCTTAGTTAAATTGGAAAGAATCCTTACCAAAAATAATTCTCCAGAAAGGAAGAGGTAGATAAAAAGGCTCTCTAGAAGTGTCTTTTCGACCTAGAAGACTCTTTCTGGAGGATAAAAGCAACATCTCCAAAATCAAAGCAGAATTTTCAAGTTGCAGATCAGAATGTTTGCTGACAACAGATGAATTTTCGAGAACTAGTGATAGTTCTGAGGACCAGACAAGAGATTCAGCAGTTTTTTCGAGATTTCAAGATTACTCGTTTCCTCAATGTTCTGGTGTACTTCGCCAATATTGTGAGGGATTCTTCACAGATCTAAATGGTCTTTGATTTATAATCGACAGCCTACAGTTGCCTCAGTGCCACCAGAGGAAATGCAAATTCTGACATAGAAACGTATCAATTTTAAATCCGGAAAACGGTATATGAAGAAGAGAATTCCTCTAAGGATGGAGCCCTCAAGCACACCAGTACTAATTGTCATAGCTAAACTTTTGAGGTACTTTTAGTTCCAGTTCTTTGCTCCCTTTATGTTAGGTTATACTCCGAAGTTCCAAAGCACTTCGTATACGATATGGTTGATACCTACCTCAAAAGAATGTATTCAATGAAAAATGCCAATTGGCCAACCTTTTTTCGGTATCATTGAATTGACAGGTAATAGATGAATCTGTGATAGAAAAGAGAAATACTCATGCAAAATTGCCTATAGGTTTTGCCAGATAAAACGTGTTAGCCACATAATTAGGGAAAAACAATTGTGTAGTGATTTTTCCATGTCCTATTATAGCATTAATATTATAGCACAGAAATTACAATTGTGATTACAATTCGGTGTAACCTGGCAATTAGTAGAACCGTCTTATATAATTAAAAAACAATAAATCACTATAAAACGTAAGGTAATATCCAACTCATGATGAATTGCCTTGTTTTTATTATGCTCCACTACCGTTTCCAACTCGGAAACAAACAAAACTCCAGGTCAGGTCCTAACAAAATTTGAAAAATCGCCCAATCTTGCAGCAATTCCGATCTTGGCGTAGCATACCCCACGTGATAAACAGCTCCCACTTGATAGATAAACCAGCGGAAGGGTTGCCAGATTCATTTCAATAAATCCTGTCGGTGTATATCATGATCTACTGCCGTTTATCAAGAGAAAGCTTTTAGCGCGTTTTGTAGCGTAATTGCATATAAAGTGGACAAAGCATTATTCGATAACCGAGCTGCGAGGCGTCTGCGATTAATGGCGGCTTCTGCCAGCAATGCAGGGAGGCTGCCTATTGAGCTATTATTTCTAGACCACGCTGTATCTACTGCATGGTTGCGTTGGGCAAATTGTATCGAGGGAATTTCTGTGGAGGAATATGAGGTACCATGAGCGAGGGAATTAATTGTGTGAGGAGTTGTTTATGCAATAGCGGCTGATAACTTTGAAATATCTAAGGAATTTCTGATCAATTTCAATAGATTTTTAAATGTTCTGAGTATTTGTGAAGTGCTTTTCACCCATTCTGTAGTATCAAGCTTCATTGCGTAATCTATCTCAATGATGCGTTAGAAGAGTTGAGATAGAGACTACCTTTTACGTAAAAGTCTATTTATGAGGAGACCTTATGAAGAATAATAGTGGAGGATAGCTCGATAGTGGCGACAACGTGTATGTTGCAGTGGAATGAAAAACTCACTTGGCTGCAATATTTATTTTTATGGCAGACTGACTGTAAACTTTCGTACAGAACAACCTCAAATTTTCTAGATGAGTTTGGTTAGATTGAGCATGTATATCATGATCTACTGCCGTTTATCAAGGGTTACCTTTTAGCGCGTTTTGTAGGTTAATTGCATATAAAGAGGACAAAGCATTACTCGATAACCGATTAATGGCAGCCTCTGGCAGCAATGTAGGAAGGCTTTCTATTCGGAATTTAACACGATGCATTGTTTTTAGACCACGCTGTATGTACTGCATGGTTGCGTTGAGCAAATTGTATCAGGAGAATTTCTGTGGAGGGATAAGGAAAAATATATGAGAGAAAATCAATTGTGTTAGGAGTTGCTTATGGGTGAGCGGCTGATAACTTTGAACCGTACCATAAAATTTCTGATGGGACAGTGATAGTTCTTTTGATTGATTTTTAAGTCTTTGGAGTATTTGTGAGGTGGTTTTTACCTCTTCTGTAATGTCAACTCTCATTACGGTATCTACCCCAATGATTCGTTAGAAGAGTTGAGATAGTGACTACTAATTTCGTGATAGTTGCAGTTATTTATGAGGAGATCCTATATATGAAGAATAATACTGGAAGATAGCTCAACATTGGCAGCAACATTATACAGGGTTTCCCTTTTTAGTTGGCCTATTAGACGTTTTTGGAGAACTAGTAAATATTTCGTTCTGAAATTTTAAGTGGAGCCTTGAGGATGAAGGAACTCTTTGCCTGAAATATTTTCAAGTCGACAGTATTGCCACGTCTATCTACTTTCTTATTTCAAATGGAACTACCTATACATATTTTTATTCATGTATTGATTCAATACCAAATTCGCAATATAACCTACTAAAAAAAAATTCTCTGCCATGCACTGTTGACAAGTTGTGCACAAATTCTTGAAATTTTTGACATCTGCATTGCCGAACTGAGCAGTCTCATAGTAGAGAATACACGCATTCATATGGTACATTCAGTATTCTGATAACTGATACATCATAGGATTCTTCGAAGATTTTGTTCCGAAAATGTGGAACTTAAAATTGAAATATTTCGAGATTTTCAAATGTCAACACCATATTTATTTTACAGCATTCAATTCTAAATAGAAAATGAATGGCTTTTTCCTGTCACACTAATTTTTTTTTGGATAGTTTTCGAATGAGATTTATTTATTTATTTTCTTCGAAGACAGTTACATGACCCTATTGAGGGTTATCATCTCCCATAGATGTTTTCACCCTGTATTGGTTCGATTTTTATAAAAAAAATTGTCAGGACGTAAAATTTATTGATTAATTTCAGCACTGACAAATAATAATAAGAATAATTCATAAAAAGGTAATCATAAAAGAATACTGGTGAGATGCAGAGCATCAAATTCATTTTCGCCTGAAGATTAACGCTGAGAACCGAAATAATATTTTCACAAGACATAAACCTCTGAAACCCAGCATTCCTCCCCACATGATTTTCTTTCTCCCCCCTTCTTCCCTTATTTTTGACATATTAGACATCACATGCAGTAGTGAAGGGATATATTTATGAAGACAATTAGAACCCTATGAAAACGGGGGACAGATGACAATGGAATCGCCAAGCCAACGTTAATTCTTTCTTTTATTCGGAACCGGAAATTCGCGTATCCTACTTGATGACTTTATAGGATGAGTCAAAAGTTTACGAATAGAGGGATTTTGGGGGAAAATAGAGGAGTAAGCCGAGTTTCCTAGAAAAGGGAAATTCGATGGAATGAATCATGTGGAAATTACGAGTATTATAATTGACGGGGAAATTTGTATAGTTCCGATCCATTCATTCGAAATCTTGACTGAGTGTGCGTGAATTTGGATTAACTTGGTATTGGTTTTCCAATAATCAATTTTGTGATTCATAGTAGTAACTATCTATTAAACATTGTCGCATAGTGTTTTCATGACAACTTTTCCCGAAGTGAAGAATTCTGCTTAAGATAGCAACAAAATATTTCTGCAACTGATGAAGAAATTAGGAAGAACCTTGAGCAGAAGAAGGCGCTCGTTCGTTGGTGGATCAATTAGGCTATTACCTCGAAGTTTTGTATAGTACTTGAGGTTGATACTGATTATATTAAAGCGCAATCTCAGCACAATCGAAAATACTTATATTCTGGAAATTATAGAACGAATTAATATGTAAAATATCGATAACTAAAAATATCAACATTCAGTCAGAATATAAGATTTCTTTTTAGATTTAACTATAGACTTTTCTCTGGTTGTATTTTCGCAAATCCCACAAATTTTTGGGTACTGCTTCGAATTGGTATTGAATATTTTCATGCGAAATTTATTCGAAAAGATGGATGATTTGAAAAAAATCAAATTGAATGGTTCTGATGCAATCCTCTTGTAATTTTGCATGACTATAAAGTATGAGAATTTTCCCCCTCGAAATAAATTCACTCGAATGAAATATTTTGTTGTTGATATATGAGAATTTTTTTCTCAATATTTCGGTTGAATTTTCTATGGTTCTACTAACAGCATGGTCATGAAATTTCGTATGATGCATCTTATAATTATCTTGCATGTGACCACAAAATTTCATTCCGATTAGTTTCGTTTTACCATATTTTATGGCCTTCCTATACGATTTCGGTGGTTAAGGAACTGATCTGCGGCATTTAGGAACAGAACCAAAGTCTCTAGGGCAATCCTTTTATGAGTTATCGTGTTTACGGACGGACGGCCCACGAACAGAATTGAATTTGACCACTTATTCTCCATCGGGGAGTCGAATCTTATCGTTTGAGGCCGTTTATGGGTCTGAGTTCGAAAATTACGGACTTATGGGCAAAACGGACATTTTGATTCAGAAATTCAACAAATATTTACTCTTTTGCACTTTTCAACGCAAAAACAACACTAGAATTAAGTTATTTAAAAATTTTATAGAAAAAAATTGATAAAATTCGCGTACAAAAACAATACACCACTTTTCAGTGCGACCCTTGAACACTTTTTGAGTTTGACCATAACTTTTCAATGGGTTATTTCAATTATTTTTAGACAGTATTATTTTTTCAGTATTCTGTACATAATTAGATCATTCAAATACTCGTTGGTCGTAATATTAGGAAATAATATCAGTCCATGATGAATAAAGAGAGGCTTTTTGCATACATACCGAATCCCTTTCTAGTACATTTCAACCACAAAAGAAATACGTTGTAATTCCAAAGGAAGAAAAAGAAAACGGAAGCGCAAGACAAATAATCATAGTGAGCAGATGTTGCATTCCAGGGAGATAACTCTGATTTACAATACAGTTTCTTGAAAGTTTATGTAACGAAGCGGCCGCTGGCTTATCCGTCCAAACTTTCTTTATCTTGAGTTTCTCTTGACTGAAAAGTCGGAAGTGAAAAAGTTGTCGACGAATCATCTCGATATTTTTGGGGATGGACTGGCAGAGCAGACGTAGGGGAAATCTTTCCCCTATCGCAAAACGCTACCGATTTGGGGATAAGATTTCAGTAATTGAGGGAAGATTGAATTTATTGTGTATTTTGAATCCGGCGATATAATATTGCTTTAGAAACCCCCTCTTTAATTGCCGAGAATCGGAAGTCGATCCTCCAGTTTAGTGACAGTGATTTATTTCGTTTCCGTGTTGAAAGGAAGAATGTTGAATGTACGCCCTTCTAGTCATGACACTTAGGGTTCTGTGCCACGTGGTTTGGGCTGAAGGAGATGGATTTTAGTTTAAAATTGATTTCACTGTAAAAACAATATCCCTGTTGCAATGTCCCCATTTCGGAAAAATATGGGTCGACCTATGCGATATTTCCGGGTGTACGCAAAATACTACTGTACGAGCACACTCATGTGTTGGCGCATCAACAATGATATCTACCAGTTTCACTAACTTACACCGTGACCGAATAGAATTACATAAGTATATTGTCAGATTCCAAATAACCGGTGGATTGAATTTAAACAGAGAGATGGGGACAAAAACAGAAAAACGGAAAATCACAGGTTCTGCAAACTGATATTGTCCATGGTTTCAGAAATTTTCATGCATTTATCTCGAAATTTGACGGAAATTTGATTAAAATTAAATATCTCATCAAGATTCACAGCGCGCTAGACGAAATCGATTAATTATGGGCACATCAAGATGTTCTTCAACTTTTTTGAACTATTTTGAAACGAAAATCGAGTCCCGACGTGTTGAATTGGAAAAGTAAATGATGAATTAAAGGGTTTTCCAATAAGAGGTGTTATTTTGATATTCAAAGAAAAAGGCCACTTTTCAATATAAATGATCGGATGTTTATTTCATTATAAAGAAGAAGCTATGCCGTTAATAGTCGAAAATAACATCAGGCAAATGACCCCCACGGCCACGCCTACAGGACCATATCCTTTTAATGAAATTTTCCATAACCAAATCGCAAAGCGGCTGCCCTATGTCCTCGATAGCCTCACGAAATTCATCTTTGAGGTCTTGAATGGACGCTAGACTATTGGCGTAGACCTTCTCTTTCACGTGGCCCCAAAGGAAGAAGTCGCAAGGTGTTAAGTCACAAGATCTCGGTGGCCAATTGTGATCACCTCTTCGAGAGATGCATTTCAACGACCCAATCAGCAAAGACACGACGTTGTTGATGATCGGCTGGCTTGAGTTCTTGTGTTAACTGATCTTTATAAGCCTTAAGACCCAAATCTTTATGCAACGGTTTAATGACGTTTGTGGAATGCCTAATTCCAAAGAACAACGAGAAATGGACAAACCTTGGTTTTCTTCAACACTTTCAACTACTGCAGCAATATTTTTGGCGGTTCTTGAGCGACGTGCACAGGTTTTATTCTCCACATCACTAACTTGTCCCAACAGCTCGAATTTTTCCACCAATTTCCTTATTGCGGTCCGACAAGGTGCTTCACAAGGACCCAAAAATGTTCGAGTTTTACGAACCGTCTCTGCTAAATTTTCACCATTTTTACAGTGAATTTTAATAATTTCGATGCGTTCTTGAAGCGTGTATCGTTCCATTTTTATCAAAGCGTAGTTTCTACTTATCAAATGTTAAAAAATGACAGCTTTAAACGTGACATCTACCGAAATAACGGGTTATTCAAAATAACACCTCTTATTGGAAAACCCTCCAGTAGTTTTCGAGGACACGAAACATGTGACTCTTCCCCTCAATAGGGCTTGACGTAAAATTCCAGGCTTCTATTTGAATACGTGTATTTTCAAAAGAGATCCAGATCTCAAGATGAAATAAAAACTGAAAATGACACAAAAATGGTCTTTATAATCAAATGAGCGTAAACTCTACAAATTCTGAACTGTTACACCGGGAGGGCGTTAAGAAATTGGATCACAAATACTTATTTTTTCATCCTCAAAAATATTTCATCAATATTGTTCATACAGTTTGTTCTGATACCAAAAAATTTATCTACATATTGGCGCAAAAGCAATTTAAATCGATGAAAAATTATGAAAGTTAGGAATCCGAATTTTTGCGGTGAGTGTATATCAGGTACCATTCTTATAACCTTCAGTAAAATCGCGAGCAACGTATTATCATCTTTTCAATGCCGATTTCTATTACCTTTTCACTTAAATCCCCGAATGAAAGATCTCTCAAAGTAATCTTTTTCCATAGACGAGGTTCCCATGGATCCAAATGGAACAAAGAAAATTTCCTCGACGAGACCTGGGAATCCAATCTCAGTGGCATAATCAAAAGAGAAGTCGGCTGGCACGTAGATAACCCAACAACAAAAGTGGGATATATCATTATGCACAGATTGAATTGTAAATGAAAATGAAGAAGGAAGTTAAATCGAAAAAGTTACTCGAACATCTGCCCGCTGATATCCTGAAAACGTAATAAATGCAGCGGTTTTGCCTCCGTATCAATTTTTGCTGATTCTATTCCGTACTTTCATCTCTTCAATTCGCGTTGTGTACAATAATAGATGCATGGATGCATTGAATTATGGCTTGTCATGAAGTCATTCGCTAGCTACCTGAACACGGCTGTGCAGTTACTTACATGACCATAAATATAACTGAGGCTGTCCACACATCTGAAGATTTATTGCGCAAACAGATTTAGA
Organism: Propylea japonica; assembly: GCA_013421045.1. Classification (NCBI taxonomy): domain Eukaryota; kingdom Metazoa; phylum Arthropoda; class Insecta; order Coleoptera; family Coccinellidae; genus Propylea; species Propylea japonica. The sequence continues at coordinate 32,635,030 of CM024240.1, forward strand.
TTTCAGTTCTTCAGCCAGAGAGAACTCGCTTTGACTTCTTAATTAACGTTAGTTACTTTTGTTCTTCTGACTAGAAGTTGCGCAAGAATAGATGATGAATATTCTATATTTTCATTCCAAATAGAAATGAGAATTTTTAAGGCAAATAATATGTTTTTTTGCGTCGACCTCAAAGTAAAAAGCTCGGTGTAACGCAAACGAAACTGATCAATAAAGCCCCATTTTAGTCATGGTTTTCTCCAATTTTAATGTGTAATTGCCATGAGCAACAGAACATAAAGTTTTCAGGTGCAATACTAGTTATGTTACAACTCTATACTGCAATATACCTACATAGAAATTAATATTTTGTTGAATTCATAATACGGTCAACGCAATATTTAGTAACAAACTCGTTTAAATAAGTGATTAAACAATGGAGATTCTCTGTAAAAAACGGTATTTTTTATGTTCGGTAAGAAAGATTCGTTATTTTGAAATAATCATCCTCCGAAGCGGAATACGTATAATGTTATTTCCATACAATCGCATTTTCAATTTATTCGAATAGGAAATCCAATATTCTGTATGCACAAGAATCAATTCTCTTTGACATAATGGACCATTGTTCCATCATCCAATAAATTTATGAGCCTCATTTGTTTTCAAAATATGTATCTGCGTGTTACTTTCAATGATAAGACTGCCTAAAAAGTAGGATATTAGTCATCGTAATAATGCAGTTAATTCATCGATATCGCTTCTAGTTTCTGAGAACTCCGAGGCCATGAAGTAACAAAAGTTATTCAATGTTAGCAGCTGATCAAAATTTATATACCTAAATATACGATTTGAACAATTTTTTCATGATCAACATAAAAATAACGACATATAATTAATATTGAAACTCTCAAAAGCTTATTCACTAATTTTCAGTTCTCAAATCATGAACAGTATTTTTCTTTATCTACAATCCGAAAACCTAGCGAAAATCTTTCATGGCACATTTAAACGAAAAACTACCAAATACAACCTTTTTACCAGTAGAATAAAAAACAATCGCCATATATTCTAATATTGCAGGATCACAAGAGAAATATTCTCGCTACCGTGCGAGTTCTTTCAGCCCGAGGATAATTCCAGCCACCCATTCAAATTTACATAAAACTCCGTTTCCTGAATTTATACTTTCAGAATATCACAAGAGGGTCTTTTCGTGTTAGGTTAAGGCAGTACTTCTGAGGAATGTATGCAGCATACACAAGGCATAATCTTCTCAACGTACAATAGGATTCTAAGGCAAATTTTCAAGAAAGATTTATTATAATGGTGGGATATAATTGATGAAAATCACTGAAAAATCACCGACGACATATCAGTTGTTTTTTTCACAATGTAAAATATAAATTTTTAATTTTTTTCTTCAGGTGATCCTGAAATAATACATGTCTGTTGTTTTCAGGATCAATATGCAATGAAGCTTTCGGCTCTTTCCAAATTGTTATATAATCAACTAGTTTATTGATCGATGAATTGATTAACTAGTTGATTACAAGATTTTTTCGTCGACCGCTTCGGAAATTGAGTATAAGTTCTTGATTGAATTACAATCTTATCTTGCACAAGGTATAAAGGACCCCGCACATTTTGTATGAGAATTGGCTCCCGGTGGATTTGGCTGAAAATTTGATATGATGTTCTACTAATCCTTCTGATCAAATGTCTCCACTGTCACGAAGCTGAAAAATGCATACTTCTAGGAGTTTTAGCGATTTTTGTATCCATTATGGCTTACGTTTTACCGTTCACACAGAAAAATGTTTGAGAATATTTCGTGATTATTGAAAGCAGATGCTGTCAATTCGAAATATTTTCAAACATTTCTGTGTGAACGGTAATACGTAAGCCATAATGGATGAAAAAATCGCTAAAAACTCCTAGAAGTATGCATTTTTCAGCTTCGTGACTGTAGAGACATTTGATCAGAAGGATTAGTAGAACATCATATCAAATTTTCAGCCAAATCCACCGGGAGCCAATTCCCATAATACGTAAGCCATAATGGATACAAAAAATCGCTAAAAACTCCTAGAAGTATGCATTTTTCAGCTTCGTAACTGTAGAAACATTTGATCAGAAGGATTAGTAGAACATCATATCAAATTTTCAGCCAAATTCACCGGGAGCCAATTCCCATACAAAATGTGCGGGGTCCTTTGACATAATATAAATTTCTTTGTTCCAATAGAGTTCTGACATTACTCGAATTAAAGAAAATATAGTGGAAATTAAGCATTAAAATGGGTCTTTATTGGTCGAATGCTTGTACGTTAAACTGAACTTTCATTTCGAGATCGACGAAAAATGTGTTTCAAGAAAACGACATCTCAACTACAGTTTTTTCACTTTCATCATAAGTCAATGAAACTATTGATCGAAGGAGTTCACGTCAATGTACATTTGATAGGGACTTTCTGCATTATCGTCATATCAATAAGAAATACCAACGGAATAATGTCTCAATTAAGAAAGGTATTCAACAGTAGCCTCGCTTGAAAATTTATGGTCAATTATCCAGATTAATGAATAATTCTGGACTATTATAATCCAGCCTCATCCCAGTTGTACACGTCTGTTGATATTAATTGAATTTAATACGGAGAAGTTGAATAGCGCTAAAATTTTAATAATCCCAAAAATAGCGTGGCAGTTATAGCCGGCCTATGGTAGTGAAATGAACGAAAGCATAGTAATGCATCATTTAAGAAACCATTACAAAACTTGAGCACTGATGGGACCGCAGGGGCTTCTCTGGAGTGCCCCATAAATTATACAGTGCGTGGACGCGGAACTGGAAGGGATACTACAGCCTTTTTCCGTGGGCTCGTCCCCTTTCACTTCTTGCGGCTATGAAAACTGATGAAAACATACATTATTAACTATTTGATTAAATGACCCTCTCTTTGTTCTTTCGCTCCGAGTATCATTTCATATATCCTACATCAAAGTTCGTAAATCAATAGTTAATGAAGATATTTTTCTCTTTCATAATATTACCGATTTAGATCAGCATTGCTTAAAACTAAAAAATTACCGAGAAACCATTGCACTTATATCATCTTGTTTACGACCGGACGTAAACATAAACGATAACTTGCGAAAGGAACAACTTTAGAAATTTTTAAGGTAGGTTCAAAATTTACCAGGAAATTTATGGAATTTATGAATTAACTGGGTGTTTCTTAACTGATGCAAAGGATTTAAGGAGGCGATTTTTTTATGGAAAAAAGTTCCCATAAATGTAGGTCCGGAAATGCATTGTTTCCAAGATACAGGGTGTTTGGCTTAAAAACTGACTAAAACATGTGGTACGCCACTGAGATATTCTGAACTATCAATTGTTTTTGAGTTCCACGTTCAACTTGTGTAAAACAATTTCTCTTTCATTTTTTCGTATGGAGCGTTGTTCTTGAGTGAAGAAATATCTTAACGTAGCTCTTTTTTATATATAAGCCCCTTAATGTAAATTTTAGATTTTCAGCTCATTCTTGAAAGGAATCCAATATTCTTATCTGTATTCGGAAATACTTAGTTTTTTCATATTTATGGTGTCCAATCTATATTTTCCCCTGCTGATAATACATGCTCTATTGTCTGATAAAAAAGAAATTCCTTGAATCTCACATCTGAAATAATATAAATTACTTTTTAATTATATTAGTAATTCGAGAAATGTTAGTGGTTATGAGCACGATCTCTCGAGAACCTAAAGGCGGAAACACATTATTAAAACGCGACGCGACGCAACGTGTCGACACACCGATCTGGCACGCGCATGGCGTCGCGTCGGATGTTGATAGTGTGATTCTGGTCTATAGAAAACAATGCATTTGATTCGACTCAACACGCATCGCGTTTCATCGGGTCGCGTCGCGTTTTAATAATGTGTTTCCGCCTTAATAATTGAATAATTGAGCGATAATTTTTTCGATAAAATGAAATCAATAGTAATAAAAGTTATTGTTAGTGGTATTTCAATCCAATTTTCTGTTAATGTAATTCAGCCGGTTCACCACTCATTTGATCTAGGAATTTAACTTACCTACTGTTCATCTGATCTACCGTTCGTCTGATCTTCTGGGACAATTGATCTACCCCGAATCTGATCTACTTGAAAAGGTTTATCAGTGAACTAATACAATATATTACTAATTAATTATATTGACCATCAGAGAAATGCTAGTGGTTATGAGCACGATCTCTCGAAAACCTGATAATGAAATATTTCCGCGATAAACACATGCTTCTATATTACTGGAAATAATTGTAATTACGTGACCGTCAATTTCCCACATTCTACACGTTCCAGTGAACGAAGATATCGAATGTCTTCTAACCTAAATAACTCGATTATTTCCCGGCTGATATCTTGGAATTCCACTCCAATTCCCTCAAGTCTCGTAATCCACGGATTGATATTATTCCTTCGCTGCCCTAAAACCTCGACTTTGATATGCAAGTTGATTACTGCTTTAATACGATACGGGCTGCTCCAAGATAATAACTGATATTCGATACAGTCTTAAGAATAAGACTCGTCATCCAATTACGTTCTGTTGGCATTCCTGCACGTGTAGTCGGGTCTCCAGGGTTACCAACCCTGCTACCCTAGTACACCTGAGAGTTACAGGGGATGTGTTGACCGAGTGCTTAAAGGGGCTTTTGAGGATGAGCAAAGTCGGTCAGTTAGATGTTTGTTGGTTTTAGAGTTGTGGGACGATTCGCCTTGAGCAATTATTCATGTAGATTGAGTTCAATCGATTCGAACTGAAATTTGTTTCGAATGGCGCGTTTTTCTGAGTAAAAATCAAATACATAATTTGCATTGATTTTTAGAACTGGTAGTTGAACTATCAGCTATGACATTTGTGTACGAAATATAATAAGTGGAACTTCTCTTTAACGAACTTCTCTGTATAACGAATTTCGTACAAGACATTGCACCTTGAATCCATTTTCCATGTTGAAAACACCTTTTGAAACGAAGCAAATTCTCTCTATAACGAAATATTCAAAGAACATCACTCTTTGAATGGGTATTGGTAAGAAGGTATAAGGGTGAATTTTTTCCGAAATTTTTTCGGACGTACCGGGTTTTTCACTATAATTTGACCCCCCCTTTAACTTTGTTACTAAAGGAGATACAAAAAATGTTTCGTATAAAAATTTCACGAAATCAACTGAGGTTTTTCGATAGTCAAGAAACTGAAATATATACAGGATGGCCAACATATTGATGGCAACTTCATTTTTTCAAATGGAACACCTCGTATATTTTTCCATGTTTGGCTAGCTCTTTTTCCCCTGATTTCGAATATGTAACATATGTTGGTCTATCTTTTTTTATTCTGAGAACCACATAGTTTCAAATTTTAAGAACCACCTGCCAAGATCTGTAATCATTTTACAAGTGGCAGAGTGCGTTTACTGAAAATGCTCATTTTTGGAGTTATAATAACGTCAATGGGAAGATATACAGGGTGAACAACATTGAATGCAACTATTTTTTTCAAATGGGACACCCTGTCCCGTATATTCTTCCTTTTTTTGATAGGCTATTTCTTCCTGATCTCGAATATAAATGCGTATGTGGATGTGCCTCTTCAATTTTTAGAGTTTCAAAGTTTTGAAATGATGACACCGAATAAAAAAATATGTGAAATACCTACGAAATTCTTTATATCCAAACTTGAAAGTATTATTTTAGAATGAATTCTCAACAATTACTTACACAATGAAAAATGATAAACTATGGTAGTATGGTAAGAATAACATCAACTAAATAAATTGCTCAAAATGACCACCTTCATTCAATACACATAGTTCATATAGTTGTCTCAAGTTGTTTAGACTATTTTTGATAGCATTATCATGGCTCTGATTCAAGTCAAAAAATTAAAGCTTCAAAATTTGTTTCTAATCATTACAATATTATCATTATTCTTTGTGCGTTGACGGGATTAGTTCCGAATTATGGGTTTAATATTGGTTGATTTTATATCATTAATATTATTCTCCGCTGTCATTGATTGTCATTATTGCTGAAGTAATTTTTTTTCCTTCAGGAACGGCTATAAAAACGTGTCCAACGGTGTTAAATCGGGAATATTTGGTGGCCATAAAATGGGTGCGCCATTACCAATCCAAAGATCAAATTGGCCACTTGAATATTCACGAACTTCCAGACCGCTATGCCAGATGGTTATCGAAATTTGAAATTCTGTGGTGCTCAGAATAAGAAAAATAGACCAACATATGTTACATATTCAAAATCAGGGGAAAAAGATCTAGCCAAACATGGAAAAATATACGGGGTGTTCCATTTGAAAACATGAAGTTGCCATCAATATGTTGGCCACCCTGTATATATTTCAGTTTCTGGACTAATATCAAAAAACCTCAGTTGATTTCGTGAAACTTTCACACGAAACATTTTTTTGTATCTCCTTCAGTAACAAAGTTAAAGGGGGGGTCAAATTATAGTGAAAAACCCGGTACATAATAAATCCCGACCTTGAACTAAATCATTACGGCGGGCAGAGAGATCCTTCTGAAACAGTTTTAAATACACCCCTGGCTATTTGGTTTCAATCTAACCATTAGGCAAGTGTGAAAGTTGTGCGAAAATGTCTAAAAAGAAGTGCTTTAGTTTGAATGATAAACTTGAATTCATCAGTGAACATACTTAGAAAACATATAACAATACAATACAAAACAATAGGAATATTTCTTGCTTCCCCCAATCCATTCATCCGTGTCATAATTGAAATTCTTCTAACTTCATAAAGTTGAAGTTCTCCATCAAGAAATAAAAAATTCATGAAACTGACGAACAAAGATAATTTCTCGCAATATGCAAATATAATTGTCAGAGGCACCGATAAAGCGAAAAACGCTCACAATTAAAAATTATTGCGAACCGTGATGCCGGCCAGATATTGAATTATTCATACTTTATTAAAAGTCAAAAGTTGCTTGAGCATGCGGTTAATGAACGAAAAGGAAAATTCAGACTGTGGAATCTCTGTGGGGATGCTGCTAGTGAAAGTCGAGGGTCCTACTGGATTTAAACATCCTCAATAAAGCAGGGTTGATTAAAGAACCTAGAACTATTTTATAAAGGTTTCCTCCTTTGGCGAACATTCAGGAAAATTTTGTTTAAAATACAATAGTAAAATCGTAAATGAAATATAGATGGCGCACAGTATTTGTCTGGGTATTTCGACATTTAAAAGGTGTGATGTACGGCATTTATAAAAAAAGCTTCCTACACGATACAACGATGCGTTCAAATGCGTTGAATATTTTTATGAAAATGAGCGCTCTGTGGAAAGTGATTCAAGAATATCAGGCGATTTTCATGGTTCACATGATCGTCCATCTGTGGAAGATCAAAAAAGTAAGAAAAACAGTCGTAGCGGACATTCAAGGAAAAATATTGATTTGGCTTATGAAAGTGTTGCTGAAGACCCTGAAATGTCCATTAGATGAAATTTTTAACAAGTTAGACTTAGTGGGTCCACAACATGGCGTATTTTACACTAGGATTTAGCTCATATCAAGTTCAAATAACACAGAAATTTTTTCTTTAATCTATCGACTTTATTACCTTATCGATTTGTTTCTTATGTCGTTTTTTTTACAGATTTAAAGAAACAATTCGAAGTAAACCCCGTCTCTACCAGGGTGGAAATAGGACACCAGATGGAACTGAGATGTGTTGCCCCTATGGGTATGCCCCCACCCAGAATCTATTGGCTCAGAGGAGGGCAACCATTGCAATCTGACACAACAATGTTGGTATCTAGTGAAGGGCAACTCCTGATTAGTCAGGCCAGACCTCAGGATACCGGAAATTACACTTGTGTTGCTGAGAACATCGCTGCGAAAAGGCTGTCCAATCCTGCTCAGATCACTGTTTATGGTAAGTTAAATGAAAGAAAGCGGTTGTTGATTAGATGCGAACATATTAGTTTACTTTCCAAGTGTTTTTGATGAGAATGTTTCCTCAGTAATGGGTCGATTACATTGAGATTCTTTACGAACTGCTACTGAGCGAATTTAGAAGCGAGTGAATTAGCTTGTGAGATTGTGATGATTACACACAAAACTGTCTACTCGCTGAGCAGCCAACAATCTAGCTATCCACGTGAGGTTTATGTTTGTATCGTTGTCAAGGATCTAAGATAAATGTCAGATACGTTTTCGAATTTAAGAACCAGGAACCACCGAGTAAATGGGAACTAACAGATTGTTTAGTAGCAACTGTGATTACACACGGCTTGTTTACATGCCAACAAGCCAAAACGCCAGCGATTTAGCGTGTAAAGTAGCCCAGCCTTCAACTTTAGTCGCAGCTTTTTTACAATCAGATTGTTGGCTTGTGAATATAATCACACTGAGCCAATTTACAATCAGCTCCTAAATTCGCTCAGTAGCAGCTTGTGAAGTATCTCAATGTAATCGACCCATAATAGTAGGGAATTTCTCGAAAACCTCCATGTTCTTCAGGGAATCGTCTTTGTTACCAAAGCTTCTGACTTCACTTCCGAGAAGGTACATTTGCCTAATGGATTATTTCGATTGATAATATTGTTTCTACTCATCTATGACTAAATTATGACCAATTCCAATCAACGATATGCGCCAAAATATCACGGTTACTAAATCAGTAAAATCAGATTTGAAATAATATACATTCAAGCTCAAAGTATATAAGGTATATTGCAAATTTTATTCGATGGTAAATACGTATTGCTAGTTTGCATCCTCAACATACGATTACTTCACATCGAAGCATCCGTGCAGTTAGCAGCAGCTACCTGATTATAAACTTCCAGTAAACCCTACTGTCTTAAAATTTACATAGAAATCTAATATTTATTCAAAACTTTCAATTACCGTCTTGTCGATAGTACTTAGATAAAATATCCATTACCGTCTAGAATTCGTTAGTTACTCGTTTAGAAACCATGAATCTTCTTCGAGAAGTAATTAGTGAATCCAGCGTAGGCTCTGCAAGCATGGGACTCATAACTTACTAGAGTTATAAATTCAAATATACGTGTGAGACCAGTCGAGACATACTGAACAACTTCGAGTTGTGGTTAACTCCATTAGAATGTTATTATTTATAACACTTTAAGGTATTCATCCGTTGGGACCTTTTGGTGACATAGTTCTGGTTTTCCTTCATACGATTTGGTTATCTTGGTCTGGATCTCAAAGAGTCAGTCATAGCTCAAACTACCAATAGTTTGTTCACAACAGAATTTTTTTGGCGTGTGGGTTTTTTATCGAGGGAATGTGATTTGATATCGCCATAAAAGGTTTAAAGGATATTTATTCGAATTTCGAGGATAAAATGAACTCTTTATGTGGGTGTCCAGTAAAATTGCTGCATTCGTTTCATTCCTTTTGTAGGTGAAAGTTTTCATTATTTGAGATCATTGAATGTTAGTTTATTATCTAGAAAATAAATCAGAGATTTGTTTGACTATGTATATAAGATCTAAATATTCCAGTATCTAGACGAAAGAATGTATGTATTATTCTAAATATTTATTACTGGAAGCCTCCATAAACTTGTAGAAATATATCAATGTTGTTATACTAAGCGCTAAATCCGCAAATAAATATCGTTATTAAGAAATTTCGTTATACAGAAAATTTGTTTCTATAGTCAGCAATGTCTCGGTTGACATCGCTGATAAAGGGTATTTATTCGAATAGTTTTAAGTTTCAATTTTGTGAAAACGGCGAGGCAGGGTTTTTTCTACTGAGGTTTTTCCCTGTGCTCTGGTATCATACGACAGAAAAGTATGGTACCCCGTTTTGCACCAACGTCAGCTAGGGACTTTTTTGTTTCATGTATTGTATTTTGTTAGCTCTCAGTTCAAAAGAATATATATATAATGGTAAATCTGCCCCCGCGGCCTTTTCGATTCATATTGAGGGGATGGATTAGGCATTGAATGAAAATAATTCAGCCAACTTTTCAGCTTTTTATCTCTAGCCGTTTTTGAGATTTCTGTGAAAAACACTTTTTTCGATTTTATTTTTTTTCTCTTGTGATATCCAAAATTTTCGAATGGTGATTTTTTCTGTTGATTCTTTGCTATTGAAGGAATAGACATATAATTTTTTATGAATTTCAGCTGCAAAATCTATTTTTAGGAAAAAAAATAAAGTTTTTGTCATTTGTTTTTCGGTGTTCTTAAAAAGTGTCCACCGCCATTTTTTGACATAAAATGTCTTCTTTGGCCCTTTACACCCTGGAATTTTTTCACATTCTTAAAATTGGTGGAACATTTTGAAAAAAAATTAAAACTGTTTGAATTTTAGGATTCAACAGATATCCATCAAGTTTTGGAACCGTTGTATTCATATTGGCTTCCTGAACAATATTAGTGAAAAAAACAATTGGCGATCTGTTTTAGTTTGGGAGATATGGGCCCCCAAAATCCGAAAAATATTTCACCTGAAAGGCACTTTTCTCACTACAGAAACACTGAATTACCGCTTTATTAAGTTTAAAGCCTCTCTGAACATTTTAACATGAAGATTTGATTCATTTTATTTCAGATATATCCAATAATTGTTGCAAAAACATCGAAAAAATTCTAGGGAAAGCCCGCCGTTCCTTATGGTAAGTTTGGCACTACCGCGTCTTTCAGCAAGTGCCATTAGGAAATGATAGCGGGGTTTACCGGTATGCATCGTGTCATATTCGCGCGAAATAATTCGCGGTAGTGCCAAACTTACCATAAAAAACGGCGGGCTTTCCCTAGAATTTTTTCGATGTTTTTGCAATAATTATCGGATATATCTGGAATAAAATGAATCAAATCTTCATGTTAAAATGTTCAGAGAGGCTTTGAACTTAATGAAGCGGTAGTCCAGTGTTTCTGTATTGAGAAAAGTGACTTTCAGGTGAAATATTTTTCGGGATTTGGAGGCCCATATCTCCCAAACTAAAACAGATCGCCAATTGTTTTTTTCACTAATATCGTTCAGGAAGCCAATATGAATACAACGGTACCAAAATTTGATGGATATCTGTTGAATCCTAAAATTCAAACAGTTTTAATTTTTTTTCAAAATGTTCCACCAATTTAAAAAATGTGAAAAAATTCCAGGGTGTAAAGGGCCAAAGAAGACATTTTATGTCAAAAAATGGCGGTGGACACTTTTTAAGAACTCCGAAAAACAAATGACAAAAACTTTATTTTTTTTCCTAAAAATAGATTTTGCAGCTGAAATTAATAAAAAAATTATATGTCTATTCCTTCAATAGCAAAGAATCGACAGAAAAAATCACCATTCGCAAATTTTGGATATCACAAGAGAAAAAAAATAAAATCGAAAAAAGTGTTTTTCACAGAAATCTCAAAAATGGCTAGAGATAAAAAGCTGAAAAGTTGGCTGAATTATTTTCATTCAATGCCTAATCGATCCCCTCAATATGAATCGAAAAGGCCGCGGGGGCAGATTTACCATTGAAACCCGGCTATACCCTTTAAGTTTATCATTCAAACTGAAGCACTTCTTTCAAATTATTTCCGCACAACTTCCACACCAGCGTAATGGTTAGATTGAAACAAACAGCCAGGGGTGTATTTAAAACTGTTTCAGAAGGATCTCTTTGCCCGCCGTAATGATTTAGTTTATGGTCGGGATTTATTACGCACGCCAGGAAAAATTTCGGAGAAAACCCACTCTTATACCTTCTTACCAATACCCATTCAAAGAGTTCTTTGAATATTTCGCTATAGAGAGAATTTGCTTCGTTTTAGAGGTTTTTTTTTAACATGGAATTTGTATTCAAGGTGCAATGTCTTGTACAAAATTCGTAATACAGAGAAATTCGTTGTAAGGAAGTTCCTTCTAGGGAAATCCCACTGTATATAAATACAAATACTCAAGTTTGTTGCTATAAAACCAAGCAAGTAAAATGGATAGCTACTGAGCTTTAGGAATTTTTTAACGATTGATATTATTTGTGACTTTTATTAGTTGATTCTCAGTTCAGTAAACTGAGAAAAGACCAATTATACATGTGAATAAACGAAATGGATCAGAAACAAATGAGTACTTTTTTCGCGAGAAATATATCGCACCCAACAATAAATTATCACCAACGTGCAGAAAAAATTGAAATAGCTCTCGAGTAACGAATCGCCCAATGAATTCTCGAAACGCGGAGTGTTTGTGACCATTAAGACATCGATGGCGAGCCAGCGATTCCTTCGGCACATTAAATTCTAACATAAAAATATTTTCGAGTCGGCTGTCGTGCACAAAAACGTTGCTCGGCGTGCCACAAACACACCACTGACTTTATTGAGTCCCACGCACACGTCCTGAAGCGGAAATTCATTTGTCCCGAATTTCGAGAATTCAATTAGTCTCAATGATAATTACGGAGTGTTTTTCATCGGAATGTCACAAGGAAGGATTAAGCTACGATTTCAATGAATTTTTGGATAATAGGTATGTTAGAGCATAAGAAAAGTGATGCTTGACAACAGCGCCTTTCCATTTTCCTGTTCTACAGCTGTAGTTTTGACATTTATCATGAAATTTTACATTCTGAGAATTTGTTTGCAAAAATTGAAATAAAACATAATAAGTCCATCTATGGAAGATAATTATCCTTCAGAAGGGTTCTGTAGCGGACATGAAAACCGAAAACCCTGTAAATACAGGGTTGGGATGAAGTATGGAACCATGTTGAAAATCTTTCGAAAGCAAAAGAAAATAAATGAAAATTCATGCGTTTAAAAGTAACACAGGCATAATATAAACAGTGAAAGCGTTCAGTGTTCATGCATCGGAGGTAGGTGTTCGTAAGGATCCTAAGAGATGGCGTTTTGGTTACCCGAGTACCTTTAGCAATAAATATCAGCAATATTCTGTTTCTTCCTTTTGTGAACTCCACGATTCAAATAATTATTTTTTATGCATAATATAGGAAATTGTGGAACTCGGGGACAGCTCTCCAGCCGTGAGAAGGCGTTGTGGGTGGCGTTGGGGGCGGCAGGGGCGAATGTATTTCCAAAATATTTTTATCAGGAATCCTGCCACCTTGAAATTTTGGGAATTCGTTTCTTATGGGTAGAGAATGATAATGCAATACTCGGTTTCAAATATCCGGTCGTCAGAGAGGCGGTGGAGGCGGGGGCAGAGGTGTACAAGCAATATTTTTGCTAGGAGTCCTACCACCTTGAAATTTTGGAATTTCGTTACTAATGGGAAGAGTATGATAATGTAATACTCGGTTTCAAATATGCGGCCGTCAGAGAGGCGGTGGAGGCGGGGGCGTTCCAGCAATATTTTTACTAGGAATCCTGCCACCTTGAAATTTTGGGAATTGGTCACTTATGGGTAGACAACGATAATGTTATACTCGGTTTCAAATATCCGGCCGTCAGAGAGGCGGTGGAGGCGGGGGCGTCCCAGCAATATTTTTACTAGGAATCCTGCCACCTTGAAATTTTGGGAATTGGTCACTTATGGGTAGAGAACGATAATGTTATACTCGGTTTCAAATATCCGGCCGTCAGAGAGGCGGTGGAGGCGGGGGCGTCTCAGCAATATTTTTACTAAGAATCCTGCCACCTTGAAATTTAGGGAATTGGTCACTTATGGGTAGAGAACGATAATGTTATACTCGGTTTCAAATATCCGGCCGTCAGAGAGGCGGTGGAGGCGGGGGCGTCTCAGCAATATTTTTACTAGGAATCCTGCCACCTTGAAATTTTGGGAATTGGTCACTTATGGGTAGAGAACGATAATGTTATACTCGGTTTTGAAATATCCGGCCGTCAGAGAGGCGGTGGAGGCGGGGGCGTCTCAGCAATATTTTTACTAAGAATCCTGCCACCTTGAAATTTTGGGAATTGGTCACTTATGGGTAGAGAACGATAATGTTATACTCGGTTTCAAATATCCGGCCGTCAGAGAGGCGGTGGAGGCGGGGGCGTCTCAGCAATATTTTTACTAAGAATCCTGCCACCTTGAAATTTTGGGAATTGGTCACTTATGGGTAGAGAACGATAATGTTATACTCGGTTTCAAATATCCGGCCGTCAGAGAGGCGGTGGAGGCGGGGGCGTCTCAGCAATATTTTTACTAAGAATCCTGCCACCTTGAAATTTTGGGAATTGGTCACTTATGGGTAGAGAACGATAATGTTATACTCGGTTTCAAATATCCGGCCGTCAGAGAGGCGGTGGAGGCGGGGGCGTCCCAGCAATATTTTTACTAGGAATCCTGCCACCTTGAAATTTTGGGAATTGGTCACTTATGGGTAGAGAACGATAATGTTATACTCGGTTTCAAATATCCGGCCGTCATAGAGGCGGTGGAGGCGGGGGCGTCTCAGCAATATTTTTACTAAGAATCCTGCCACCTTGAAATTTTGGGAATTGGTCACTTATGGGTAGAGAACGATAATGTTATACTCGGTTTCAAATATCCGGCCGTCAGAGAGGCGGTGGAGGCGGGGGCGTCTCAGCAATATTTTTACTAAGAATCCTGCCACCTTGAAATTTTGGGAATTGGTCACTTATGGGTAGAGAACGATAATGTTATACTCGGTTTCAAATATTCGGCCGTCAGAGAGGCGGTGGAGGCGGGGGCGTCTCAGCAATATTTTTACTAAGAATCCTGCCACCTTGAAATTTTGGTAGTTGGTCACTTATGGGTAGAGAACGATAATGTTATACTCGGTTTCAAATATCCGGCCGTCAGAGAGGCGGTGGAGGCGGGGGCGTCTCAGCAATATTTTTACTAAGAATCCTGCCACCTTGAAATTTTGGGAGCTGGTCACTTATGGGTAGAGAACGATAATGTTATACTCGGTTTCAAATATCCGGCCGTCAGAGAGGCGATGGAGGCGGGGGCGTCTCAGCAATATTTTTACTAAGAATCCTGCCACCTTGAAATTTTGGGAATTGGTCACTTATGGGTAGAGAACGATAATGTTATACTCGGTTTCAAATATCCGGCCGTCAGAGAGGCGGTGGAGGCGGGGGCGTCCCAGCAATATTTTTACTAGGAATCCTGCCACCTTGAAATTTTGGGAATTGGTCACTTATGGGTAGAGAACGATAATGTTATACTCGGTTTCGAATATCCGGCCGTCATAGAGGCGGTGGAGGCGGGGGCGTCTCAGCAATATTTTTACTAAGAATCCTGCCACCTTGAAATTTTGGGAATTGGTCACTTATGGGTAGAGAACGATAATGTTGTACTCGGTTTCAAATATCCGGCCGTCAGAGAGGCGGTGGAGGCGGGGGCGTCCCAGCAATATTTTTACTAGGAATCCTGCCACCTTGAAATTTCGGAAATTGGTCACTTATTGGTAGAGAACGATAATGTTGTACTCGGTTTCAAATATCCGGCCGTCAGAGAGGCGGTGGAGGCGGGGGTGTTCCAGCAATATTTTTACTAAGAATCCTGCCACCTTGAAATTTTGGAATTTCGTTACTTATGGGAAGAGAACGATAATGTAATACTCGGTTTCAAATATCCGGCCGTCAGAAAGGCGCTGGAGGCGGGGGCGTCTCAGCAATATTTTTACTAGGAATCCTGCCACCTTGAAATTCTGGGAATTGGTCACTTATGAGAAGAGAACGATAATGTAATACTCGGTTTCAAATATCCGGCCGTCAGAGAGGCGGTGGAGGCGGGGGCGTCCCAGCAATATTTTCACTAGGAATCCTGCCACCTTGAAATTTTGGGAATTGGTCACTTATTGGGAGAGAATGATAATGTTATACCTGGTTCCGAATATCCGGTTGTCAGAGATTATTGAATTATTTTATTATACATATAAGTCGAGATTTCTGAACAATACGAATAATTTTGAACAAGTATCACACACTGTTAGAAACATTGGTAAATTATTAATTGATTCGAAGTAAAATTCCAAATTCCCTTTAAGAAATATATTAATAAAGTATAATTATATTCGAATTTCGTATAACCCCTCTGACGGCCGGATATTTGAAACCGAGTATTGCATTATCATTCTCTACCCATAAGTAACGAAATTCCAAAATTTCAAGGTGGCAGGATTCCTAGTGAAAATATTGCTGGAACACCCCCGCCTCCACTGCCCCTCTGACGGCCGGATATTTGAAACCGAGTATTGCATTATCGTTCTCTTCCCATAAGTGATCAATTCCCAAAATTTCAAGGTGGCAGGATTCCTAGCAAAAATATTGCTGGAACACCCCCGCCTCCACCGCCCCTCTGACGGCCGGATATTTGAAGCCGAGTATTGCATTATCATTCTCTACCCATAAGTAACGAAATTCCAAAATTTCAAGGTGGCAGGATTCCTAGCAAAAATATTGCTGGAACACCCCCGCCTCCACTGCCCCTCTGACGGCCGGATATTTGAAGCCGAGTATTGCATTATCATTCTCTACCCATAAGTAACGAAATTCCAAAATTTCAAGGTGGCAGGATTCCTAGCAAAAATATTGTTGGAACACCCCCGCCTCCACTGCCCCTCTGACGGCCGGATATTTGAAGCCGAGTATTGCATTATCATTCTCTACCCATAAGTAACCAACTCCCAAAATTTCAAGGTGGCAGGATTCCTAGCAAAAATATTGCTGGAACACCCCCGCCTCCACTGCCCCTCTGACGGCCGGATATTTGAAGCCGAGTATTGCATTATCATTCTCTACCCATAAGTAACGAAATTCCAAAATTTCAAGGTGGCAGGATTCCTAGCAAAAATATTGCTGGAACACCCCCGCCTCCACTGCCCCTCTGACGGCCGGATATTTGAAGCCGAGTATTGCATTATCATTCTCTACCCATAAGTAACGAAATTCCAAAATTTCAAGGTGGCAGGATTCCTAGCAAAAATATTGCTGGAACACCCCCGCCTCCACTGCCCCTCTGACGGCCGGATATTTGAAGCCGAGTATTGCATTATCATTCTCTACCCATAAGTAACGAAATTCCAAAATTTTAAGGTGGCAGGATTCCTAGCAAAAATATTGCTGGAACGCCCCCGCCTCCACCGCCTCTCTGACGGCCGGATATTTGAAACCGAGTATTACATTATCATACTCTACCCATTAGTAACGAAATTCCAAAATTTCAAGGTGGTAGGGTTCCTAGTAAAAATATTGCTTGTACACCTCTGCCCCCGCCTCCACCGCCTCTCTGACGGCCGGATATTTGAAACCGAGTATTACATTATCATTCTCTACCCATAAGTAACGAATTCCCAAAATTTCAAGGTGGCAGGATTCCTGATAAAAATATTTTTGAGATACATTCGCCCCAGCCGCCCCCAACGCCACCCACAACGCCCTCCCACGGCTGGAGAGCTGTCCCCGAGTTCCACAATTTCCTATATTATGCATAAAAAATAATTATTTGAATCGTGGAGTTCACAGAAGGAAGAAACATAATATTGCTGATATTTATTGCTAAAGGTACTCGGGTGTTTTGGTTCTGTTATTCTCAGAGCTAGGCGACGTTTCTTCAAATAAGGGAACCTAGAATGCCTTTCAAACGGAGCTCCTCCATACTGAAGACCCCCAAATAGGGCGAAATCGGAAATAGCTATCTATGGATGCTCTGTTTGATATTACTACACTATGCATGTTCTTTGTGCGTTGACGGGATTAGTTCCGAAGTATGGGTTTAATATTGGTTGATTTTAAATCAATCAATGTTATTCTCCGCTTTCTTTGAAAAAGACAATATTTATGAAATTTTGCAGGTAGGCGTGAAATTCATCTGATGTACAATTTCTTGTTAAGAATATTTTTCACAAAACCTAGTACGAACCAATACGAATCCCAAGCTCTTCCAACATTTGCAAAACTATACAAAATGTCGAACATATATTGAGATATTTGTATATAAAAAACAAAGAATTGTACATTAGATACAATTTGCGGCATTGCATTCACCTGTAAAATTTCATGAATATTGTCTTTTTCTTTCGAAAGATATCTACTTGGTTTCATGCTGTATCCCAACCCTGTATACCAATCTACTGTTTCATTTGTCAAATAGTCGGAATTTTAGCCAGAAGTAGCATTGAACAAATACAGAACTCTATCTGCAATTCCTTCACATATTTTTCTCGAAATTATGGCTGTGAAATATATTGCTTTCACCAAAAGAATCTCTTCATTGCAACAGGTTATCATAGCCTGAAAATATTATGTCAAAAATTCCATATGTCGTTTTCACTGTTCCTTACTTCCTTCGATACACACATGAAAAAAGGTTCCAAAAACGAGGAAAAATAATTCGGCCGCAAACTCCAGATATCAGCAAAACGACGAAATTCCCTATTGTCCACGTCTCGTTCCAGGTCCTCGGACAGGACCATTCTGGCCGCTGTCTAGCCCGAACATTTCTAACTGACCAACCAGCATCTTTTCTTCCTGGGAAAAATATCCCTCCGTCGTTCGGAAATTGATTTCATATCCGATTAGATAAGACCTGGATCCGCTCCCGGAATTCCTCAGGACTGACGTTCAACTTCTGACGCAGAAGAGTGGATAACAATGTTATTCAATTTATTGGCGGCGAATTTCAGACCAGAGAGAAACTGATACCGCTGTAGTGAGGAGGAATAATGCCGAAACGTTGCTCTTTTGCAGCTTGTAACGGTCGACTGGATTCCGATGTGAAAAGTATTATTTGATAAGCATTATTCAATTATTATTGAACAATAATGTATATTCATATTCAAATATACCTTTTCCGCAAAGCTTCAGGAAATATTGACAACATTTCTTGAAGAAAAACTCGAGACTTCCTAAGGAGTTGATGACATTGAGATACTTTACAAGTTGCAACTGATCGAATTTAGTATAGCTCATTCTAAATTATGTTCACAAGCCAACAATCTTATTGTAAAAAAGCTGCGATCAAAGTTGAAAGCTGGGCTACTTTGAACGCCTTACTCGCTGGCGTTTTGGCTTGTTGGTATGTACAAACCGTGTGTAATCACAGTTGCTACTGAACAATCTGTGAGTTCTCATCAGCTCGGTGGTTTCAGGTTCTTAAATTTGAAAATATATTTGACATTCATCTTAGATCTTTGACAAAGATACCAACATAAACTCCACGTGGATCGATAGATTGTTGGCTACTCAGCGAGTAGACAGTTTTGTGTGTAATCATCACAATCTCACAAGCTAATTCACTTGCTTCTGAATTAGCTCAGTATCAGCTTGCAAAGTATCGCAATGTAGGTCATAACTATAAGAAAATGTCATTTCTTTGCTGTGAGGAATAGTAATTTACGTAACAAGTCCGAACAGTAGGTTTTATTGGACGAGTAGACTTGCTGCGAGTCTGCGAGTCCAAAAAAACTATTTCCGGATGTGTTGCATACAGTTTTTTCGGCAACCATGAAGAAATACTCTCGAATGGATGATTTATTGCTATGAAAGCATGCAAACTTTTTTTATGAAATGTCAGGCGTTATTTCGTTGCTATGTCAATGTTTAACTGGATTTATCAAAATCATACTTGCCGGCCTAGTCCGGTAAGTACGTATTTACCGTACGTATACTTACTTCCGGATTAGGCCGAAAAATAGTACTTTCTACTTACCGGACGGTTACCGAAAAATGATATTTACAGCTATTAGTGTTCAAGATAATACGTGTATATGCATTTTCGTACTTACTCTATCTTTTGATTTATTTGGCAACATTTTCAGTGAAGCAGTATTCACTGCATCAACCAGCTGTGGAGGAGTACCAGGAATGAGAATTTCATCATTTCTTATCATTTAACTTTCGATCACACCAGCAATTAAATTTATAAGCGTCAAGTTTGACAAGTCAAACTTAATACGTATCAATTGTTACCCTTCATTGCGAATTTCCAAGTACAATTTATTTGCAAATGAAATAAGCCGGGGTTTTCTTCGAAATTAACTGAAATTTGTCCAATTTTGAAGCCACAGTCCTAGAATCTGTGTTGCCGAATCTCGGCTTGGGCCTCGATTTAGCAATATTCCCAATCGCCTAAGAATGTAAGGCTTTTCCTACTCGGTAGGGTAATTTCTAGAGCAGGCAACTTAAATAGATAGCCCATGAGCTATATAGCGATGTTTCACATTAAAGCTCTTTCCTTCAACTTCTATATGTAATATATTTATTGAAGTTATTCCAACATGCTGCGAATGGAAAAATTGAATGGAACGAAGCTTACATCACAACGGAATTCTCTAGGTTTGGCATTCAACTTCCGACGCAGAAGAGTGGATAACAATGTTATTCAATTTATTGGCGGCGAATTTCAGCCCAGGGAGAAACTAATACTGTGACAGTGAGGAGGAATAGAATAATGCCGAAACGTGGCCGCGTTTTGCTCTTTTGCCGCTAATAACAGTCGACTGGATTCCGATGTGATAACCGCCGTCACCGATGCCTGCAGGTCTATTGTTAGTTGTCGAAGTCGAGCCTCTGTGTGCGATTTCCATTGCCGCCGCCTCCCTGTTCTATTTCTGCCGTCGGTGATGGAATTACCGCGAAAATACACACCTAGTGCGACTGGAAATTCGGGCAAATTGTATTTCTGGGTATTGCAGACTGAACGCTTTGTCATAGACAACTATTGGTTTGGAGCGGCGGGGAATTGGAGATAAAAAAAATGGGAAATGTAGACAATGATGTCCAGATGATGACAGAGCGTTGGTGTATCAGGCTTGGTTTTCGAGCTTGCTGTGAAATATTCTTTCACCCAATTGAAATTGGTGAAATTTGAATGATTAAAGCCCGTTTACATTAGTCAAGCGAGTTGATCAAGTCAGTTGAATTCAAGTGACTTGCACAAAGTTGAGCATGCTTCTACTGAGAAGCCGTTCAATTCAGCCGATCGAGTGAAACGAAAAGGGCGGTTTACACATTCAATTCGCTTTCAATTCAACTAAGTTGATCAACTCACTTGACTAATGTAAACGCGGCATTATAATGATTTATTTTACACCACAATTATCAAGTGATATTTTTTTATCATTATTCCGAAATTGAATTCGATATTTAGAATGAAATACCACTATTTGAATCTATGGGAGATGATTACTCTTCAATAGGGTCCTGTAGCGATCTTAAAAGAACAGGAGAGATTCGAAAAATCATCACTTGGAATGCTAGACCTGGTTTACACCCTGATGGCCCTAGAGCATGAATTAAGTATTTTCTATCTAAATATTGAAGGTATATTATCGAATAGTTTTAAGTTTCAATTTTGTAAAAACGGCGAGACAGGGTTTTTTCTACTGAGGTTTTTGCCAGCGCTCTGGTATCATACGCCAGAATAGTATGGTACACCATTTTGCACCAACCTCAGCTAGGGACTTTTTGTTTCATGTATTGTATTTTGTAAGCTCTCAATTCAAAAGAATATATAAATATATCAAGTCAATGAAAACTAACAATGCCTGTTTTTTAGTGCTTCTATACTTGTATTATGAAAAAATATTCGAATTGAGGCGAAGTTTGAGACCAATTCGAAGTAAATATTTGACATTATATTGTTGTTATATGGATCTTCGGTTTACAAGATTTCATTGTATGCCCAATGAGTTCTTTCGTGCGTTTCTATACAGGAGCTACATTTCTGAACTCTCGTTCTACTTAAACGAGTGCTATATCGTTGAAATTATTTTGTCCTACTGAACAAAATAAAAATATTCGAATATAAACATTCATCGAATAATACTTACCCTTCCCTTCAAATCATTTATCACACTGACTGAACTTATCAACTCAATAAATTAATAACTTGGAGGGACATTAACATTAATAATGTGTTAACATTATTTGATATGATTTAATCAGCTATTTATGAGGTTTTATAGGATCCTTCCAACTGTTGACACAACAAAGTCAAATGTGTATATTTACGTACTGCGAAACAGAGCAGTTGAAAGGATTATTTCAATATTTCCTACCAGTTAATTGAGTGATATCTGTAGAGTTGCCAGGAATGTGTTTATATGCAACTGCAAACGTGAACGCTCTGAGGCATGGAGCTTTCCTTATGTACATATTCAACTACACATCTCCACTATGGAAACCAAACTTGAAGGAGACTCAACTGAGCTACACTGAACACCGATTTTATCTAGTATAAGTAGTTAGCATTTTCAGAGTCAAAGTTCTGAAAATCAATCGAACTAAAATGCATTGTTTTCAAGATATGAAGTTTTACCTTAAAAACTGACTAAAAATAAGGGTACGCCGCTGAGAAACTTTTTTTTATAAAATGATCTCAGGAATTACCCCTTTAAACTTTTCGCATCAGTTAAGAAATAGCCTGTATAATGTGAAATAAATAATGTTAATTAAGCGTCATGAACTTCATTAACCTAGAAATCCAGAATACAAAATCTGGCTAGAAATTTTCGAGCCTTCAGATCATCACATTCGGAAGCTATAGTTTTGAAAATTACAGATACTCGGTCCAAATTGTAGCATTATGGGTCGATTACATTGAAATACTTTAAGCTGCTACTGAGCGAATTTAGAAGCGAGTGAATTAGCTTATGAGATTGTGATGATTACACATAAAACTGTTTACTCGCTGAGTAGCTAACAATCTAGCGATCCACGTGAGGTTTATGTTTGTATCGTTGTCAAGGATCTAACATAAATGTCAAATACGTTTTCAAATTTAAGAACCAGAAACCACCGAGTAGATGAGAACTCACAGATTGTTTAGTAGCAACTGTGATTACACCCGGCTTTTTTCCATACCAACAAGCCAAAACGCCAGCGATTTAGCGTGTAGAGTAGCCTAGCTTTCAACATTAGTCGAAGTTTTTCTACAATCAGATTGTTGGTTTGTGAACACGATTACACTGAGCGAATTTACAATCAGCCACTAAATTCGCTCAGTAGCAGCTTGTAAAGTATCTCAATGTAATCGACCCATTAGGAATAAGCCTACAACACCAGAAATCAAATAAGACGAAACCATTATTTTTAATTTGATTATTATATATCATAATGAGCTGATAAAATAATAATTTCATCATTTACCAATTCTAGTCTCAAATTGACCAAGTTGAACGTCAATCAATCCAAACTCGAAAACGCACGTGATCAATCTCGAACCCCCATCATTAGCAACCACAATTAATAGGAGAAATAGAAGTCTAATTGTTTAATTGACCCTTAAATAAAATGATTAATAGATTCGGGCACGATCTTGTCTATCTCTGTAATTGTGTGCACCTCCAAGAGCGATAAGCCTGACAGACGTGTGTCTCTTGGATAACGCCGATCCTTCTCGTCTCAGCGGCACTCTCTGGCTTCTATTTTTGAAAAATAATTAGTTTCGGAAGCTGCGACAAGATCAGAACTGCGTGACGTGTCAGCGAAGCGTTTGTTAAATGACTTGGGCTGGATGGCGTTATGATCTTAGAGGAAGGAAAATAGACGTTGTACTCTGAGACAAATAGGAGGCGGGAAATGTAGTTTCCTCAAGGTATTCATGATAATAGATAAGTATCTGTATCTTCAACAAAAGTAAAACCATCAAATCGTAATGTCGATAAATAATAAATGTATGAATCGATTGATATTATTATTTCCATCAAATTTACTTTAACGTTTCTGCCAGCATTTGCCAGCCGTCGTCAGGAAAACACTTCAGACTCTGAGAAATAAAAAAAGCAACTTTCGATATTTTGACAGAAAACAATCGATGACTTTGACTAATTTGGATTTATTCTGTTGTCAACAATTCATTTTATCTTTCTTAGTCTTTCTTAGCCCAGATATTTTTGATATCAACAGACGGTTGTCTAAAGGACTTTTCGGTTATTGAGTAGTACGTCTCTGTTTTTCTTCTTTCGATGTTGTGGAAGCCTCACCCAAGTCCTGTGGTCTCAATTCAAAGCATGTTGAATAAGATTTGACATATAAGTATCTCCAAGTTGACCAGGTTATTTGACTGGAACATTTGAGTGAAGTTTAGTTTCTCCTATATAGGCTCTATCACACTAACGAGGTACTTCATATATACAGTTTGTGGTTTGATTTTCATAATCAGATCTTGAGTCTTTATAACTGTTATCACATTGTACTTATTTTCAACTCTGAGATAACCTCAGATAACCCTTTAACATATGCTATCAGGGCTGATCTAACTGATATAAAACCTGATAATGAAAATCTACTGGCCTAAAACTGCATATATGAAGACCCTTGTGAGTGTGGTAGAGCCTATATAGGAAGAACTATACGCCCTCTAAATGTTCGCATCAAAGAACATAAAAAACTAGCTCAACTACTGGATGAGTCAAAGCTTGTCGAACATGCTTTGAATGCAGACCACGACATTTATAGGGTGAAGCTTGTATAAAATTAAATAAAAAATGAGACGCAGAAAATTAAAGAGGGCAGCTTTCATATTAATCATCGAGAACCCCATCAGTCAACCGTCAACAAAACCAACTGAACAGCTTAGATCAAATTTGTATCGAATGAATAAATCGAAAAATTTCGAACAATCGATGGTTTTCTGAGAACTGTCAAACACGACAAACATTCTTGAAGAGTGACCAAAGTTGCTTTTCTGAAACTTGGATGTTAAAGTGTTTTTCCTGAAGAAAGCTGGCGATTTCTGGCTGAAACTTTGAACAGAAGAAGCGGAAATGACGGAAGCCGAAAATATTCGAATTTTTTTGGGTTGTTTTCATTATCTTGGATTGTTCTATCCTTCTAAAAAATGGATTGTTCTATCCAACGTTTCGGCAAGCATTCGCCAGCCGTTCTCAGGGTAATCGCAAAATTGAACTTAAAATTCAGCAAAATTAATGCGACTAGCTTCTGACATTAGCTATCTGAAAATTGAAATTTTACAAATTCTGTGTTAGAGGTCACTGACATGATTTCTTACTAAGATGATATGTGTAGTATAGTTAATTAGGTTGGTACCTCCCTGATTAGAGTTCGTCCTCCTCAATGCAGAACGTATTATTGGTCTCCAAACATCCTTTATTTCAATGGAGGGCGCACTGATAGGGTTGGCAGTTATAGTCATGAAGGCTGCTTTCTTCAATTTCCTCCTTTTCCATCTTTCTTCCTTTGATATTATGGAAGCCTCTTTCCATCTAATATTGATGATTTCGAACTGCATTGATAATTCAGTTTTCCAAAACCGACCAGACGATCTCACGTTTAAGAGAACCTGATACCACAAGCTTACCTTGCATCTCACGAGTCCCTCGTGTAAAAAGGTCGGTAAAAAACTCAAGCCTGACCAATATCTTAGCCAAACAGAGTTGTTTGCGGACGCTTCAAGGGAGATACGGTCACGAATCTCTTCTCTGCCCTTCTCGATTTTGTACGTTGCCGACTACGACGACACATCGTCGTTCATGTTGTTTTAGCCTGTTTTCGCACGCTTCGAGTCTCGAAATCTTTACAACACAACTTGCATAGGATGTTTATGTTTATGGCCGGTCGTGCTTTATGGAATTTCATGCTGCCCGGTAGGATGTAATTCGAGGTGACCGCAGAAAAACATCTTTATTCATTCGGGAACACGCGAGCAGACGATTGAGAAATGCCATTGATGCGTGGTCAAAATATTTACTTAGGCTTTGATGGGTCTTCGAAGAGACGGGATATGCATTGTTTCATCTCCTGAATATGCACGAAGACGACAAAGGAAAGAAATGGGGAATATATCTTGGGAATTAGCATGATGAAAGATGGATGAAGCCAGAATGGAGATATGATTGATGGGAAACTGTTGGAGGTCGTTGATTTCACTATCTTGGAATATTTATTTATAGGAGAACTGCAGAACAGATTAACTTCCTGCCACGAATTTTTGAATGAGTCATATACAGGGTAAAAATGTGAGAAATCTCTCAGATTCAGATAGAACATAAAAAAAATAAGATGACAAGTTCCCATAATTTTTTTTCCTAGCGGCCCTCCCTACGAAGATACGACCTCCTAAATGGCGCCACTGGAAATTCATTTTAGTGGAATAAATTTCAATTACTTACTTCTTTCATTATTTTTTTTTCGAAAACGGTTCATTTTATCGACACTGAAAGAGAATACCTTTTCTTTAGCTTAATGTTCAAGGTATCCAAATTTGTTTTTTAGCACCTTATCATACAGGGTGTTAAAAATTGAAGCATTAAAAAGTACAACCCAGTCCGCCCCTGGTGAACTGAACAAGCTAATTGAAATTTGAGTGCGGTGATTTAAGAGGTCCTTAATACTATTAATCATATCAAATTTTCATCAAATTATATCGAGTAGTTTGAAACTTATTCCACTAAAATGGGTTTCCAGTGGCGTCATTTAGGAGGTCGTATCTTCATAGGGAGGGCCGCTAGGAAAAAAAAATGATGGAAACTTGTCATCTTCATTTTTTATGTTCTATCTGAATCCGAGAGATTTCCCACATTTTCCGGGAGCCCCTGTTTACGAATATTATGATTATTTTATCTGAATAATTGTCCATTGAAATTGAACAAATATTTCATGAAAACCACACAGTGATTTTTGCTTCAGAAATATTAGTTTTCTGTATCACTGAATTGACAGATCCAGGGCAGGAGAGTACTTGCATATTATTTTGATGATGACATTTTAACCATGAAATCTGTTTGAAATTGAAATGTTTCCGCACGAATTTACATTCATTTCAAAAAACATTACCGTTAATTATACGTTAATCATTAGAGCAGTGTTTTGTTACTGCAGGAGAAGAAATGAAAATTCAAGAGCCCTGAGCAGGTGCTTTTGAGGGCTTGTTCATTGGTGGAGAAATAATGCTATTACCTCTTGAAATTTTGCATGAACATTCAATATATCGATCTTCATTCGCAAAATGAATTTCATTCGAATCGGATATCTTCTTATGGAAATATGTATAATGATTCTTCTTTTCAATATTCTTATTGAATTTTTTATCGTATAAGCTCATTATAAGCATCTTACATGTGGCCGATTGGTTTTGTTTAGTCTGAGATATTGAGGAACAAAAGTTTTGAATGGCCATATTTTATGGAACGCGCTGTACGATTTGGCTGGTTAACGAACTCAACCGCACCATTTGGGAACCGAACTCACCCTGCAAATATCAAGTCTCTAGGACAATCCCTTCAAATGTTATCGTTCGGACGGCCCGACATGCAAAATTTAAATTTAATTCGACCACGAATTCGTCATCAGAGAGTAGAACCCTATCATTTGAGACTATTTTCGGCTTAAAATAAAAAAATAACAGACATTTTTCAAAACGATATAGCACTCTTTTAAGTAAACCGAGCGCTCTAAAAATGAAATCAATCGTTTTATCAACCTTGTCATCTAAAGATACATCCCGTATCATTAAAGTAACAAAAATGCACAGAATTTATCATACTGGTTGAATATCCAAAGCATGGACAGCTGATGTAGATGGATGAAAGAATTTGTTAGTTCTCGTCACCATGAGGGTGTAAACAAACAAACTCTAAATTGTTGGGAGCAGGTGTGGATCAAATCTTGATGATAAAAAATAGCTGTTTCACGTGATGTCGTGCCCCTTAAATAAACTCTCGGCTTGCTACGAAATTCATAAATAACTTTTGACAACCTGCTTTCCTATCCACTCGATGCGGAAATGGATGGACAGGTGGTGTATAAGCCACGCTGAGAATTAATGTGAAAATATCGATTTCCTGAGATTTTTTCCACTATAGTTCGTTCACTTTGATGCAGTCGGTTGGCCATGGAAGCTTGACATAATGGAAATTTGTGAGGTTACCTCCATTTTCTTGGCAAATAGCAATTTTTTCTAATATTTTAAAAAACGATTGACTCGATGAATTGAAACAAAAGAATGTGAATTCCTTGAATCTTATTATCTGGAGAAAATTAAATCGGAAATATTGGAGATTCGCTACAAAAATAACAGATTTCGATTCGAATCATCACATCAAAATAATGAATCTTTGCTCTTCTGAAATCATTTTTTGTATTTTTATTATCGGCTAATATTCTTTCAGTTACCAATTCCAATCCAATTCATTTTGGGAATCGTTCAAGTTAAAAAATAAAAAACACTTTTCAACTGCACATTTTAATCATGTTGATAATTAGAATTTTTTTTGTAAGGTGGAATGAGGTGATCTGGCAGATCTTTCGGCAAATCTCCACCATCAAGTTTAACATTCACCAAATGCATGGCCAAAGCGAATTCGTCTCTGTCTAAAAATCCATCTTGGTCGATATCTGCAAGCTTCCATATCTTCCCTAGGACAGTGTTAGGTAACTTCGATTTAAGCAACTCTTCCTTAGCCATAGATCCAGAGATTTTCGAACCATTATTAGCTAATCGATCGAAAATAGTGTCGTAAGAAGTCCTGTCTCTGTTGACGATCCATTCAACTTCTCCATAACCTAAAAAAAAAAATTAGAAGACAAAAAAATTTGAGCACTCGTTTATCGGTGGAGCAATAAGACTATCACCTCAAAATTTTGTATAGGACTTGAGATTGATACTAAATAAAGGGGTTTTCCAATAAGAGATGTTATTTTGATATTCGAAGAAAAATGCCATTTTTCAATATAAATGATCGGATGTTTATTTCATTATAAAGAAGAAGCTTTATCTACCGTTAATAGTAGAAAATAACATCAGACAAATGACCACCACGACCACGGTTACAGGACCATATCCAATTTTCCATAACCAAATCGCAAAGTGGTTGCCCTATGTCCTCGATAGCCTCACGAATTCCATCTTTGAGGTCTTGAATCGACGCTGGGCTATTGGCGTAGACCTTCTCTTTCAAGTGGTCCAAAAGCAAGAAGTCGCAAGGTGTTAAATCACAAGATCTCGATGGCCAATTGTTATCATCTCTTAGAGAGATTACACGGTCCGGAAACTTTTCCCGCAAAAGATGAAAGGTTTCGTTGCTTGTGTGTCACGTAGCGCCGTATTGTTGAAAGTAAACGTTGTCCAGATCAATACTATCCAATTTCGGCCATAAAAAATCATTAATCATCTCTCGATAGCGCCGCAATCCATTCACCGTAACTGTTCTTCAACACTTTCGGCTATGACATCAATATTCTCGGCTGTTCTTGAGCGACATGCACGGGTTTTATTCTTCACATCACTAACTTGTCCCAACAGCTCGAATTTTTCCACCAATTTTTTTATTGCGGTCTGACAAAGTGCTTCACGACGACCCAAAAATGTTCGAGTTTTACGAACCGTCTCTGCCACATTTTTACCATTTGTATAGTGAGTTTTAATAATTTCAATGAGTTCTTGAAGCGTGTATCGTTCCATTTTTATTGATGGCGTAGTTTCTACTTGTCAAATGTCAACAAATGACAGTTTCAAACGTGACATCTGCCGAAATAGCGGACTATTCAAAATAACACCTCTTATTGGAAAACCCTTTATATGATTGCAAAATCTCATCACGATCGGAATCATATTCTGGAAATTATCCAAAAAATGAAATATGTACTAAATCGATAACTAAAAATATTAGAAGTCTATGGTTGTGATTTCAAAATCCTTCGGAAAATTTGCATGATCATTCACTTCGTCAATGTATATCCTCAAACTTGAATTGATTTCAATCGAAAGATTTTTTGTGGGAACATTAGTTTTTTTTGTATAGCTTCTCCCATAAATTTTTGCTCACTGCTTTGAATCGGTGTTTAAAAATTTACTGCAATACAGCAAATAATTCTGAATTATTCGAAAAAATGGATAATCAAAAAAAATGGAATCAAAATAAATTTCACTCGAATCAAATATTCTGGTGCTGTCTGTAAGGTTTTGCATTGAATATTTCAGGATAACGAATCTAAAATTCGTTTCGTATCATGTTTAATAGCAACGTTTAAAAGCACCCTTACCTGCCATATTCCTTCACCCCTTCTATACCCGAAAGGAGACAAGTTATCCACGACATTTTCGAATACACCGCCCCTTATTTCAACATCAGCATCTCCGCAATATTCATTAGGCACCATCGCCATCAACTGAGCAATATCGCTAGTCAACATGGAATCCACCACTTCCAGCATTTTAGGCTTGATGCTGTGAAATTTGTTAAAATCGTACTTGCTCAACAAATCCTGCATTTTCTTCACGTCAGGAAAATCTCCTTGCGATACGGAATATTGCTGCTGTATCTTCTTATAGAGTGAAGGTAAATTTTTTATCAGATCCTTCTTTTTGTTTTCTTTGCCGAAAATGTTGGGCATTTCTTTCTTTAGTTCTGAAATTATATAAGCGTGTACCTTGGCCAATCTGGCTCTTTTTATGAGATCGTTCAGTTTGCGTAAGGCTGAGTTTCTTGGAAGACCTTGGAGGTCTTTGAATAGATCTTGAGTTTCGTCTTCGAATAGTTGTTTGTTGCTGTCGTATTGAAGAGGCTCATCCCAGAAAGTTCCAATGTAGACTCTGACTACTTCTGGCGTTTGAAAGACCTAAAAAAATAGGAATTGTTACGTTAACGAACCTAGTCACTCCGGGATTCATGGCAATGAAGCGGCAGACCAGCTCTCCAGGGAAGGGGGGACAACCCCCTTCACTGGACCAGAACCGTTTTGCGGCTTCCCAGCCAGCCATCAGGCAATGGCTATTAAGGACTGGGAACAAAAGAGGAAGCTTATGTCCTGGAGTACGACCAATGGTCAAAGGCAAGCTAGGTCACTTCTCTCTCACTCGACGAGCTGGACCAAGAAAGTCCTCACACTCATCAAATCGGAACTGAGGAAACTGACGGGCACTGTCCCGTGAGGTATCACTTAAAAAACATGGGAAAAGCGCCCGATAGTACATGTCGCTTCTGTCAGGAAGTCACCGAGACAGCCAGAAACCTGATATGTGAGTGTGAAGCTGTTCACCAGAAACGGTTACGGCGTCTTGGCTTCTGGTTCCTAAAGCCTGAACAAGTAATGGATGTGGCCCCCAGAAAGGTGGTAAGTTCATTGAGACTTTGCTGCCGGACTGGTGAACAGCGCGGGGATGCACAATAGATCTTAAGGTCAAGGTGCTCGCAATGTCGGTTTTGATCTGTCGCCCCCCCCCTCTAATCTAATCTAATCTACGTAAACGAAAATTATTAGAACACTTGGGGAAAACATAAAACGCAGATCTAGCCTCCTTGAAGCCATTGTTTCAATATGCAGGTATTTGTCATGAGAGACAAACTCGTTTCGACCTGAACAATACTTCAAAACGCTTTTGTTAAAACAATCTAATGAAGAATAGCTAAATCAATTAGAAGTTTATAGTGTTTTATACCTTTCCTAATGACCACATCAATGCACCATAGACTCTCATCAACTGTTGAGGATTTATCATGTCGGCTTTGTTGAGTACAATTTTTATTTTGTCGTCATGTCCTCTGAGAGCTTCTATGGATCTCCTGAATTCATCGGATATGTCCAATTTGTGTGCGTCGAAAAGCAGAATGATTCTATCAACTCTTTCGGCAAACCATTGAAGAACGCCAATGAAGTCGTAGCCACGGTCAATTCTTTGTTTTTCACCTTGTAAAAAATTCAGAATTCCAGTATTTGAAAAATTAGACAATAAGAAATAAACAATATATGATTCATTATTGATATTTCATGAGCCATCAAAGTGGGAAATAAGCGAAAGCCTTCATCACAAGAGTAGTATACAACTTCAATTTTCTTTTTCTAGAGCTGAATTTTGTAGCCATAAAAAATTCTGTCGGAAAATCAAAAAGAAAAATCCTTATATTTCCACAAGTAAATATTCGATTTCAGTTATACATGTTTTTTGAGGGAAATAATTGTTATACTGAATGTTCGTGCAAAATTTCAAGAGAATTAACCATTTTTTCGAATAATTCAATTCGATCGAACTGAAATTTTGCAGACAAATACTGTATGAAAGTCTGTTGTCTATTTCTATATGAAATCAAACCATATTGCAATACATTTGAGCTTTCACAACTCATCAGTTTTTTGTATACTTGTATAATCTCTTTATATTCATCTCATGAAGAAACCATTACCTCCCTGTCTCAAAAATATTAACTTCCCAAGATCAAAATTCTTCGCCATTAAAAAGTCGTAAGGCGACTCATTTTCTAGAGTCGCTGTTCCATCCTCCGGTGATTTATAAAATTATTCTATTGTTGTAGTGGTGCCCTAACGTTTTACGACCCTTTTTATCCATATGACGCAATAAAAAAACCCGCGTAAATTCTTTCCTCATGGAAGTTATACTCGAGAATAAAATTGATTTAAGATGGGAAGGTATATGAAGTCTCGGTGGTTGTTTTATGGACTCGTGGTTATGCCTATTTTATTAATGTTTATCAAAGCATAACAATTATTTTTTCATAACTACAACATGCCATGAATATCAATTTCCTGAAAGGTTGAAAGTTTCATTGTAATTTTTCAATTGGCTTTCAAAATGTGGTTTTGCCTCTATCACACTATCTGCAATCACTCAAGTCTGTCTTTATGAAGTTAAACTTGCACTCATATCAATTGGCGGAGCATAATTTGAATCTGTGGACTAAATGTTGTTCGTAAATTGTCAAATTCTTTCACTACACCACCATTGATGAAAATGTCATAATGTATTTATAACTTCGATACTTATGGTGGTATTCTGCTTCTCATCTGTAAGTTACGATTCTGTAGCGTATACGATTGATCTGTAATTGGCCGACTTACATATTCATAAATAATGCAATTCTGGAATGGTTCCTAACTTTCTTATTTACAGTGTCACTTTTGAACTACTCATCGAAAAACATAATCTTCAATCGTAAGATTTGATCATGGAACTTTATGTATTATGAGTAAATGGTTTTGATTTTAATTTGAAAATACATTCATCTGAATGAAGTTTGCGTTTGTTTCTTTCATCTAATAAATTGAAAACAGGAAAGAAAAAAATTCTTGGTTAAAATTGCTGTCTAGCATTTATTGAGTTTATAGTACACTGGTTCTTCAATCTGAACATGTTCACAAACTGGGCATCCGGTATTTCAAATGGATTCATTTGATCACGCAACCTTTTCCTTCCAATTCTCATAAAGTTCCTACTTTAAGAAAGAATGATTTTCAGGTCATATTATTGAACAATGTTTTACCTGTTATCATTTTCTTTCGATAGCAATCCAATAAACCATATTTTTTTTATTCGTCATGAATTTCTCATATTAAAACGTTGGTGTTCGTTCTAAAATAAACAAACCATTCAACGTAACCTCACAATATGTCATTCGATAATGCTTCCGATCACCCGTCGAGTACTCGTAAATATTTAACTATTTCTGTAAGCTACAGATCTCTTAAAGAGGTCCAGAATTGCAATTTTCCTGTAAGCTTATGAAAAGTTACAGATCGGCTTACAGATGAAAGCAGAATACCAACATTAGTCTCCTAGAAAGCTGAAATTTTTGGTATAGATTACGAATATCTTGTGTATCATTAATGTTTAATAATATCATAGTATATTATCCAAGGAGCTTATAATGATTGCCATTATTCACAAGGTGAATGACCTTGATAGCCATTATCCGCGAGTAGAATACTATACTTCACCCACGACCCCAAGATTTTAACATTTGGCTGCCGTGATATATCCCTTCTAATAATAGTGTGGAAAAAGTCAGGTTGAATAATTTTTTGATTAATTTGACATTGTATATTTTGTAATGAAATGATTATATTTAAAGTAGATTTGACCCTCTATTGAGAAGGTATTTCCACCCATATTTGTTGGTTAGAAAACTCTTAAATACTGTGGAAACATCAGTTTTAATAATATGAGATTAAAGTTTAATCCATGAAGCATCTGACAGCAGCGACGACTCATTATTCACTAGTGATTAACGGGTATTATTATGGCCGAGCAAACAGACCTATAAAGGGTAGATTATAAAGTAGTCGTGGATAAAATATGTTTCCAATAATACCGATTTTTTTATCTGGGCATACGAAAAACAATTGAAAGTGCGTTTTGCCAATGAAATGCCCTCTATCATGAGAAATACTGAAAGAGAATTAAATTTCTTTTTTTCTGATCGAATCAATAATGAGCAATATCGCCTTAGTTACCATATGTCATAACACACTCATATATCCCAAGGGAAATATGAAACGTCAAGTCATATTTTACTCAAAATAGTATATTATGCAACCTTATACATCAGAAAAAAGTCATTTGGTGCTTCTATCAAAAATTGTTGATCTGCTCCCGGGACAACACTGCTGATTTTTTGGGAACGGATCCTTTATTTTTGTTCTTAACAAATACTTCCACTTCTTCGAATAATTTGACATTCGTTTCTTCCTTCAAATGCAGCAAACATAGATAATTTTGGCCATAACGTGTTTGGTGAATATTCCTGCAACAGGAGATCGAATGAATTAATCATACATTGAAAAGAACAAGAATCAGAGCAACATACCAAATCTTCAAAATATGCTAGCAAAATATTTTCGCTGACACCCTCCAACAAACTTTTTCTTTTCCACTCTCGAAAGCCTTCATACTCTTTACTATGAGCAGCTTTAGATTTGGCCGGAATCAAAAATTCACGGGCTTTCGCCGCTTGAGTTTCGACGTAGTTCGACATTATTTCAATGATTTTATTTCTGACAAGACGTCAAAATAAAACCAGTCAACCATGATTCTCGCAAACAGCCCATAGCAACGTTAAAAATCAATAATTTACAATATAATATTAATTTTTCCATTTCAAGAACGATATTGTATCGATCAGAAAAAAACTATTGATTACAACACGGGAAATATGAATACATTTCCCACGGTTGCCTCAAACATCCCTCGGGCTTCGCCCTCGGGATGTAACTAGGACAACCTCGGGAAATATAGTATTCATATTTCCCTAGTTGTAATAATAGCTATTTCATAATATGTTCGTCTGTTGAAATGAAGTCAAGTTATCATCGACATGCATAACCTTAGAACTTAACGAATACTATGAAATGGTATTTACACCCCATTATCGTTTCGATTCCCCATTAAATTCGAAATATTCGTCGTAAGTCGAAAAAGCTACGCATATGTAGATACACACGTGTCGCATGCTATTACCAAGTGTATAAATTGGCAAAAATATACCAAATGGAAATATACGACTCCGGGGAGTTGGACCGGAACGAGTCAATGATTTAAAGTAACGACCATGCGATGGAACACCTGATCCCCGGAATAAAAGGGATCCGGAGATTGATCCAGAGACGTTAACACTAGAACGGCAAGGGTGGGCAGGACGAAATTTCCTGGTAAATGCGTTTTACAGGAGAGAGAACTTGGAAAATTGAAGGCGTTTCGAAATAGAATGATTATCCTCGACATAATTCATGAGGAGAATGGTTTACGTACTTATGTGTGTGAAAAATCATCAATTCATACAGAGCTATTGAATTTTTTTTTGGTTGGAACCACCGCTTTATCGACCTGAATTATTTAATTTGACACATCCTGTAGAAGTATAAGATATCTCATAGCTTCCTGAGTATTCGTTTTTATATTAGA
Source organism: Propylea japonica (assembly GCA_013421045.1). NCBI lineage: Eukaryota > Metazoa > Arthropoda > Insecta > Coleoptera > Coccinellidae > Propylea > Propylea japonica. The sequence goes on from CM024240.1 coordinate 32,670,625, forward strand.
TAAACTATAAGTCTATGGGCCAGAGCCTGTTTTTCATAATGATAACTAACAATCGGAATATTTGTGAGAAGCTTCATTTTGACGAGACGCCCAACTTTTTCCTCTACGAAAATTCTCGATAGTGAGGGCTAATACAGTATGGAGGCGTCAAAAGTGTTAAATGGGCGAATGTTCAAATTTTATTACTAACAGCTACTTTATAAATTAAATCTTTACACAATTTTATCACAAATTGAAAATAATAATTGTCCTACAAAAATGATGATTCTATCAAAGTGTCCCCCACTCCCAACATATAACAACAACTAGGTCTAAAAAAATTATTAGGAACCGGCTGATTTTTTCACTGTTGCTTAGCAAATATTCTCTTTATGAACTGGTCACATTGTTCTACAAATTGACTGGTACATTTTTCGAGTCCAGGACAATTATTGTTTTCAATTTGTTATAAAAATGTTTCAAGATTCAATTAATGAAGTAAATGTTAGTAATAAAATTTGAACATTCACCCATTTAACACTTTTGACGCCTCCATACTGTATTAGCCCTCACTATCGAAAATTTTCGTAGAGGAAAAAGTTGGGCGTCTCGTCAAAATGAAGCTACTCACAAATATTCAGATTGTTAGTAATCATTATGAAAAATAGGCGCTGGCCCATGAACAGGAACATTTTGCATTTTACAAATATAAATCCAAATGCATCATCAGCTTTCTACTTTACTAGTTTAAATTACTTACAAATACCTGCAAGAATTCCTGGTGTATCTATAACAGATATACCTTTGAGCACTGGACTTTTAACCATAGAGCACTGGAACCTATTAAGAAAAGCATTTCCAAAGGACGACAAAGGTCTGTATTGCTTTTTTGGGTCCATCACCAGTGCATTTCCGGGTATAACACCCTCTTTTTCTCCATACATTACTGCAATGAACCTGTCGGTTGTGGGCTCTGGACCTATCCTCATACCTTCAACGGATCAATATGGATGAAAATTTTTGCTACCTACCTACATACATATTTGAATTTCGGTATCCCGCAGATATCGACCAGCTTTCGATTTAGTGAAAATAACAGGTGGCGGTCGGTCTTAGTTTAGAAAATATGGGCCCCCAAATTTTCAAAAATGTTCCATCTTCACGTTACTTTTTCCACTATAAAGACACAGAATTACTGCTCCTATTTAGTCTGGGGGAAAACCTGGATAGATGCCTTATTTTCAAAATACCTAACTTCCGAAACACGTAACAAAAAATGAGTGTACATCTGAGTATAAATAGTTGCTGTTTTCTTCTTAATTTATTCAGAAAACTCATGGGCATCTATCCCCATCGAAAAGGATAGTTGCCCTGATTTTTTGAGGTATAGGTGCTCCTTAGACCATCTAAACTGAAACCTTATCTTCTCAGAAGATTTTCAATTCATTTTGTTATTTTGATTTTAAACTTGATTCTTGATAATTTTTGCTGAGACTTATATTTTATTAATTCATCATGAATGTGTGGAATAATGCTTTATGTTAATATGAAGAATGCAACTTTTCGTTTGATATATGCTTTTGAAATTCAATTAAAAATGCACAATTGTTGTTAATTCGGTCCATGTTGCTTAGATAAAGTTGCTGTTTTAGGCATGGAAAATCTCATTGAATTTTGGTTGGGTTTTTGGTTCACACAGTATGAATAGCATCTATCCTTCCCAGTATTTTCATGGTGGGGCAACTATCCATACTTGTAAGCATCTATCCCCGAAGAAAGGGTTCCACAAAACTCAAATGTTTGTGAAATTTGGGATTGATATGTCAGAAAAAAGTCTTAGTATTTCAAATCAAATTATGGGGCTACCGACATTCATAGAAATTACTCCTATAAAATCAATATTTTCAAAAATATGAGGCAATTTCAAAAAGTGGGGCATCTATCCGGGTTTTCCTCAAATCAACTAGTTTAATTCCTGGTATATTAAAAAATTAAATTAATGCAAAAATGTCGAATGAAGAGCGATCCCTTCAATTTGTGGATAAGTGGTATTTCTATAATGTCGATGTTTTTGCATAAATTATTGAATATACCTGAAATGAAACTAATCGAATCGTTATGTGAATGTTGTTGTGTTTTTATAGTGGAAAAAATGACGTGAAAATGGAACATTTTTGAAACTTGTGGGACTCACATCTTCTTAACTAGCACAGACCTCTACCTGTTTCACTAATGTTGTTCAGGACGCTTAAACGAATACAATGACACCAAAATCTGGTCGATATCTGCGGTAATCCAAAATTCAAATATTTACCCATTTTTTTCAAATAATTATTCACCTGGGAACTCCCTCTCTAGAAGGTATTTTATGAAAGTGGTTTTTCCTGTAGAGTACTGTCCCACAAGTAGAATAAGTGGTTTGGCATCAAAGTCAGCATCGTTGAGGGGAGGTGAGTGGAATTCATGGAACAAGTAATGCTGTTCCAACGGGAACATCTTGTACTTGTAGATACTCTTCAAACCCTCGATTACTGTATCGAAACATTCATGATGTACTTCTTTTGTTGTGTTCAACCAGCTGAACATCCTTGAAGGCTTCAGGAGGGATCAATCTGAATAAGGAATTTAGGGGATGTCATTTATATCTGACAAATGGTTTTTGGGAAATGGAATCACAAATACTTATAGTTTTGACATAAGCCATCGACTTAATTCGATTGATTGCCCAATTTTACTAGAGCACTAGAAAGATAGGTATGCCAGACAGGCTGACTGGGTCCAACCATAGACTCGAAAATTACAGATGGTAATGTCAATTTCTCAGTTATTGTGCTCTATTGTTAGTTGCGTTAATTTTAGTAAGGCTCTGAAAAGGGGAGTATACCAGACAGCCATGCTGGGTCCAACCACAGACTCGAAAATTACAGAACAATTCGAATGAAGTGAAATCTGTAATCGAATAAATGCTTATGCTTACCTGTCTAGTCTCCAACTTTATTGTTTTGAATAAAAAATCAATACTTTCTATTAACTATTCTTCAAAAAAAGCACGCAACTAACAATAGAGCACAATAACTGAGAAATTGACAGTACCATCTGTAATTTTCGAGTCTATGGTTGGACCCAGTCAGCCTGTCTGGCATACCTATCTTTCTAGTGCTCTAATTTTAGCTTTGTGAAACCCACGGATAATCTTTGGTTTGGATATTGGTATTTTTGAGCGCTTGTTCTACTTAAACGAGTGCTTAATTGTTTTGCCCAGCTTTCTATTATTTTAGAATTCTAATCCGAAAATGGTCTAGAACGCTATGGTTCGACTCACTGATGACGAATCGAATGTTTTTCTGTATTATCCTTTCTCCCAAATAATTCGGAATTCATCAATTCGATCGAGCTGAAATTTTGCAGTGAAATGTTCAATAATAATTCAAAGCAGTACGCAAAAATTTGTGTAAGTTGCGTCGATACGATCATAGAAAAAGCAATTCTAATATCGCCATAAAAAAAAACTTTCAATTACAATTAAATCGAGTTTTAGGATGTAAATTGGCGAAGTGATCATGCAAATTTTCAAAATGGTTATGAAATCAGAACCATATAGTTTTAATATTTCTTACACATTTCATTTTCTGAATTATTTTCGGAATATAATTCCAATCGTTCTGATATTCTGCATTTTTATATTTAGTGTGAATCTCAAGTTCTATACAAAATTTCGAGGTAATAGCCTCATTGCTCCACCAATGAACGAACGCTCAAAAGCATCTGCTCAAGTCTTTTCTTAATTTTTTCATTTGTCGAAGAGGCCTTTTCGGAAATCCAATCGATTATCAACACTGACCGAAGTTGACGGCTAAGCAGTTTAATTGCTGTCAATTTTTGATTAATTTAAAAGTCCAAAAGACCGAAAAGGGCATGTTTTCATTATGATATGAAGCTGCTCATAAGTTTCCGAGAAACCCTGATCTCTCAGAAAGTCTGGGAGATATTTCGCAGGCACCAGGCAAATCTAAAGTGTTTTCCAATAAGAGGTGTTATTTTGGATAGCCCGCTTTTTCGGTAGATGTCACGTTTGAAGCTGTCATTTTTTGACATTTCACAAGTAGAAACTACACCATTAATAAAATGGAACGATACACCCTTTAAGAACGCATTGAAATTATTAAAATTCACTATAAAAATGGTGAAGATTTGGCAGAGACGGTTCGTAAAACTCGAACATTTTTGGGTCGTCATGAAGCACCTTGTCGGACCGCAATAAAGAAATTGGTGGAGAAATTCGAGCTGTTGGGACAAGTTAGTGATGTGAAGATTAAACCCGTGTACGTCGCTCAAGAACAGCCGAGAATATTGCTGCTGTAGCAGAAAATGTTGAAGAAAACCCAGGTTTGTGCATTCCTTGTCGTTCTTTGGAATTAGGCATTCCACAAACGTCATTACACCGTATTTTGCATGAAGATTTGGGGTCTTAAGGATTATAAAGTTCAGTAAACACAAGAACTCAAACCGGATGATCATCAACAACGTCGTGTCTTTGCTGACTGGATCGTTGAGATCTTGTGATTTAGCACCTTGCGACTTCTTCCTTTGGGGCCACGTGAAAGAGAAGGTCTACGCCAATAGCCCAGCTTCGATTCAAGACCTCAAAGATGGAATTCGTGAGGCTATCGAGGACATAGGGCAGCCACTTTGCGATTTGGTCGTGGAAAATTTCATAAAAACGATATGGTTCTATAAGCGTGGTCGAGGTGGTCATTTGCCTGATGTTATTTTCCACTATTAACGGCATAGCTTCTTTTTAATAATAGTAGAGAACCAAAGAGAGATTTCGACCGGATGTGACGTCACACGCCGTGGCGGTGCTTGGATCGTTGGCTAGGAGGTTTGGTGGGGTCATGGGGGGTCATGTCATGGGCGGGGGTCATGGGGGGTCATGGGTGGGTTGGTAGGGTCCAGTGGCGGGGAGCAGGGACCGGAATATAGATGTTAGTTTGTAATCATCGACCAGATGGCGTTGCTGGGTTTGGTTTGGTCATGGGCGGGGGTCATGGTGGGTCGGCAGAGTCCAGTGGCGGAGAGCAGGGACCGGAATATAGATGTTATTTTGTAATCATCGACCAGAGAGGAGTCCACGATGATCTGTGTTATATCATTCCTATTATTATTGTGTCATTCATCATATTCGAGCAATGGAACTGATATAGCAAAAGCCTATTTAATGAAATATGGATATTTTCGGCAATCTAATAATTCAGATATTGAATTGAATAAATTATCTAATGCGGTTAAAAAATTTCAAGAGTATTTCAACCTGAGCGAGCAGACAGGGGTTCTGAATTATGAAACGTTAAAGTTGATGTTGAGACCAAGATGTGGTGAACAAGATTTTCCACATCCTTTCAGAGTTGTAGAAAAATGGTCTAAAAATCAACTTGGATGGAAATTTCTGAGGGGTACCACTGAGGATGAGTATATAATTCAGGATTGTCATTTCACAAAAAGAGCAAACATATAAATCTTCAATTTTTGACGCACTTCACTTAGTACTATTAATATTGCAGAAATGGAAGTTTACGAGTTTAATAAGGCTAGGAAGTTTTATAATTATCTATGTGAGGAACTTCATTTCGCTGTTTTGTATCATGATGTAGCAAAGTGTTCAAGAATTCTACTAGATTTAGGTCTCTTCATTCCGAACAATATTTTCAACGATTTGGTTGAATATGGAGCACCACAGGAGATCATCAAGAAAGTATTTGATCATAAACAGAAAAATGATGCATTCATCAATGATATTTGTTCATCAATGACTGAAGACAAATTGTCATTAAGTGATTTGAAATATTATATTATGATTAATTATGGAAATCTAAAAATGTATGATATGGTCAATGCTCAAATGCTATTACGTGGTTCATATGGAGAACTGGATCAAGAAACACTTCAAAATCAGTATGATAAACAATCTATAAGGAATTATTATAAGCCATTACATTTATTCGTAGATGAAATGATGTTTCTTGCATCATATTGCGGTAAATACTCAATAATATGTTATTTGTTGAAAGAATTTGATAATCATGGGATACATTTCAAATTTGATCCAGAGAATAATATATGTCATAAAAATATTCAGAATATTTTGGATAAGGGTATGGCAGGAGATTTATTAAATGATGATCATGCTGGAAATATAGGACCAAATGACAATTCAATTAGTGTATAAATATATTAAACGCAAGTTATTCTGCGCAGAAAAAGAAATGGTCAAATCTTAATGATTGAATCTGTGAAATTTCAAGTTAGTCTATAGAAAACATCTGATTCAGAATGTGCTCCAACACTGATAGGTATAATGAAGAGCTGAATAAAATTTTACATCATTATGAAAATGAAGTGCAAAACGAAAAATATCTGATTTTATCATCACAATTTACCATAGGACCATATGAGGTACAATGTGGTTTCAGCAAAGGGAGACAATTTTCACCAGCAGTATTAATTTCCAGTAATAATTTAGTGTTATCAATGGATGAATTCGAATGGAAAACGTTCATCGAATTGATAGAATCCAATGGAACATGTTCAAATTTCACTGATCTACATGTTTCAGTATGGAACTATTCAGAAGCTAAAATAGTGGGCGTCTCTAAGAATAAAGTTTTCCTGTTTTTTACTGAAGCTGAAGTAGCTGAAATGTTAAGATTGAATATTATTATTGCTAATAAAATCAAAATGTTGAACGAATTACATTTCAAATCATATTATTGTAAATTTTTAGAATGTGTACATTCATTTGAAAATCCTATTGATATAATTAAAACATTCTGTATCAACTCATCCTATGTACAATCTTATGCTATGCTTGAGTGTATTCATTATTATGAAAAGAAGGTGTTGTCAGATGTTAATAAATATAAATAGAATAAAATATTGTTTTATTTTGACGCCTCTAGGTGTATTATTCACCCAACCATAAATCAAATAATCTTGAACTTTCGATTTTTAGATAGAACAAATATCCAGTAGAAATCGCATTAAAATATCAAGAATTCAAATTCCATGGAAAACTATCAGGAAGCAGTTGTTGACCTCATGTATTCAATAAACCATATCTAGGTCAAATAATATGCGAAATTTGCAGATTCCAGCAACTCCGGAAGGCGACCCAACTGTAAACATATTGTGATGTTTTGAAACGACACTCCTTTGTTTAATATATTTAATTTCATCATTCAATAGACAGTGCACATAATCATCAAACGATAATTTTTTGACAACGTTTTTTTTTTATGCCTTTGATTTTCTTGATTTCTCTCGAATCAATACAAAAAGAATACATTTTAGATCCTAAACCTACAAATGCAGTCATTATTGAACCATTGTTTTCATCCTTCATCTTGCCTAATACTCTTTTGTTTACACGAGGAATCCCATATGAATTATTTTCAGGGTAGTCGGAGGTATCAAATCGAGTATGACAGTCTAGTTTGATTTGCTCATATAAATATAAGTGATGTTTTTTTCATTTCAATTACAACTAAATCATCATCTAATATCATTCTACTTTCAAAATTTGGACTCGCAATTATTTTTTTGCTCCATATCTACCATGCCAATGATTAACTAGTCTTATTTTTCGATGTTTCCTAATATTTTCAATTGTTTTTCCAAACACTGCATTGTTCATCAGTTTGAAAAGATTCTACTCAAAATCATTTCGAGCAGCTTGTCGTAATAGCGTATTTTTATCAATATATATTTTGAGCCAAGCAGATTGATTGAATTGAAGAACTCTATGAATTTGAAAATCTAAATTTAATACGGGTAACACTGACTTATGCTGATTGATTCGCATCTTTCTTATTACTGATGATTTTTTGATAATGAGATTCTAATATATAAAGTTTGAAATTATCGTTAAACAGTCAGTACTATGTTATCCTTCGTTGGAGACGGCTTACTGAATTCATTCATCAATAAGTTACCAATTGAACTGCACATTCCCGCATATAATTTTTGTGGTCCAGGTACTAAACTCGAAAAACGATTAGCTAGAAACGATCCGGGTATTAATAAGCTAGACGATTCCTGTAAAAAGCACGACATTGCATATTCTGAAAGCAATTCTTTGATTGAGAGACACGCTGCTGACAAGATACTCGAAGACGAAGCTTGGGAACGTGTTAAATCCAAAGACGCTTCAATTGGTGAAAAAAGTGCTGCATTAGTAGTCACCGGAGCGATGAAAATGAAAAGAAAAATGGGTATGGGATCTCAGACAAATAATAAGAGAAAATCATTCAAGAGTTCTGTTTTGAATCCAACTCATAAAATTTTGATGAAATCAAACGTTAATGACTTAAACAAATCATCGCTGATAGCACTTAGGGCAGCTCGAAAGGCAGTTCAGAAAGCTGGGGGAAAAAGTAAAATAAGGATCCCCCGCATTATTCCAGTCGAATCGAAGTCTGGAGGACTTCTCCCACTCATACCTATATTCGCAGGACTATCTGCATTAGGAGCAATGTTAGGTGGTGCAAGCGCTGTAGCGAAAACTGTCATCGATGCTAAGAATGCTAAGAAGAAATTGGAAGAAGATCAACGACATAACAAAGTGATGGAATCTATTGGACATGGTATTTTCATAAAAAAATCTAAGCGTGGATTTGGACTCTATCTGAGAAAACAATCAAAAAACTGAATAATCTACCCAATAGAGCTCTCTATGATTATGAAATTGATGACTTTGCAAGACATTATGGGATAAAACATTTCAGAGGTGTTTTCATGAGGAATACACTACCGAAAATACCTAAAAAGAATGAAAGTGGAATTGTCAATTTAGATTCATCCGAGGGACCTGGAACACATTGGGTAGCATATAAGAAGAAAGGAAATGATGTTGAATATTTTGATAGTTTTGGTAATCTTAAACCTCCTAAAGAGGTTATCCAATATTTCAAGTGTTGTACAATAAAATATAATAGGAATTGTTATCAAAAATTCAATACTTCTAATTGTGGTTATTTGTGCTTGAAATTTCTGATTGGATAATACAGTTATAAAATATTCTGAGTTTGTGTTATTTCGTTCAGTCATGTCTTTGCTCTTCACTTTAAAAGATCGATCATCGATTCTATCAGTAGATTTTCCTGTTCCTATTGAACTGAACAGGGATTTCAATTATGGTTTAGCACTGATTGGATTTTATTCATATAATACGATACCCAATGTACAAAAATACAATAAATTTTATATTTCATCACATGAAGGGAAGAAGAGTACGTTCCAACTACCGACTGGAACCTATGAAATATCAGATATGGAAGCATTTATAAGGTCTAAACTGGAAAATGAATATGAAACTGAGAAAGGAACATCTTCATTCTTCTTGAGACCGAATAATAATACCCTCAAATGTGAAATATTTCATAAGAATAAGAGAATTGATTTCACCCATGACGATTCTATTGGATCCTTATTAGGTTTTTCGAAGAGAGTTCTTGAACCAGGAAAAATTCATGAATCAGATTTACCAGTGAACATTATCAAAGTTCGAACTATAAATATTGAATGCAACCTGATTGAAGGATCATTTTATAATGAGCGTCCATCTCATACACTTTATGAATTTGCAGTGAATTCCGATCCAGGATTTGCTATTGATGAAGTACCACACAACTTGGTATACCTACCTCTAACAACGTATCGAATACGTAATATTACATTGAAAGCAGTTGATCAAGACGGTGATTTGTTAAATTTTCAAGGAGAAGAAATAATCATAAGATTGGAACTGAAACGATGGTCTTAGTATTCACAACATTTAAAGATCATCCATCATCCCAAAAAGCATCAGTCGTCAAGAGGACATCACCACCGTCACACAAACGTCTCTCTTACGAGAATTTAATCTTTCTACAATCAATCGGCTATAATGTCCAACCACGCTTTCGATATTTATCAACCCATAAACACAGATGAATCAATTGTAAAAGTTGAGAGTCGTACATATCTTCCATTCATCAAGTCGTTCAATAACTCTGATGCAATTGAAATCACAGTAAATCGACCAGATTGTTGGCTCCTGATGTATGATGCTGCAATCATTATCAAAGGTAAATTAACAAGAACTCAAGGTACTGGTGAAGTTAAATTTGTGAATAACGCTGGAGCATTTCTTTTTGATTCCATATCATACGAATTATGTGGTACAGAAGTAGAGATGGCCAGAGATCCTGGTATAATATCAACAATAAGAGGATATTTATGCTATGAAGATGATAATACAAAGGAACTTCAAATATCAAGTTGGAACTATCCTAATAATCCTGCCATAAATACAGATGGAAGTTTTATTTTCAGAATACCAGTTCAACATTTATTCAATTTCTTCAAAGATTATCAGTTTGCGATGTGCGGAAAACAGACATTCCGCTTAGTAAGATCGCAAAATGACAACAATGCAATAAAAATTACTCATGGTTCTACTAAAGATAGTACAGCAGGTAAAATTACCATTGATAGTATGAACTCAAGGTTAAACATATATATCCTAATGATGTTCTAAAAATGGATTTGTTGAATGCAATTAGATCTAATAAGACTATTTTAATGCCCTTCAGAAAGTGGGAAATACATGAACTACCATCATTACCATCAGGTGGTACTAAAGAAATTTGGGCAGTAAAAACATCGACAGAAATTGAATGTCCTAGATACATAATTTGCTGTTTCCAAACAAACAAGAAAAACAATATTGATGAAGATCCCACACTATTCGATCATCTAAATATATCTGATGTACGTGCCCTTCTAAATAGTGACATAATTCCACAAGAAAATTTACATTTGAATTTCGATCAGAATGATTATGCTGAAGCTTTCCAAAATTATATAAACTTTGCATACAGTTATGGGTGTAAGAGAAAATTTCCTCTACTTTCATTCGATGAATTCAAACAAAAAGCGCTGCATGTGTTGGATTGCTCCAGACGTGATGAAACGTTCAAGTCGGCAACAATCGATGTGAAAGTAGAGATTGAATCCTTAAGAGGGTTCCCGAAAAATACAAGATCATACTGTGTCATAGTGCATGATTGTGTAGTAGAATACAAACCACTATCTGAAGAAGTGAAAAAGATTACTCAACTATAATGAATATTGTAGTTTGCGATATACAAGGTTTCATGGTAGATGGCTCGTTCTGTGCTAAAGAGATATCGTTCATAAGTGGAATGAAAACGTCTCATTTCATTATGAGACCTTTGAAAAATTTCAAATATCTAACTTCTTCAGATAGAAAAACAGTTAGATATTTGGAGCAGCGCCATCATGGACTTAAATATAGTGACGGAGTAATTGACTATCGCGAAGTAGGTGAGGTAATTAGAAGTGTGTTGAAAGAAAATGACATAGTGTACGTGAATGGACACCAAAAGTGCCATTTTTTAAAAAATCATATTATGGATAGATGCTTACAAATAATAGATGTCGAGAACTTCGGATGGACTCCTCCGAAATTTGTGAAAAAAACCCCCCAATGTTTGAACCATACGCTAAATGAGTGTATGTGCACAATGAACAATTGCGATGAACTTTTGCGGTGGGTATGCACGTTCCTACCAAAAGTAGAAACTTTAGTTACAAGACATCTAAAGTGCAATAATGAAGACTGAACTTATAATTTATTAATATTAAGAGTATTAAGTGTATTGTATAATATTACTAGGTTTAAGAAACTTAAATGTAAAACAAGGTTTATTTATCTCATAAAATATGAATAAATATTTAACAGAATTCGTTTTTTCCTTTCACCTATTATTTTTAAGAATAAAAGCTAATGCAATATTACCACACTCCTCGGTATGGTATGAAAAACAGACATTTTTTCATTCATCACTTCTAAAAAAATGTGAATCAAATTAAAACTGAGATATTTTATTTCATTTTTTATTGAATCATCTATTGACATTACTAAATTAAAAGAAAAAATGTCATGTATTATAGGTATTTTGAAACTCACTTCAGACAAAGTAATATATTTCAGAGACAATGTTTTGTACAATTCCTTTTAAATTTCTCAAGTATCTTTAACTGAGATAGTACAGTTCATTTCTCGATTTAAAGAAAATGTCAAGTATTTTGAAACTCACTTTACACATATATATTTAAGTGACAATACATTTCTCAAGTTATCACTTTTGTTTTGGAATTAAAGTAAAATCTATTATTTGAATTCAGTGAACGGGTTGTGGAAGAACGCTACATGAATAAAAAAACTGAGATATTTTCATTTCATTTTTATTGAACCTTGGGAATCATTTATAAATCAACATTTCTCAATTTAAAGAAAAAAAGAATGTCATATGCTACAAGTAGTTTGGAACATACTTTACACAAAGTCATGTATTTAAGAGACAATGGGTTATACATTTTTTTCTTACATTTCTCAAGTATCACTTTTATTTTAGAATTAACGTAAAAATTGTCATTTCCAAAATTGATATCAATCAGAGTATTCGATCGTAAATGTAGACCTTTTTTTACAACATGTGATTCAAAAAGTAAATCTAAATAACAAAATATATCAATTACAACATTGTTTGTTACAATCAAATATTGTTTCATAAGTAGAACTTTTAAGTTATTATTATGGATGCTCTTAAAATTGTAAGAATATTCAGATAAGGGTGATGATTGTAATTTCCAACCATTTTCACTTCGTAAAAAGTAATCCAATGCATCATCCTCTGGTATAAAAATTGTAATTTCAACGAATTCATTTAGAAGGCCTAGTAAATATGATACGAAATCTCCAACCAGCATCCATCTATTAGTAGGTATCTTCATTGCATCTTCATATTCTCTTGGAAATTCTTCTTTAAACTTAATTCCTAGATCAGTTCTTTGTGTAATATATTTCACTATTTCAGCTTTACCAAGGTTCACAAGAAATGGTTCATCAAACTAAATAGACATAAAAATTAATCTAATATATTATAATGACCCCAAGGTAGGGTGTGGTGGTTATTTGGCATGAGGTATCGCTTATCATCTCTACTGCAGAGAGCAATTTTTTCTTGTTCAACAGAAAACATATTGTGATGTTTTGAAACGATACTCCTTTGTTTAATATATTTAATTTCATCATTCAATAGACAGTGCACATAATCATCAAACGATAATTTTTTGACAACGTTTTTTTTGATGCCTTTGATTTTCTTGATTTCTTTCGAATCAATACAAAAAGAATACATTTTAGATCGTAAACCTACAAATGCAGTCATTATTGAACCATTGTTTTCATCCTTCATCTTGCCTAATACTTTTTTGTTTACACGAGGAATCCCATGTGAATTATTTTCAGGGTAGTCGGAGGTATCAAATCGAGTATGACAGTCTAGTTTGATTTGCTCATATGGATTTTGATTACTTATTTCATAGATTAAACTATCTGTGTCTACATAATTCAATTTACAATTATTATTGAAATTGGGTAGAAAATAGTCATAATGGAATTCATATAAACATAATTTCGAAATATCTAATACGGACATGCCTACATATATTGGTTTGTTAAATATAAGTGATGATTTTTTCATTTCAATTAGAACTAAATCATCATCTAATATCATTCTATTTTTAAAATTTGGACTCGCAATTAGATTTTTTGCTCCATATCTACCATGCCAATGATTAACTAGTCTTATTTTTCGATGTTTCCTAATATTTTCAATTGTTTTTCCAAACACTGCATTGTTCATCAGTTTGAAAAGATTCTTCTCAAAATCATTTCGAGCAGCTTGTCGTAATAGCGTATTTTTATCAATATATACTTTGAGCCAAGCAGATTGATTGAATTGAAGAACTCTATGAATTTTTTTAAGTACAAGACCATGTGATAATGCTTGTTTTAGATTTCGATAATGAAGAATATAGTTTTTCTTTGTAAATAAAGTGGTTAATAATTTAGGAGACTTTGAACCGGGTGGTATCATCGTTTCTGCGCAAAATGGTAAGTCTCTATGTTGATCATGAAGATGACGAGGATATTCGAGATCGACTTCTAAAATATAACCCTCTGGAGAATCATCAGGTATTTGAGTAATGTCAATGTTTGTGTTTACCCACTTAAATCCTCCATATGGCAGATACTGTGACATTGCCGAATTCATCTTCTGGCTGATAAATGTTTTGAATCAGCAATAAATTCACATGTCTATTCGGTATTTTCAATGTACAAATACGTGAAGGAACTACGGTAAAATTTTTTCTTTTATCCATTTGTAATGAAAAAACATTAATTGATAAATTATTCAATTTCTCAAATTTTTCAATATCTTGGAACGTTATTGGAAATTTAATATCATCAGTATTAAAAATAGTGTTCGGGTGGGGGTACGATGATACTCTATCTGAATGAGTTGTTTTAGGGTGCATAAATGCAAGAATGGACCACATAAAACAAAGGTCATCATCATAATTTTTTACATTAATACAAGCGTGTTTCGAAGCAATTTTTTCAGGTAAACGTATATATGAAGTTCCACCATTTCCCATTTCTACTGTATTCATATTAACTTCTAATGATACTACTGAATGAAGAGCAAATCCACTATCCCGCTCTTGAAACGATTCCAGTTTAGTTTTAACTTTTTCAATTACGTTCAATTCAAACCATTGTTCTAAATTTGTAGATTCATCAATCGTAACATTCTTAGTTGAAAAGTATTTGAAATCTAACAATTCATCATTTCCACTTTTTTTATGAATTGACCACAAAAAACTGTATTTATTTTAATAAATCGCAATTTCTTGAGAGCATTTTTGATTCTAGTTTTCATAAGGTGAAAAGCATCATAAAGAAATTCAAGAAAATCAATGTGTTTCAAATTTATTATTACACCTGTTCTGAGTCTTGATTCGAATGCTGACTGTACATCTTCCCATCTCACACGATCACTTCGCTTATGGCTATTTCCTGCTCCCTTATGCGCAATTAAAGACTTAAGCTGAATTTTATATCGTTTCAAGTGACACAAGGATGTTTGAATTTTTATTTTATGACCATGTTCCTTATTAATCAAGTTTTTGGTTAATAAACGAATATGTTTATTTATCAACTTCAACCAATTAATAATTAACGAGGGATCTTTCTCATGAACAAGAATTTTCATTGCTCTATGAAATAAATTGATGTCACATACCTCAGCCATTACTTCCACTAACAAATTTCGAATAGAGGTGTAGATTTTTCCTGGCAGTTCTTTTGATCCTATGTACTTCAATCCGAAACTATTCAACTGTTGTAAATGTTCTTTTAGGCAGTCCGTAGCTCTTTTGGGTAGAAACACACAATTTTCTTCTAGTTCCAACCATATGGCCTCACCGAATTGGGTATTCATTAGCCTAGCATCCAATATTTTATAAATGCGATTCACCTCTAACGTATTCAAAGAAACACGAGGTTTGTTTGCTGAAAGAGTAGTTATCGCATTAATTTTAGCCAAATCCATGATTGATTTTTTTTTTCAGAAATCAAAAAATAATCATGAAATGATAATAATCGAAAACAATTTGCATACTTACATAAGGTACTACTCAAGATCACACTCGCGGTGGTTGTAAAAAAAAAAAAAGTTGTTGAGAATTGAATGAGTACAGCTTATATATTATTTGTGACGACACACAGTTTTCGTCATGTGTCGCCTTCCAGAGTTGCTGAAATCTGCAAATTTCGCATATTATTTGACCTAGATATGGTTTATTGAATGTATAGGTCGACAACTGCTTCCTGATAGTTTTCCATGGAATTTGAATTCTTGATATTTATTAAAGTTTAGTACCTGTACCACAAAAATTATATCTGGGAATGTGAAGTTCAATTGGTAACTTATTGATGAATGAATTCAGTAAGCCGTCTCCAACGAAGGATAACATAGTAGACTGTTTAACAATAATTTCAAACTTTATACATTATATTAGAATCTCATTATCAAAAAATCATCAGTAATAAGAAAGATGCGAATCAATCAGCATAAGTCAGTGTTACCCGTATTAAATTTAGATTTTCTCGATGAACAACATAATGATAAGAAAAAACATGGTGATTTATTTCCCAATAGTTGCAGATTTATATTTGCAGGTCCTAGTGGTTGTGGGAAGTCGAATACATTATTAAGTCTACTTTTTGATATAAATGGATTACATTTTGAAAACGTATATATCTATTCAAAAAGTCTGTATCAACCGAAATATCAGATATTAGAACAAATACTCAATAAGGTTGATGGCTTGGGATATTATCAATTCAAGGAGAATGATGAAGTGATTCGTCCAAATGATGCTAAGGAAAATTCAGTTTTTATATTTGATGATGTCATAGGTGAGAATCAAGATAAAATAAAATCATATTATGCTATGGGAAGACATAAGTCTATAGATGTGGCATTTTTATGTCAGACATATGTAGCTGCTAAAAAGCATATAATAAGAGATAATACAAATATATTGGTTATATTCAAGCAAGATGATGTGAATCTACGTCACATATTCGATGAGCATGTTTCACCTGATATGGATTATGAAATGTTTAAAAAAATATGTGCATTCTGTTGGAATGAAAATTTTGGATTTTTAGTGATTGTTAAGGACTTTACTTTGAACGATGGTCGATATAGAGTAGGATTTGATAAATACATAATACTAGAAGATTAGTTGCCAGTTCCATATGGTTCATGTTGAAATGAAGATCAATACTGTAGATAGAAATAGAAAGTTGAAATTGCAAGAACTTATTCGTGGTGTAAAGAGAAAATATGCTGCAATGAAACTTGGAAAATCTGAAGAAGATGAGACTTTAGATAGGCTGTATACTCCTATAACAAAACGTTTAAAACGTATTGAAGCTGAGCTCAGTAAACAAACAGACATATCATCATCGAAAATAATTCTGAAAAAACCCGAAATACCACAATTCACCTCAACACCTCAAGATCGTAAATACAAATCTACAGATGTCAAATTTGAGATGGAACAGTATCCTCAGAAAAATCTGTCATTCATCAGCGATCCCAATCAAACTGTTATATCAAAAACTGATAATAATGATTCAGTTTTTATTGGGGGAGATGATAATGATGAGCGGACGGAAGAATTTATTCATAGTTTGAATAATTCTGAGGTTGTTGAAGATTATTTAGATCAATATCCTGAAAAGGTGAGAAATTATATCTATTCAGCATTCACAGAACCTCAACAATATGATTCTACTTTTGGACCTAAATATGATAAACAACTTTCGAAATGGATGTTAGGTAAATCTGCTATGGAGTTTGATAGGAAAACTGGTGATGTATTGATTGAAAATGATAGATATCCTGGAACAACAGGACTCTACAATCTAATATTCAAAAAAGACCCCAATGGTTATACACAAGATGATATGAATAATTATGGAAAGATATTAGAAAAAACAAATGTTCATAGAAAACAATTTCAACCTGGTAATGCTATGAAGGGTAATAGAGGTTATAAATATCTAAAAATAATCAGACCATCAACTGGACATGGTCTCATGACATATAACAATAAGCCAGTCGAGTTTGTTTATTGGGATGATATAAACGAAATCGTTAACAGGTTCCGATTACTCTATGCATCGAAAATCGCTGGTAATACATCTGTTGAAAATGAAATCGAGTCAATAGTTGAAGAACTTCGAGAAGCTGAGGTTATATACTAAGTGCAAACATGTCTCTTGATAAGTTTGGACGTTCATCTCACGCCAATAGTAAATTGAAAAATTTTCGAACTAGTTCTCTACCGATTCCTCGTACTACAGATGGAGACTATGATTTCACCAATCACAAATTGTGTAATGTAAAAACTCCTACTGTGAATGATGACAGTGCTAATAAAAAATATGTTGATGATGAAATATATGCTTTGAAATTTTATGATTTCAAAGAAGGTGTTAGTTTGTCATTCAACAACTTTCATATAGAGCTGAAAAAATTCATACAATTGGTAGAAAGTAAGTTCATCCATATAAAGGAGGAATTTATGCGTGAGGATGCAAAATTGACATTGCTTCTGAAAGATAACTTTGCTAAATTAGATCTCAGGGTGAAGCAATTGGAATTGAATTGTACTACACTAAAAAATGATATATCAGTTATAAAACAGAAGCATGGTACCTTTGAAGCTAATGTTATTCAAGCTTTCAATACCAATGAACAGATAATTGTCGGATTAAGAAATACCATCAACAGCAACAATATTTTGAATAATGCAGCATTCCAAGGAGAAAATGAGAGTGGTTCAGGAACTACATAAACCTGCACGTAAAAACTTCCCACGTCGTTCAATAATAATCCAAGGTCTTAATGAATCATGGCAGGCGGACTTGGCTCAAATGGATCTTTATGCTAAGGAAAATAAAAATTTCAAATATATTTTGATAGTTATAGATTGTTTCAGTAAATTTGTTTATGCAAGAGGTCTCAGGACAAAAACTGGACAAGATGTGACACGTGCTTTCAAGGAAATTTTGAATGATAGTAAGATCAATCCTAAAAATCTTCAAACAGATCAGGGAAAGGAATTTTTCAATAGAACTTTTGAATCTCTGATGAAAGAAAATGATATAAATCACTATTGTACCTATTCTAAAATGAAGGCATCTATTGTGGAAAGAGTTATAAGAACGATCAAGGACAAACTCTATAGATATTTCAGTTTAAATGGAACACATCGCTGGATTGATATTTTACAAGGAATCGTAGATGATTATAATCACACAAAACATAGAACGATCAATATGAAACCCTGCGATGTTAATCCCAAAAATGAGCAAACTTTATTGAAAACTAGATATAATCGTATAAAGATTGCCAAAAAAGGAAAATTGAAAGTAAATGATATGGTTCGAATTAGTAAAGCTAAACATATATTTTCGAAGGGTTATTCACCTAACTGGACTACAGAAATTTTCAAAGTAGTCAAAGTTCAATTAACCAATCCTGTCACATATCTTCTAGAGGACATGAATAATCAACCAATAAAAGGTGGTTTTTATGAAGCAGAACTACAGAAAGTGATGTATCCAGATGTTTATTTAGTTGATAACATTCTTCGACGTAAAGGAAACAAAGTCCTTGTTCATTGGCTTGGATTCGATAACACACATAATTCATGGATTGATACTTCGAATAAACTTTGAAATGTATAAGAATAATTTAAATAAAAGAGTGATGAAATGAGTTTTTTTTTTTTTACTTATTACCCAAACGATCATTAATATCCTTATCCTTATCAATTAAATATCCCTCAATATTATACGATTGCAAACTAACATCTATAAATTTCCATCCAAGTTGATTTTTAGACCATTTTTCTACAACTCTGAAAGGATGTGGAAAATCTTGTTCACCACATCTTGGTCTCAACATCAACTTTAACGTTTCATAATTCAGAACCCCTGTCTGCTCGCTCAGGTTGAAATACTCTTGAAATTTTTTAACCGCATTAGATAATTTATTCAATTCAATATCTGAATTATTAGATTGCCGAAAATATCCATATTTCATTAAATAGGCTTTTGCTATATCAGTTCCATTGCTCGAATATGATGAATGACACAATAATAATAGGAATGATATAACACAGATCATCGTGGACTCCTCTCTGGTCGATGATTACAAAATAACATCTATATTCCGGTCCCTGCTCTCCGCCACTGGACTCTGCCGACCCACCATGACCCCCGCCCATGACCAAACCAAACCCAGCAACGCCATCTGGTCGATGATTACAAACTAACATCTATATTCCGGTCCCTGCTCCCCGCCACTGGACCCTACCAACCCACCCCTGACCCCCCATGACCCCCGCCCATGACATGACCCCCCATGACCCCACCAAACCTCCTAGCCAACGATCCAAGCACCGCCACGGCGTGTGACGTCACATCCGGTCGAAATCTCTCTTTGGTTCTCTACTAATAATGAAATAAACATCCGATTATTTATATTGAAAAATGGCATTTTTCTTTGAATATCAAAATAACACCTCTTATTGGAAATCCCTTTATTTGATGAACATCCTGTTAGTCAGAATGTCCCTAAATCATTAGTAAAAGAAAAATTTCGCGAAAATAATCTATTTGAACGATTAAAAAGTAAGACAATACCGTCTAACACTCTTTCAGCTCCGCAATTCGGCGAGCAAATCTTGGTCTTGGCAAATTGAGTCAATCCCGAGTTGAACAATGTGCTAGTCTTCTTGAGGACTAATGAAATTAACTCTCTTTGTTACATTACAAAGGAATATTTCTCGGCTCGAGCGGCCTACAAAGAACAACCACCGAAATTAATAGCTTAAACAAATACACGACCAAGCTCGTTCTAATTAAATTTTCAACGGACTAATTGCGGCGTTTTTGATGGCAAATTTGAAATTTGCGGAAGCTTAACTGCGCGATTAGAAGAATTGATTTCAGGAAAGGAGGCTGGGGTTCATTTTATGTGTTTGTTTTGTAAGAAAAACGGCAATCGGGAGGCTCAATGAGCATTTCCTGGGATTTTCAGAAGAATCATTTCAGAAAATATGGACGCTCGGAAATCATAGCGATTTACCGTTTTTTCCACGAAATTCCTCCATATTCATGATATTTAAAATATGAATGAAATTGGTACTTATTTGTACTTTGAGCATTTATAAATTTCAATTATATTATATAGAATATCTACAAGAAATTTTGAACGTGAAATAATAAAGAGTATTTCAAATTGCGTGTTTTTTTGAGAACAAATAAAACTCATTATTTTCATTCATTTTCAAAAACTTTTTCATTGAAGTATGACATTTAAGTACAAAAGATAATACCTGCCAAGTGGCCTCCACTCGCTCTACAGATTATTTTATCAAAATTATGATATATGATTTTTTGAGAAAAGTCAGCTTTGATAAAATTGTCAAATGAACGACGTTTCAAATGATCTAATGGTTTCAGTTCCAGTGTTATTTTAACCTCATATGTCTTCAGAGATCAATATTTGTGTAAAATAATAATTGGGGACCTGCTAAGTCGAACTTGTTGAGAAGGTCGTCTAAAAGACATTTCACGAACTAAATCAATATTTCTGATTTTCAAAAAATAATACAACAATTTGAACATGTTGTTCTAGCGTATAAGAAGCCATTTTTATCACACTTCTTAAATGTCAAAATACCCAGACGGGTTCAGTGCGCCATCTATAGTTTATTTACTCTTGAATAAAACCGGTCCATTTGAAACACTCTTTAGAATGAAATAGGTAAGTCAAAAATATATATTCTAGATGCACAACTTGAAAAACACATCAGAATTTTTGATTAACAAGTATTGTTTCTTAAAAAGGTCTTTCATAAAATTTGTATGCTACAATACGAGACACTTTAGGGCAAAAACTGCACCATAATTTCAGTACCTTTTTTCTGTCAATACATAATTGAGTATTTCTGCTTAAGTGAAACTGCTCACATATTTCATTATTTCTGGAGTTTGTTCGGTTTTATATCGTTATGGCTTATATCCATCATCACTATATAATTCTATTAGATCACCAACGAAATCATAACTTCAATTATTGAATAAGTAATACGAAAACATTCAATCATCACTCTCCTGTTAGAGAAACCATTCAACTCTGAAAACACCGGTAGGTATAGTGAACGACAATATTCAAAATTTGGGGCACGACGGTCTATATTTAACTTATGCTCAGTTGCAGGAACGTCCATTAAAATTTAAAGGTCCATTAAACCCTTAATCCTCCATTAGTTCCTTGTAATAATGGAGGATTAAGAGTTTAATGGACCTTTAAATTTTAATGGACGTTCCTGCAACTGACACTTAATCTCCTAGACCGACACTGTAAATTCACTAAAAGTCAGTGTTGCCACACTTCGACTACTGCATGAGATGTTTTGATAATTGATTTCTATGGCTTGACACTTGAGAATGTCGATAACGATAACTAATGTCAGTTAGGTTATGCAATTCATAATTTACATAGACATAGAGAAATGGACTGAGCAATCCCTATTCAGCTCTATAGAAAATATGACTGAAAAATAGGAAAGAGATGAAACCAATTCGCGGCCAATAGTTGTCTTTTTCTATGTCACCACAGATCCACAAAAGAAGACAGGTAATGCATGGGCGGAATATCGCACCCTCTCTTTCTATGATTAGTGACACTTTCAGGCGGTAATTGCTCAGTCCATTCTCTATAGCCGGGTTTCATAAAACTCCGATCACCTTGATTATTGAATTGTCATCATTTCTGTGCAATTTTCAGTTCATTTTTGACGTAAACCATCGACTTAATTCAAACTCAACGGTTTGATTGCCCGATCAAGCTTAATGAAACCCACTGTTAGTCTATGATAATTTAGTACTATTATCTTTGTTTATGATTTTCTGGAAAATCACATTGTAACTCATAGGAGAACCTTAAGATTAGGTCACTTCATATTCCCCGAAGAGTGTCTATCGAGGCAAAAGCTGCTCTGCAAACCCCACCTTCATCTTCTGTTACAATATTGAATATTTCGTTGATGGTTCAATACTGAACAGGTTATGTAGGTAATATCGAACTCTATACCATTGCTCGTCACATTACATGATTAAGTAGTTATTATCGATTTCACAGCTCATCAACCTTAACGCCATATTAAATTCGCTGCTAGAGCAACTGCTCAAGTAGTCCCAGGCCGGAACAGACCCGGGATCATAAGTTACAAACCATATACTTAAAGGGTTTTAAAATAAGAGGTGTTATTCTGGATAGCCCGCTATTTCGGTAGATGTCACGTTTGAAGCTGTCATTTTTTGACATTTGACAAGTAGAGACTATGCCATTCATAAAAATGGAAGGATACACGCATCAAGAACGCATTGAAATTATTAAAATTCACTCTAAATATGGTGAAAATTTGGCAGTGACGGTTCGTAAAACTCATACATTTTTGGGTCGCCGTGAAGCACCTTGAAGGACCGCAATAAAGAAATTGGTGGAAAAATTCGAGCTGTTGGGACAAGTAAGTGATGTGAAACATAAAACCTGTGCACGTCGCTCAAGAACAGCCGAGAATATTGCTGCTGTAGCCGAAAGTATTGAAGAAGAGTTAGGGTGTATGGATTGTGCTATCGAGAGATGATTAATGAGTTTTTATGGCCTAAATTGGATAGTATTGATCTGGACAACGTTTACTTTCAACGAGACTGCCACACAAGCAACGAAATCATTGATCTTTTGTGAGAAAAGTTTCCGGACCGTATTATCTCTCGAAGAGGTGATCACAATTAGCCACTGAGATCTTGTGATTTAACACCTTGCGACTTCTTCCTTTGGGGCAACGTGAAAGAGAAGGTCTACGCCAATAGCCCAGCGTCTATTCAAGACCTCAAAGATGGAATTCGTGAGGCTATCGGGGACATAGGGCAGCCACTTTGCGATTTGGTTATGGAAAATTTCATTAAAAGGATATGGTCCTGTAAGCGGGTCGTCGTGGTCATTTGCCTGATGTTATTTTCCACTATTAACGCCATAGCTTCTTCTTTATAATGAAATGAACATCCGATCATTTATATTGAAAAATGGTTTGAATGCTGTTAAAGCAACTGCTCAAGTATTTGTAGTCCGGAACAGACCCAGGATCATAAGTTACAAACCGTATACATTCTGCCGTCTGCATAATCCTGCTATTCCTCGTAATGATACGTTCCAAACTTATTTATTATCTCTTTGTGCGAGGGTGTAGGTGTTCTACAGGCCAGGATCGTTAAATGTGCCAACTTAACAATCTTGTCAAATATTTACAACAGGCACTCGGTTTTCGTACTCTTGAATTATTAGGTTTGTTCCAACTCAAGAATTGACCGTACAATGATCGTCAGGATTCTGCGCAATAGATAAAAATGTGTTCCAACTGAAAATGTATCGTTTGAGAACGGTTTCGTTTTTGTTCCATCCTGCTTCGGGACCGTGAGTGGAACGGTTTTGTGATCGTCATTTCGATCCCTGGTCTGGAGCAAGTACTGTTTGGACGGTTCTTGTACGGTCAAAGTTTAGACATGCGCATAAGATCGATTACTAACAGTTTCGTGACCGTCAAATTACCGTACAAAAGTCAGCTGTTGGAACAAACCTATTAATTACGGAACCCCCGCACTACCAACGACGGTATGACAGGAGTTTTATGATTTCGCATGGTCTTGCGACCCCACGTGGGACGACACGAATATCATGAGATGTGTTTAACACGTTCGGATTTCTTCAAAAATTATGGTGTATTTCGAGGAGAACGCTTAAAGGTATCAATTATTGAAAGAGCGAGAAAAGGATGATGGTAAGAGTTGGTTATGGCGTGTAAGCGTTGTTATGACCTCAGAATGTAGCACCACGGCCTTCTAAACCTACTTTAGAAGGCCGTGGTAGCACCCAGGAACCCGAGTGAAATACTTTCTGGACATTTTATAGAATTCATTTGGAAATATCCAATGTGAAGAGTATTTCAAATTGCGCCTTTTTCAAGAATAATAAAATATAGATAGCTTACCGAATTCATCTAGGTATTTTGACATTTAAGAAGTGTGATGTATGACATTTATAAAAATGGCTTCGTACACGATACAACGTTCAAATTGTTGAATTATTTCATAAAAATCAGCGTACTATAAAAAGTGTTCTGAGAAAATCACGGGAATTTTATGGTTTACATAATCGTCCATCTGAACGTACTATTGGTTGAGTTATAAAAAAATTTTAAGAGAGTTTATTAGGTTGGTTTACGTTTTTCACCAATTTCGAATGAAAATCCTCGAAAAGGTGAGAATTGAAGAGAAGGAATAATTCATTGAAACGCGACCATTTAAGGTGAGTTTGAACAAAAAATTTGAATTCACTGAAGAATTGAGTAGAAACGATTCTAAATTTTGAAGCTAGTGCTTCATGGAATTGACAATTTTTTTCTTGATATTCATGATTTTCGTGAAATATCTAGAAAAACTAACAACTGAAGTTTCTTGCCATTCATTGATCAGCAAAAAATTATGCAAAATTATAATATCTGTAAAATATTAAAAACTTCAATATGACCATTGTTCTGAGCTAGCTTTTAAATTTGCCAATGAATTTATCTTTCTTTAGGAGTTTAATATTTATTTCATTTCTTCTTACTATACATAGAGCTGTAACTTGTTACTTTTTTGAGTTATATAGGGTATCCTTAACTCGTAGATTGTAAATAATAATGATAATAATAATAATGTTAGGCTTGGCTGGATTAAGCTAAAAAAGCTCGCCATAAAATTGAAATCATCTTGAAATATTTTTCGAATAAACAAAGTTAAAAACAAAATTTTTGACCAGGTGCTTTTGAGCAATAGGGCTATTACTTCAAACTTTTGTGTAAGTTTTGAGATTGATACTGAAAATATGAGTGCAAATTAACAGCACGATGTAAAGAATTCTGGAAATTATTCACATTATTATTTGGCCAAATTATCATTTGGACCAAAATATTTAGCACTCGTTTAAGTAGAACGAGCGCATAAAAACGCTACATAGGTACCCAAGATGGAATTGTATCAAGGCTTTCGGTTCAGTATAGAATTCAATTCAGAAAAATTCACAGTTTGCTTAACAGATTCGAGTGAAGAATCTAAATCAGCTTAAATTCATAACCAAAGGGGACAAATGCTCTAATTAAACCAAAAAACAAATGCGACCGTAATATCCGAAAACATTAAATTTGTGCGTGGGCGTGCATCAACGTGAAAATTTCTGCTCTTCTGCCCCTCAACATTGTTTTTATGCTAATTTTGATACCTGTTCGGCATGACTATGGGCTTCAAGAGCCAGAGGATACACAATTCACTTAATGACATTTTTGCCCACACGTGTGTTGTTTAACATTTTACATTTCTTCATCAGACCGGTTGTTTTGTTCATTGTAACGCCTTCATTGTCAGAAATGAGACTGGATTCATTCACTTTGGTCGATTATTTAGTTTTATTATGGATCAGAATGTAACTCGAGACTCATCAATGGAAAAAGAGATACATATTGTTATGGTACATGAGATCTCTGTATTCTGGAAATCCGGAAAAAATTACCATAAAAAGTGGACAGTATAAGAAAAATTCTTACGGTTCAACAAAATAGAGTTAATAGTCACGGACATTTGGAATAATTCGGACTGTGGATATAAAATTCAGTTCAGAGTCAAAGTTGTTATAATTTTCCAGGTGAACTATAGTTCTACGAAAATTTAAAATATAATTTTAAATTTATCATTAGAATGTGAATTCCATAGATCGAGAATAAGACTTTTGCAATTTTTGACCGACATAATACAACGTTTTCTAATCAACAGAGCCCGAATATTTTTTCTCGGAAACTAGCTTAAGAATTCAATTTTTGTAAACCTGATTGTATCTTCACTTTAAACGTACCCACCACATTTCAGCCAGATGATCGAACAATTTCTGAACCTCAAAATGAAACCGCAGTTTAACGTACACGAAATTGATCAATAATGAGCCATTTTTGATCGTTCGTTCTACTGATACTATAGTATATATTTTTTTTAAATATCTGTAATTTACGAGTTTTGAAGGTTCGACTAACTGATGACTAATCCGTGGTCAAATTCAATTCTGTCCGTAGGGTCGTCCGTCCGTAAACACGATAATTCTCGAAAGGATCGTCCTAGAGAACTTTCAAGGTAGGTTGAGTTCCTAAATGCCACGGGTTGAGGGTTAATATTCTTATACTGAAAGTTCATGTAAAATTTTAGGAGGATCTCTGAATCAGAACCATAAAATATAATTCAGAATTTGAAATTATATCGAGCTGAAATTTTTCAGTTCAAAATCTTGAATATGCGATACAAAACCATACCAAGAACTGAACACAAACTTTTTGATTAATGAACAAATCGCTATGCTATTATTTTCACCCGATTATTTCATCGAAGATACTTATTCTCAACATTTTCATAAAAATCTTACCCACGCTTTCTTGGAGAGACTTTCGCGTGACTGAAACCGTCGCTATGAAGCTGTACGAAGTACAAGATCGTTTATCAATTGTGCTAAGAAGGTCATTAAAAGGCGCTCTTTCATCTCAAGCCGTGAATTATTTATTGCATTTTGATGATGATTATTGTTAAGACTTTATTAATCGTTTTAGAAGTTACGTTCCCATCATAATTCCTGTAGAGGGGGAGATCACCGATAGAGATTGTTGTGCATGGCCTTATTATACTTTCAGAGTTATTCCGAGCAACATCAGTTCTGATGATATTCATGACTATTTCCCTCGTCGTAATTTGCACCAATCAGAAACGCGCAATTTTGAATTACAAATGGTTTCTAGGTGGAAAAACTGTTTGGCAGGACCTGTCAACAGTTTATTCGCGTTTACCCGCGGCAAAACTTGACAGTTGTTGTCACTCAGGAAATAGTCTTGTCAAATACCATTCGGGCATCTAATTTTTCCTGTGAAAAAAAATCGAAAAAACACATTGCAAAGTAATATTTTTTGACAAAAAGCATTCGTGCAGGTGCAAAAATCCTCGTCTTCGACTCGGATTTTTGTTGCCACCAGCACTCATGCTTCTTTTCAAAATATTACTTAGCAACGTGTTTTTTCGACTCTTTTCGGAAAAATTAGATGCCCTTATGATATTACTTACGAATATTGTTGACAGAGTGTCATTTCTCGTCTTCATCATCATTCAGTTACTTTTGAAAGAAAGTTGAAGAAATACAAAACAGATTGACCCCAAAATAAAATCCATCATCACCGTTATAATTTCATTAGATTTAACAATATGATTTTTGGGAACATGAACTTCCTGAAGAATCGTGTTTTCGAAGCAAGATCATACTTTCTCCTGAGTTCATCTGAAATTTGATAACCTGCTGAACACGGTTTGATTGTTGAGGGGATAAAAAAGGTGAAGTTTATTAAAATTCACGTGGCGTAGAGAAAATACGATAAGCTAAGAGGGGCATTTACTCCGTTCCAGATGTTATTCTGGGGGTTAAGAAAGAGGGTGAAAAGAAGAAAAGGGTGAGGGGATCGGTGAAAAATGCAGCCACTTGAAGGTAAAACTATTTCCACATTCTCGAATGTGACAACTGGTAGTAGGCTTATAGTCTTTTCAATATAAGAGTTTCTATACGTTGAGAATTTCTTACGGTTTTCTGTCCATTTGAGTAAATACAATATTGTATATAAGAAATACCTTATGATTTAACGAAATATCTTGATATTCTTCAATAATGCCATAATTATATTTGCTGTCTAATCAAATTTGACTAAAAAGCATCGAATTTGCTTCAAAATAAGAATGTTTTTATTCCAAGAAACTTTGTACTGTGTTTTAGTGCGCCTACTTTCATTATAATTCATTTGCTCCTATAGATAATATCAGTAGCATCTGTATATCTGTGAGACATATTCTATTCCATATTATGAAAAACTGAAAAAAATTCATAGCTTAGCTGATATAAATGCATTAGAATAGAAAGTACGTAGCTTCTCAGGTGGGAGGTCGCAAAAATGAAGCAACAATGCTAATATAGGCTGAAAGCTTGCAGCATTATTTCTTGTCAAGCTCAGAGTTCACGGTATAATATGTCGCATTTTCATTAAAAGCGTTCAGACGTGGGTACTTTGTTAGGGAAAACAGGTAATCTGGAAAATCTTAAAAGGGGGCTAAGGATTCTGTGAACTTCGCCGAGGAAAATGGCTTTCATAGAGGTCGCTGAAGCGTTCATATCCTCGACATGCACTCTTCTCTTGATTGCCAATTCTTTGAGGGATATATTGAGAAATTTTACTTTATGCTGAAATTGTACAGGTGCACGGCAAACTAAAATGAGTTCTAACTTTTAGTCAGATGAATTATCATGATTAATTATTTAGGTGTGAAGTTGACATACGTTGAAAAACATAGTGTTGTATGTATTTTATATGAATATTTTTAGTTGCATGCTACAAAACGATGTTTACAATGATTTCCTATGAAAATTATGAAACTTCATTATACGCTCTTGGCACAAAAACGTAAATACAAAGAGTCTACGATACCTGCAAATTCATCAAATTCGGATTGATTTTGCAGAAGTATTCAATATTAATCAATCAATTTTTTCTGGTCGAGGTCACAAGGTTTCGAAGTCCTTGTCATTCAGAGGATATATTCTTTCGTAGGTAATATCATGAATCTATTTTTTCCGGAAGAAATCGAAAAAACACATTGTTAAGTAATAAGCACAAAAGCTTACGGCGAAAAAAATCCGATTTGAAAGCGACTGCACTATTGCTTCTTGTTAAAATATCAATTGGCATTGTGTTTTTTCGATTATTTTCACAGAAAAAGTTGAAAAAAAGTGCTGACAGATGATGACATACTGTTTTTTCTTCTAAAAACCATTTTTCACTTAAAATTGCGTATTTCTGATTGGTGTAAATTACGACGAGGGAAAAAGTCAATACTATACACTGATTTTCAACCCTATTCTACTGTTTTGTTCTCGAATTTCTTCAAACAACTCTTTTTTAAGATATAAAAAGTGGTTATCAAACATACAACAAGCTCAACCGCAAAGAAACTTACATATACATATAGAGGATTTTCCGAATTTCATTTCCTAAGTGGAAATCTTGAAAAACGGTTGGGCTCCCATTCAATGGGGAATTCCTTCGCCAAACTTCGAAGTCGATTTTATAGAATAAAGTAATTGGAACACACAGAAGGAGTGACGACAAACAAAAGAGACATCAGTAATTGTGCGGGTTTTGGGAGTATTTTATAGTCACTCGGAGTTTTCCGACTTTAATTCGAAAACTTGTCTTTACGCGCATTCGTTTTTGTATTTACTTGGTTTGGACTACATACTACGAAACTTTTATACCACTTCTTCCATTGAAAAAGACACTCCTTCCGTTCAGAGTTCCCTAATTCTTCCAACATGCCACTCTGCTTTATTTTATTCTGTAGAGTAGATATATCGTGGCGTATCCAATCAGAATAACAAGTTATCAGGGATCAAATATGCTGATTTTTAAAATAACTATAAATAATTGTTCGAACATTATTATGTATAATCATTTGTACCTAAAAGCAATTCATTATATTAATTTTCAGAAGAGTTCGGAGTACCACCATATAATACCTAAAAATAATCATGAAATATCGCACGATTAAGCTCCAAAGGGAATGGTAGAATGAAAAAAATAGTCACATAATTACAAAAACATTTGAGAAAAACCCTGAGCAGGAGGTTTTGAGAATTGCAGCACAATCGGAACAATATTCTGGAAATTGTTCAAAAATGAAATATGTAAAAATAAATAATCACAAAAATTATATTCTATGGTTCTGATGATGCGATCCTCTTGAAATTTTCCATGAAAATTCAGTGTATTAGTCTTGATTCACAAAATAAATCTCACTTGAATCGGTTATCCTGTTATGGAAATCAAGAGATTCTTTTTTTCAATATTCCAATTGAATTTTCTGTGGTTCTGTTGACACTATGGCCACATAGCATGAGAATTCAGTAAAACAGTCATCATTTACAAAAAAAGTTTTATGTACTTGAATCGGATATCCTGTTAAGGAAATATAAAGATTCTTCTTTTCAATATTACCATTGAATTTTCTATGGTTCTGTTGACATTCATGCACTGCATGAACATTCAGTGAATCAATCTTTATTTATAAAATAAATATCATTCGAATCGGATATTTTTTATGGAAAAGTGGAGTTTCTTCTTTTCAATATTCCAATTAAATTTTCTATGGTTCGGTTTATAATATGGCCACAAAATTCTGCATGACGCTTATTATTAGCATCTTGCATATGACCGCAACATTTCATTTCGATGGATTTCGTTTTGTCTGAGATATTTAGGAACAAAAATTTTGAATTGCCATATTTTATGGAACACCCTGTACGATTTGGCTGATTAACGAACTTAACCGAGTCATTTCCCCTGAAAATTTCAAGTCTCTAGGACCATCTCTTCGATAGTTATTGTGCTAACGGCCGGCCGGATAGTTAACCCTATCGTTTCAGACCATTTTCAGTTTAAAATTCGAAAATTACAGACATTTGGGCAAAACGATATAGCACTCGTTTAAGGAGAACGAGCGCTCAAAAATGAAATAATTACCACTCGATTCATATAACTAAAGTGTTCGTATTTTATTTTTTCATCAAAAATATTAGATATGCCAATATTACTAATATTGTAAATAAACATTATTTTTTTCTTGCAGTAAACGGTGGCTGGTCTCAGTGGTCACCTTGGACAGACTGTAAGTGTCCTGGATCAACATTACCATTGGGAAAAATGAGCACCAGGACCTGCACCAATCCACCACCAAGTAATGGAGGCAGTGCATGCGTTGGTTCAGCTGTAAGGAAAACAAAGGATTGTCAGCAGTGTCCTCAGGGTAAGATATTGAACAAAATAATTGATCATTAAAAGAACAAGTTGAAGCAGTGTACGGTGGCCATGGAAATTAAATCGTCAGAATTTTAAAAATGCCTTAAGTTTTTTTGATAAGTTGTTAATGATGTTCAAAAAGTTGAAAATATCGAATATTCGATTTGTTCAGTAAGTTAATATCAAACTTAATCTCAAATTTGTTTATTTGGTACCTATATTCATTCAATATACATCATCCAAGATATATTTTATTTAGATTTTAAATGTTATCCATAAATGGAATATTAATGTAACTAATCTAAAAAAATCATGGCTATGCTTCAACTTGTTTATATTCGACCACAAAATCGATGCTTTAGATGCAGTTTTGTCTTCTGAAAGTCACTATTGTATTAATCCGAATAGAGTTTACTCTTTTATGAGAATATGTCAGAAGACGAATATGAGAATGTGACTAACAGTATAATATGTAGTCAAATAATTCGCCTAACCAAGAGATCTTTTGTTTTCCTGTGAACCTGTGCTTCCATAGAAGAATTGGTGCTGGATACCGCTTACGACTATGATACTAACGATTATGATATCGGTAAGAGGTTTATCGTGAGGCACACAAAAAATACATTTTCGACACCTTTTCTTGCAAGTTTTTAGATCCACTCCTAGAACAAACATAGAAATTTTACATTTTTATTCTTCGTTCTTGAATTATTTTATACTTTAGTTTATTTTCATTTTATATTCTTATATTTATATTGATTTATTACTTTTGTTTTGTACACGAAAATCACAGAAAAATATACATTTGTTGCACTGAAACAGCACCAACACATAATCAACATAATTGTGTGATGCATGTTTTTGTCTAGAATTAGTTTGAAAGAATCTCGGCATGCGTTGTGGAAAAAGTATAAATTTTCAATCTCGAGCATGTTCCAAAATTTAAACTTTTGTTGAAAATAAATCAACTTAGTTCCCTTTTGTGTCGTGATAAAATAAAATGATAAATTTTTTTGAAATTAACTGATACATTGGAAAGAAGTCGTGGTGATTTAATTAATAATTTTTCATTTATTTTACCTGTATGAAAATAACAAAAAATATTTTTGAATCTCTTATCGTGATTATTAAAATTAATATCCTAACTAAAATTGTAATAGCTCCATATTTAAAACCGAAATTGAAACCGACAAGCTTGTTTCAATCCCCATCGATGTGCCAGTTTTGCATGGATTTCCAACAAAAAAAACCTTTAGAAAGAGTGGTGTGGTTGATAATTCAATTTGAACAATATTCAACTTTTCGATATTTAAGTTTTTTCTTCTATAGAACCAGCTCGGTGGTCAACATGGTCTGAATGGTCCAAATGCAATTCAGATTGCATAAAAATAAGGAAACGACAATGCATTCCTGGTACTGGAGCTGGAAGAAAAAACTGCAATGGCAGAGACACGCAAACTTCATCTTGTACATCAGAATTGTGCAAATCAACAGAGCTGACTCGAGTCAAAGAAGGTAAGACTCTATAGTGTTTGATTATTTTAAGGAACGTTCGAAACATCTGTATTATTTTTATTGAATGCATAACATATTGATGATTGGATATCGATTTCCAAATTATGTACGGAACTTCAACGATAATACACGGCAGGTATGTTTAGTTGCCTATGTTTCTAAAGATCACATTTTTATAATATTTTCAACAATACAAACTTCGTCAATCGACTATATACCGTACCGATATATTATAATTAGTGACAATTATTTACTTGTTGATTATTTTTGAGAATTATTCTTGGGATCAAACAATTCAACTCTATTCATGTTTTACATATTTCCCAAGACTATTTCGTTATATTATGATAATAAGAAATTTTTTCGAAAAGAAAATTGGTTGGCACGAACCTACTGTGGAAGAATTTTGACAACTCTGCCAATTGGTGGACGCAACCACGCTAGTAGGGGTTCTGCAAGAACAGTATGGTCAACCTTTTGATTTATAATCATTTTGATCGGGTTTTTAAGTACAATAAACTGAATAAGATATGATATGCTTACGTTCTGGAACCTTTTTTCTGAAATTACCCTCGAATGACGTAACGAAACGTTGTTTCTTTAGAAATCCTACAGGGTGATAATATTTTCAGAAATTTTTCAATTAGCAGAAAGATGCTATTGCCAATATTTCTGTAACTTCAGGCTTTTTCACAGCACAAATATACACTTTTCGGTGTACTGCCAATTAAATTATATTCACTAGTGAGGACTGTTGGTAAGGATTTTGCATTGAATATTCCCTAGCGAAAAATTTCACGACACTGATGTTCTTCATATTAAATATTATTTTTCAATATCTCATTCATTTCTCAACCAACTCGATTTTACTTTAATCGTCCATATTTGAGATTCTTTTCAAAATTTTTGGATCAAATTTTTCATTGCCTAATTTTCAGTTTTTACGGAATGGAAGAGTTGTGTTGAGGTATTCGAGAATCTGAATAATGATGGCTTGACCTCTGCGGGTAGGAATACGAAATGCATAAATATTTACAAGTGAATGGTTGTAATTTCCGGTGAGCGTTAATTAAATCGGCTTATTCGTCCAATTTACCTCAACGGAATTAAAAGCCGGATCTAATCGATATATCGGTTTCGGGATTGGATTTCATGACCGCTGTGGACATGCTTTGGTCATTGCTCTGCCTCGGCTTTATGATACAGAAACGTTTGCGCAAAATCACACCTATTAATCCACAGATATTATTATTTCCCAATCGCTAGGAAATATGCACATTCCTGGCCGAATTTCTTAAAGACTGCTGTTAATTTTCTACGTAAAAAGTTTTTCTACTTTTTTCTCGATTCCATTGGCAATAGTGTCAATGAAGCTTTATTCACTACCTCAACTAACTCTGGAGGAGTCCTATGAATGGAAAGCCGTATTCCTGGACTCTGGTGTTGCTAAAGTCTTCATCGCTCAGAAATGTTAGTCTTTTCTTACCCAGAAACCAATATATTATTGTTTTGTCTTATTTGAATCTGCCTTCTTATCAGATCAGCAGTATTGTCTAAAACTATAGTGTTGTATAATGTGTATAGGTTGGGGATACATATTCATTCTCACGTCATTGAATATTTTCAACTGAAACGCATTCAAATTTCACTTATGACGACATTCATTCTCACATCAGGACGTTAAGTCAATTTTGATAAAATCAATGTGACGAAATTTAACTGAGAGTAACTTTGAAACCAATCAACAAATTTTTGCCTTTTCGAGAAACATATTGACATGTGGATGTCTCAAATCTACCGTGGAAATTTCGCATTCGCATATTGTTCTGTTCGATAATTATAGTGCCGTTTACATTACACAGACAAAATATATATTTTTTTAATTTCTTAATGGCCGTATCCTAACAAAATTTCGCAGAAGTTTGCGCTTTATTATTTCACTTCAAAGTAACAAATTTCGAATTCGTCATATTGTATAAGTGGTTTCGGAATTATCGAAAAAACAATGAAAAATTTCAAATGGCAATAACTCCGAAACTACTGTACTAATTTTGCTCGTTAACAAACTTAGCCGCGGCTATCGAAACCTAAATCTTTCCTCAAAATTCTAGAATTGAAAACTTTCACTTTTACATAGGTTCGAGAGTTATCGTGTTCACAGACGGACATAATTTTTTTGACCCTGGCCCAAAATTCGAAAATTTGGGTGAAACGATAGCACGCTACTTCCCTAGGAACAGGCGCAAAAATGGAACACAGCTCTGACGGAAAGTCGAAAGCTTTTCACGTTTTTTCGCAGTTGGAAACGATCATTTATATTTGACTATCCTGATAACAACTGTTTATTTTGTTCTAGTTATCCATCAATATTTTTTTTTTTAAATCGTAAATCTAGGTACCCTGAAAATTTCGAATTTTTCGTTCAAACATTTTTTTTATTCATTATCAGAGAGTGCCTTCTGGTACAGTTACTCATATCAATTAATAAAAGAGTTAAGCTTTGTTAATCAATTTTTAGAGGCCTTATTCGAGTAATATTAACCAGAAGCTCACACATGTGGCCTGAGATTGAGCGCATTATTCGACCACTGCACTTCATTACTTCAACACAGCTCAGCCGTTATCATCCCCCAAAACTCCCCAATCGACAACCAGTTGTTTCCATTCAAAATTCACCCTGATGTCCCTACCCTGTCCATCACTAATTACTCTCCCTTAAATTGTCGGCCTCTTTCATGTTGCCGGACTCCAAATGTTCTCATTTCCTCCACTCCTGATGCTGCATCCACTCAACCAGGGGTCCATGTTGATATTTTATTATTTCTGAATATTTTACAGTCCAAGATACTGCAAAGTGCGGCTCTAATGGTGGTATTCTGCTTTTCATCTGTAAGTTACGATACTGTAGCGTACGATTGATCTGTAACTGGCCGACTTACAGATTCGTAAATAATGCAATTCTGGAATGGTTCCTGGAACTTTCCTATTTACAATGTCACTTTTGAACTACTTGTCGAAAAACATAACCTTCAATCGTAAGATTTGATCATGGAACTTTATGTATTATGAGTAAATGGTTTTGATTTGAATTTGAAAATACATTTATCTGAATTTAGTTTGCGTTTGTTTCTTTCATCTAATGAATTGAAAACAGGAAAGAAAAAAATTTCTTGGTTAAAATTGCTGCAGAGCATTTATTGAGTTTATAGTACACTAGTTCTTCAATCTGAACATGTTCACAAACTGGGCATTCGGCATTTCTTCAATTTGAACATTTTCTGGGCATCCGGCATTTCAAATGAATTCATTTGATCACGTTACCTATTCCTCATAAAAGTTCCTATTTTAAAAAAGAATGATTTTCAGGTCATGTATATTATTGAACAATGTTTTACCTGATTTTCTTCCGATAACAATCCAATAAACAAAGCCATATTATTTTTATTCATCATGAATTTCTTATGTCGTTGGTGTTCGTCCTAAAAAAATAAACAAACCATTCGACGTGACCCCACAATATGTCATTCGATAATGCTTCCGATCACCCGTCGAGTACTCGTCAATATTTTACGATTTATGTAAGCTACAGATCCCTTAAAGAGGTCCAGAATTGCAATTTTCCTGTAAGCTCATGAAGAGTTACAGATTGGCTTACAAATGAAAGCAGAATACCACCATAAATTTATGATGAACGCTTCATGCTCGGTTGATGCTGGGGTTGGCGATATTTGAATTTGTTTTTTGGCTATTTGAAAATTCTATGATTCTGATCATGCGATCTTCTTGAAATTTTGCATGAACGTTAAGTATAAGGATCTTCAGCCTCGCAATGAATTTCATTCGAATCGGACATTTTTTGGTGAAAATATAGGGGTTTTTCTTTTCAATATTCCAATTAAATTTTCCTCGGTTCTGTGAACAATATGGCCACAAAATTTCGTATGAGGCTTCTTATGGGTATCTTGCATGTGGCAGCAAAATTTCATTTGCATCGGTTTTGTTCTGTCTAAGATCTTGGCAACAAAAATTTTGAATGGCCATTTTTTGGAACACCTTGTAAGATTTTGCTGGCTAACAAAATAAACCGCGGCATTTAGGAACCAAACCTATCCTGAAAATTTGAAGTCTCTAGGACAATCCTTTCGAGAGTTGTCGTGTCTCATTAACTCCACTCGTGATGCATCTACTCAACCGGGGGTCCATGTTTGTATTTTATTATTTCTGAATATTTTACAGTCCAAGATACTGGAAAGTGCGACTCTGAATCTATGATGAACGCTTTCATGCAAGATTGATGCTGGGGTTGGCGATATTTGAATATGTATTTTGGTTATTTGAAAATTCTGCGGATCTCCCCTCACATGGAATGATAAAACAGGGATTTGCATGTGAATCAGGAGCGTTTGATGCACAGAGATTTGATTTAGATGCGTGCGAAGTCCGCTGCGAAATATTCATCGGGGATTTTTGTTTGAAAGTTACAATTGAAATGTATCTAGGGTTCGTTGAAATCCTGTTACTGTATTGAGTTTCACAATGGAAATACAGTGGAACTTCCCTATAACGAACGTCTTTATAACGAATTTCGTACAAGAAATTGCACTTTGAATCCAAATTCCATGTTAAAAACACCCTCTTAAACGAAGTGAATTCTCTCTATAACGAAATATTCAAAGAACATCACTCTTTGAATGGGTATTGGTAAGAAGGTATAAGGGTGGGTTTTTTCCGAAAATTTTCCGGACGTACGTAATAAATCCCTACCTTAATCTGAATTACGGCGTGAAGAGAGATCCTTCTGAAACAGTTTTAAATACACCCCTGGCTGTTCGGTTTCAATTCAACCATTACGCTAGTGTGAAAAGTTGTGCGAAAATGTCTGAAAGCAAGTGCTTAAGTTTGAATGATTAACTTAAATTTATCAGTGAAGTTGACCGCGACATTGCCGACTATAGAAACAAATTTTCTGTATAACGAATTTGCGGATTTAGCACTTTCGTTATAGGGAAGTTCCACTGTATATGAGTTCGTTTTTCACATTTTCATCAACTCAAATAGTTTTCAGCATGCTATAATTCAGTTAGTTGTGATAACATTCATTAACTTCATTATAAATTATTACTCTAAACTTTGTTGAAGCCCCTCAGAATCCATATGAAACTTGTGTGAGTTACAAACATCCATCAAAACATATGTTTTATAAATCATTATTCCAAAATTTGGCTGATTTCAGAAATTACGATCATAAGTACTCGTATGGCTTCTTCAATTGACTGCAGCTCTATAGTTTTCTCCTATTAATTTTCCCTAAGCTTGCATGTTTACAGTCGGCCGTAGGACGGACTTGAACACGATAACTTCGGAAAGGAACGACTTCAAAACTTGAAATTTTCAGTTTAGGAAAGATGAATTCATCAATGAATACAGGATATTCAAATTGGATTTATCGTTTTCCAATATTAACAGTAGCCCAAAATTTTTCACAAATTCTTGATTTTTAATGATTTCATCGTACTTGTCACCATATGAAAGTAAACGAGGGTATAGCTAAATCAAATGGATTATAGAACTGCATCAATATGAATAAGATTGATAAAATGCTTAATAAAGCAAGAAAACTCAGTTTTTCGAAAAACCCTGGCGAATGCCTTCCGAATTGAGATGAAAAGTTCGCAAGTTCGAACTGACTCCTGGGAATCAGAATTTTCTTCGCTGGGTATTTTCATATTCTCAATGATTCTATTATGTAAAGGGTTTCCCAATAAGAGGTGTTATTTTGAATAGCCCACTACTTCGGTAGATGTCACGTTTGAAGATGTCATTTTTTGACATTTGACAATTAGAAACTACGCCATTAATGAAAATGGAACGATACACGCTTCAAGAATGCATTGAAATTATTAAAATTCACTATCAAAATAGTAAATATTTGGCAGAGACAGTAAAACTCGAACATTTTTGGGTCGTCGTGAAGCACCTTGTCGGACCATAATGAAGAAATTGGTGGAATAATTCGAGCTGTTGAGACAAGTTAGTGATGTGAAGAATAAAACCCGTGCACGTCGCTCAAGAACAGCCGAGAATATTGCTGCTGTAGCCGAAAGTGTTGAAGAAAACTAAAGCAACAGTAACGGGGAATGGATTGCGCTATCGAGAGATGATTTATGATTTTTTATGGCCGAAATTGGATAGTATTAATCTGGACAACGTTTACTTCCAACAAGACTGCGCTACGTGCCACACAAGCAACGAAACCATTGATCTTTTGCGGGAAAAGTTTCCGGGCCGTGTTATCTCTCGAAGAGGTGATCACAATTGGCCACCGAGATCTTGTAATTTAACACCTTGCTTCTTCTTCCTTTGGGGCCACGTGAAAAAGAAGGTCTAAGCCAATAGCCCAGCGTCGATTCGAGACCTCAAAGATGGAATTCGTGAGGCTATCGAGGACGTAGAGTAGCCACTTTGCGATTTGGTTATGGAAAATTTCATTAAAAGGATATGGTCCTGTAAGCGTAGTCGTGGTGGTTATTTGCCTGATGTTATGTTCCACTATCAACGGCATAGCTTCTTCTTTATAATGAAATAAACATCCGATTATTTGTATTAAAAAATGACATTTTTCTTTGAATATCAAAATAACACCTCTTACTGGAAAACCCTCTACCTAATTATAATATGGATGAATCCTTGAATTTCACTAGAAATAAACTAGCAAAACTGATAGTGCCATCCTCGAAATGCATGAAATAACGTTCCATCTGGATAGAGATTGCAGAATATCCAGTTAAAACATTCACTTTATAAATTCAATTTATGGGGCGTTTTTCAATATTTGCATATTATAGAATGGAAAATCCCTCGGTTTTTAACCAAGCGTGCCTCATTTCCTCTATTTCCGCTCATTCTTGTTTGGTATCTTTCATGTCAAAGTAAATTGTGCTATCAGCTTGTATGCAAATTGGTGGTTCGAATGTCCAACCAGTTCTATAAATTTCCTCTCTTAGCTTGATTTCGCTCTGTGGCCGTTTGGCCTGAAGTATGTTTTTAGATAACCAGGAAAGTGGTGTTTGTCCGAGTAGTTTCCTACCAGAGATTCGAGGTTTTTGTTCTTGAATTGTTTTATTATCTTTAATTTATTGAATTTGTTCAAATATGCTGAGACACCCCTAATGAGAACGAATTATTAATTCTTCTATTATGACTTTGTCAAATTTAGTTGGTTACCCAGTAATAGTGGTCTGTAGAAATTGCCCTAAACATATGAGGTACAGAGAAATCATCCCTTGAAGAGCCAGAACTTATCTGATTAACCCTTCAAATACCGAAGGAATTGCTAGGAGGAGAAGCGATATTTATATTTCTTATTACTTTCTCGTAGTTTTTCTGTTTCTGTACTTTTATTTCTGAACGCTCGTCCTATATGAATGAATGCTATATCCTTCTGTCCAATAGGGATGTTGACTCATGTTACGAATTCATATAAATTGAGGTTTTCCTCATAGAAGGAAGTTTTTGCAATCCTAAAAAACCATATTAGTGATCTTATTATTCTCGTTAAATTAAATAAAGCTGATTTAAATTATATGTTATTTATTATCAACTATCACGTGACTGCGAACGCCAATCAGAGGTAGTTGACGTCACTATCCAATATTTTCGTTGCAAATTCGAATGTTCTGTGCTCAGATCAACAAAATACATTCATAAGGCCGCGTTTCACAAAACTCCATCACCTTGATTATTGAAATGCCATCATTTCTGTGCAATTTTCAGTTCATTTTTAACATAAACCGTCGATTTAATTCAAAATCAAATTTGATTCGAACTTATGAAGTTGAAAGCTGAAAGAGAACAGAATAGTTCAATTATCAGTTACAAGAACGATAATCTACAATTTCCCTTATAATGGAGGATTCATCAAGGGTAAAAGTAGTAACTTACCATTATTGATTCCCCGATGGTCGCAAGTTTCTTTGCTGAAAACAAGGATTTTTGTGCAGCGGAGCTTAAAAACGTGAAATTGTCTTTGTAAGTATCAAACTTTTAAGTCGTATTCATTATTACAAATAGAAGAAACACCTCATACAGCATTTATAGACCGACGCATTCATTTTGAGGGCTTAGATTGAACTTTTTCACAAGGAATCAGGCAAAATCAGTTCGCTTTGACAGAAGTCAAAGTTTGTTTATTGGATATTGACGTAATCATCATAACGTGACAAAATTGAGCATTTCTGCGGGAATTTCGAATTGTCTTTTCATTTATGTATTTTTCATTGGCAATTATTATATTTTCAAGAAAAAAGTAATTTTTTCGTGTTTGTATAGGGTTTATATTTAAAATAAAATAAATTTCAAAAAGTAGTCAACATCCCTATTGTTTGCAATTTTCGAATTTTGAACAGAAAATGGTCTCAAACGATGAAGTTCGACTCGCTGATGACGAATTCGATACTTTCGAATTCGAAAATATTGTCCTGGAGATTTGAAATTTTCAGGGTAGGTTCGGTTTCTGAATGCCGTTGAGTTCGTTAACCAGCAAAATCGTACAGGGTGTTCCATTCAGAATATTTATTCCTCAATATCTCGGACAGAACGAAACCGATCGAAATGAAATTTTGCCACATCAAAGATGCTAATAAGATTTCTCAATAGGAATGTTGAAAAGAAAATCCTTATATTTTCACATCAAATGTTCCACTCCAAGCGATGGTTTTACAAACTTCAGAAAAGCGGATGAATCTACAGGCCTCTTTTGTCAGGAAATAATTCTCGATAGATTCAAATCAAGATATTCTTCTTAAAAGAGCATAGAATATCAAAAATCTGAACTGTTTGTCGTGATGGCGTGAATAGTGAGTAACAAGTATGAAAGAGAATGAAGGATAGATTTCATTCTCTGAATTCGATCGGCGTTAGAGAATCGGCTTCGTCTTGCTCCCACGGTAACCACAGAGAACACCGACAATATCTGCCACCCGCAGCTCGACCCCTGACTCCTCCACGTGAGCGTAATGGCACCCTTCTTGCGCCACATGTGTGCCATCGACTGCAATGTTGCCAAGCCGGAGGCGTCACTTCGCGATTCTCGGATTTCAAACGGAGGAATTCGATGCAATATATCCGTAGAATCATAGTGAGGACTTTGATTCGAGAAAATTCTATAATTAAGATGACAATCTTAATGCATTTTGGTGGAGTTAGTTGTTACATGCTCGTTGGAGTCATGTTTTGTTGTTTTTTTTGAAAATGATGCTGGTCAAGCAGTGACTGTTACTGGTGCTCGATATCGCGACATGATTACACAGTTCTTTCTGCCAAAATTGGATGATATTGATG
The DNA here is from genome assembly GCA_013421045.1 of Propylea japonica. Classification (NCBI taxonomy): domain Eukaryota; kingdom Metazoa; phylum Arthropoda; class Insecta; order Coleoptera; family Coccinellidae; genus Propylea; species Propylea japonica. Next base: position 32,712,982 of record CM024240.1, read on the forward strand.
TGTCCAATATGTGGTTTCAACAAGACGGTGCCACATGTCATACAGCCCGTGAAACAATTCAATTACTGCATGAGACATTTCCAGGTCGTGTACTCTCTCGTTTCGGTGATCAAAATTGGCCTCCTAGATCGTGTGATTTAACACTGTAGGATATAAAAGGATATCCAATTGTTATATAATTGTGGTGACTAGGATTGGTACTCAATAATACAACACTGATTATACTCTAAACTCTATTTATTCAACACCTCTCTGTTAAATAACTGAACTCTGATAATCTATACACAAAATACGATATGCTCACAAGGCTTGCTGGCAATCGAAATACTCATCGTACCGTTGGTGGTACATTGTATTGCCACCCTGTACTAAGGGTAGGGGTAGGCGTTCAATACGCATGTATCGACAAAGCTTATTCTTTACACTCCCTCCCTTTGTCGATTACATCAACTCTATTTTAAATTATTTATTAAATTGAACTCTTAATTATTAAACAACATAAACAATATAATGTATATTTATGATAAGGCCAATGAACAATCATTTGCCATCAGCTGGGAATTTTTAGTCCTTCGCATCGTTGCAATTACTGATCTGTGAACACACAAAAACAAATTACTCATATATACAAATATAGTATGTACTTTTGTACATATATGAAATATATATATATATATTTATCCGGTGAACAAAGTGGCATCTTTACAAAAACGGTATAGGCTTGCATCCCCGTGTATATTGGTGTATATGAAGAAAAAATATTTCCGTACATTTCGACTTCCAGTTATTTTCTGCGTATGGTTTGACATCCGTTTATTTTCATACAACTCGGAAACAGTTTGACCTCTATATATTCTATTTCTAGGTAGTCTTACTTCCTGCAATGTTGCCATGTTGCCTATTCAGATTAATGCTACTTTTGTAATCGGACCGCAAAATATAGGATGTTCATTCAGAGTTTCATTCGTCATTTTGAGAGCAAGCTAATGCGTTAGTTGATTGTATTTAATCTTTGGAGGTGCTGATTACCATCTTTCACTGAAAGTGAAAACAAGATTGTGAGAGAGCATAATTTAAATCAGTTATTGCTTCCAATCGACTAGTCAATGAAGATAACATTGAATTCACGTACTACTATAATTTTGTGGTCATCATATTATTTCAGCAGGGAATATTGTGAAAATTTCCGTGATGGTGCTCTATAAAACTTCAATTATCGCAATTTTACTGCCGCTACCTCAGCTACCGTTTCAATGGTCAGATCTCGCAATTAGTTCATTTCTTAATTGGAGAATTTGTTCATTCATATTAACAATAGTAACATTTTGAGGGTTTTTTTGGCGGTACTGCTTTTTATATTTACGCAAAAATATTTTGATTTTCACGAAAACATTGCGCATACTCATTTCATCCCAAATTCAAATAACTTGAAAAACTTGAGAACATCCGCCCTTTTCATTAACTGATACACCAAGAAATACATTTGAGAGTTTTATAAAGGTAGACAAAATGGTGTTATAGAAGTGTTTATAAGATTATCACAATGACCATCCGTGTTACTCAACACTTGGGTGTTAGTAATAAATTGAATCTTTAGGGCCTGTAAAGGGTATACAGCGATCGCAATAATTTTTTTATGTAACTATGTAAAAATGAATTTTAAAGGGAAGTATTGAAAAGTGTTTGCGCACCTAAATAAAATGAAGAATGCTACTAGAGTGGGTCTGTTTTGCAAAAACTGTTCGTCCGTTTTTGAGGGCTCGTTCAACTTAAACGATTGCTATATCGTTCAGCCCAAATGTATGTAATTTTCGAATTTTGAGCCAAAAATAGTCTCAAACGTTCGACTCTTTAATCCGGGGTCAAATTCAATTCTGTTCGTGAGGCTGGCCGTTTGTTTGTCCGTCCGTAAGCACGATAAATTTCGAAAGGGTTGCCTTAGAGACTTGAAATTTCCAGGTTGAGTTTGGCTCCCGAATACCGCCAGAATCGTACAGGTGTTCCATAATATAAGGCTATTTCAAAGTTTGCTCTGCCAATAATATTCCACCATCAAACCTCGAAATTTTACGATTAGGTGTAACATAAGCATATAAATTCTTGTACGAAAATTTGTGGCAATAGTGTCACCAGAACCATAAAAAATTTAATCATTTCATCGAAAAATAAAATGCAGGTATTTCAACAACGAAACACCTGATTTGAATGATTTTTTTTTAATGAACATTAACACACTGAGGACCTAATTTGAAAATGATTGTAGCTTCAGAACCACAGGATTTGTTCGAATTATCAATTTTGCAGAATTTTTTTTCAGATAAGTGTCCATTCGATAAAGCTGACATTTTGTATTTGGATGTCCAATACCAATTCAAAGCAGTACACAGAAATAAGTGTGAATTATATTATTGAGAACATAGAAAAAATATTCAATTTTACCATAAAATTACTTTCGATTGAAATGAAATTGAAATTGAGAATGAACATTGACAAAGTGAATCTTCACGCAGAACTTCAGAAGGATTGTGAAATCATAACCATAAAGCTTCAATACAAGTCAGTGCTTAGAATTAACATAGTATGTTGTTTAAATTTTCAACCTTTAAAGCACCAATGTGTAGTTTAGTTTAAAAATCACACCAGTAAGCTCAGCTATCTACCTTTTCAGTTGATCAATATGTGACCTCTGATTCAATGCTGATAATAAATCAAAATGATCAAAAAATATGGATAGCCTGATATAATACCAGTTCTGACGAAATTACAATAGCATACAAAATATATCTATAAAAATATCATTGGTCACCAGACCATTTCATTCCGAAATGAAAAAAAATACTGGAATTGGAGCAGGAAGGCAATCTCGAAAAAACAGGTGAATAATTTGGAAAATATAAACAAAGATTGAACGGAATTAAATGAAATTCGGTATTTTGTTTTGGTGAAACTTCGTGTTTTTAGTATGAAATCACTAAAATGATCATTTCGTGTATCACACCCCTAACCTAACCACACTAGGGGTTGTTCATCCACATTTTTATAGTATCTTAATGTTATATAGCATCACTATCCGAACTAAACTTTCTAAATCGGGGTGAAAGCGCTTAACTGCATAATCCCCTGAAATATCATTGTTTTTTTAAATTTTTCGGGAAATATTGATTTGCCGGTGTGTGGCATGAAAACGTCATAACGAACCATTATGCTAAATATGAAGTGGAATGGGTTGCTGGGCATAATTTGTAGATATTATCCGGAAATTTAATGTGTTCAATCATAAACTGAACCTTAACGCATATCTCTGCTGCTTAGCTGTATAATAAAGCAAAATTAAGAACAGAACAAATATCCTGAAAAAATACATTATTTCCTTCTGAAGTGAATAACGAAGCTGATAACTATTTACTAGTAGTTGCCAGCTGAATTCCTTCTCATCTAAAATGAAATAGAAAAAAGAGGAATATTATTCAATGCAACAAAAATTCAATAGGATGAGAGATATATCGACATGTTTATTTTGGGATTTTTTTATAATTTAATTTTTCGGATCCATCCTCGTTTTAAATAAATAAGTTTTTTGTTTAACCCTATATTCACTACCTAGGTAAAATATAATTGAGTGAATTATTTTCTTTTTGAAAAGCGGAGTTGGAATGTTTTTACCGTACCGAATTATTTGAATAATAGAAGAATTATTATATTGACGAAATATAAACACTCTGAAACACTTGTAGTTTCCATTTAGGGAGTTTTCACGGAACTGGAGATTGTGTGATCTATCAACATTTTTCTCTAGCTCACTTCGAAGTACAAAAAACAACCAAAATTGAGTGAAAGATTCTTCTCATGATAGATAATTCGTGAACAGATTACTCTCACGATGTGAATATTAGAATCCGACGTCACACGTCATGCGGGTGCCAAATTAACCGCAAATGGTGAAATCAAAAGAGGCTGTATATCTTCTTCGACAAACGCGTTAGGCACGCGGCACGCGGTATTTAGTGACGTACAATATATAATCCATTATTACTTGCCATTAATTTTCATGATACAATCTTTGAAATAAATTTTAAGCAACACATGTCATGTGCATGTGTAGAGCAAAGACAGGTCTATGGTGTAGAGTGAAGTTTAATTTCAGAATCATCGAGTATTCAAATCTACCCATAGAATTGACATAGTTTTATGTTTAAATTTTGAAGGTTCCTGTTTGTATATGATAACCTTTGTAGAAAATTAAATGAACAACGTAAATAAATAATCAAATACTAAAGATGAATCTCAAATCTTATGGGTGGTTGCAAGCTGAATTTTTCTAAATCTAAAATAAAAAAGAGAACAAAAAAACTGAATTTGTAATAATGTGTCCATTGTATTACAAATAGGTACTATTTCTTTCAGTTGCCATTTCCGAGGTTTCAATGGTATATCTTATGGTTGTAAAAACTGCATTGTCTAGATTGCTAGGCTTAAAATGAAAATTAAGAATAGCTTCATCTTTTTAGTTCCGCTGAATCTGCAAAAATGTTGAAGGAGAAATCTCATGCAAGTCGAAGGCTTTGATACAGTTTGAATTTCTGTCTATATTTACTACAGTTATTTAATAGTTTATTTAATATTTGTTAATGATTTGTGTAAAAGCAGCTATGTTGCATTACCAGAAGATATTGTTGGGACTGGGTGACGACTTGCTCGGTACCGCGGATTAATCAGGCCTCAATCTGCCTACTCTTGACTAACCCGGGATAATAACACCATGCTCTAGCTAGGCCTCAATCTGCCTACTCCTAGCTAGAGGAAAGATGCGGATGTTCTAACTAGGCCTCAATCTGCCTACTCCTAGTTAGAAGGGAATATAAAATAGACAAGCGAAAATAAACATGTAAAAATATATAATAAAAACACAAATATAATACAAATAAATCACTACTCTATCTACTCTGTCTGTAGATCGACAAAACACGTTATTTCCAAATTTAGGGAAGACCGTCTGTAGATATATCCCGTCCGCCGTAGCCATCTATTGGCTACTGTCCGTAGTGCTGAGACTGGTGCTTGGTGGCGCTCTCTGTGGGGGGTAGAGTCAACCTGGTTGGCAGCGCCAATGCAGTGACCTGTAATCTGTTAGTCGCCACAGTACCCCCTTGCTAGTGATCAACGATACCCATTGAATTACAACCCAGCCTGGAAGCGCTCGGGAAAACGAACTTGCCGACCTGATCTGGTCGTGTAAGTTCGTCGTGCTGCTGGCGCTTGCGTTGCTGCTTCTGGTTCTGCTGCTGCAGGTGGGATAGGTTGTTGGGCCGGAGGCGAGTTTTCGCCTGGCAAAAATAGAAGAATTCCTTCGTCGTCGTCGGCCACGTGCGGATTTACAGCGTCCTCCGGTGAATTTTCGTTGACCACGATGTAGGCTGGTTTCAGCCTGTCGATTGAGACCGGGACGTTGGTACCGTGAATTCGGAGGGTGTAGTGTTTTTCGGCTCGAGAAACCACCTCGAATGGTCCGTCGTAGGGGTGCTGGAGCGGACGCCGAACGGCGTCGTGCCTTACAAAAACGTGGGATGCGGTGGCGAGATCTTTGAAGACGAAAATCTTTCGCTCACCGTGCCTGGTGCCGCTCACGGGTCGGAGCGCCTGAAAGTGCTGGCGCAGGTCGCGAACGAAATCGTCGGAGTTATCCAGGTTCATGGTAGACGATGAAACCAGGAACTCACCAGGAAGACGGAGTGGTTCTCCGTATATCATTTCAGCAGCAGTGGATTGGAGATCTTCTTTCCAGGCGGCGCGAATCCCCAGTAGTGCAGTGGGTAGTGTGTGAACCCACGTGTCGGAATCCAAACATTTGATGGAAGCTTTGAGCTGACGGTGGAGTCGTTCGACCATTCCGTTGGCGGCCGGGTGGTATGCTGTGGTTCTCAGGTGGTCCGTCCCCAGTAGCTTGTTCAAGCAGCGAAATAGGTGGGACTCGAATTGACGTCCTTGGTCTGTAGTTACCCGCAGCGGGACGCCAAACCTGGCAACCCAGTTAGCGTAAAATGCTCGGGCGACGGTCTCTGCTGTCTGGTCTTGGAGCGGTATCGCTTCTGGCCATCGAGAAAATCGATCAACGCAGGTGAGGCAATACCGATATCCGTTGGAAAATGGCATCACGATCAGGTCGATGTGCACATGTTCGAAACGCCTCGACGGCGGTGTAAAGTTACCGATCGGAGACGAAACATGTCGTGACACTTTTGACCGCTGGCACTGGATGCAGACTTGGGACCACGCTCGACAATCTTTGGAGATGGAGGGCCAGACATATTTTTGCTTCATCAGCTTTGTGGTGGCCTTGGCACCTGGATGGGACAAACCGTGGATGGCGTCAAAAGCTGGTTTCCGGAATGGAGCTGTCAGGAAGGGTCGTGCTTTGGTGGTGGATATATCACAGAAGACGGCAGCGTTGGATCCAGGTATCGTGACTTGGCGTAAAAGTAAGCCAGAGTCTTGCTTCTGGCGGAACTCTTGGAGCTCTGGGTCAAATTGTTGGGATGCTGCGAGGGCCTCGAAATCGAGTGGTGCTGTGATCTCGTCCACCCTAGAAAGGGCATCTGCGACGACGTTTTCCCTCCCGGATATATGCCGGATGTCTGTGGTGAACTGCCCGATGAAATCCAGGTGGCGGTAGCGGCGTGGGGAGCATTGATCGGACTTCTGACTGAAGGCGAAGGTTAGCGGTTTATGATCAGTTAAAATGAAGAAATGACGTCCTTCAACCATGTGTCGGAAGTACTTGACCGACTTGTAGATGGCCAGGAGTTCCCGATCGTAGGCGCTGTACTTGCACTCAGCGCCAGCCAGCTTCTTCGAGAAAAAACCGAGTGGTTCCCACTCGTTGCCAACCCGTTGGTGTAGTGCGGCTCCAATGGTGTGGTCCGATGCATCACAAACTAAGGAAACCTCGGCGCCAAGTTTGGGGTGTGCCAGAAGTGTCGCTTTCGCAAGTTCTTCCTTGCAGGCGGCGAATGCGGCATCAGCGAGGTCGTTCCAATTCACTGGTGTCTTCTTTTTTATGTTTCCCTGGAGCAGGTCATTGAGTGGCGCCTGGGTCTTAGCCGTCCCGGGCATGAAACGCCTGTAGAAGTTCAACATGCCCAGGAACTGACGGAGATCTTTTGCTGTTGCTGGTTTAGGATATTCGCGGATGGCAGCGACTTTCTCGGGGAGTGGTTTTGTTCCATCACCGGATACTAGGTACCCCAAGAACTTAACTTCCTTAGCGCCAAAGCAACATTTCGCAGAATTGACGACAATTCCGTACTGCTGAAGACGTTCGAAAAGGATGCGAAGATGTTCGTGATGCTCTTCTTCGGACGAGGAGGCCACAAGTAGGTCGTCAATATATACATAGACGAAGTCGAGTCCCCGGGTAACCTCGTCGATAAACCGTTGGAATGTTTGGGCGGCGTTTCGTAGTCCAAAACTCATTGCCGGGAATTCGAACAATCCGAACGGAGTGGTGATGGCTGTCTTCTCCACGTCTTCAGGGGCCACCGGGATATGATGGTACGCTCGTACCAGGTCAATGGTGGAAAAAATTGACTTTCCACGGAGTGTTTGGGCGAAGTCTTGAATGTGGCGTACTGGATATCGGTCCGGTAGGGTGCGTGCGTTTAGTCCCCGGTAGTCTCCGCAAGGACGCCATTCGTCTCCCTTCTTTGGCACCATGTGGAGGGGCGACGCCCAACTGCTCTTCGATGGCCGACAAATACCCAATTTTAGCATGGACTCGAATTCCTTCCTAGCGGCGAGGTAGCGGTCCGCGGCTAGGCGACGTGGCTTCTGTGAGACGGGTTGTCCTGGTGTGGTGTTGATGTGATGCACTGTACGGTGTTTTGCATCAGCTGCTTTACAAGCGCCATCGGGGCGTGTCAGCTCCGGGAACTGCTGAAGCAACGCGTGATAGCGGGTATCACCCGCGGATGTCCGAATACCGGCGATTGTCGCGCACTTGGAGTCCCGTCCTGTAACACTGAGACTCGTGGATCGGTCAAGTAAGCGTCCATTGCGCAGATCCACGAGGAGGTCGTAATGGGTCAAAAAATCTACCCCGATGATGGCCTTGGACACGTCCGCGATGACGAAATTCCACGCAAAATCGCGGCGGAGACCGAGGTTCAGTGTTAGTGGAATTGAGCCATAAGTATCGATCGCACTACCGTTAGCCGCGGTTAGCTCGTACCCGGTTTTCACCTGTCGGCCTTTCACTAGACGTCGCGGAAATACGCACAAGTCAGCGCCGGTATCGATCAAGAAGTCTACTCCACTGCTTCGGTCCGTCAAAAACAAGCGGCGTGTGTTGGGGCAGCTGTCGCCCGCCGCGTTCAGCGACTGCCCTTGAAGTTTTCCTGATTCGGCTCGTCGGTACCGGCGTAGGTGCACGGTTTTTCACACTTATGCGCGTCGGCCCCGAACCGATTGTGGTAGTAGCACATACCACTGACACGGGAATGCGAGCGACGACGCGGTGAGGAACCCTCCTGGTTTTGCAATCGACTGCGCCATTCCGCCCGTAGCTCCTTCAACTCTTGGCTTTGTTGGTCCAAGCGCACTGTCAACTTCTCTATCACCTCACATAACAGGGCCCTGGTCCGGTCGTCCATGGTGACGTTGGGTTGGGCGGCCTGTGCGGCAATGCTGGCTCGAGCGAGTGGGTTTAGGGCATCTTGGTGATCGGAGATATGTCGGCGAGCAAATCGACCCTGTCACTCATAAAGTTGACGTTGATCACGTCGGGGTCACCAGTGTTGGGACTGGGTAACGCTTTGCTCGGTACCGCGGATTAATCAGGCCTCAATCTGCCTACTCCTGACTAACCCGGGATAATAACACCATGCTCTAGCTAGGCCTCAATCTGCCTACTCCTAGCTAGAGGAAAGATGCGGATGTTCTAACTAGGCCTCAATCTGCCTACTCCTAGTTAGAAGGGAATATAAAATAGACAAGCGAAAATAAACATGTAAAAATATATAATAAAAACACAAATATAATACAAATAAATCACTACTCTATCTACTCTGTCTGTAGATCGACAAAACACGTTATTTCCAAATTTAGGGAAGACCGTCTGTAGATATATCCCGTCCGCCGTAGCCATCTATTGGCTACTGTCCGTAGTGCTGAGACTGGTGCTTGGTGGCGCTCTCTGTGGGGGGTAGAGTCAACCTGGTTGGCAGCGCCAATGCAGTGACCTGTAATCTGTTAGTCGCCACAATATCATGTCACAAGATCCATTCTATTCAATCTTCAATTCAAAACTCTGAAAGAAATATCAATAAGTTCAGTTTTTTTTAATTTTTCTTTATCTTACTGCACCTCTATCTGTTTTCGAATGCTGCAGAAAGTCAGTTTCGAATTTCAATCATTGCAGAGTTAAGAGCTAAAGTTTTGACGAACAGTTAAGTTTCAAACAAATTTTCTTGAATTCATAATTTTTGGTATCTGAAATAATTTTGCTGTTGAGTCATTCAAATTTGTATAGCCTAGTCGGATCTTATTCAAGTTTAAGTTTTCTTGAAGCTGCAATTAGGTGAAAATCCTCGACTATGAATGTACCTTAATTATACAGTATTCAATGCGAATTAAATTTGGAAGTAGAACGTTATTTTGTCTCATTTTATTCCCAGATATTTTTCTTATGGTAATTTGACACATCGTCACTAATTACAAACCTTTCGAATTCTATATGGAAATTTTGGGTGAATTGGTTTCTCCTATAGTCAATGGATTATATGGTCTAGTCGCAGAATCTGGAAAAATTTTCTTCATACTTGTTCATTTCTAATGCTATTCGCTTGGGAGAGGAGCTCATCCTGACTTTTAACATTAGTCCCTTATCATATGTTTTCTTTATATGCATTCATAATTTGTGATTGGCATGGACATAATTTTCGATGTCACCTATAAATTTCAATTTGAGTATTCATCTGATTTTAAGTACATAGTAATTTCAGTGGTTTGATTTTTTTGAAATTGTGCAGTCCTTGAAAAATTCGAAGCAGAAATAAAATTATGGTTCCAATCTGCGCCACTAAGCTCTTGTACAAAACAAATTCCATAAATATATCGAATTATTAATTATAATAGTTTGATCAAGGCGTAAGTCATATTTTTTCATAAAGACACTCACAGGGTGAGTACCCTGTATAGTATTGCCTTCAGTATCGAATTCTTCCTCGTACCGAAATACAACAGATGGCAAATGAGTTTGAATCTATTTTGCTCTATCTTTTAGAAAATTGTAAAATAAAATCGATAAGATGAGGGAGAATGATAAAGTGACCTTTATCTTTTGTGATATGTCTGTTTTTTCATTATATGTATAATACAGATTACAGACTTAACATTTTTTTGTTTCGCCCTATAGCCAATAGGTGAAACAAATAAAGTGTAACGTTATTATGTTATTGAAAGGCGAAGGTTGAATCATTCCTAATAACTCAAAAAATAGAAGAATATTCTGTATGAGCTCTGATGCAGATATATTTATCAGATAAGATTTTCATTTTTGCAATTTTCACGAAATTTGAGATCGTGTGCCCTTTCAACATTTTTTTTTACCGCTTAGACCTACTAAAAATAGCCAAAATCGAAAAAAAATTCTTATGATAATTAGTGAAGAGGATAATCTGACCATCGCGATCGGAATATTATAATCCACGGTTTCAATGAATATATTTCATTAAGAATTTTTCATTATAAGTGCAGAATCAGAAACAGTTCACTAGTTTCGGATCGCGCTCGCTATGCTGAATTCCTGCCGGAATATCTTATCGCAGCTGCTCTATTTTATGACGATATAAAAAGCGAGTTCAAACCCATAAAATTCGTGCCGCAAAACACTTAACAGCGTTGCCAGTTGCTCCGGATGTCAGACTATGCGTTGGACGTATAGCCTGAAATATACAGATAATATACAGGAGAGTGACGCGCGCGCCACCAAACTCGATCAGTGTGAACCTCCGACATACAGGACAGTCAAGTTGGGTAAAATTTGGCGTCCATCGGATTATCATCGCAACGAGTAGAGGATGTCATAATGAACCGTTCTGAATGACTTTTAGCTGTTGGTAAAGTGGCATCCGTATATCGGATGCCACATTTCCGCGGATGCCACTCTTACCGCGATTTTAACATGGGGGGATGCCAAAAGGTACCCGGTTTAAATATATACACTCTCATATATATTATTCTCTGAATTTTCATCTATATATAATATTAATAATTTGTCTCTCAAGTACTCATGTCTACTCTGCGGCAAAGGCTTAGTCATTATGTCTGCCAAGTTTTCATCGGTGGGTACCCAGCTAACTTTAACCTTCTTTTCCTCTACGCACTGTTTCACAAAATCTCCATGAGTTATTGCCATGTTTTTTCTAGTTCCAGTTCTCTCTCTGAATACTAACTCATTCTTAATTTCTTCGACACTCTGATCGAAAGTTTTGAGTTTATGGCTTCCATCTTTCTCTGTACAATCTTTAGCTGATTTGTTATCACACCACAATGTGATTGGATAAAACGTGTGCCCAATGATATATCTGATAGATTTATCGAGTGATATCAACTCTTGGCTAGCGTCACTCATTGCTAGGTATTCTGCTTGACAGGTAGAAGTCGTGACAGTAGACTGTTTATGACTTCTCCAAGTTATTAAATCTCCGAATAACTTGATGACATAACCTCCTGTGGATTTTGAATCCTCACAATCTCTGAAGCTTGCATCTGAAAATGCTTCCAAATTCTCTGTGTTGGATAGGAACTTAATACCCAAGTCAGTTGTGCCTCTCAGGTATCTAAGAACTCTTTTTACCTCTATCCAGTCATCTTCAGTAGGGTCTATCTGTTTTCTCGCTAGATAGTTTATCGCATATGCTATATCTGGTCGAGTTGCATTCGCTAAATACATCAAACTACCTATAGCTTCTCTGAATGGTACTCTCTTAAACTCAGTTGGTTCCTCTGAACATTCTGAGCTGCTTTTAAGCTTCTTGTTCCTATAGTCTACCTGACGGGTTACCATAGGTGTACTCTGTGGTTTTGACTCATGCATGTTGAATCTTTCTAAAACTCTCTCTGTATACGAAGTTTGGTGTAACATCATATTTCTTCTTTCTCTATCTCTATGTATAGTAATACCTAAGAATTGTTTGGGTTCACCTAAATCTTTCATTTCAAACACATTTCCCAAATGTGATTTTATTTCATTTAGTTTCTCTGGATCATTACTTGCTATCAGCATGTCGTCTACGTACAGTATTACTATAGCTAGTTTTCCATTATATCTCCAGGTGAACAAACAGGGATCATGAAGATCATTCTCTAAACCAAGTTTTCGTGCTTCCTCTGAAAATCTCTTATTCCACAACTTGGGACTAACTCTCAGACCATATAAAGATTTCTTCAATTTGCAAACTTTCTCTCGTTTGATGTTATCTGAAACATTCAAACCCTCTGGGATTTCCATGAAGATCTCTTCTTCAAGTTCTCCATTTAGGAACGCCGTTTTGACGTCCATTTGACATGCATCTAAGTTCTCTTTATTGATTATGGATAGAACTGCTCGAATCAAGGACAATCTTGATACTGGAGCATATGTTTCTTTGAGACCATAAACATTTTTATCTTTGAATCCCCGTGAGACAAGTCTTGCTTTGTATTTAATTGACTCATTGCTCTCGACCTTCTTTTTGAACACCCATTTGGAGTCAATAATATTTGGTCTCTTACCAAGAATATCTAATTTAGGTCGGTCTACAATAATCCAGACTGCATTTTCTTCCATAGAGTCTAACTCTTCTCTAATCGCTTGTTTCCATAACTCTCTATCCTCGGAGTTCATTGCTTCTACAAAAGTTATTGGATCTTTTTGAATTGAAGCTAATAATATATGCTCAAGTTCATCTTCATTCATCTCATCAACTCTAGTGTAACGAGCAAAGCTAATGTCTTCAATTTTCTTAGCTTTACTTCTCGTAATTGGACCATCAATTTTAAGTGGTAACTCTGAATTTGTCTCTTTCCTCACACCCTCTCTTTCTAGGCTCAGATGTGTTCGCCTCTGATTGATCTATTTCTGTTATTTCATCGACAACAGTGAATTCAGTTGTTTTATCTGATCCACTTTCAGTACTCAACTCTTTACTCTGACTTTTTAAATAAACATCCTTGTATACCAATCTCTCTATAAATCTTACATGTCTCGATTCGATAAATTTTCTTGTGGAAGGATGCCATAAAATGTATCCTGTGGATGTATGACCAACCAATATGGTTTTAATTGATACATTGCTGAATTTTGTTTCAACAAAGGGTAATTTAGCGTATGCAATACATCCAAACCTTCTAATTTTGTCTAAATGACAGTTTGCTCTTGGTGAAAATTTAACTAACGGTACCTCATAATTGATTGACTTATGTGGAGTTCTATTATAAGTGTGAACAGCTGTTTCAGCAGCTAGTTCCCACATGCTTTGTGGTAAGCCAGAATCACACATAAACGCTCTTATTGTTCTCTGAATAGATTTGTTAAATCTCTCGGCTGTACCGTTCAGCTCAGGAGTATACGGTGGACCACTATCTGACTCAATTTTTTCTCTTTTCATTATTTCTGCAAACTTTCCACCTGTGAACTCAGTACCTCTGTCTGATCTAACATAGCAGACTTTCGCATCTATACCTAGTAGGTTACGTGCAGAACTCAAAAACCTCTCAAACGCTTGACCTGATTCATCTTTAGATTTTAAACAATATATGTTGGTATACCTAGAATAATCGTCTATGAAAACAATTATATACCTCTTTTGACCAGGCCATGAAATAGGTTTAATTGGCCCCATAACATCTGAATGAATTAATTTAAGCGGCCTGTCAGCTCTACTTCTGATTTGTTTAAATGGAAGTTTTTCCATTTTTGATAATATACAAACTTCACACTCTTTAATTGAATCGTCAAATTTTACATGTTCTAATCTCTTATCTCTCTTTTGTATCATTTTCAAATAATTAAACGAAGCATGCCCAAGCCTCTGATGCCATAGCATAGCTTCACTCTGAATTTTAGTTAACAACGCATTTACTGATAGATTTTCATCTAATGTTTCTCTTAGACTCTCTAAACTCTTCAAATCATCTATTTTAACTATTTCGTAGGATAAATTATTTAAATTTGATTTCTCTGAATTCTCTGAAACAATGAGTTTCTCTAAACTCTCCCTCCCAATCGCAGAACCTACTTCTACTGTAATTTTATCAATAGACTCTAAATTAACTCCCTCCGAACTGGACACTCTTTTGTCCTCGTTGGTTTGCGATTGTTCGGAACTCTCATTGTCAACTGCTAAGCATGCAGTGCAACTATAATTTTCAAACTCAGTTGTATTTTCATTGGTGTAGTTAGGTTTTATTACTTCAAACTTAACTACCCAGTTTGGTTTCTCATAAATCCCCTCAAATATGGTTTTGCTGTTTTCTTTATCATAAACTCTGAATATTTTATCGTCTAAATATATACAAAACCCTGCATCTACTAATTTACGTAAAGATAGCAAGTTCTCTGAAATATCTTTTGCTGCTATAACATTTGTTAATTTAATGTGGGTACAATTTAACTGATCATTTTTAAGCAAAAGATTACCTCTACCATCTATTACTATGTCAGCAATTTCATTTTTATTTGCGCTTTTGATAACTCCTTTCTCTGATTTTTTAAAATTGCTCAAAATAAAACTCTTATTAACAATATGACTCGTAGCTCCAGAGTCAGCTATAAACTCTATATATCTCTCACTACTAAGGTTTTTAATGCTGATTATCTCCTTACCTTGTAACTCGTTGAACTCATCTCTGTTCTCTTGACCAGTTTGGTCCTCATAATCAGCTCTTCTAGCAGTTGGGTTGTGTCTCCCACCTCTTTGACCTCCTCTTCCTCTTAGGTTACCCCTACTATTACCTCTGTAGCTGAAGGTACCTCTTGAACGTCCTCCCCGGCCTCTAAATTTTCCGGAGCCTCTTTCTCCAGTTATTTGTTGGCCGTGAGTCGGTTTAAACCTTTTTACTGGATGTTCATAGTTTTGGTGATTGTTTTTATAAGTGCATGGCCTCTTTAGATTTTTTCCACAGTTTTCACTGGTGTGATCAGTGATTTTGTTGCAGGTGAAGCAAGCCCACTGGTTTGTTCCATTTAACGAACATTGGTCTTGCCAGTGTCCCCTTTTGTTGCACCTGAAACATTTATCATTGCCTCTCATAACAAATGCTCTGGACACAGCAACTTCATTCTCAGTGGAGCTTCCTCCATTAGCGTCATTATCCTGCTCTATCCGATACATAGTTTTTCTTAACGCTTCCATATTCATTTCTTTACCAGTTGTCGAGATAACTGCCGAATCGGTTCTTCTTACTTCCGGCATGGCACCTATAATCGCTTGGTAGAATGTTGAGCGCATCTCTTGATCAGTAAGTTTGTGAGGATCGTCACTCATCTCATGCTCTCTTATTATTTGATCAAATCTCTCACAGAACTTATGGACTCTCTCGTCCCTATTCATGCGCAGGTTATACAGCCTTGTTCTAATTGAAGTAGGCGTTGCGCTAACCTCTCCTTTTCTACACTCTTTAAGTTTCTTCAATATCTCTCTAGGCTCAGTTAATCCTAAGATTCTTTTGTGATATTGTTCATCAATGTGATTGATTATAATATCTTTAACTGAGTTTTTCCTCAGCTTAATCTCCGACTCTGACACTCCAATTGGGCTTGGTTGACTTGGATCAATAACTTCAAGTAACCCCCAACTTATAAGCTCTGTATTCAGGCAGTCAATCCAAACTTCAAAGCTTGACTTAGATGTCAGTTTATAGTGTCTCTGTATTTTGGGTACAGAACTGCTGCTTGCACTCTCTTGGGGTTGCAAAACTACTCTCCTCTCTGAAGTTTGTAAATGGTTGGTAAGTTTTTGCTTCTCCGACTCAAGCATGTTTTGGTGAACTTTACTGAGAATATTGACCACCTCCTTCAACAGACTTGCAGTTGTCTGACTCTGCACTGCTTCGCTGCTATTCATCGAAGCTGCGAGGGCATTTACATTTTGAATAGTACTCTGCAACTCTGCCATGTTTGCTGCACTTCCTGAGGACTGACCTACAGCCCCTCTCATGTCCTCTGAATTGCTCATATTTGTGGTTTTTGCTGTGAATCAAACATCTCAATTATTACCTGGATTCGCTCCTCAAAAATTCAGATCTGATCTACAACTCTCTCTAAAAACAAAAGTTACTACCTAAGCAAGATTCAACCTTTGTACATCTACGATTCTAACAGCACTCTGAATTTCTAGTCAAATCTAGATGGACAATAAAAAAATTCTTACTTTGTTGATTGACATTAGTCTCATCAACATATCCTCCTCGCCTGATTCTCATATACTCCTCGTATGAATTTTCGCTCTGTTTCTCCATCTATTCCAGGATTATAAAACATTTTCAATTAGTTATTATTGGATTTGAATAATTTTAATACTCAATAATTCATTTCTATATACACACTCTTAACTTCTAACCTCATTACTCTCTCTCTTTGAACTCTTCGAATACCTTTCGGTACCAGGTAATCTCTGAATTTCAACTAATTGAATAATGTTTCTTGCTTCTGAACCAGATTAACTGAACCACAAGTTAATCAAGTTCGAAGCGGGAAATAATATTCTTTCACCGGGCATTCCACACATGTACACCACTTGCCGATGTTTAACTCTGTGAGTTACCACGAAAGCTGGTCGGTTTTGGGCTGCGCAAGTACATACGTGGGTCCCAAATGAAGTCCTCTCATTTCCCTAGTCAATGAACAACCTACACTGAACACAAGTTTCAGATGTCCATTGACCCCAGAATGTACAGAATTTGCTCTTAATAAAGGATATTCGACAGAACAGAAAAACCCTCAAGAGCCAGTAATCCGGTATCTGACTGCAAGGCAAGCCAGAACGGGACACCAAACTCAGGCGAATATTTTCAGTTCTTCCTCAGAAATCAAAATCGAGAATTATTCAGCTAAATTCTGAATTTGACTAGATTTCTCTCCATCTTATACTCCTAAAAAAAATTTTATTCACACTCTGAACACTCAAATAGTAATATTTAAAAAAAATCTCCTACTAACTCCATTTCTCAATTGTAATGAATCAGTAAGAATTACTCACAATTTAAAATAATTTCAATTAATTCATGAAACTTCATAAAAGTTCTTCAGAAATCGAAATTACCAATTCGCAATCAAGAACTACTGTTATTTATATCGAATAAATAGTTTCCTCTGATATTCCTCCAAAATAAGATGAGAGAAAATGAATAACCTCTCAACATAAACAACCACAACTCGGCTCTTTTTGATATAACCTCTTTGTTATCATCACTTCTTGACATTGAAGTTTGAAACTTCTTAATCAACTTCAACTCTATGCTCTTTGTGAAATAACCTCTTTGTTATAATCACAGCTTATTAATAACATTTATGTTTTGAACACATACACATAATTTAATTGGTTGGTTGCAGATATAAATTTCTTTTTGCATAAAAATTACAATATGCAATTGACCTCAAATTAAAAAATTGAAGAAAGCTCTGTGAAATACCTCATGTTACGGAACTGTTATAAATACAGTTTCTTGTAACGAACGCATTGTCGAGACTCGTTTCCGACAAGCGTAGACCCTTCGTAATGTAACTGTAACTCCCAAACACAAGGTGTCCGGCTAGTCACGTGTGACGTCACAAAGGATCCCTAGCAGGTACTCTACACTACAAGTAGCACCGACTCTAACGGTTTTACTGAATTTTGAAATGCATATTACTCACTTATATGCATTTAATTAATTACATGTTTCATGTATTGCACCTTGTTAGCTCTCATTTCAAAAGAACATAAATATTACATGCCTGCAAGTTGCAACTCATAGTGAATAAACAGATCGTGTATCATCATTGATTTCTCAAGATATTACAGAATCTATTTATATAGCTCTGATATATTTGATTATTAAAAAGTCACTTACTTTTGTATCTCTGTTTTGTTTTCTCTCTGAAATGCTCTATACGCTTCAAATCACTCACAGCGGCTTGCACAATACTCAAGGGAAAACTCTTTACTCAAAAGAATGCACGCCTTCAACTGAATCTAGTCACCCAAAGTTTCGTAAATCGGAAACCACGCTTATGCTACCATGTAGGATATAAAAGGATATCCAATTGTTATATAATTGTGGTGACTAGGATTGGTACTCAATAATACAACACTGATTATACTCTAAACTCTATTTATTCAACACCTCTCTGTTAAATAACTGAACTCTGATAATCTATACACAAAATACGATATGCTCACAAGGCTTGCTGGCAATCGAAATACTCATCGTACCGTTGGTGGTACATTGTATTGCCACCCTGTACTAAGGGTAGGGGTAGGCGTTCAATACGCATGTATCGACAAAGCTTATTCTTTACAAACACCATTAGACTTCTTTTTATGGGGTTATTTGAAATCACAAGTCTATGTCAACAAGCCCACAACCACCCGTGCATTAAAGGAGGAGATTCAACGCTGCATCAACGAAATTCACTATTCAGCCACATTTATGCAGAATGGTCATGGAAAATTTCAACAAAAGAGTGCGCATGTGCATGCAAAGCCGTGGAGGCCATTTGTCCGATGTGTTATTCCATACATAACCCTATCCTATGTACTTTACGAGTCAATAAAAATATAACTATCAAAAGACTGAAAACGGCGTTTTCTATTTAATTCAAATCTTGCGTTAATTTTGGGACACCCTTTACCTATATTGTTTACGCCATTTCCAAATGAGGCTCAGCATTTCTGAATTTCAATTCGCAAAACATCCCATTCATAATTCATAAGACGAAGGACTTTTTTCTAATGTTATGCTTGAAAATAAAGGTATTCGTAGAAAAACGGCAACAATGTTTGCGGCTTTCTGTACCTGCTAACACAGAAGATATTTATGTTTACGATACCAACAAGCTCCGTAAAGTCGTATTTTATGCATATAAAATGGTCTGTTCAAATATATTAGCAAGTTTAACATGTTTACTTATTCCCAGGTGATTCTTATAGCTTTTATTCTCATATTCGAATCTGAAGAAATTATATGAACTCCAATGTAGCGATAAAATGAATAAGGTATATTCAATGACCCAACTACGAGGGGTGTGGAACAACTTTGATGTTACAGTTTGACATTTTTGACGTACGTGACTGAAATTACTGAAATAAACAAGCTAATTCAAATGATCAGAATTGACGGTTGAGTGTGACGTACACGTTAGCATTCATTTCATTGGTTGAATGTTGAATTACACTTTACAAAGATGCCAACTGGCCACTCTGTTCTGAATCGTAATCCACACCGAGCATAGCTTTTTCAATATTGAATGAAAAAAAAATTACTTGACATTTTGAGTGACTAATTGGATATGTATGTATTTAACACTATAATTAATGATTAACCTTGTACATTATATGTGGATATGATAGTTTCAGACATTGCAAACTTTTATTTCTTTATTTATTCACTGCAGTATGATAAATTGAAAATTTGAAGTTCATATGACTGAGAAGTATCTTCATTAATTTCTTTCGCAAATTCCTTCTGATTCGAAATTCCCCAATTTTTTCGCATTTTTCCACAATGTTCAAACAGCGATTTCTTTGACAAAACTACCCAAATTATTGGAAATTTAGGTGACTCCTAACTCATCTCAAAACTGCATTCAAATTGAAAAACTTTCACGCCCACTTCATGAATGATGCATCGGGCCAGCATAATCGTTGAGGGGGTCTATTAAGTGGCGATTAAGTGAATGGGCATTAAATCGAAGCCGAATCTCTTATGGGGTGAGGGGTTGCTCAAACTTTTCACGGAGGCACCCCCACATTCCATGTGTGAATATACAATTGGGCAATTAGAAGGCAATCAGGGAGAACAATTCCCTAGACAAGATCTATAATATATCTAGTTATCCACGCCTCATTTGTTACTTTCAGTCGGCGAATCGCGAGCAATTGTTACGGAACGTTCGGTTGGTCGTGACACTCGAGTGGAATTACCGAGATGATTCATTGGGTACTTTGGCCTCAGGAACAAATCATTTTTCGCCAGTTTCAGGACAAAGGTGCCTGCCATCCAGTTTTTACGTCGTAAATATCGTTCCTTCTGGAGGATGCAGTTCCTTCATACCTCCTGATTTAATATTATTTCAGATTATTCTGAAAATTGAAATATGAGGAAAACTTCATATTAATAAAGGTCATAAGATGCTCATCAGACAAAATAGTGACTACATTTTCTACGTGGCATAATAGAAGGTTCCATTATAATGGTTAGAGCGTGAATAATGGACCTTTCCAGTATTTTAGAATATAAGTTTTTTTATGTGACAGCATTGAATGTAGTGTTCAATATAAAACTATATAATATTTTACTCTAAATTTCAAGCGATTGATTTCTAATTGAATATTGAAATATTTCTAAAATAGTAATTTCAAAATTCGTTTTACCTTATACTCAATCGTCAATTCTGATAGCTAGCTTACTCCAGTGATTTCAATAATTTATTTCTGGAAAACCTGAATAGGAAACAGAAAACAGATAATCTCTATGACTTATTTCTGACATGTTTTTTTCCTGTGAATCATTGGAAATGCCCATTTTTTCTATTCAGTTTCAAATAAGTATTAAAAATACTATGTCTCATCTTTTACTTTAAAGGGTGGTTAGGGAAATCTAAATATGTGGAAAACTTCATATCAACACATCTCTCTATTTTGCTCTAACTTATAAAGAAGCTTATTGTTCGAGAACAATACATTGTTACCTTCTTCGAAGATATTTAAGGAATACGTTACTTTGACCACCATACCAATCGGGTGACCTGATGAACAAAAGTAATGAGTAATTCTATTGACCACCTTCCAATTATTTCTGCTCCAGATTATAATTTGCCAATTTTTGCAATTCAAGCAAAATACTATCGTTCAAAGTCCTACTTGAATCAGCATAATTTCAACAAAGTTGTCAAAAAATTACCGGATTTTGAAGGTTATTTTTGAAGTCTTCAGCATCGCTAGGTCGTATACTCTTCAAAATAGGTTTATATTTCCTGAACTGGGATTATTTCAAATGTATACATTTTTTTCCTAATACTCTCAAGTGTGCAAGAACTATCGAGTCCATTTCTAAGCTCTTGAAAATTCCCAGTTTCAGGAAAAACTGTATTAAAAGGAATCGAAAAAAGGCACTCAACAAGCCTCAGAACAATGACATCGAGTATTCCGAAGCCAACATTCTCGAAATAGTAGCTGTTGAGCAGCGCGTTTCGCATCAGGATTAATGATTATGTTTATCATATTTTTGTCATATTATTTACAAACTGTGCTCATCATGAAAACTCTCGGAGTGCGAATTTAATAAAGTTTGATTCGTGTTTCCGGCGTGTCCAAACGGATAAATGGCCATTCTAAATCATTTCGGCGTGATTTTCGGATGTGCTGAAACATTGAGGGCGCTGAATCGCTGCCAGCTATGCTTTGCGTTAATTAAAACGTACGCACGTGCTCTCATGTGACGTGTTTAGAGCAACTGGTGACTGTTTCATCTGAACGAATATGTTTTTTGCATTTTTTCACATGTAAATGTTCATGTGGAATGTGGATAAAAATTTATTCACTGGAACGGCTACTCTAAAAATTTTTCTGTTTGAATTTTGTTTTCCACTTTTTTCGCGCTTGTTCCTGTAAAACCTACAAATATTAGAGTTTTGAACTATACTTTACTCTTATCTCGTATAAGGTCTAAAATTCGATTCACAGAGAAAAATTATCAAGTAATTCAGTGTCAGAATAATTATGAACTTTTGCATCCTATTCTGAATGAATGTCTTTGGATTTCTTGACCAAAAATCGCTGCATAGGACCCAAAATGGAAGCCAAAATTTCGGTTTCAGTTTCAATCAATTCGGATGTGAATTTTCTAGCTGATTCTGAATTTGCAACAAAAAATATGAGTTTGCATGTGAAATTTCGAAGTTAGCCCTTATATCTCGTATAAGTCTTTTTTGGGCCTAAAACCTGCTGAGATCATTCGATTCCTTGGCGAAATCGCTAAAGACTTCCATTCCAGTATCAGAATACCCATTTTCCACCTAATCACGAAATGAAATCACCGGTTCCAGGCTCTTGAAACACCCGGTATACCTATACAGTTATTCACTTAAAATTTCAACTGAATAGTTTCTAATCAACAGAGTGCTTATTTTGGTGATTTCAATAATTTTTTGTACAATTGTCAAAAAAACTTGACTTTTCTTCATCACTATGGATGCGTAAATGATTTCTTTTTTTTTAACGGTGAAAAAAAGTAAATGCAGTTTGAAACCGTCAAAAAAAGTCTTTTTTCTACAAGCGTGCACTTTCATTCTCTTTCCCGCACGTATTTCAATTCGTAAAGAGTCACATTGCCAAACAGTGTGGGAAAAACCCCTGCTATTCCATTACCGCACGCAAATGCGTGTGGTAATGGATTAGCAAGGGTTTTTCTCGCACGCTTTTTCTAAAGAATAACGACTTGTCAGAGACTTTTGTCATTCATGTGTATTTAGAATGATCAATTCTCATTTGATCTGTGTGTTTAAATCGATCTCGTATAAGCGCTTGTAGAAAAAATATTGTTCCTAACTCGTGCGGAAAGTGTTTTTCCCGCACTCAACTGCTTACCCAAACTCCGCTTCGCGTCGTTTGGGTAACGGCAGTTTCGTGCGGGAAAATATCACTTTCCGCACTTGTTAGGAAAATAACTATTTTAACAGTGAAAAAAAGTAAAGACTGTATGCATAGAAATATTACATTGGAAGCATTGTCTCAATCATTTTATATTTCAGACGATGTAAATTCACATTCACAGTTGTACAAAAATGGTTTTTGTATTTCGTGCGTATAAAATTCGTGTTTTCATGGCACATTCGAGTGAATTTAACACTCTCATATGCCATGAAAAAAACACTCATTTTACGCACTTAATCCAAAAATAACTATATTCTCCAAAGCCTGACTACGAAACAAAAACCGAAAAATCTCTATGATTTTCTGAGGGTCCATTATTTCTGAAATAATTTTTCTCTGTAAATCACTGAAAATGCCAATTTGACCCAAAAATGAAACTTTCTCTGTGTGACACAAACGAATGAAGCGCTTATCATAACTTTCCTTAGGAAAATATACAACTAATGTTTCTAGCTGTAATGACGTTTCGCGTTTCCCATCGAAACTTTTGGAAAATCCCAATAATTCCTGAGAGAGCAGAGTACAGAATATCCAGGAAATGAACATAATTCCATCTATTTGCGGGTGGAATATAAATTGAATTGGAAGGCGTCGCTATTAAACCGTATCCAAAGTTCTGCGACAATCCATCAACAGGGAACGGAAAGCACGTATGAGATTCGTATAATAAATCTGCAAAACGGAGCGGTTTCAAGACCGAGTTGTGGCTGCGCCGTATCTCATTTTGTTTCTAATGAAGTGAACTTTCATCGAGAGCGGTTTTCATCAACAGATGTTTCAGAACGGCTGTACAGTTGGCGCAACTCGATCATTTCGGCCTTTTTCCTGATTTATATCGATGGCTTTATTTCCCAGCTGAAATTCTCGCATTTGGAAAATAAGAACTCAAACGGAAATTATACATGTCACATTCGATATGGAGCAGTTTTGATCCATCAGCTGCGATCATAGGCAACTTATTAATAATTCTAAAAAACTTTATAGGTTGTCATTCGCACTGTGAAACAGAAATAATTGAAATTTTATTAATTAAGATGAAGTGCTCCTGCGAAAATCTTTGCACTTATTTGTCAGGAGCAAATTGGTCTTGAAAAAATTGTTGCCTAACAGTAAAACTGAAAAAGGAAATAAATAAAAGGGACAATGTAACGTTTCAGTGTCTATATCAGACCACCTTCAGACAAACTTGTAAAATCTTCAGAATTGTGTGTTTTTCCATTTGCAGTGTTGATTTATTTAATTTTGAAATTTCCTGATGTAATTTCTTTCTTCAATAAATTAATCCAAATACGATCTATTCCAACAGAACAATTGGCCAAATTATCTACTTCATCTAACAAAATACATGTGGATTACTTAATTTTCCTTTTATAATTATCAGGTTCCGGTATAGGATCTTCGTGTTGTTCCACTATTGGAACTATTGGACCATACATGATCAGCGATTTGTGATCTTGTAATGTCTCTATTTTTGATGTTGTTCTTATGTTCCCGTTTTCTTATCTCTAAAGGTCTTGATGTCTCTCCTGTATAAAATTTTTCACATATACAGGGAATATTGTAAACACAATGTTTTGATTTTTGAGTCTCATTTATTGGTTTCGTTCTGGTTAGAATGGATCTCAAATCATTTTGTGTTTTGAAAACAGTTCTTATGTTGAATTTGTAACCAATTCTTCTTATTTTCTCTAAAAGGCCAGGAATATAAGGAATGACGTTCAACAAATTTGGTTGTTCTTGACGGTTTTCTGCTTGTATCTGATCATCGTTAGAATTTTGATTTGATATTTTTCGTCCTAAATTTGATATTGTTCTTTCTCTAAAATTTCGTGGGTATCGATTATCTCTTTAATGAACAAATTTCATTATTTCTAATTTCAGGTGTAGATCGCGGTTTTCATCAACAGATGTTGTCGCGTTTATTGAGGATTCGGGAAAATAAAAACTCAAACAGAAATGATAATTACTTGATAATTCCAAGTTTTACAGCTATCGATTTCATGTTCGGTCGTTCAGATTCATTCGAAACATTTATTCATTCTTCCTCTTCAGATAAAAATTTGGTCGCAGCTCCATTCTCAACTCAGTTAGTAGCGCCATCTAGTAACAAATCCCACCAGTCACCAACCATGCTAAACAGCGAAAAACAACGTTTGGTTGGAATTTTCGGCAACCTGCGGATCAAAGGTCCATTAACCAAAGGGTAACATCCCTTCTGCACATCCCAAGCATCCGCCCCGACGTAACGCACTGTCGTTTCCGCTAAAATTCCACGAGTTTCCCCGCTACCCCTTTAATTGCCATCCTTAACAACCGAAACTCCGAGTACAGACCGACAGACACACTACCGAGGGATGCTGGAATACGTGAACTTCGCAGGGAGGATTTTTGGCACGTGGATTTATGCGGCTGCCGCTGTGGCCTTTTCACGTGATTTATTTTTCGCCGAAAGTTGCCTGCACTGGCAACGAATAAAGAGGAGGTGGTATTCCTGGAGTTACGAATGGCTTTACGGAATTGAAAAAAAACTGTTTAGACCTCGATGAATTATTCGCTTGCGATGCTGGAACAATTAGAAATGAGAGATTGTAGGAATGTACTGGGTTTTCTGCTGGTTTCTGGATGCAGACCCAAATAAGGTTCTATAGCTCTGGTCTTTGGACCATTGTATATACCTGGTGGTTCGAAACCGGCCGAAAAAGGCTTTATACGACATATGAGGCCAAATTTTGAAATTTCAAATGCAAACCCATCTTTTTTATGACAGATTCGGATTCAGCGTAAAACCTTACATCCGAATTTATTTATTTATTTATTTAGATAATTAGGGATACAAACAGGTGATAAAAACTATTTTTCCTCCATTTTTGGGCACTATGCAGTGGTTTTAAAAGATCCAGTGGCGTCCATTCAGATCAGGATACAAAAATTCACATTCTGATACTTAGGTCCTAAGTAATTTTTTTAGTGAATCAATTAAGCCCATTTGGGTCCCAAAGGGACTGTCACGAGAAAAGGGGCTCAACTTTGAAATTTTAAATGCAAGCCCATCTTTTTATAGCAGATTCTTCAAATGGACCAACAGAATTCGTCTTTTAACCAATTCGGATGTGAAATTTTCCCATGCATCCGAATATGCTGTAAAAAAGATGGGCTTTCAGTGGAAATTTCAAATTTGGGAATCATATCTCGTAGGGGTGCCTTTTCGACCCAACATTTGATGGGCTCATTCCATTCCTCGGGTGAAATTACTAAAAACCCCACAGTATCAGAATTTCGATTTTCCACCTGTGCGCGAAATGAATTCACTGTTTCCAGATTTTTGAAACACCCGTTATACGACTTATACTCGGCGTTTCTGCACTGGTGGCAAATTACGCGCGAATTAATTTTTTTTTATTACATATTGAAATTATACATACATGGATCCTAAATTTTTATTTCAGAGTCATCTACAATTTTCCACGAGTTCGAATATTTTCTTATCAGGTAAAAAGGAACAAAGGTTATTAATGTAACAAAATTAAGGCAACGCATTATTTCTTCATCATTTCTTAATGAAAAAATTTGTTTTCCTTCTTTGTTCTCAGAATTGATTAGCATAAACGCAAGCTAAGCTTCAACAGTCTCAAGTGCCTGGCTTCGTACATCAAAGAGACATATTTGCTTTATCAATTCAGCAGGGGCTGTTTGCGTGTCACGCAGAATTCATGGTGGGGCAGCTTCGACAAACAGCCGAAATTATGCGGAAAATTCATCAACCTTCAAGGAGATGATACGGCCATAGTAGGGTGAATTTATGGATCGAAGGACAGTCTTAAGTTGGATTCTATCACGCTCAAGTTCAGTTTTAAAACAATATTTTATGATTAGAGTAAAATTTTCAACCTAACAATTAAAACACTAACAATATATGATTTCATCAAGGAAAACCCCACTTTGAGTTTTGCATTTCAAGAATCGGAAATAAATTAACATTGGATTGAAATAATCTATCATAGGTTGAAAATAAGTAATAGAATCTCACAAAATTGTGTGAGAATCTTCTATTATTTTGTTATCTTAAAAAAATTTTTCAAATTGTGCGTTTTTTAAGAATGAATAAAGCACATGATTTGCTATCATTTTCAAGAACTTTTCATTGGTAATTGAAGTATCTGTTATGACATTCGTGTACGAAAAATAATTCTGCCAAATGGACTCCTCTAGCAGTTCTACAGACGTCCACTGTTTTGTTGAATATTTCAATGAGATTTTTGACATAATTGAGGCTCTATCTCACTTATGACACGAATAATGTCTCCTTCAGTTCAGGAATCTACTGTGAACTATTCTTATAGACCAAGCTTTTCCAGAACCCCCAAGAAACTAGTCCAACGGTTTCAAATCACATGATCTTGGTGACCAATCGACATCATCGTTTCTAGAGATTATTCGTCCAGGATATTTGTTATCATTAAATGAATTGTATCATTTTCAAAGTCAATATTTTCTCGTGAACGTCTTCTATGACTGTATTCTTCATTTTTTGTCTTCCACCGAACCGGTCTCTTGAAATTTTTGAATAATTCTACCAATAGTGCTTACAGATGGACGATTATTTAAAGTATAAAAAAATTGTAACATGTTTCTCAACCCTCAACGAGATCATTTCAATTATGCTTCAATACAAGAAGCCTGAAGCGATCAATATCAAATTTGGGCAGATCTGCAGCAGAAAAATACCTACAGCTCAGAATGTTGGATCGTCAAATCCTCAGAGGCAGTTCTCCCCCAATTTTCATGGTAGCTATCGGAAGAATGAATAGGTTGGGAAAACGGAGTAATCACCGAACTACATATAAAAGAAAATAGCCCACAATACACCCAGTCATCAGAATTAATATCTCTCAATTTGGCGTTATCATGAATGGTAGCCTGTTCCAACACGAAAATATTAATCATTCAACAAGGGATTCGTGAATGATTAAAGCATCCCTCGATTCTTAATTCGGATGAAAAGGCAAGGCGGGGTAGGTTTTGCGAGGGGAGTGCGGGGTGGGAATAAAACATTCCAGATTTCTCATGTATAAAATTCCGACTTTGATGATGTCCCTGTTGGATTTATCCAGTGGTGTTCTTCTTATATGACAGTGTAAGGTAGGAGTTATTTTTTAGTGTTTGATCTTTCAAAGTTCTGATGTGATTCAGAAAATTCGACATTTTTATTTCATCATATCTCAGTTCTCATCTTCTTCAGTAGAATGAAAATTTCCTTTTTTAATTGCTGAAAATGCCTGGAAACTTTGAGGACATCTTGAAACCTTGAAACGTGTAATTTTTCCCTGATTTATAATGAAAAATTCAAGAAAAACACTCAACAGGTGTTTTTGAGTGCTCGTTTATTGATGGAACAATAAGGCTTCTATCTCAAAATTTTGTATAGGACTTGAGATTGATACTGAATATATGAATGCAAAATCTGATCACAATTGGAATTATATTCTCGAAATTATCCAAAAAATCTAAAACTAGGAATGTCAAAATTCTATTGTTTTGATTTCACAACCTTTTGAAAATTTGTATGATCATTCATTTCGCCAATTTACATCCTCAAATTTGATTTCATATACAGTTTTTCGAAGAAAATATTGAAAGTTATTCATTTAACAATTCCAGTCTCGAAAGACGCAGTTTTATAGAAGTATCGAAAACTTCGATTTTACTGATATCGAAATAAAAACCTATTCTTGGCTATTTCAGCATATTTCCTCGAAAGATAGGCAAGTCAGACTTCCTATGGAATCCATCAACAGCCAATTTCGCAACAGAAACCACAAAACTTTTTCCATTCAAATTGTAATGGAAACCTCGCAGCGGTATTCATCTCTCCCCAATTTCGGCGCCTATGGGCCGATTCCGGAAGCTGGGGTCCGGAACGCACCGGAAATCGTCTTATATAAGGACCCTCCGCGTCTGATATTCTGATTATTTATTATTGTCGAGCACAATGACGAAAGTACAAGCCTATTGTATCCAGAATCCCATCGTTCTCTTTTACCTCCTCTAGAATCTCTTTTATTACTCCTGATGTCGCCTAATACGTTTTTTCGGCAATAATAAAGGAATTTCCATATCTGGCTCATCTTTTATTAATTCGCATGTAATAATGAAATGTTCAATCAAGTATAAGAGGAATATCTGAGGATACCGAGTCAAAAGGTTGCCTCAGTTTTATTCAAAGTTCTCAAGCTCTTGAAATAGACTCCTATTATAGTTATATATTCTCTCTTTTCATTACCAAGTTGTCCCATATTTGGCCACACTTTTTTACAGAATCCTCAAATAACCCAACTCCAATTACCTCACCAAAAATGAAAAATACAGATTACACAGCAATCCCGTCGTGGTTGATAGAGATTGAAAAATCGGGAAACATCCGGTCATGGAAAATTAATAACCGTAATTCTACCTCCCCCAAATCAATATCAACCGATTTATCACACAGGGAAACAAAAAGGGCACGAGAAAAACGCCAGCCGCAAACAAAAAGACAAAAGACAATATGGGTGGGTCCAGGGCAATAAATAAAATTGACCGATGTCGGCGGGACATCGCCAATAGATTCACCTTTTTTCCTGTTTTCATGGAGCAAAGACCAGGGTCATGAATTAGGAGGAATGCGTATGACAACACTGTACGGCCCACAAAATGTTCAACTTTGCCAGTATCTCATTCACATACATAGGGATATAACGTAAGTTATAGACGACTGTGATTGTTTTTGGTAAGGTATGATTCACCTTCGAGTAATCATTGCACATGGTACGCCAAAGCTTTTTTTCAAATTTGAAACTATTTTCGTAATCACAACATAATTTTCAGTGAGAATGGTGTTTTGGGTTTTCCACCTGCGATGAATACTTTCCGGGATAAAAAATTCAAATGAAGAAGCATTGGCGTACGGTATCAAAAATATTTTCGAAAAATCAAGTTTCAACACCTCGTATCTCAGGAACAATGCATCAGAGACCCATAGTCCATATGAATTTTACATCATAAAAACATCTGAGGATTTAGATCTCAATTTACGAAACCTTATTATGAAACACCCTGTATATTACTTTGTCGCACTTATTCACTGAACACTGCATATGATCCTATGAGCAATGAGGAAAAGTGAAGCTAAAGCCATTTTACTCTCAGATAGTAACTCAACTTCTCCAAACTACTATCCTTGATTTCCTTCAGAACTTTTTTTTTGAGCTACTGTAGATTCGAAAAAATGTAAAAAGAATCTTTGTTGAAATACTAAACTTTATGGTCTCTTCAGTTTTGTCGTATCTGCTACCGATTTCGAGAAAAAAATTTTGAACGACTCATAATGATTCGATAAACTCGTATAATTATTATCTCGAAAACAAATCAGAATGGTATAAAAACATATGAGTTTTTTGAATTATATACAATACGCTCATGGAGTTTGGCCCGTTGCTTCTGACTCACCCTGTATTTTCACAAATAATTTATTACAATATTATGATTACATGGCTAACCATGAATGAAGTAGAATCAAAAATCCAAATACCTATTATAAAAATAAGACAATTAATCAAATTAAGACCACTTTAATTCCCTATCAAACACGACGAATTTTGGACCATGTTATCATCGATTGAAATGCAGAATGTTCCAAGAAATAAAACCAAAGTACCGAAGAAAACGCTCTCCATTCCCATTCTCCACAACCAAACCAAAAAAAAACTCCATCCGCTTCTTCCGAAATTCTCTCATGCTCAAAAAGCGATTCCAGCTACCGAATCGGACTCATGCACCCCATATATTTCACCCCCAAAAAGCGAATACGAGAATTATTTTTCCCGAATTCCGTAGCCCGCATAGCCATTGAAGGGTTTGGCGAGCTGGGCAAGGGGTAGAAACGTTCGAAATCCGCATGTTGATATCGAAATTGAATATGTAATTTCGGAAATGTTTGTTACGTGACCCACGTGCGAGACTAGGGTGTAACTGTACCTATACACGTTTTATGCACAGCACCGATGCATGCCCAGCAAAGTTTCGACCGAAATGAGGCGACTGAGTGGCAATCGAAATAGACGCGAGGGGACTTTTTATTTCGGTGGAAATTGATACGTTTGGGGACCCTGGGGCTTTGTGTTTACGTGAGATTTTTCTATTCGAAATAATACGAAAATTTCTGAATCAAAAATAAACAGTTGGTACCTATTTTTGAAATGAAAAGTCACTTTGCACACCAACTACAGTAATGAAGTGCAACGAAGAATTGAAATGAAATGTACGATATTTCACGTTTATTTGAATACTGAAGGGACTATTTTCCTCGTCTTAGTTTCCACCAATCAAAAATAAGCAACTTCAAATTACAAATGGTTATTGATGGAAAAACTGTTTGGCAGCAGCTGTCAGTTGACAGTTGTTGTCAACTTAATACCTATAGTCCGTTCACGAAAGGTTGAGCCGTCGGTTGGCCATGGAAATTTGGCATATTCCACTGTGTATATTAAAATTTTGGGTTATGTCGTTTATTTTCTTGTCAGATTAATACGCAATGTTGTCAATATTGCATAGAGGTCTCTGATAACTAGCGAACTCGTCGGACGAAGCCGAGTACATTGGCAACGTTGACTTTATTTTACGTTATGACAGCAAATACTGCCAACTTCAGATGAATAAACAAACGCCTTCTATGCGCTCAAACTTTCGTGAACCGACTATATACATAATGCATGCTTAAAAATCTGTTACTCACTAGTGTTGTCAATAACCATTCGGGCATCTAATTTTCCTGTAAAAAGAATCGAAAAAATGTAATTTTAAAAAAAAACATTCGTGCATTCACAGAAACCCTCGCCTTTGACTCGGATTTTTGTTAGAACTCATGTTTTTGTTAAAACATTACTCAGCAACGTGCTTTTCGATTTTTTCGGAAAAATTAGATGCTCTTATGATATTACTTACGAAAAGTCCCTCTGCTCACAAAATACAGAAAAATTATGTTGTTTTTCCGCCGACCTCGAAATAAAAGGTAATTTTAATTAAACATTAAAGGCCCATTTGAATGCTCAATTTATACTATATTTTAATGTGCAATCCTCATGGCAACCGTACACAAAGTATTCAGAGCACTACGAGAAATGTCAAAACTCTACTGGAACATAAAAATATAGAAATTCCATTATGTCAAATGTATGTCTTAAGCAAAATGAGATTGTATTTCAATCAAGAATTCATACACAATTCAGGTTGAGATCGTCGGAAAAATTTTGTAATCAACTCGGTTATTAATCGAGCGACTAAAATGGTCTCGAACTATTAACGCGTTCGCTCCGCTCACGCATTAAAATATCTTGACCATTAGTCGCTGTCTTTAATAACCTAGTTGATTAAATAACTATAACGAAGTGCATCGAAGAATTAAATGAAATATACCTACAATTATTCACGTGTTTTTAATTATTGAAGTATACCAGCAATATCAGATTGCGAATCAAGTTGATATAAATATTTTCTACTATTTTTAATGCTGCCACATAGTGGAAATGACAATTCTTCGACGTTACTCTTTTGAATCAACCTTGGATTCTAAATAATCCAACAAAAAAATATCTAAGAGGTTTCGTATAAATACCAATCAACTTCTAAACTGTCATTACTACTCTAATCATGGATCTATTTCCTTTCACTTTGTCTATCACAGAATGTGTATCCAAAAAAATGTTTAACCTGTAACGAAGTCATTAGCAAGACATACCTGTAACACACAGCAGCTCATGGTGTATATTGCTGTGATATGTACGATAGACCTTGCATCAAATAATGTAGGAATTCAAGAAGCGTAACATTTTAATTGGCAATGTGTGCGTGTGTTTTTTTCTTGCACAGGTGAATGCTGCAAATCGAAATGAGCCACAACGGCTGATTCAGTAACTCGAATCTGCATGGTGGTAAAAGGGAATTGAGACCCATTTTCCGTGTGGATATCATACAGGGTGTCCCATTACTCGACGTCAACCCGGAACCGGGTGAAAAGGCAAGTAATGCTGGTTGTCAGAAAAATATAAAAAAAATCTAAGTTGCATGATTTTAAAATAATGAGCATTTAAAAAAACACGCAAAATTCCACACCCTGTGGCAGTCTTTTCGCTCCTGTTGCCACAAATATCAACTTTTTCCAACTTTTTTCTTTGCTGTGTAACCTTGAATAATGCTTGTCTAAACTGTAATCAAAATTTTGATACCAGCTGCTCTAGGTTTCATAAAAATAGGGCTTACTTCTCGGAAAAAAAAATTCGAAATAAACAATTGCCTAGTTTCAACTGACTGTATTGAAAAAAAAATGTACTACGTAGGTTTGGCATGTTTTTTCAAAAGTTGGCGCATTTAGTGAGGATTCCAAAATGGTATAATACTTGTTTAATTATAGCTGCCGTAGTTCAAATTTATTTTCGATTGCCTTTGAATACACTTTTTCGTTAACTGCTTCCCAGTAATAGAGTCCAATGGGTTCAAGTCCGGTGAACGGGCCGGCCACGAGATTGGACCAGAAAGTCCGATCCATCTTCCGGGAAAAAATGTTATCAGAAAAAAAATTTGCAGAGAAAATAATTTTTCCAGAAAAAATTTTTCCTGAGAAATTTCTCTGAAAATTTTTTTTTCTGGTAACATTTTTTCCCGGAAGATGGATCGGACGTTCTGGTCCAATCTCGTGGCCGGCCCGTTCACCGGACTTGAACCCATTGGACTCTATTACTGGGAAGCAGTTAACGAAAAAGTGTATTCAAAGGCAATCGAAAATAAATTTGAACTACGGCAGCTGTAATTAAACAAGTATTATACCATTTTGGAATCCTCACTAAATGCGCCAACTTTTGAAAAAACATGCCAAACCTACGTAGTACATTTTTTTTTCAATACAGTCAGTTGAAACCAGGCAATTGTTTATTTCGAATTTTTTTTTCTGAGAAGTAAGCCCTATTTCTATGAAACCTAGATCAGCTGGTATCAAAATTTTGATTACAGTTTAGACAAGCATTATTCAAGGTTACACAGCAAAGAAAAAAGTTGGAAAAAGTTGATATTTGTGGCAACAGGAGCGAAAAGACTGTCACAGGGTGTGGAATTTTGCGTGTTTTTTTAAATGCGCATTATTTTAAAATCATGCAACTTAGATTTTTTTTTATATTTTTCTGATAACCAGCATTACTTGCCTTTTCACCCGGTTCCGTGTTGACGTCGAGTAATGGGACACCCTGTATATATCACATATCATACATGATAGAGTTAGCTCTCATTTGATAATTCCTATCAGTAGTACAATTCCATCAGTTTCAACTTGCTGATATTCCTTCAATAAAGTTGAAACCTGGTGTTTTCTGTGGCCACAGAAACTATAGATATCAGAGTTTTTCCTACCGATCTTGTGCAGGTGATATCTTACAAAACAATAACCTAAAAGAAGCCCGGTAAGCAGTCTAAACTCATTCTTTGACAACGATAGAACTTGTTAAGTCCTTTTGAAGGTGCAATTAGTCCCTTTGCTTGTCTTCGACCTGGTGTGTTAATTCAGTAAAGAGATCGACCTGCGCCCTAATCAGTATGGGTAATAGAGTATATGCTGGTAACTTAAGTGAAGAAACACATTAGGAATGTTGACATAGGTAGAGAAACGGTGGTGAAAGATGCTGTTGGCAATGAAGCAACATAAGATTGAAACTTTGAGTTGTGGTCCTACAGAAAAATGAAAGATTGTGAAGAAATGTATCTATCATCCAATGAAGACAACACAAACCAAGTTTCAAAAGAAAAGATGAAAATGACTCAAAATACGTATTATAGCTGCAAGAGAATGGCATTATCTGCTACAGAATAGATACGAAGAATGAAAAGCTCTGGAAAAGACTTTGATCCACCAATGAATGCAAATGGGTTGTAAAAGAAGAACAGCAAGACCAGAAGGTTTAAACTGTGACCACTGTTTTCGAGTTATTAGTGCCATTGAACGCGTTAGGGTCATCACAATCTTCATAATACAAGTGTGAGTCTCATTGGAGTCAACTCAAGCAGCTCGAGTTGAGTTGAGAAATACTTTACTCCATTCCAGCAACTGAGCTTTGAGCAACCTGAATATTGGCAGCTAGATTCCATTTTGACCTCTGAAAGAAAAGTTTCAAATAAAATAATGAATCAACATAAAATCAAGGTGTAAGACTTTACAACCAAGCAGCAGGAATTTAAGGTATGTTTCAAGTTCTAACCTATCCTCATACGGCGATATTGATCGAACAAAAGCACCTACGCAGTATAATAGCTCATCAGCAATAAGTAGGCTCAGCATGCAGGTGCAGGTACAGAGAGCGGGATCCGCGATGACCATGAAGTTCATTAATCGAACACGTTCGACCGCCATTATAGTGGCGGCGTACGTAGATTGCTCCGCAAGATAATGCTTCGGTCGGACCACAATATCATCACCTATTATACGTTGACATTACGTTAGGTCTCGCACAGGTAATGAATTAGAAATCGGGCTGCGTTCGGCCGAATCAATCAGTGTTGCATTCGAGGATACGGCAATCAATTCGCATTGCAAATAGATCCTTTCGGCAATTCTGTGTTTGGTTTTCGTAACGGAATTGGTTCAGACCGGCCGCTTTTGTCTGAAGAGCAAACACTATCAATTTTTGACAGTTAGGTTGGTGGTAATCAAATGATTTGTGTTCGGGATTCGATGGTATGATCGATCAGGGTTTCAATGTTTCATTTCTGTGAGGATTTTCTGGAAACCCAACTAAAGGATTTTCCAATAAGAGGTGTTATTTTGAATAGCGCTATTTCGGTATATGTCACGTTTGAAGCTGTCATTTTTTGAAATTTTACAAGTAGAAACTACGCCATTAATAAATATGGAACAATACACGCTTCAAAAACGCATTGAAATTATTAAAATTCACTATAAAATGGTGAAAATTTGGCAGAGACGGTTCGTAAAACTCGAACATTTTTGGGTCGTCGTGAAGCACCTTGTCGGACAGCAATAAAGCTGTTGGGGCAAGTTAGTGATGTGAAGAATAAAATCCGTGCACGTCGCTCAAGAACAGCCGAGAATATTGCTGCTGTAGCCGAAAGTGTTGAAGAAAACCCAGGATAGCGCTAGCGAGAGATTATTAACTCCATTAGCCCAGCGCCGATTCAAGACCTCAAAGATGAAATTCGTGAGGCTATCGAGGACATAGGGCAGCCACTTTGCGATTTCGTTATGGAAAATTTCATTAAAAGGGTATGGTCCTGTAAGCGTGGTCGTGGTGGTCCTTTGCCTGATGTTGTTTTCCACTATTAACGGCATAGCTTATTCTTTATAATGAAATAAACATCCGATCATTCATATTGAAATATGGCATTTTTCTTTGAATATCAAAATAACACCTCTTATTGGAAAACCCTTTATATCTCTCTAACTCTCCAACTGAAGCGTTGAATTTATTATCGTTTCATTAGAATGAAACGAACTCTGATTAATTATGTAATGGGGAATTTTATCGATTCTTCACCATGATAAAATATTATGATATTGGAAATCACCAAGCAGAGATTAAAATATCAGATAAAATTCCTATTTCAATTCCATTCTTGCATCCGCGTTGATATCTATTGATCTTTCATTTTGCTTCTGCTGGTATCCCTGATGGATGATTAGATTCATAATTTTCTAGTAATGACTTTATAATGGAAATTTGATTCCTCATAAATGACAGTGGAAAGAAAGATGCAACTGTTTTCGAGAGACGAAGAGAATACTTTGGACAAAAGTGAGTCTTATTTGTAGCAACGAATAAGATCGATTTCTTCTCATGTGGTGGAAGTTAGAATCTTGAAAAAATCCAGCTCGAAAACTGCTAAGAGGCAAGCACAGTGTAGCAATATTCGAAACGAACTGTATATTCACTGATTGATTCATTCATTTCCTCCTGAGGATCAATACACCATCTTCTCCTAAGAGTTATCCGTCTTTTTATCTCACAGAGCTTCGAAGTTAGCCAGTCTTCTTCTTCTTCTCAACATCTGTCTTCGTTCGGGAACGCCAGAGGCTATATCAAATCATCCAGATAACGGAATAATGAGCTCCCAAATTCGCAGAAAACTCGCTCATTATGTATTGAAATGTAATTGGATTTAGGAAAATCGAGTGAATTCTATTACGTCTTCGAGACGATAGGGACCCTGGAGAGAATCGGGGTGCAGGGGGTGCTTCGGTGTGTAATTGAAATTGTCTGAAGGACAGCGCCTTATTCCCCAAGAAATCGAAGCACCTTATGCTCGATGTGATCGTTGACGGAGCGAGATATTTGCATTGTACGCGGAGACTGAAATGATGAACCCTGGGAGCTGTTGAATAATAGGTTGTGGATGTAACGTAAGATGGTTCTGAAGATCTGAAGTTGTTCAAAGCCAGAAGAAAAAAAATCAAGAAAAGCCCTGAGTAGTTGCTTCTGAGCGCTCTTTCATTGATGGAGCATTAAATCTATTACCTGGAAATTTTGTATAGAACTTGAGATCGATACTAAATATATTGATGCAGAATCTCTACACTATCGGAATTATATTTCAGAAACTTTTCTATAAATGATAAATGTAAAAAAATCGTTAACTAAAAATATTGAAATTCTAGGGTTCTGATTTTACAATCCTTTCAAAAATTTGCATGATCATTCACTTCGCCAATTTACATCTTCAAACCCGATCTCATTTCAATCAAAGTTTTGTCATGAGAAATTTTTTTCGATGATACTATAATAGAATTTTCTTTAGTTGTATTGATGTAATTTTTGCGTACTACTTTGAATTGGTATTGAACATTTTACTACGAAATTTCAGCACGATCGAATTGTGAAATTCTAAATTATTTGAAAAAATTAATTCTATGGTTGTCATAATGCGATCTTCTTGAAATTCAGTATATTAGTCTTCATCCTTAATGAAAAGGATTTTTCTTTTTAATATTCCGATTGAATTTCTACGATTCTGTCCACACTATGACTTTTTATGAGTATCTTGCATGTGGCAGTTTTATTCTTTGAGATATTGAGGAACAAAAATTTGGAATGGCCATATTTCATGCAACACACTGTACGATTATACTGATTAGCGAACTTAATCGTGGCATTTAGGAAAATAATTGTTAGTTTAAAATATCTCTGCAGCGTACCACTTTTTTAAGTCAGTTTTCGAGTAAAACTTCAACACCCAGTATCTAGGAAACAATGCATCTCCGGGCCTGTATTTATGGGAAAAAATTTATTCGAAATGATCTAGGGAATCACCCTCTCGAATCTTTCCTATCAATTCAGAAAGACCTTGTATAAATAGATCGAAAACTGTAATCGTCCTCCGCTCAGATGTATAAAAAGAAAATACTGCCCGACAAATAGACCCATATTGTATCGGCCGCATATGCTGCAAGTGTTATGCATTGGAGTTAGGTACCGAATGCAGATGGACTAGATCACATACTACTTCATACAGGAAATTCTGTGGAAAGCCAGTCTACGTGTTTTGGAGAAATTCCAAACTGCTGCAAAGTATATTTACTGTCATGCTCCTTACGAACAGATCGGAGGAAAAACTGCATTCTTAAAATTATTCGCTCGTTGAAAATAAAATGGTCTGCAGACTAGCCGGTCTGGAGTACGCTCTTAGCAAAATTAAATTGGACCGAGAAGATTATTATCCTTCGTATACAGAGATGGAAGGGCTACTGGTAAAAATGTCATTCGCAGAAGGGGTTGGGGCAAGTCTACGGTTCTAGATTGTTGTTCTATACTCCAGATGGATTTCTCTTCTGTTTATATTTCTAGAAAGAGAAAAAATGTGAAAAAATTCAAGTTGTCCCAATATCTGATGAGAATGAAGAAGGGATTAAACTGAATTTGAGACGTTTTATCGTGAATTTCATGCATGATATACATTCAAAAACTATTCTAACTGTTTTTGTGTGCTTGTTATTTTGTTCGTTGCGTGGTCTCAGGCCTCCTCTGATTGAAATTTCACGAGCAGCCACTGCAGCAAATTGCCTTCTTGTATCTTTCAATTTCGAATTAAAAAGTTTTCGCAAAGCGCAAAATCAAACAAACCTACGAGCAGAGGTTGAACAGTGATACATTAAAATTATTGTCGCGACTTTGATCTTGTTGTTTCAACCGCACCGAAATATCAACACGAACAAGACAAACACGTCGAAAAAATCAAAGATGGAATTCCAGACGCGGCGTAAGGACTGTTTACACCTGTCTATAAATAAAACGTAATAAATATATTAACATTAGCAGTTCGAACGTCACTAAACTGCGTGTCCAATCGTAAATAATCTTGTCATAATAAAAGAGGATAATGCGATTTTAACGCTGGTCAAATGGGCTTTGTAGTGTCTTCCCGGAGATCAACAGAAAGGTGTAAACCGAGAAAACACCCGCTATAAATTGAATATTGTACGTTTGTACACGGCTATTATGCGCCTTTAAACCCTGGTGTGAATTCGACTTTTATTCATTTTGGCTTCAAGGATTCCGAGCCATTTCGAGCTGACTATATGGAGTTGTTTATGCTATCCTGCTTCGTAAAATCGCTTTGTAGATTCAACTTCTGAATTTTCCCGGATGTTGGTCAACTTATGAATTTGTTGAGTTTATGGCACAACCATCTAATTTTCTGCACTGTTGCGTTTCTAACAATCCGTGCTTTAATCGTGTCTACCGCCATTTAGAATTAGTGTATGTCCAACCAAGTCTCGGAAAAATATTCGTAAGTTACATACCTTTGGGAAAAATTATGATATCAAGCGAATAAAATGAGTGTAATAAAGGGTTTTCCAATAAGAGGTGTTATTTTGATGTTCAAAGATAAATGTCATTTTTCAATATAAATGATCGGATGTTTATTTCATTATAAAGAAGAAGCTATGCCGTTAACAGTAGAAAATATAATCAGGCAAATGACCACCACGACCACGCTTACAGGACCATATCCTTTAAATGAAAATTTCCATAACCAAATCGCAAAGTGGCTGCCCTATGTCCTCGATAGCCTCACGAATTCTATCTTTGAGGTCTTGAATCGACGCTGGGCTATTGGCGTAGACCTTCTCTTTCACGTGACCCCAAAGGAAGTCCCAAGGTGTTAAATCACAAGATCTCGGTGGCCACCTCTTCGAGAGATATCACAGTCCGATAACTTTTCCCGCAAAAGATCAATGTTTTCGTTGCTTGTGTGGCACGTAGCGCCGTCTTGTTGAATGTAAACTTTGTCCAGATCAATATTATCCAATTTCGGCCATAAAAAATCATTACTCATCTTTCGATAGCGTAATCCATTCATCGTAACTGTTGCTCCAGCCTCATTTTCGAAAAAGTAAGGTCCATGACTCCGCCGGACCATAAACCGCATCAACAGTCACACGTTGAGGATAAAGAGGCTTTTCAACAATAACTCTTGGGTTTTCCGACTCGTTGTTCTATGGCGCTAGCCTGCTGAATGATCATGTATCATGAACTGGTGAGCCCAGTGATCTACCTTCTTAGGTAGGTAGATCAATATTTTTCGAGTAGATCAGATGAACGGTAGGTCAGTTGAACTGGTAGATCCTTTGAACGGTAGCTCAATTTAACCGGTAAGCCAGTTGTTATACCATCGAGGAAATGACCATAGGAGTAACCAATTTGTGCTTGTCTGAGCATTTATTAAATTAATTCACATATCATTAATGGCCACGTAGTGTCCGTAGTGAGAAATGATAAGAATGAATGAACAGTCCGCCTTGTAAAGCACAACGTTACTTTGTCGCCATAAATGTGTCTCGTACTTTTCTCCAATATTAATCAGACGCATGTAAGCAAAGTAGAGACGTTACAGGAAGGAGTGAATAATTCAAGTGCATAATAGACCTTAAGTGACCCGTTGTTCTATGGCGCCAGCCATGTCTTAAACCGAACCTGCAGCTAGAAACCGTTCATTTACATGTTTAGAGCACGACCAAGCATCGCCTGCCTGCTAAATGATTATTGATCATAAAATATTGTTAAAACAGTTTCAGGCGACGTGTGCACCTCCGTTTATAATGGCCATTAATCTAATTATGGATCATTTCTATGGTTTCGATGATTTACTTCGTCATTCGTGCTTGAGGAAGACTCAACATTAGATGGCAGATGTTATTGGGTGTTAGGGGCATATGGTACTTGCGATCTCCGCTGTAGGTAGACTTGGTGTTCTCGAAATATAGGGGATGTTGGATTGGTTAGTTAGGAACAAACACATACAGGGTTTTCCTTTTAAGTTGGCCTATTAGACGTTTTAGGAGAACTAGTGAATATTTCATTCTGAAAATTTTGGTGCAGCCCTGAGGGTGAAGGAACTCTTCGCCTAAAATATTTTCAAGTCGACAGTGTTGCCACGTCTATCTCAAACGCATATCTACTTTCTTATTTCAAATGGAACTACCTATATTTTCATTTATTTATCGATTCAATACCAAATTTGCAGTATAACCCACTTAAAAAAAATTCTCTGCTATGCACTGTTGCCAAGTTATTAACAAATTCCTGTAACTTTTGGCATTTGCATTGCCAGTTTGGAAATGCAATATCTCGATTATTTTTTATGTGAAGGGAACCAAAATCAGCAGTCTCCTAGTAAAGACTCCATGCATTCATGTGGTATATTCAGTATTTTGATACATCGTAAGGTTTTTCGAAGATATTGCTCCGAAAATGTGAAACTCAAAATTGAAATATTTCGAGATTTTCAAATGGCAACCCCATATTTATTTTACAGCATTCGATTCGAAATGAAAAATGAATGGCAGTCTCATTTTACACTAATTATTTATTTTGGATAGTTTTCGAATGAGATGAAAAATACTGAATTTTTTCAGTATTTATAGTTCATGATCTATGGTTC
Source organism: Propylea japonica (assembly GCA_013421045.1). Taxonomy (NCBI): domain Eukaryota; kingdom Metazoa; phylum Arthropoda; class Insecta; order Coleoptera; family Coccinellidae; genus Propylea; species Propylea japonica. Next base: position 32,754,840 of record CM024240.1, read on the forward strand.
TGTTTACGATGAAATGTTTCTATAATTATGGCGTGAATTGTTGAAGTAGATTCTATGGTTGAAATCATAAAAAGTATCCGATGATCATGGAGGTCATAGAAAAAAGTTTACCCATATTATTCAAACACGATTCGGGTTGTTTCACAATTCACGGGGAATGCCAAAAAATTATTGAAAGGACCTGTAGGACCTTTAACAATCGTTATTCACATTTAGCACGAATGATAGGAAAGAAATTCCAAAAATTGTTTAGACTTTCAGTAATCCTGGCCCAATGTTCATGACCTCAACAATAGGATTCATTCCGATAATTCACTTAAAAATCACACAGCATTATGTCTACTAAACATGACTATAAAAACTGAAAAATTTCAGTATTTTTCATCCCATTTGAAAACTGTCAAAAATAAATAATTAGTGAACATAAGGCCAGGATTACAGAAAGCCTAAACAATTTTCGGAATTTCTTTCAAGTCATTCTTGCTAAATGTGCATAACGATTTTTAAAGGCATTTCCCTTGAATTGTGAAACAACCCGAATCGTGTTTGAATAGTATGGGTAAACTTTTTTCTATGACATCCATGACCATCGAATACTTTTTATGATTTGAACCATAGAATCTACTTCAACAATTCACGCCATAATCATAGAACCATTTCATCGTAAACAGAACCATAGATCATGAAATATAAATACTGAAAAATTTCAGTATTTTTCATCTCATTCGAAAACTATCCTAAATAAATAGTTAGTGTAAGAGGAGACTGCCATTCATTTTTTATTTCGAATCGAATGCTGTAAAATAAATATGGGGTTGCCATTTGAAAATCTCGAAATATTTCAATTTTGAGTTTCACATTTCCGGAGCAATATCTTCGAAAAACCTTAAGATGTATCAAAATACTGAATATACCACATGAATGCATGGAATCTTTCCTATGAGACTGCGGAGTTTGGTTCCGTTCGCATAAAAAATAATCGAGATATTGCATTTCCCAACTGGCAATGCAAATGCCAAAAGTTACAGGAATTTGTGAATAACTTGGCAACAGTGCATAGCAGAGAAATTTTTTTTAGTGGGTTATACTGCGAATTTGGTATTGAATCGACACATAAATGAAAGTATAGGTAGTTCCATTTGAAATAAGAAAGTAGATATGCGTTTAAGATAGACGTGGCAACACTGTCGACTTGAAAATATTTTAGGCGAAGAGTTCTTTCACCCTCAAGGCTCCTCTTAAAATTTCAGAACGAAATATTCACTAGTTCTCCTAAAACGTCTAATAGGCCAACTTAAAAGGAAAACCCTGTATATTAATATTCAATGAAATTGTTAAACTCATTTGAAGTTTTTCATTAACATATACAGGGTGTTTCATCATAAACTGGACAAACATATATATTCGTGTAGAGGACATCGGAAGAATCATTTTTGCCTCAATAGATCCCGTTTTCGTAGCATAAGCGAGATACAGGGTGTTAAACTTCATTTTTGAGCAAGATTCTAATGAATGTGGTCAGTTATGTATAACACTTAAAGTAACGGTTTTTGGTCATATCTCAGTATTTTTGGGTCCTCTATTCAGAAAAGTTGTCGAATGCCGAAAAAAAATTACAAAATGGCGAAAAACCTGCAATGTTAAAAATTTTTTTTCGGTTGTCAAATTAATTGTTATGATGAACTGAAGTGATTGTGGAAATTAGACCGATTTTGTCAGAAAGCAACATTAGTTGGAAGTGATGCGCATCAGTTCAAAATCACAACATTGTCAAATAGAACGCGCATCAACTGATTTTGCATCAGTTTGGAAGTGATGCAGCTTCGAATAGAAACGGCCTATAATCTTTATAGTTTCACGGCTGTTGTGGTGACTTAAAATTCAGATGAATTTCAAGAATTGTTTGTCATTTCATTCACCTTAATATCACATGAGATCATTCAGCGGATGTTTAGCAAACCCCGTAATTCCGTTTTTTAAACCTCTCTGTCGTAGACATAGACTCGAGTATATAGCACACTACTCGACAAAAACACTCAGGTTTGAAGCTGTTTCAACTGAAGTGACACCTCGTTACCGAGGGTGTCACGTAACTGCTACTGACGTTACACTGCATTCATCCTCTGAGGGTGGTCCCTCTGATTGTGCTTTGTACTCAGACTGCATGCTTCTTAATCCCCTGATCCTGTGGCGTCCCGATAATACGCTTTCCCGTTTTTCCCTTTGATTGGTTCTTAATTGAGACAGAAGCTCGTTAGAGATAAAAAACCGCTTTGAAGCTTTCATTGTGTTGTTTACTTACAATATTTACGATGACGTTTAAAAAAACCGAGTTGAATGTCTCGATGGGGCATAATCCCATTTTATGATGAAGAAGTTTGAAATAATTGTACCAGTACAGGGTGTCTCGTTTAAAATTGTCCACCCTCAATAACTTAACAACGAATCAGAATTTGAGAAAACACTCAGACAGGCCCCGTATTCTGAACAAGTGATATTTCGATGCGTATACGAACTTCATTGCGCGATTCCCTCTTTTACCTGCAAAAATGCACCGCGCAATGAATTTCGTATAGGCATTGAAAGATCACTAGTCGAGCATACGGGGCCAGGGGCCTATTGCACCAAATACTTTGCAACTTTTCACTTTGCACTTTTCACTTTTCAAATGAATACCGTTGAACGAAACGCATACATAATTGAAAAGTGCAATGTGGAAACGCAAGTGCAAAGTGAAAAACACTTCGCAGAAATTGAATCTTGGGAGAAATGTTGTGCAACATAATTAATTTTCTCTTTGGAAATTTGTCAGAATGCATAGTGCAAAGTGAAATGTTGCAAAATATTTCGGTGCAATAGGCACCAGGTCGATTTTTGATGACAGGGGGACATGATTTGGAAATTCACATCGAAAACATACGATATACAAGGCATCAGACAGAGAATTCTTCCCTCCAGTTACACAGATGAATAGGCGAGATAATCAAGTGCGATAACTGAATGAATTCAACTGTCTTACTGCAATAATCTAGTCTTGTCTCTCTCTTATCGCAGTATGGTAGGGAACCCGCACTGCACGTATAGAATTTTTAATTTGTCAGGCTGCCCGTAATACTCGATTCAAGTATTTACTGTTGCCTACCCTACTAAAGAATTATGCTCCTCTAAACGATAAGAGAGAGACAAGACTAGAATAATGAAGTAAGACAACTGAATTCAGTGTGTTACAGCAAGTGATTGTCTCGACTATTCATCTGTGCAACTGGAGAGAAGAATTCTCTGTCTGATGCATTGTATATCGTATATTTCAGATGTGAATTTCCAAACCTGTATACTAATATTATAAAGAGGAAAGATTTGTATGTTTGTGGGTTTGTGGATTTGTGGGTTTGTGGCGTTGATATGAGATAACTCATAAGCTACTGGACCGATTTCAATAATTCTTTCACCCTTAGAATGCTACATTATCCTTGAGTAACATAGGCTATACTTTTCACCCCAGAAAATTGAGGAAACCTACTATAACTTCAATGATAATAAATATGAGTACCAAAATCAGCTATTTTCAGGTGCGCTGCGAAAACCGTAAGACGTACATGGAAACAATGTATGACGGAAATGTACCTCTTCAATAGTTCTACAAAAAAGTCCGCGATAGCATATATCTATCTTTCAAGGTTTACTCGGTATCACCTTTTAAAGGTATCCGAATGTTTCTCAAAATTATGCATTATTTGGGAGTATTTTTTTATGAATACGCTATTGATCTTTATCCAATTAAATACGTCCTTCATACCCAGTATTTAATATAGAACGAATTTGCCTTTTACATCATTCAATTATGATGAATACATCAAAAGATATGGCAGGTTGAAGATGAAATCGCCCAAAAATCGAATTGCGTCTCCGAGCACGATACACAAACACCGGAATGCCGACGCGCATCGAGATGTGACGTCACTGCGGAAAATTTCCATTGCATTTGCGGGATGGAAGTGTTAGAACTCGAGGGAATGATTGGAATAATGCAATTAATCGCAAGTTTGAAAATGCAATCAACTAACTATTTCAAATGAAATTTCTTCGATGTCTTTGTTTGTTGATCCTGGAATATATCAATGAAGTTGTATAAATATGGATGTTAGTGCTAAATATTTACGAGTATTTGTTAATAGAGAATAAATTATTCAAGTTTCATTTAATAACTTCGAATAAATGAAAATATTTTTATCATGTTTCGAAATTTCTATGAATTTCATTTATAATTCGTGAATTTGGAAAGGTTTTTGTCCATTTTTTTCTTCATATTCTGAAAACTGATCTTCTTATTCAGATCCCGGTGTCTTAAGTTGGTACGGATTCTGCTCAAAACGGTAGGTTTTAGAAAAAAGTGGTCAATGGGGCGTTTGTAGAGAATTATTTAACCTATAAAATGAGGTATCAATCGTCCTGATCGAATGAGCACAGACCGATTTATTTTCATTAGAAGATGAAAAAATGTAATTTTCCATCTCCTCCCAAGTTTATTCGAGATATTCTCAAAACGATAGGTTATAGAAAAAAGTGGTCAATAGGGCGTTTGTAGAGAATTAATCTATATCTATACTGATATTATACTTATACTAATATTATAAAGAGGAAAGATTTGTATGTTTGTGGGTTTGAGGGTTTGATACGAGTTAACTCATAAACTACTAGACCGATTTCAATAATTATTTCACCCTTAGAATGCTACACTATCCCTGAGTAAACATAGGCTATACTTTTCACCCGAGAAAATTAAGGAAACCTACTATAACTTCAATGATAATAAATATGAGTACCAAAATCAGCCATGATCAGCTATTTTCAGGTGCGTTGCATAAACCGTAAGACGTACATGGAAACAATGTATGACGGAAATGTACCTCTTCAATAGTTCTACGAAAAAGTCCGCGATAGCATATATCTATCTTTCAAGGTTTACTCGGTATTACCTTTTAAAGGTATCCGAATGTTTCTCAAAATTATGCATTATTTGGGAGTATGTTTTATGAATACGCTATTGATCCTTATCCAATTAAATACGTCGTTCATACCCAGTATTTAATTTAGAACGAAATTGCCTCTTACATCATTCAATTATGATGAATACATCAAAAGATATGGCAGGTTGAAGATGAAATCGCACCAAAATGCGTCTCCGAGGTAGGCACTAGGCGGGTAGGAGAAGGTACCGAAGTGTGAGGGATGTATTGTATGAATGTATTTTGGATTGCCGATGCCCGTATGTTTATGACCACAAATCAGATCAACAGATGGCGCTGTAGTCGTTATTCAGGTTATTCATCTACTCTGCAACTAAACGGCTCGATCGAATTGAATGAATTTTTGTGTATACAGAACAACGTCTGTTGGGTCTGCTATTCTGGAATACAAAGCTTATTTCTACTAACAACCTCTTGCAGAGGGTTGCAACCCCATCAGAAATTTGAATAGAAAAAGCGGCTAGTTTGGTAGCACAAGTGAATGCATAGATTCAAATGTTTATGAACCTGCAGTTAAGTTAATACATATTCACAAAATTACAGAGTGTTCTTTATGGAATTATGCTACCGATAAAACTGAATGGAACATTCATTTTATAGAACACAAAATGCAGTTTCATACAAAATTGAATCCATGCATCATTTGTGCTACGAAACTTCCCACTTGAACTTTCATATCAATTCAGAAACACCCTGTATATGGATTCTCAAACCGTACAAGTTGAGAAAACACCTTTATTCGCTTGAAGAATTTTCTAACTTTAGTGGAATAAGTTTCAAACTACTCGATATAATTTGATGAAAATTTGATATGATTAATAGTATTAACGACCTCTTAAATCACCGCACTCAAATTTCAATTAGCTTGTTCAGTTTACCAGGAGCGGACTGGGTTGTACATTTTAATTCTTACATGTTTAACACCCTGTATGATAAGGTGCTAAAAAAACAAATTTGGATACCTTGAACATTAAGCTAAAGAAAAGGTACTCTTGTTCAGTGTAGATAGATAGATAGATAGATAGATAGATGTTGATTTGTCGATAAAATGAATCGATTTCGAAAAAAAAATAATCAAAGAAGTAAGTAATTGAAATTTATTCCACTAAAATGAATTTCAGTGGCGTCATTTAGGAGGTCGTATCTTCGTAGGGAGTGCCGCTAGGAAAAAAAATTATGGGAACTTGTCATCTTATTTTTTTATGTTCTATCTGAATCCGAGAGATTTACCACATTTTCCGGGACACCCTGTATAAGTTATAAACTGACAAAAATTATTGCTATCTTACTATGAGATAAACTTGGAATTTTGATTTAAAACCCTTCAGATTTCTAAATGCTCGTAGACGCAATATAAGGGGGTATTACATATTTCATAACTTGTATCCCAAACTTCTTCCCTATAACATGAGCTGCATACTTTGATAAAATTCTATAAACAAATTGAACTAAGGCCGCTTTCCGAAAATCAATTTCGTGACTGCATGAAACATCAAAGATGCTCCATCCAGCCCCTGTAGCATTCTTGAGCTCGCTATATCCGAATGTTATGTAAACAGATAAGTGAATGAAGTAGTATAAACGACCTTTCTTAATACAAAACCGGAGTGTGCTGTGTCTTGGAATATGTTAAATTGTCATGTTGCTCATTTATCCGACTCTGATGTTGTAAATTTGGACCGGATGCTTAATTCGAGGAAATGACGTATTGTTACAAATGACGCCTAAATTTACTCGCTCAGTCTTTCGGCTTGGCATTGCTTGCATTTTTGGTAGGTGGACTAATTGCTTCCAATTTTTCTTTGAAAATGCCAGGAAGTTCATTCTTAAGGATGATGCTGTATTTGCTTCTACCGTACATTTTTTCATTTTGTAACAAATCACCCATCCAATTTAAAAATAATTCCAAAAAAGTATTAATTACTTTTCGATATGTTCTGGTTTAAGTCTCTGTTTTCTTTTTGAACGCTCGTTCTACTTAAACAGGTGCTATATCGTTTTGCCCAAATGTCTTTAATTTTTTAATTTTGAGCCGAAATTGGTATCAAATTTTCGACTCCCTGATGACGAATTCGTGGTCAAATTCAATTCAGTCCGTGGGGCCGTTCGGCCGTTAGCACGATAACTTTTGAAGAGATTGTCAGACTTGAGATTCTCAAATTCCAACGTTAAGTTCGTTAACCAGCCATATCGTACAGAGCGTTCCATAAAAATATGACTATTCAAAATTTTTGTTCCTCAATATCTTAGACAAAACGAAACCAATAAAATGAAATTTTGCATACCCATGCAAGATGCTCATAATAAGCCTCTTGCAAAATTTTGTGGACATAGTGTCAACAAAACCATGGAAAACTCAATTTTAATATTGAAGAGAAGAATCTTTATATTTCTATAACAAGATATCCGATTCCAATGAAATTTATTTTGTGAAGAAAGATTGATATACTGCATATTCATGCAAAATTTTAAGAGAACCGCATCATCAGAACCATAGAATTAAATTTATTAACTATTGATTTTTCACATGTTTCATTTTTTGAATAATTTCCAGAATATAATTCCGATGGTGCTGAGATATAATTTGAAAACATTCCTTAATGAAAGGAAGAAGAATATTCAATTTTCGTAAGTAATATCATAAGGGCATCTAATTTTTCCGAAAAATCGAAAAAACACGTTGCTAAGTAATATTTTGACAAGAAGCATGAGTGCTGGTGGCAACAAATTTTTGCACCTGCACGAATGCTTTTTGTCAAAATATTACTTTGCAATGTGTTTTTTCGATTTTTTTCACAGGAAAAATTAGATGCCCGAATGGTATTTGACCAGACTATTTCCTGAGTGACAACAACTGTCAAGTTTTGCCGCGGGTAAACGCGAATAAACTGCTGACAGGTCCTGCTAAACAGTTTTTCCACCTAGAAACCATTTGTAATTCAAAATTGCGCGTTTCTGATTGGTGCAAATTACGACGAGGGAAATAGTCAAGTATATCGATTGAACTCATGGAAAATTTTCTGAACAAACAAACTGAATCGGAATGTTTTCAGTATATGCATGGAAATTTCCCTATACTACTAAGCTTGTGAAAACTTCACCTGGGTACTTTATCGAGTTTTTTTCAAGATATACGATTATTTTTACGTCATTCCACTGTTCTAACCGTATTTTTTGCGTGAAAAATGTTGGTTGATTCCATCGCTAGGCAATTTTCGAAATTAGACATGATGATGGGTAAGGTTATACTGATGGCCGTAATCAGGAACCGTAATTCCGGGCAAAATTAGATCCTTCTGCTGTGCTCGGCACTCGCTAAAATCGAATTGGACGTGCCTAGGAATGGATACGCTCCACTCACTATAATCAAACTCTCAGGTTTACGGACCTATTTTCCGTTAATTGGATTGATTTTACAGTTTTTTCGCTACATTTATACGTTGGACCCTTCTATCGATCTTATCCAATTCGGCAGAAAAAGTGCTCAAGTCTTGAACATTAACCGGAGGATTTTTTCATATATTTTACCTAGAGTTATTTCAATCTATTGATTGTAGGCATTCATTAATCAAGTGCAGTGAATAAACGTTCATTAATGAAAAGAAATATGAATTCAGAAAGGATTTACGAATTCCATGAAAAATGTACTTATTCCTTGAAATAAATTGAAGGGTGAGATTGTGGTTTCTAGAGCATTAGTCAATAGTGTTATAAGTAATGTTCAGCTCTATGGGAGTTGATTTTACAGTATTATAGGCGTGTAGACAGCATGGACCTATAATACTAACTGGACGTCGAACTTCCTTACTGTCACGTAGAAAAAAGTGAGGCAAATGGCCGCCATTTGCAGTTTGGGGTGAACCACAAATATTTTGATGTTTTATGCCATCTGTGCTCGAATTCATAGATTTATAATAGGTCCATGCTCGAATTTTGATTGAAACATAGACGTTCCTTTGAAAGAAGTGATGAAAAACGAACTCTATATATTAGTGTTCTGTGAACTCTGACATTTCGGTCTATTAAAATTATAAATATTTTCGATTCTTGTGATTAGTTATTAAACAATATTGGTAATCCTATCATTTTAATTCGTTGAAATAAAATAAATAAAGGAATATTGGTAATTCTAATATTTCAATTCATAGAAAAAGTGACACCTCTCAAATTCACCCCAAACTGCAAATGGCCGCCGTTTGCCTCAAAATTTTTGACAGGTTCGCCATCTAGTTAGTATTATAAATCTATGGTAGACATCAGTTCCTTGAACATTGAAGTTCTGAAAAATCATCACTTGGATAGCCAGACCTAGTTTAATAAACCCAATATCAAAGGAATTTCAAGAAAAAGTATAATTATTACTGAAGTAAATAGAGAAAAGAGAACTTGACTCGAAAAAAAAGCCTTCGATATTCTAATCTCAAATATTACAGCAGCTTCATTAATCGTTCTTTCAAGTTATTCATAATTTGTTTTCATTTTCATTACTTTTTGACAGTATTCATAATTTGTTTTCTTTCTCATGACATGAATTATCTGAAATACAAATATTATCGCAAAATAAATTTGTAATGAAAAATTTTTTCCGCCGACCTCAAAATAAAAGGTAATTTTAATGTGCACGAAATTGATCATTAACGACCAATTTTAATGCTCAATTTATGCTATTTAAATTTGCAATAGTCATGGCAACCGTACACAAAGTATTCAGAAGCACTACGAGAAATGTCAAAACTCTACTGGAACATAGATACGTAGAAATTTTATTATGTCAAATGTGAGTCTCGTGCAAAATGAGAATGTATTTTAATCAAGAATTCATACACAATTCATATTCTACGCATAAAATATCTTGACCAAGGGCGTAGCCAGGGGGGGTTTTGGGGGTTCAAACCCCCCCCCCCCCCGAAATGTTTCAGAGTTATTTTTTGTTGCAAAAATAATCTTTCATTTTGCAAGTTTTTCCAGCTTGAGGAGAATTAAAAATTACCTGCGCAATTCTTCTAGCGAAACTAGATTGAATGGGTTGGCGCTTATGAATATTTATTATAGTGTGAAAATTGATGAAAATGAAGTGGTTGACCAATTCGCTAGAAAAAAAGACGGATAGACTTTAACTGAAGGAATTCACCATAAAAAATATTGTTTGTGTTTTCTCACTGTTTCATTTTTAATACCTATGTTGTTCACTATTATGGAGTAAAACATCAAAAAACTCTATTTAGTTTCAATGAAAGCACACATCCACACTAATTTCATATTGATTCATCCTGTAAGTAGTGTTTGGGAAATAAATATTGTTTTTTAAGTTTTTGTTTGAGTGAATAAAAATTAAATTCTGAAGCATATTTGAAAAATAGGTTTACCTAACCTAACCAGGAATATCTATGTTGAATATTGTTTCCGAAGTAGGAAAAGGATTATTGAATTCTTAAGAACAACAAATACTTGCTACAGAAAGCGACCCTCACAATTCCCGGCACCTACAAAGTCAATTGCCAAAATGTCAAAACCCCCCCCCGAAATTAATTCCTGGCTACGCCCTTGATCTTGACCATTAATCTCTGTCTTTAGTAACCTAGTTGATTAAATAACTATTAATATTCAAGATCCTTCGCGTCAGAAGTAACTAGATACTTCCTAAAGTGCTATTGACATCTCAGAATGTTCTTATATCCTTTCAGTACTTTCCAGTGCGGCTAGAAAAAACCCCGTATGCATAAACTACACCGAAAAAGGATAGCCCCAGATCATTTTTCATCCTCAACAGCTCCTCAAGAACATAGTATTTTTATAACACCTGAAAGCAATAACAAATTCCTGTTTCTTTTCGTGCTGCATACCAAACAGCTGCTCGAGCGTCAAAAGACATCCCAAAACGGAAGCGTTCACCCCGTCAGGCTACAATAACACCCCGGTAATTTAGGGAAAATCTTCGGGACGTCACTTTCGGGACCCGGGAGAGCCTGACTTATTCCCGAGTACCCACGTCCCACGGGATATTATATCTTTAGCATTCGTTTTGCTTTAATATTGGATCACGTTTTGTCATTAGGCGGAGATCCCCGTGAAAATTCTCTGTCAAATTCGCGCGCTTATCGAATTTATCCGAGACGGAAATTTGAAACTTGACGGAAAGATGTCCCGATTATTCCATTAGGGAAAATTCCGACAGAGTTGAAGGTTCGAAGGGAATACTTAATCGATTTATTGCATTAATAGATTTTTTGCAATGGCGAACTTTTATAAGTTTGTCACGAGTTTTCTTATAATTATTCCGGAGTTAAATTCGATATTAAGGGTGAAATACCACTGTTTGAATCTCTGATGATTAGGTATCCAGTATTAAAGGTCCGTGGACAATTCAGTGAATTTCAAAGGAATTCATACGGAAATTTGTGACTGTATTTTTTAACACAAAGCTGATATTTATATCGCTTATTACTTACTTATTATTGCGTGGTTTTCCTGTATATGTTTTCGAGTGATCGTTCTACTCAAACGAGTGCTATGTATCAATTTGCCCAATTATCTGTGATTTTAGAATTTCGAGCCGAAAATGGTCTCAAACGTCTGTGAGCAGGATAACTCTCAAAAAAATTTCCCAAAGACTTGCAATTTTCATTGTAGGTTCTGTTCCTAAATGCCTTGGTTAAGTTCGTTAACCAGCAAAATCGTTTGGGGTGTTCCATAAAATATGGCCACATGCTAGATACCCATAAAAAGGCTCCTACGAATTTTGTGGCCATAGTGTTAACATAACCATTGATAATTCAATCGGAATATTGAAAAAAATCCTTATATTTCCACTATAAAATATTCGTTTCGAGTGATATTTATTTTATACTTAATGTCCATGCAACATTTCAACAGGATCGCATAATCAAAACCATGAGATAATTTTTTTTTTCTAAATTATCCATTTTTTCGGATATTTCAAGATTTGTCAATTCTATCGAGCTGAAATTTTCAAATCCGAAGCAGTACGCAAAAATTTGTAGAAATTGTATCAATACGACCAGAGCAAATTCTATCGTTATATCGTGAAAAATTCTGATATTTTCATGAAAAAATTTTCGATTCAAATGAAAACGAGTTTGAGGATGTAAAATGGCCAAGTGAATGATCATGGGAAATTTCAAAAGCATTGTGAAATCAGAACCATGTGATTTGTTATATTTTTAGTTATCGATTTTTATATACAGTGGAACTTCCTTATAACGAACGTCTGTCTAACGAATTTCTCTGTATAACGAATTTCGTACAAGACATTGCACCTTGAATCCAAATTCCATGTTAAAAACAACCTCTAAAACGAAGTAAATTCTCTCTATAACGAAATAATCAAAGGAAATCACTCTTTGAGTGGGTATTGGTAAGAAGGTATAAGAGTGGGTTTTTTCCGAAATTTTTCCGGACGTACGTAATAAATCCCGACCTCAAACTAAATCATTAAGGCGGGCAGAGAGATCCTTCTGAAGCAGTTTTAAATACACCCCTGGCTGTTTGGTTTCAATCTAACAATTACGCTAGTGTGAAAAGTTGTGCGAAAATGTATAAAAGCAAGTGCTTAAGTTTGAATGATAAACTTACATTTATCGATGAAGTCAGCCGCGACATAGCCGACTATAGAAACAAATTTTTTGTATAACAAAATTTCTTTGTAACGCATTTTTTTGCGGATTTAGCGCTTTCGTTATAAGGAAGTTCCACTGTATTTCATTTTTTGAAAAATTTCCTGAATATAATTCTGATCGTGCTGAGATTTTGCATTCAGATATTTATTATCAATCTGGAGTCTCATACTCATACAAATTTTGAGGTAATATTATAGTCTTATTGCTTCACTAATGAACGAGCGCTTAAAAGCACCCACTCAGAACTTTTCTCAAATTTATTGACTTAAATAATTGCTGTGAAAAGTTTACGAACACATTTCACGAGCAACCTTTTTTCAATGTTAAATGAACACTGATTCTCAATTATTTGCGAATCATCTAAAAATAAGAAATCGAAACGAAAGCCGGATGGAATCCCATTTACCATCGGCTCCCGCAGTTCGGAAACGAACATGTTTTCTCGTGTATTCCTCTGATTAAATTTCAATCAGAGCCTCAGTTCCTTTGTGACTTTTCCAGGCCACTTCCTTTTTCAGATCCCATAGCGAACCCTCTCAAACAAAACGGGGATGGTGTTTTCATGAAATTTCAGCAACGCAGTCAATATTTGCCGTAAATATCTGGCTACGTAAGGAAATTTCGAGTACAGGGGGCCTGTGAATTCCTATCTATGTTTGCATTCGGAGGCCCCCTGCGGTCATATTACTTCCGGTTGACCGCCCGTCATCACAGGCGGCGAGTTATGGGAAAGTACACAAACAAATGAATCCGAAGGGTGTACAGGGAAGCTTTTGAGGTCAAATGGCACGAATGCTCAGGTCAAAGCCTGGGGAATCCTCTTGGTTGATGACATAATTTATTTCGATTTGAATCGGCAATTTGGAGTTTTGGGGCCATTGGAGGCAGGCTGTAGCGGCCATTTTCTGTCGATTATAAAGGGTTTCCCAATAAGAGGTTGTTTATTTCATTATAAAGAAGAAGCTATTCCGTTAATAGTGGAAAATAACATCAGGAAAATGACCACCACGACCGCGCTTACAGGACCATATCCTTTTAATGAAATTTTCCATAACCAAATCGCAAAGTGGCTGCCCTATGTCCCCGATAGCCTCACGAATTCCATCTTTGAGGTCTTGAATCAACGCTGGGCTATTGGCGTAGACCTTCTCTTTCACGTGGTCCCAAAGGAAAAAGTCGAAAGGTGTTAAATCACAAGATCTTGGTGGACAATTGTGATCACCTCTTCGAGAGATAACATTATCCGGAAACTTTTCCCACAAAAGATCAATGGTTTCGTTGCTTGTGTGGCACGTAGCGTAGCACTGAACTTTATGAGCCTTAAGACCCAAATCTTTATGCAAAATACGGTGTATTGATGTTTGTGGTATGCCTAATTCCAAAGAACGACGAGGAATGGACAAACCTGGGTTTTCTTCAACACTTCCGGCTACAGCAGCAATATTCTCGGCTGTTCTTTAGCGACGTGCACTGGTTTTATTCTTCACATCACTAACTTGTCCCAACAGCTCTAATTTTTCCATCAATTTCTTTAGTGCGGTCCGACAAGGTGCTTCACGACGACCCAAAAATGTTCGAGTTTTACGAACCGTCTCTGCCAAATTTTTTTATTTATAGTGAATTTTAATAATTTCAATGCGTTCTTGAAGCGTTTATCGTTCCATTTTTATTAGTGGCGTAGTTTCTACTTGTCCAATGTGAAAAAATTACAGCTTCAAACGTGACATCTACCGAAATAGCGGGCTATTCAAAATAACACCTCTTATTGGATAACCCTTTAGTAGAGGTGATAGAAATTAGTGATGGAGTGGTTTGTGATTCGTTAGTAATTAATACGTTATGACAGCAAATGCTGCCATTCTCAGATAAATAAACAAACGCCTACTCTGCGCTCAATAATATGTGAACGAATATTGAGTCGGAATGCAAAATGGCGAATGCGCCGGTATACCTATTAGATTTAAAACCCCTTATAAGGAACGCTTCTATAGTGAATTTGAATAGGAAAAACATTATTTCAGTATAAAAAAGCGTAGTCGTACATATAAAGTTAGAAATTCGAGAATTTCGCCATTCTGAATGATTTTTTTTTCACTGACCTATTATTTTTGTACTTCAATCAGGAAATCATTCATTCAATTTTTCTTTTTTTGTTTCAGCTAATCTGGAAAGTACACAGTACGATATTTTACTGTACGTTGGACTTATGGTTGCCATATTTATTGTCCTCCTTCTGTCATACTTTCTGGTGAGGGTGTACAGAAAAAAGGATCAACATCAAAGTCTCTACAACATGGCATCGAATGGTGAGTGTTTATACGAAGAGCTTGTTTTTATTAAACCTAGTAATATGAATTGTAAAGTATGAAAATAAATGTTTATAATGTAATTTATCGAGTAGTTTTTTCAAAATTAAAACTTGAAACAATTCGAATATTCAAGGATTTCTGAAAATTATATATTTCTTCATTGAATCCAAATGCTAACCTTCTCCAAGACGCCTGCGGAATTCGGAATCTAAAACAAGAAATCAAAGCAAAAAAAAGAACCCAAATAATGAAATTGTTGAAAATCTATCAAGTTGATTCAAAATAAACAATCCAATTCAAAAAAGAATCGATATCTTCTTGTATAGCTATTGAGTCATACTAAAATTCAAATATGGAACACTTATTTTTTAGATGTTTTATTGTCTCCTCTACTTCTCCGCATTCGCAAATAGAACACTCAACTGAATTCCATTTTAAAAGCATACTATTACAGCGTCTATGATCTGCTTTTATTCGATTAAGAACAGTCCATATTTTCTTTGAAAGATTTCATCACTAATTCTCTGTTCTGAATATTGCTTGTGTTACACTCAGATTTCCAAAAATATTTTATCGCCCTCATTTGTGGTCAGAAAATAATTGCACCCAAGAGGTTTGCTTCATTTTAATCTGATAATATTATCTGGAATACTTGTAGGTTAATATTTGAAATGAATTTGTGAAAGAACAACTAAAAATTGCAAGTTTATATTCAGGAAAAAGCAATCTACAACCTGCATTGGTTGTAGAAATAAAGGATTTCAACAACACCCATAAAAATGTTGGCAGAATACGAAAAAATCATTCAACCCCCCTACACCGTGAATCTTTTTTTCTGGATTTTAAACACGATCCAAAAGAACCAGATGATGCTCATGAATCACGAGAATCTTGACTGGTATTAAGACAGCGCAGATGAAATTAGTCCCCTAGGATTATATTAATGTAATATATGCAAATCGGTAGATTTCTTATCTTCGCAACAACTTGTTGATTCACCAGACCATTACGGAACTGCGCTTGCAGATATCGGTAGCTGAAGACATGGCAGCTTCGTTTTTATTGCCCCTGGAGAAAAAGTCTGAAGATTATTTTAACATTCCGAGTTTTTTTTGACTTACTCGTTATTCTTGATGTTTATCGATTATGCTGGAGAGAGATTAAAGGAATTTCTCCATGGGATAATCAGTTCTATCGAATCTGCCCTTCAGAAAATTATTTCAGTTAGTTGTCCATACAACGTAGTGAATAAGCAGAATAATAAATACTTTTATCTTATACAGAGTACCAAAAAAGTTTCTTTTACGAATAATTTTTAGGTAAAATTCCCGCATCCGTCGGTTTTTAATTCAAAAAGCAATTTAATGCTTTTTTGAATTTGATATTTTATATATATTCATATATACAGGGTGTCCCGAAAAATGTGAGAAATCTCTCAGATTCAGATAGACCATTAAAAATTAAGATGCATGCATAATTTTTTTCCTAGCGGCCCTCCCTACGAAGATAGGACCTCCTAAATGACGCCACTGGAAATTCATTTTAGTGGAATGAATTTCAATTACTTACTTTTTTCATTATTTTTTTTCGGAAACGGTTCATTTTATCGACACTAGAGAAGAGTACCTTTTCTTTAGCTTAATGTTCAAGGTATCCAAATTCATTTTATTTATTACCTTATCATACAGGGTGTTAAAAATGTAAGCATTAAAATGCACAACCCAATCCGCCCCTGGTAAACTGAACAAGCTAATTAAAATTTGAGTGCAGTATTTTAAGAGGTCCTTAATACTATTAATCATATCAAATTTTCATCAAATTATATCGAGTAGTTTGAAATTTATTCCACTAAAATGGATTTAAAGTGGCGTCATTTAAGAGGTCGTATCTTCGTAGGGAGGGCCGTTAGGAAAAGAAATTATGGGAACTTGTCATCTTCATTTTTGATGTTCTATCTGAATCCGAGAGATTTTCCACATATTCCAGGACACTCTGTATATATTTTTATAATTATTTCATAACAATCGAAAACTTCATAGTTCTTGGAATCTCATCATATCCATGTCTACTGAAATTTTTTTTTCTAAACTTTTCCGATTGAAAAATAGTAATTTAAATCACTCAACTCTGTTTATTTTTAGTCGAATCGTATCAGTTAACAAAGTGTCACTTCGTTGATTAATCTGGAAGCTGTCACGTGAGCTGCGCTCCTTAAATCCAGTATAACGTATATGCATATCCTTCAGAGACGACCTCTACTATGTTCGAATATACAATGGTAATCCCAGTGTATGTTTATATTATTTATAAGAGCATGTGTTCTATTAATGTTTTGGATAGAAGACAAATTTGAGCTCCTCCACAAGCTGGGATTAGGAGGTTTTAATCCAGGAAAGAAAGCTCAAGAAAGATTTATTCAAAACTGGCAATTTATTCGTTGAATTGTACTGTTTTTTTACGGCATATGGAGTATCAATGCACAAGAATTTGTGAAAGAATGTTTGATTGATTTACGACGAAAACTATCAGTTTTTCGAACAACGTTCGTATTCGATAAATATCAATGAGCACTTCTGATAGTTTCTCTTTAGATTTACACTGCGCCAAAAAATTAAAGCACATTCTGAAAATCTCAATTTTAATGAATGACATTACATTGACTTTATAACTTATTTTGTATGTTCTCTCGGGAAGGTTTTGAACGAAACAAGACACATTAAATGGAAGAAAAATTCAGGATTTTACCTAATCTTATGTGAAAGAAGAGAAATAAACAATTTTCAAAATACTGGAATGCTGATAAGTGATTTAATACTTGGTATTTCCACCCCTTGCGTTAATAACAGCTCGGCAACGACGGTTCATACTCAAAATGAGTGATCTTAAAATGTTCTGATCTAATCCTTCCTAGATTTCTCTGAGTTGGAGTCCTAAGTCATTAAGAGTAGCTGGATGATTTTCTGAACTTCTCAGCCTTCTATTGAGGTTGTCCCAAACCTGCTCAATCGGATTGAGATCTGGACTTCTTGCTTCTTGCCATTCCATTCGAGAGACTTCAACCTGTTCAAGGTACCTACTCCTGAACGATGCGCGCACGATGGGGTCTGGCATTATCGTCCATAAAAATGAAATTTTCACCAATGTATGGGGCAAATGGCACTACATGCTTTTCAAGAATGTTCCTTATATACCTATCAGCATTCATAGCTCCATTATCAACGACCACTAGGTCTGTGCGAGCAGTCAAAGATATTCCACTTCATACCAGGAAATTGCACTGAGCATATCTTTCATGTGGACGTCTGTATACAAGGGAACGTCGATCACAATGGTAGAGGCAGAATCTAGACTCATCTGTGAAGAGAATTATTTCCCAATCAGCCTCTTCCCAATGGATATGCTCTCTCGCAAAATCCAAACGCGCCCTTCGATGGGCTGGGGTAAGAGTTGGCCTTTTGCCGCGACACGAGGCCTGAAATCATATTCTCTATAATCTCTGGTGAAAAATGTTTCCAAAAGTAACAAACTTCCCTTTTCGTTTTCCTAGGCCACTGAAGAATACTAGTCGAAACGTTGAATAGAGGAGAACGAACTGATGCCCAAATAACGTTTTTATAACGCATATAATTCATATTTAGACAATTTATCTGGGTGGTATGTACTAATCAACGAAAGTACGATAACCCCAACTTAGTATAATTGAAAATAATTTTTAAGAGCGAAGCTGCCCGAGGGTTTTGGGTTTATCTAAGATGCACATCGATTAAGTGGGATGTTCTTGCAAGTAAAATCATTTAGATATGCATTGGAAGGCCAAGGGATTACACTGCCTGTTTCTTCAATTACTGTACTACGACTCTGTCCAGCAAAAAGCAGACTTATAAAGACAGAGGACGCTTGTATGAGATCTTATCATTTTAATGAGAAATGCAAATGGAAAATGATAATCGCAGAAACATGAATTTCCATTAGAGGAGTGGTCAGTAATCGATTATATACGTTTTTGTTGATGCTACCAATGCTAGGTTTTCGAATTCAATTATGAAATTAATCGCATCACGTACAGATAGAGGCAATAATGAAGAATACCTTTCATTTATTCGCGGATTTATCTTCATTTTCTCTTCGCGGAAAAGTTCTTTATGGGCGCTCGTACTACTTAAACGATAGGGTTAGACTAGAAATTAAGTTCGTTAACCAACCAAATCGTACAGAGTGTTCCATAAAAAATGGCCATTCAAAATTTTTGTTCCTCAATATCTCGGAAAAAACGAAACCAATCGAAATGAAATATTACGGCTAAATGCAAGATGCTCATAACAAGCCTCTTGCAAAATTTTGTGGACATAGTGTGAACAGAACCATAGAAAATTCAATTGGAATATTGAAAGAAGAAACTTCATATTTCCATAAAAAAATATTCGATTCGGATGAAATTTATTTTGTAAATAGAGCGAGATACACTGAATGTTCATACAGAAATTTATAGCCATTGTGTCAACAGAACCATAGAAAATTCAGTTGGAATATTGAGAAGAAGAATCTTTACGTTGCCATAACAGGATAACCAATTCAAGTGAAATTTATTTTTTGTATCAAAACTGATATACTGAATGTTCATGCAAAATTTCAAGAGGATCGCATCATCCGAACCATAGATTTCAATTTTTGTAATTATTCGTTTTTTTACATTTATTTCATTTTTTTGATAATTTCCAGAATATAATTCCGAGTGTGCTGAGATTCTGCATCCATATATTTGGTATCAAATCTCAAATCCCATATAAAATTTTGAGTTAATAGTCTTATTGATTCACCGAAGAACGAGCGCTCAAAAACTCCTGCTCGGGACTTTTCTTAATTTTTTTTCTATAATGCTTCGAAAATAATATTTCACGTGAAAAATTTCATTGAAAAATGGATGCATATCGAGGCGTGACAAAGAGTTTCAAAGAATAACTCAAATTCAAATATTCAAAATTGCGTGGTTTTTCCAGAATAATTGAAACATAGATGGCGCACTGAATTTGTCTGATTATTTTGACATGTGTGATGTATTACCATTATAAAAATTAATTGGTTCTGTGAAAAATGTTTTTAAAAAATTACGTGAATTTAAATGCTTAACATAATCGTCCATCTGAATGCACTATTGGTCAAATTTTTAAAAAAATTCAAGAAGCTGGTAAGATGGAAGATAGAAAACTAAAAAATTTTGTCGTAGCGGTCGTTTATGAAAAAATATTGATTTGGTTCGTGAAATTGTTGCTGAAGACTCTGAAATATGCATCAGATGACGTTCACAACAAGATGGACTTTGTGAATATACAACATGGCGAATTTTACACAAGAATTTAGCTCTGAAGGCATATAAAGTTCAAATATCACAGGGGCCAAAGCCAGTTGGTCACCAAGATAATGTAATTTCACACCGTTGGACTATTTTCTTTGGGATAATTTGAAAAGCCAGATCTGTAAGAATAATCGATTGCTAAACTGAAGGATGAAACTATTCGTGTCATTGTCATAAGTGAGAAAGAGCCTCAATAATGTCAAAATGTCATTGAAAATTTTAACAAAAGAGTGGACGTCTGTGGAGCTTCAAGAGGAGGCCATTTGGCAGATAATTTTCGTACATAAACGTCATAACAGATTCTACTTTAATTACCAATAAAAAGTTTCTGAGTGGGAACGCTAATTATGTGTTTTATTTATTCTTAAAACAAATCTACTATTTTAAACAACCTGTATATTCTGTGGCAATATGATCAATGCTATAATACCAAATTATTGTTCCAGAATATCATCCAGAGTTTTTTCCTGAACACGATAAGAAGTCATTGAGCCTGCAACCTGACCTAACCCAAACTGTGCCCCCATGTTATGAATACCCCTCGTATACAACCCCTTCGACGGCAATGGTTACCCGATCAGTTTCCGAGCACCACTATGATGTTCCTCATTTAGCTTCAGGCAGTGATATACAGATGTCGCCTGCAACGAGCTCTACTCTAGAGTCCTCTAGTGGCAAGAGAAGTCAACTTAGTGGATTTACAAATAACTGTAAGTAATTTCTCAGTTATGGATCACTGTACAGTGACTCTTACACAGTGAACTCTAGAATAACTGGAACGGCGTCGTAGGTACTAAAGTTCGACAGAAAGTGTGTCGCGTTGAAATGGAGAAATTGCGTCAATCCATCTCTCTCTTCATAGGAAAAGCGGGGTTGTTATACCTCCGATATGCTGTCAGTTGTCAAACGTGCACGCAGTGACACGGGTCAGAGTGAGATGGATTGACGCAATTTCTCCATTTCAGTCTTCCTCACTTTTGCTGTATCGCGAAACCGTTCCAGTTATTTTAGAGTTCACTGCTCTTACAACTCTTGGTAGAGTCACTGTAGATCACTGTATTATCTCTTCAATCCAGTGGCGTTCTAGAGAATGAAACTTACAAAAGTTTTCTACTTCATTTTAAGAACAAATTTATTGATCCTACCTTTGTGTGAATTTACGCAATGCTACTATATGTACAGGGTGTCCCAAATTCGATGATCACTGAGATCATATCGAGAACGATGGAGGGTTAGAGATAAAATGTTCAAGGACTTCCCGATCGCTTTTTTCAAAATAATCAATCGATTGACAATCGCCAGCAAACAGATCCCAGATAACTGAATTGGTTCTCGAGTTACAAGGCGTTTCTGAAAAATTGCTGTTTCAAATATCACGAAAATTAAAAAACTTTTTCTTTTGTAATTTCTATTGCCTATACGCTGCTTCCATCTGATCCGAAAAATAAAAAAAATTTGTGTTTTTTAAATGGGACACCCTATTTTTTTCAATTCAGAAAACTGATATCTGTTTGTTGGCAATTGATCATTCTGAAAAAAAGATTGGGAGTTCTTGAACATTTTTTCTCTTTCCCTTTAGTCGAATCGGGACACCCTGTACTTCTTTGGAAAACAACTTGAAATCTTTTTTCTAATCTAACCTTTTTTTTTTGAGTAATATCATAAGGGCTTCAAATTTTTAGGAAAAATACATGTTGCTGAGTAATATTTTTAAAAGAAGCATGAGTGTTGGTGGCAGCAAAAATCCTAATCGAAGACAAGAATGCTTTTTGTTAAAAACAATTAATTTGAATTGTGTTTTTTCGATTTTTTTCATAGAAAAAAATTAGATGCCCGAATGGTATTTGACAAGACTATTTCACGAATAACAAACTACTCAGCGTGCATTATGTATAAAGTCCGTTCACGAAAGTTTGAGCCGTCGGTTGGCCATGGAAATTTGGCATATTCCACTGTGTATATTGATATTTTAGGTTATGTTGTTTATTTTCTTGTCAGATTGATACGCAATGTTGTCAATATTGCATAGAATTCTCTGATACCTCGAAATATTGCATAGAGTTGTCTGTCTCGCAAGCTCGTCGGATGAGGCCAGGTACATTCGGCGACGTTGACTTTATTTTACGTTATGACAGCAAATACTGCCAACTTCAGATAAATAAACAAACGCCTACTATGCGCTCAAACTTTCGTGAACGGACTATAGGTATGAATTTGACAACAACTGACAAGTAAACTCAAACAAAACAGCTGCCAGCTGCTGCTATACAGCTTTTCCATCTAAAACCCCATTTTTTATTTAGAATTGCTCGTTTCTGATTGGTGTAAATTAAGATGAGGGAAATAGTCGAATTGAAAAACTTTCCGTAAATTAAATATTGATTTCAAGTTTTGAAAGAATTCTTTCAGAAAAATCAGAAAACCCTTATACTTCCACTATGGGCCTTACCTATAAATTACCAACTGCCTTGTTAAATTGCGAAAATGTACGAGATTTCCAATGGTGAATATTCTCTTTTCACTCTAGCTGATTCAACGTACGAGGTGGCTGCAGATTCAGTTACACTTCCCATGTCAACACTTCCAACAGCATACGCTGTAACTCCTGCAACGAACGGGAATTACACAAGTGCCACTGTTGGCCATTCTGGGGCTTTCCTGAACCTTCCAGAATCTGCGGTCAGCTTAACAGTGCCTGAAGGAGCCATATCCAGGTCCAGAAAACAAGAGATATTCCTCTCAATCCTCAACGAAGACTGCTTTAGGCCTAAACTGGCGGAAAATTTGACACAATTGAGTCCAGTGGTATCCTGCGGTCCTAATATTTCGCTCAACAAAGCTGTCATTATGAAGGTAAACAATTAATATTGATTCATTTGAATACGGAGTGTTTCATTTGAAAGTGTTCTACATTAAAAACTCAACAACGGAACAGAATGTGTGAAAATACCCAAATAGGTCAATTTTTTAGGACAGGGGGCATGATCTAGATAAAGCTTGTTTCTATTAGCAACCTCTTGGAGAGGGTTGCAACCCCATCAGGAATTTGAGTAGGGATTAGGGAATCTATGCATGGATTCAAATTTGTATGAACCTGCAGAGTCTGTTCTATAAAGCGTATGTTTCGGTGAGTTTTATCGGCACAATAAAAAACCTTGTAACTTTGTTACTAATCATTTTATAAAGGGTTTTCCAATAAGAGGTGTTATTTTGAATAGCCAGCTATTTCGATAGATGTCACGTTTGAAGCTGTCGTTTTTTGACATTTGACAAGTATTAACTACACCATAAATAAAAATGGAAAGATACACGCATCAAGAACACATTGAAATTATTAAAATTCACCTTAAAAATGGTGAAAATTTGGCAGAGACGGTTCGTAAAACCCGAACATTTTTGGGTCTTCGTGAAGCACCTTGTCGGGCCGCAATAAAGAAATTGGTGAAAAAATTCGAGCTCTTGGGACAAGTTAGTGATGTGAAGATTAAAATGCGTGCACGTCGCTCAACAACAGCCGAGAATATTGCTGCTGTAGCCGAAAGTGTTGAAGAAAACCCAGGTTTGTCCATTCCTCGTCGTTCTTTGGAATTCGGCATCCCACAAACGTCATTACACCGTATTTTGCATAAAGATTTGGGTCTTAAGGCTTATAAAGTTCAGTTAACACAAGAACTCAAGCCGGCCGGTCATCAACAACGAAACAATTGATCTTTTGCAGGAAAAATTTCCGGACCGTGTTATCTTTCGAAGAGGTGATCACAATTGGCCACCGAGATCTTGTGATTTAACACCTTACGACTTCTTCCTTCGGGGCCACGTGAAAGAGAAGGTCTACGCCAATAGCCCAGCTGCCACTTTGCGATTTGGTTATGGAAAATTTTATTAAAAGGATATGGTTCTGTAAGCGTGGTCGTGGTGGTCATTTGCCTGATGTTATTTTCCACTATTAACGGCATAGCTTCTTCTTTATAATAAAATAAACATCCGATCATTTATATTGAAAAATGGCATTTTTCTTTGAATATCAAAATAACATCTCTTATTGGAAAACCCTTTAGTACACAAACTGCAACCACAAATTTGAATTCATGCATACAATCTTACTACAAAACTTCTGTGATAATAACCGAAGAATTACACTAGCCTAACTAGATTCCTGATTTGAAACGGCATAATATGAACTGTTTGGATCAATATAAACATTTTGCAGGTATTTTCGTTATCGAATAAACTTTAAAATTTGATTCACAGGTACCGCATTGCGCCGAACTTTCCAAGAACAACTGGTCAATCTCGGTTTTGCAGAGCGACTGCAGTGACTCCCAATGGCAGACGGCAGTTACCCTTGGTCATGAGACAATCAACACTTCTGTGTTCTGTCAATTAGACGAAGACGTTGCTTTCCTCGTGACCGACTGTCTTTCGAGATTCGTGCTAGTAGGACAATCCACCAGTGGAGCTGCTATCAAGAAGCTCAAACTTGCCATTTTCGCCCCAAAATTGTGTTTACAGACATCAGTAGACTATTGTGTACGTATTTATGTGTTAGAAGATACAGATAGTTCAATGGAAACAATTTTCGGACAAGAAAAAAGACTTGGTGGTTATTTACTGGACAATCCTAAGACCATCACTTTCCAAGACGGCGGAAACAACCTTTGCTTAAGTTTAGAGAACGTAAGTGAAGGTTGGAAAGCTAAATCTTCCTCAGATTACCAAGAGATACCCTTCAAGCATCTGTGGCAGTCCAATAGCAACAGTCTCCATTGTTCCTTCAACCTAGAAGCCTACGAAATGAATCGAAACCTTAGTTTTAAGATAAAAGTGAACCAGAAAGGGTTTGACCACATCCAATACTTCGACGTTGTGTGCAGAGAAGACATGGACTTACCTAATGCGAAAAGCAACTCGATTAAGTTATACCACAACGAATTAGTGCCAAAAATTACGATACAAAGTGAAACGAGCAGATCGAATGACTCTAAAAAATCGGTGGAGTTCGCGCATTCGCCGAAAAGTACCAAGAGCTTTAAGTTTTCGACGGTTGAGGATTCGACGCCAAAGGTGACCAAGAACTTGATAGTGACTGATAGAGGAGTCTCGACATGTGATGATTTCAATTTTAGGTAAATATCTTGGTTTTATAGTTCCGATTACCTAATAGTTATCATCATACCTCGGATCAATAATGATAGCTATTATTCCCAAGGAATATTCATGAACCGAGCCAAATAGAGGGCCGGGGATAATATTCAGATGGAATAATAGTCATTATTGCGATAAAATCATTGAAATTCGTTATTTTCAAAGTATCTCAATGAGAATTCTTCGACAATTTATGTTTGTCAGACTCTTTTCAATATAAATTGATTTTCGTACATCTCTTAGAATATTCCAGCGGTTGATATTGTCACTCATGATTATTTGTGCTATTATTTAAAGTGTATTATCAAAAAAATTGCAACACAAGGTTGTGATTGGAAGAAATAATCAATTAACCGAAAAAGAAGAGAAGTATAATCAACATAAGTCATGGATACATTTACAAGAAATCTCGTGATTGAAGAAGGAGATTCACGAACTAAGCATTGTTCAGGGACATTATTTCCTCCTGGGAATAATGCACGTTATATTCCCAAGAGGGAATAATGTCTGAGACGTGCATTAAGAAATGTATCCATGACTTTGTTGATTATACTTCTCTTCTCTTTTAGGGAATATAATGCACGTCTCAACGTGCATTATTCCCAGGGGGGAATAATGTTTCCACGTTTTCATAGTAATAACAGTGAACAATAGTAATAACTTGTATAGGAAATCTCGTGATTGAAGAAGGGGATTCATGAATTAAGCATTGTTCAGGGTCATTATTCCCTCTTGGGAATATTGTCTGAGGTGCATTATTCCCAGAAGGAAATAATGTCTCTGAACAATGCTTAGTTCGTGAATCTCCTTCTTCAATCACGAGATTTCTTGTACAAGTTATCACTATAGAAACGTGAAAACATCGCATCAATTTATAAGAAACAGTGTTTCTAATTGAGATGAATTGGAAGGAAGAGATTTATTGCATTTATTGTGAATATATTAGATTATACTACTCGCAAAAAGGTTATATTATTCCTACGGAATTTTATTCCCACGGAATGTTATTCCCTCGTCGGTTTGTGAAAATGTCTCGGAAATAATAGCCAATAGGTATAATTATAAAAATATCTATAAAAATGTTGTTCATCAAAATATTCGGCCTGAAATATATGAAAGACCGTCAAATGAAATAATAATAACAATAGTTATCTTTCACGACTGCGAGGAGTATTACAAATCTTATGTAATCTCTTATCTGTCTAGGCTCTCAATGTAAGGATATCAACCAGTTACGTAATATTTGGTCTATGACCAACAGTTTAGCGGTTTTGCGACATTTTAGGGTGGCAACCCTTTGAATGAACAGTAAAGCAGTTTTTAGATTGGAAAATATTTGTTTCCAATGCATATTATTTTCGACAAACCTGTTTTCAAATTTGAAATGAAAAAAAAGTTTTGCCGAAACCCGGGATCGAACCAGGGACCTTTAGATCTTCAGTCTAACGCTCTCCCAACTGAGCTATTTCGGCTGATAAAAATTCTTGCTTAGAAAATAGAAAGTGAAAAAGGCTAAATTATCCGTTTCATCAAAAATAAGATAACATTCAATTAATTTCTATGTTTTATGTTTCAGAACATAAAATCAAAAAATAGTTTTTTCTTCATTTCACGACTTTGTTTTAATCTGAGCTTTATTTTTTCAGATTATCAAAGCAAACTAGAAAACAACTTTGCCAATGCCTAGATACCCCAACTTCCAGAGCGAACGACTGGAGGCTTTTAGCCCACGCCTTACAAGTAGACAGATACATAAACTTTTTCGCTACAAAGCCTTCCCCGACTGACTGCATTTTGGACCTGTGGGAAGCCAGAAATAGAAGTAGCAACGCTTTAAGTGAATTACGACAAATTTTCAACGACATGGAAAGATATGATGCTGTTAACATTTTGGACAGTTGTCTTGGTCCCAATTGGTTGTAAATTATCTTTTTTTTGATTTGTTCGTTTTTAGAGCCAAATAGTTTCTTCATTATTGTTCTACACTCGGCAAAAAAATCGGGCACCTGAACTTTTGCTGAATTTTGTTGTCCTAGAAGTTACGTAATTTTTCATCGATTTCAATTGTTTCATACTCCGAACTGTAGATGAATTCTTTGGAATTGAGACAAAATACAGAAAACTTTTTCAAATATGTTGATTGACATGACATGACAGTTTGGGCTGAGTTTATTACAATGACTGTCTTTTTCGCTTTTGCCATTTCAGTTTTTATTTCACCTTGCTATCTTCATTTTTTCGTAGATACAAGTATTCAAATAAAAGCAATAAAGTCATCGATATTTTTTCTGAAATTACAGCTTGAGCTCACTAGACGAAATTGAAAGTTTTTGCAGAAAATTCAGTATATAATCGAGATATTGAATTTCCAAACTTGCAATGCAGATGTCAAAAATTTCCAGAATGTGTGCATTACTTGGCAACAGTTCATAGCAGAGAACTTTTTTTAGTAGATTATACTGCGAATTTGGTATTGAATCGATACATAAATAAAAATATAGGTAGTTCCATTTGAAATAAGAAAGTAAATATGCGTTTGAGATAGACGTGGCAACACTGTCGACTCGAAAATATTTTAGACGGAGAGTTCATTCATCCTCAAGGCTCTACCTGAAATTTCAGAACGAAATATTCACTAGTTCTCCAAAAACGTCTAATAGGTCAACTTAAAAGGAAAACCCTGTATTATCTGAACTGTTCCACAAAAACTTTTTTTTTTAATCCTTTCTAAATACGCTATCAACATTTTTGAAAATTTTGTTCCGAAGTTTGTCCTAATACCAAAGAATTCATCTACAATTTGGCGTAGAGAGAATTGAAATCAATGAAATATTACAAAAGTTCTTAGACAACGAACTTCAGCTAAATTTTAGGTGACTTTTTTATTGCCGGTGAGTGTATTATTTGATAAAATCAGTTAGTTAAAATTTCAAACTTTCGAATCTGCATATATCCATCCATCAACACAATTGATTATTTTAATTTGCAAATATTGTAAATACCAGTTTTTATGTTCCTAAGTTGGATAGCACAAATTTGTTGTTGATGTTTCACAATAAAATACCTACTTATTTAAAACAAGATAAAATATTCAGATTCGATAGTTATTAAATTGATCTTTGCAACTGTGTCAGTTTTGTTGAACAAATTTGTAACAGATTTGGCGATTTATTGATTGTTATAAAATTTTTCAACCAACTTGCAAAAAAATATTTGTTAGACTTGAACATATTTTACTGTGTACCATGAAAATAGAATCAATAACTTACAATTTGATATTGTGCAATTGTCAACGCTCTGCCTCGAATTGATTGTTTGAAAAAATTGCTAGAAATATTTAATTTATTTTTTCCTTTGGTTTCAAATTATACTTTTAACTATAAAAATTGTCTTTAAGTTGTGTGTTGCATAAAGCTATTTCAAATTAAATTTTCTCATTCATTATTTTTCTCTTCAATGCATTTTTTTGGTTGTTATAAGAAGGTTATTGTTGAAGTTAAAAAATATATATACTGTATGTTGTATAATATTTCATATTGTAATATAAACAAAATTATATACCAATGAAATCAATTATACATTTTGAGGTAATCGAATCAATCAGAACTAAAGGAATAAGAGAGAAATAAAAGGATTAAAATTATAAGCTTAATATTCGACTTCTGTTTCAGACATTCATTTTCATTGCGGAGCATAATGATATTAAATTTTAGAAAGACAGTTTAGGTTGATTTTCCGAAGTGATATTGATCTTAGTACATTGAATTTATAAAAAGCTACTAACCTATTTAGAGTTTTATACGGAAATCAAAAGTAGTTTTCTAGATATTTTAGGATGTTTTGTACAAATGATACCCCATGTAATTAGAAGCAGTAAAACGTTAAAATGATGTACTATGTACGTATATGAAATATATAACGATGTAAATAGTCAATATATATTTACGATTTTTAGAGAGATTTTTATTCCTTCCCTTCAATAATCCCATGGAAACAGAGGTTTTTCCCCACAAATTGAAAGAAGAATTGAAAGATTATTTTCAGTTTGAAATATCTCAGTGGCGTACCATTCTTTTCTTGATATTAATTGAGATCATTACCCGTAAGCGCGCTAATGATAATTCTCAATTGCATGACAGGAAATTCCTAATTACTACCTCTTAAAACCCACCAAATTCCATTCAAATATCTAGACCGGTTTCAGAGCAATAAAATATTCAGTTTTCAAGTAAAACTTCAACACCTTGTATCTCGGAAAAGGAAGCATTTTCGGACAAAAGGTTCATAGCATAATTTCATTATTTTTTATTCAGAATCACCCCCTGAAATTGTCGCACTTTTTCACTAACACACCATGTAAATACAAATCAGCCAAAAATCAAAATTAATATCAGACATTTTTATTTCATGTTAATTTCATTGATGCCAAATCATCCGTTTTATTGTAAATATCATCAAGTCAGATAGCTTTTTGTTGGAAAAACGATAATAAATTAAGTGGAATAAATTTCAATTACTTAAGTACTTCTTTCATTATATTTTTTTCAAAAACGGTTCATTTTATCCACACTGGCAAGAGTACTGTTTCTTTAGCTTAATGTTCAAAGAATCCAAATTTGTTTTTTTAGCACCTTATCATACAGGGTGTTAAAAATGTAAGCATTAAAATGTACAACCCAGTCCGCCTTTGGTAAACTGAACAAGCTAATTGAAATTTGAGTGCGGTGATTTAAGAGGTCCTTAATACTATTAATCATATCAAATTTTCATCAAATTATATCGAGTAGTTTGAAACTTATTCCACTAAAATGGATTTCCAGTGGCGTCATTTAGAAGGTCGTATCTTCGTAGGGAGGGCCGCTAGGATAAAAAATTATGGGAATTTGTCATCTTCATTTTTCATGTTCTATCTGAATCCGAGAGATTTCCCAAATTTTCCGGGACACCCTGTATAATGAGTATTCCAAATTATTACGTTATTTTTCTCGTTCGTGAGCTACGCCACTGAATGGAAATTACTGAGATGATTGTACAATTTTGCGATCATACGCAGATCTCGCACATCTCACGTGCTGACATCAGGATTGTTAGCTGTTGTGACATTGGACCAGTGACAGCGGGAAAACCTAACCAATATTGTACCAAACTTTTGAATAATGTTCCTCTATTTTTAATCAAGGTGACTAAATGAAAATCGTGGATATCGGACTAGAAAACCACATTTTTTGCACATCTATCGGATATCCAGTAAGTACCCAGCTAATATCATTTCATTATATCCAATTGTAATTTATATTAGTTTGCCAATCTAATAATAATATTCACGCGCAAATTGTTATATAATTAATCTTCGAGGTATTGGAAATGATCTAATAAATTCTCTTGCAGATAAACCATTCATTGACGGTGTGAAAAATCCAAAAATGGCTTCAAAATTTAAAAAATTAGCTGTTGTTTGTGGTGCTGGAGCAATAGGAGCTGGAATTACAACATATTTTTTTATGGATGATGATTTCGATAGAAGGGTAAGCTGAAAAATCCAATTCGAATACAGTTTGGCTAATGTGATGCAAGTTTATGTAAAATTTCGTTCGGGAAGTTCAATTTTTTCCTCCTTCAATGCCTTTCGTGCCACGATAGGCTAGAGTAACTTATAAGACCTATTCTTTTCAATATTTAATTTCACAAGATAATTACATAGGTCATCTTTCATTCTGTTCTCCTCACTTTTATTTTTAATGCAAATTTTCTAGACATAATGCAAAAAAATTGTGAGTTAAAGTACGTTATAATTCCATCTTATGTAGTAAGATATTTGGGGTTGATTTGTTGACAAATCTGAAGTTTCCTCTTAATTTTCTAGGATCTATTGAGCTATAGACAGATTTCATATTATTACTCCAAGTAGAATAATTATTGCTTCAATCGTTTCATTAGTTGAGTATTGAATATTTTTTGCAAGTGTTCAAATATGAATCTTGTCACCAAATTGTAATGAATTTACATATATAAATACTATAAATCTCAATTGGAATAAAATTGTCAAGTTGTAATCAATGATTAATTTCTAATTAATCGAGTACTTTTCTAGGATAACGATCCTGTAAATATTACCGATTTCTCATGTGATGATCACACCTGAATCATTGTTTACTTTTGATAGACTGAACATTAAAATAGTGTGCCGAAATTATTATCCAACCACTCATAGATCTTTATCAGAAGATAAAATTCCGTTACACCCGGAATTCAAAATTTTACCATATTATCTATGATAGGTACTTCTGAATGAAGGTTATTTCAATTATTTGATACAGTTTTCTTTTTATTATTCATCCCCATATTATTTTTCAGGATAAAATCATACAGAATTATTCATTATAGTCAGGGGAATACACAGCATTTGGTCAATTTTTATGAATTTGAAATGGGAAATTTTTCCTTTTTTTCCGAGAAACAATCAAATTCTGGTCAGATCTTTGATATTTTTCCTGCAAGAAGTTCAAAGAACATATTTATTTAAAAAAAGGAGATTTTATTAAATATCTAAATTAATATGAATGTTAAATTTCATAAAATATCATTGGGGGGAAGTAATGAATTAAGAATTCTACCTGCTAGATTACCAGAGCTAACTGCAGTAGATTATTATCAGTGGTAATGCTAGGGAAACTCTCCTGCAAGCCCTCTTGTGAAATAAGGCATATCGCTAAAAAAAATTGTAGAAATTTATTCATTATGACCCCCACTAAAAATCCTGGTCCCCCTGTTATCAAAACTGGCGTTGCACTGGTTATTGTATCTTTGAAATCATCAAAAACTGGTATACCATGAGAATATTTCACATGAGTGTCGTCTGTAATCAAAACACCCTGTATAAATATTTCTGTTATCTGCATTTACTCTTTTTCAGTGGAACACAGTCCATGCGCAACAAGTTGCACTACCGAGATCCAAGAAACCACTACCTAGCCGAGAAGAATTATTGAAATCCTTGAAATCCGAGTCCTATGATGTTTTAGTTATAGGAGGTGGAGCCACAGGTGTAGGCTGTGCTCTAGACGCAGCTACTAGAGGTTTGAAGACAGCCCTAATCGAAGCTGATGATTTTGCATCAGGAACATCTAGTCGAAGTACTAAACTAATTCATGGAGGTGTACGATACTTACAAAAAGCCATAATGCAGTTAGATATTGAACAGTATAGGATGGTAAAGGAGGCGCTTAGAGAAAGAGCTTTGATGTTGCAGAGTGCTCCACATCTCGCTCATCCTTTACCTATAATGCTTCCAGTTTATAAGTAGGTATAGTCAAAATATGCCCCTAAAGAAATATCATATTTTGTGAGGGAATCAAATTGAAATGCTTATGAAAAATAATCACTGTACACTATTTTGAGCCATAAATTTCATAATAATGTACTTGGATAATTAATTTACATAATATCTAAGGTTAGGGTCATTTTCCTTTCAGATGACTACGCAACGTTGCCGTTTTTACATAAAAGTAGTGAAATTTACGTATATCGCACAAGTCAAACCACTTTTAGTCAATAAGAGTAAAAAAATTTTCTAAATCCGCACATTCCTTCGTGACATCTAATATTTCAAAGATATGCTCTTTCATTTTCAAGCTCTCAATTGAAAGTTGATTTATTGCATAAAAAAGGAAAGTGATTTCCGATGTTTTTAAAATAGTTAGCCATTCTTATGGAACTCTATTAACTAAAACAATATTTATAGTCCGTTCACGAAAGTTTGAGCGCATAGTAGGCGTTCGTTTATTTATCTGAAGTTGGCAGTATTTGCTGTCATAACGTAAAATAAAGTCAACGTTGCCGAATGTACTCGGCCTCGTCCGACGAGCTTGCGAGTTATCAGAGAACTCTATGCAATATTGACAACATTGCGTATCAATCTGATAAGAAAATAAACAACATAACCTTAAATTTTAATATACACAGTGGAATATGCCAAATTTCCATGGCCAACCGACAGCTCAACCTTTCGTGAACGGACTATAAGTTAGTGTCATTTTCCTCAGATCACTACGCAACGTGGCCGTTTGTACATAAAACTCGTGAAAATTACGTATTATTACTTTTGGTCCAATTCTACCCATTTTTGAATTAAACTTTTCTCTTCAAACCTGAAAATTGATTGCGAAATCTCTGGCTCATTTTCTATTTAGTTTAAACTTTTCAGATGGTGGCAAGTGCCATATTATTGGGTGGGCATCAAGTGTT
Organism: Propylea japonica; assembly: GCA_013421045.1. Classification (NCBI taxonomy): domain Eukaryota; kingdom Metazoa; phylum Arthropoda; class Insecta; order Coleoptera; family Coccinellidae; genus Propylea; species Propylea japonica. Next base: position 32,788,555 of record CM024240.1, read on the forward strand.
ATGACTTGGTAGCAGGTCTGAAGAATGTGAAAAGTTCTTATCTTCTGTCCAAAAAAAATGCCTTAGAATTATTCCCAATGTTACGAGGTGATGCTCTATGTGGAGCATTGGTATACTATGATGGTAAGTGTGTATAAATTTTTATCTTTATAGAATATAACTATTCTTTTACATTTAATTTAATGTCATCAGAAAAAATTATCAGGGAAACATCAATCATATCTATTGAAATATAATCTGGGAAGATTCTGCATTTATAAAAAACTTTTTAGGTTTTCACTCCCAGTCTCTGAAACAGAAATAATTAAAAATTTTTCAATTATTTCTGTTTCAGAGACTGGGAGTGAAAAGCTAAAAAGTTTTTTAGAAACATCAATCAAGCAGTGGAGTGTTTTCGATTTAAAGAAAGTAATACATGAAGAGGACTTTTTTCTGCATTTTCAGGATACTCAGAAAATTAAGGATATCATTTTATGATTTTTTTATAGGTCAACAAGATGATGCCAGAATGAACTTAGCAATTGCCTTAACTGCTATCAGACACGGAGCTACTGTAACAAATCACGTTTCTGTAACAAAATTGCTTAAAAGAAAGAAGGTGACAAAGAAGTAGTTTGCGGTGTTAGTGTTAAAGATGAAATGACAGGGGAATGCTGGGACATTCCTGCAAAATGCGTAATAAATGCTACTGGACCATTCACAGATTTTATTAGGAAAATGGACGATCCTAAAGTACCTGAAATTTGTGCTCCCAGTAGTGGGGTACATATAACTCTTCCAGGTAAATACAAAATAAATTTTCATTTGATTCCGGGAATTATTTCATTTCAAAAATTTAGGATACTACAGTCCAGAACAAATGGGACTGTTAGATCCCTCAACTAGTGATGGAAGAGTCATCTTCTTCTTGCCTTGGCAGAAGCAAACTATTGCTGGAACAACGGATTTGCCTTGTGAAGTAACCCGTAATCCATCACCAACGGAGGATGAAATTACCTTCATCTTAGAGGAAGTTAAGAATTACCTCAATCCTGATGTTGAAGGTGAAAAAGACTTTAATTTTAACTTTGTGTTCGATTCAAAAGTTTATTGAACTTTTTAGTGAGGAGGGGAGATGTTCTTTCTGCTTGGAGCGGTATTCGTCCTCTAGTTTCTGATCCAAATAAAGCCGATACACAGTCCATTGCTAGAAATCACATTATTCACGTTAGCAAATCCAACTTGGTGACTATAGCCGGTGGAAAATGGACCACTTATAGGTCTATGGCTGAAGAAACTATCGATACTGCTATTGCTGGTAAGTAGACAAAGCTTTCGAAATATCTATAACCTGTTTCAACAGTAAAAAACTCTGAAAATTCGAAAAAATAACATCAATTCTATTATTCAGGAAAGAATAGGAATGAAAATTGTTCAAAAAAATATATGTGTGACTGCTATAGTCCGTTCACGAAAGTGTGAGCGCATAGTAGGCGTTTGTTTATTTATCTGAAGTTGGCAGTATTTGCTGTCATAACGTAAAATAAAGTCAACGTTGCCGATTGTACCCGGCCTCGTCCGACAAGCTTGCGAGTTATCAGACAACTGTATGCAATATTGACAACATTGCGTATCAATCTGACAAGAAAATAAACAACACAACCTAAAATTTTAATATACACAGTGGAATATGCCAAATTTTCATGGCCAACCGACAGCTCAAACTTTCGTGAACGGATTATAAGTCATGTTTAGTCCGTTCACGAAAGTTTGAGCCGTCGGTTATGACAATTTGGCATATTCCACTGTGTATATTAAAAGTTTAGGTTCAGATTGATACGCAATGTTGTCAATATGACAGAGTTCTCTGATAACTCGAAAGCGCGTCGACGAGGCCGGGTATATTCGGCAACGTTGACTTTATTTTACGTTATGGCAGCAAATACTGCCAACTTCAGATAAATAAACAATAGCCTACTATGCGCCCAAACTTTCGTGAACGGACTATACCTACTCCTAACCATCTACTAATGTAGATGACTAATTGGCAACGTTGTAAGCTTCCAAGCAATCACCAGGCGACGTAACCATTAGTTGCCATTTTCACCACCATCGTCTAAAGTCATTTTATTCTGGAAAACACTGGAAAAGTATTAATTTTTCTCAAAAAACAAATTATATTTCAGCATGCAATTTGAAACCAAAAAAAGCTGAAAGTCAAACTTCTGGAGTTCTTATGGAAGGAGCCCATGAATGGACTCCCACAATGTACATTAGGTTGGTACAAGATTTCGGTTTAGAATGTGAGGTGGCACAGCACCTCTCGAATTCATACGGAGATCGCGCGTTCTCTGTTGCCAAATTGGCTGCTTTGACAGGTAATGCAATCTTTTTGCTATGAAATTATCATCAAATATAACAAAGGAATACTTGTTCAAATCAGGTCAAAGATGGCCCATCATTGGAAAGAAACTCCATCCAGAATTTCCTTATATTGACGCTGAAATAAGATATGGTGTAAGAGAATATGCCTTAACTGCTATCGACATGATTGCCAGACGACTGAGGTTAGCATTCTTGAATGTTCAAGCCGCACAGGAAGCTTTACCACAGATTATAAACATTATGGCTGAAGAACTTAACTGGTCTGAAGGTAAGATCTTACAAAAATCAACTTATTGTCGGAAAGAAGTTTGGCAACAGCGGATACACTGCTAAGTCAGATTTCAGCATACACTCCCTGCATCTTACCGAATTCTTGAACTTTTTTCAGAGGAAAAAGCCAAGCAAACCAAAGCAGCAACTGATTTCCTATCGAATGAAATGGGACAAAACGTAAATCGTGCCAGTAGAGACAAAATTCCAATCAATTTAAGCAAAGAAGAGATTCAACTTTATATCAAGAGATTCCAAATCATCGACAAAGACCATAAAGGTTATGTATCAATAAATGATATCCGAAGAAGTCTTAAGGTAAGATTAACTTTCTTCTTTTCAGTAATTAGGTCAGCTTCCAGGCAATCGCGTCAATGTATTGAGTGTTTTTTTTTATGTTCTTATCAGTCATCATTTGATGCGCTGTTGCCAAGTCGATGGATTGGTCTGTCATAATTTGATAAACAAAAACCGTTCTAATATGTCTTTAGAATTCTAACCTAAAATGTCATTTTTCTTTTTTGATGAATTAGTGCCGATAATTTTTCAAGAACCATATTGTCTTAAAAGACTGCAAAACTGATTACGTATTGTTATATCATTTACTTATTGAAGTTTATCAGTCGTTAGGAATCAAACTGACAGAGGAAGAAATCCATTCTTTATTGAGTGATATCGAGCTCATGCATAACGGTCAATTGGAGTTAGCAGATTATTTACAAGTGAGTATTCATATGCCAGTATTAACTTGTTGGGTATCTCTTCTAGCAAAGCGGTGAGGAGAATGTTACAGGTGAACAACTGCATGAAATCTTGAAGGAAATCGATACAAACATGAACGGACAAGTTGAACTTGACGAATATTTACAGGTTGGATATTGCCTGTTGCCTTGTTTTTTTTTTGTTTGAAACGCATCTTTTTTTTTAATCAGCACACTACTACATTTCGAGCATGGCTATTTTTTTTTATTTTTCACATCTCTCCACTCACAACGTTACTAATGAATCTTTAACCTCTCTTTGATTTAGGTTATAAAGTTTCAGATGATATGTTTTATGTGCATCTGCTAGATGAGGTTCTTATGTTGGTAATAATATACATTGTGGCTGGGAAAGCCCAAAATCATATTTTCTCTTGAGCCTTTTTGTGTTAAAATATTTTCTTTAAGAGTTTTTTATTGGCTTTGCTTCAAACTATGTTATTTTAATTCTCAATTAATTTTATAAATTAGAGAAATGAGCATTGAATTCTGAATATAATAAAAACTGTTGCTCTCATTTTAGTCATTTAGGGATACTTCACAATGATGTGATGCAAGGTTTAAGGTTTGAACACAATCAATAAGACTAATGATTCTCCAGAAGTTGCTGAACTTTTGTTTTGAACCTTATTGTCTATGCCATCTTCAATACAGATGATAGTGTTCAAGAAACGCATGAGAAATCGTTATTTGTTGTCTACCATGAATTAATATGTGATTTACACTAAAAGTTACTAAATCTATTCGGCTAGAATTCGAACTAAAATATGCGGAATTATTAATTCTTGTCCATTTTTATTTAGATGATGTCAGCTATCAAGTCCGGGCATGTTGCGTACTCAAGATTCGCTAGAATGGCAGAACTGGAAGAAGCAGAACATGAAAGACAAAATCTCAAAAAGAAGATATCTGTTGAACGTAGTGGAGGTGGACTTTAAATGGAAAAATATATTTTAATCTGTTTATTGTACATAGAAATTTCTGTTGAATATTCATATTTATTGTTATTTACAGCTTTAATTTCCATTTTACAGAAGAAAAGCCAAAGCAGTAGAAGAAAAATGTTTGAGTAACAAAAATTATCGGTTTACAAAAAGTTAGATATATAATGTTATTTTGAAGTGATTTGAATTTGTTCTACTATTTTCTAAAATTAATTAATATGATTCCAGACATAATGCTCCGATGAAAATATCACTTAACAATTAAAATGAGCTTTTAAATATACCGAATATATCAAACTCGTCAAAATGTATCTATTTTATATTGCTTCTGTATCAAATGGTCCAGTAATATACTTTCTGAGAGAGTATGTTCTGGAATTGTTATATAAATAAATAATGAAAATATACTTTTCTTGTTTTCAGCGAAAATTCCCATTGAAACCAACATTTTGTGAAGAGATATATTATCAATATGAACAATTATGTTGATATATAACAAAAATATATATAAGTATGTATATAAATCTTTCTATAAAGAATTACCATCAAAATAAATCAACTAGTTCTGAATAATAATAACAAGTTCAAAAATAGACATAACAAACAAATAACAATCAACCATATTCCTTTAGTTCCAGCAGAAACTGACGTGAATTCTATAGATTCTTTCTTCATTATATTTCCTTTATGTCTAGAACCTGTAAAACAGTTTTTTTCATTTTTAAACCAAAAACTATCTCGCCAATCTATTTTCAGGTTATATGCTGTTGGGTCGCTTCACATTTCTTAAATTATTTATTCCACTAGAGTGATAAAGATTTTTTTCTATCTTAGGGGTGGAAAGTATGAACTATAAAATTCTACACCGTTGCCATTTAACAAAAAATCTGAACTTGAAATGTTACTTCTGAATTTTAAAAAAAATTGCGAATTTGAATATGAACTGTGTCAATGGACACCTGTCGTTATTATGCGACTATACAGAGTGATTTTATTTCGGAAACAGATCGCACCAGGACATTTTTTTGTGCGCGAATCATTGTGATATTTACATTGTAGTTCAAATCTTTCCTTTTTCAAAATAATGAAAACTGTGTTATCTGAAATGGATTGCCCTGCATATTCTCTACGTTGAATTCTTGAAAAATACTGAATATTTTTCATGTAGTATTTCGTAAATATAACTGTGCATCATGATGCACAGTAATGTCTTCTGAATTTGCTGATTTTTCTACTACACAAATGTTAACACACATGAAACTAAGATTATCCAGCTTAAATGAAGATAATTTACTTAAATCTAACTGTAGCTGGAAAAATATGGTGTGGGAAACAACATTAAGTATTTATTGAGGATTTCTAAATACGAGAAAATAACACTTTGGATCATTTAAAATAAAATAAAATTTTAATTATTCCGAAAATATGAAAGATCTGACAACAATGTAAATACCACCATGTTACGGAATTTTTGCAAACAAAAAATTTGAAACATGCGACCCGTTTCCGAAATATTTGAATCGTAATTATCCTTCATTTAAAAAATTGAAGAAAGTCCTTACTAAAAGTCAGAAAAGCTTTTGCGCGCTTATTCCGATAGTAACAACTTTCAAAACTTGAAAATTTCGAGAAAGGTTCAAGATCTGAAAAGGACAGTTAAATTCATAAATGAATAAAATGAAACCGAATAAATAGTTCTCAGGATATTTGAATTTGAAAAATCGTTTTCCCAATAAGAACAAGCGTGCATAAGCTCCTGACTTCTCATCTTATAGTAGACCCCAAAAAGAAAATCAGAAAATTTAATCATAGGTCCAAGTCTCAACCAAGAAAGAAAAGCGGAAAAATGAACTAAAAAGTTTAGTGATAAAATTAACATGAGTAATTTAAGTTCCTTCAATTATTTCAAACAACCGCTTAATAAATTTTATCTGAATTTTTTTCAATATTATTTCAAACTGTAATCGAAGAACCTAAAATTAATTAAGCACTATTTTGTGAGTACTTTCTGAACTAAAAATTATGCTCGGTAAGGTGAAGCATGATACCTATATCATGAGGTGAAGTTCAAAATTCATTAAAATCAATAATAATCGTATCAGAATTCTTGGGTGAAAAATGAGAACGAATAAAATAATTATTTTTTCATCTCTATTAATTTTCACCACATTGAACTGAAATACATTGTTGATATTTCTAGAAAGTAGTAAGTTAATTACAGTAGCATTGTTAAGCGAACAAGTTTGAACAGTGACATTAGTGATCATGATGTCAATCAGACAATTTCAACGAATTGAACTTACTTTTCAAGTGAATATCTAGCTGTATCTCACTGTTCGCTCGTACATCGCAGATATCACAGAAAAATTCCCTTCCGTTTTTCGCTTCACGAATTCGATGTTTCTTTCCTTTCAAATGTCTCTCCAGAATTTTCATACTTGTAACTTTGATGTTACATAGTTGACATTCCAAGCCGGAACCATACTGAAAAAACGCATCATAAAAACACGATTCGAGTTGTTACAACGAGATTGATGTGAATTAAGGTACTTACTTGTTGGTCATTGTCTTCTAAGTTATCAATCGACTTAAATTCCGTCGTTATTTCTTGAATGGCAGTATGAAGATCCCCCGACATTGTGAAATTTAATTTTAACAGTCTAGTTCTAAGAGCATCATGGAGTTATACTGATCGTTTGGTTGTTTAGTCCTCAAACATATGATTTATAGGTGTATAATTTTTTTGGAAGCATGTGTTTGTCGTTTCCATACTTCGCCAATCTTTCTGAGTAATATGAAACATTGCAGGAGTAAAATAGAAATAGAAGAATACAAAATTAAACTTGAGAAATAACAATAATTTGCAAATTATCAACTATGAAACATCGGAAAATATTTTATTTATATTTTATATCAATGTAAATTTCTATGAAGAAATGAATAAATTCCTTATTATTGCTGGTTAATTTAGATTTTCGCTATGTGATTCCACAGAATATAATTCATTTATTAGTGCGAAAGGCGAATTAATTTTTATCGTAGGTCTGACTCCCGTCTCCAAATTTTCCCCGATTTGGTTTTCTGTTGAAATTCTTAGTTTAAAAACTCCGCATAAACATTGCGAACAACTTCAGTGTATTAATTTCTGAGTTATTTTGAATCGCAAAGATTCTGTAGGACTTTTTTGGAAATGCTCCTTTCAAATGAACAACAAATCTCTTGATATTTTTGAAATGGCAATCTTGGGAAAGAATGTTTGGCCATTGGTTCCCAACAAAGGGTGTGTATGGTTAAGGAAATTATCAGGGACGAAGATATCCCATCTCTGAAACCACCCCAGTTTCTGAGGTTCATCCAGACTATGGAACTGAGCAGTAAGCTAGAGCGAGTACAGCTCAAGGATCATTGAGTCGGGGTACACGAGTACCTACCTCTTTGATAAATTTTGAGCCTGTCGAGATATTGAGGCAATAGGCAATTTCGGAAACTTACTCAGAGTTACTAACTCGATCCATTGGGTCACGTGACGGATCTACTCGGATCACTGACCCGTGTTCTTAGTTTACGAACACATCAGGTTTAGGATTTGAAGTGACAGTCGTATCATTAACATAATAACCAAATATTTTATGGATTTATTTTTTCAGTCCCAGTTTATTTTCTGATTGTCTCTATCTTTTGTAAAATATTTCTTATAATTTCTGGTGTGCCCTTCCATGTTTAATGTTAATTTTGAGTACCTATATGTTTAAGAAGTAGAGAATTCATTTTTTCAATTCCATTTTATTTACTAATTGTCTCTAGCTTTGCTTTATTGGTTTCTGTAAAATCTTTCTCATAATTTCTGATGTGCCCTCGCATGTTCAATGTTATCTTTGAGTTCCTATGTTAAAGAAGGCTTCAGCTTTAACGCAGAAGGATCTGCATACAAAGTTATGAAGAAGTTGTTTCACATTATTTTCTCAGCTCATGGAATCACACATTTTACACTGAGCCAAATTCTCTTCTCTTTCCATAATTTTCAGGAATAGAATATATGAAATTACTAAGAAAAGAGTAGAAGACTTATTCCCGCCTTCTTCAAATACAAAATTGTAAAAGCAGTGCGCATGCGGTGACTCTACAACCCTACTCTCGTGTAGGGTTACGATAAATCAACCGAATCAATAGGGGCGTTCGGCATTGACCTCCGCGAGCGGACGGATTTTTTAGTCACGTGACCACAGATCGTACAGATAAATCTGAAATATCTGGGAATAAACGAACGGTACAGAGCATCTGCCACAGAACATACTGCTCTGTTCTACTTTTATAGATTATGAGATTTCAAAGATCACTATTTTGGGAAATATGCTCATCTTTTAACGATACTTTCACCCTTTTAGTAGCTCTTCCATAAAATCTCAATTGAATAATTAAGTGAAAAGGCACTGAATGCAAAAGAAACGAGTAATGCAATATCCCCTTCTGGTCGTTCAATACGGCGATAGTTGTACCGAAAGATCCTGATCAATTAATTGATTAATTACACGAAAAAGAAACGAGAAAGCAATATCTCCCCCTGTCAATTCATAACTACGATAGCTATATCAAAAAATTTTAATGAAATAATTAAGTTTTTAATGAATAAATGAAAACAGAAGAAAAAAAGTGTTAGAAATTTTCAATTTATCGGTTGTCAGATCAGGAAACTCAACATATAACAAAAAATATATAAAAAACATAAAACTCTATGGATAAAATCGCTTTGCTCCGTCGAAAAAGACCGAGCGAAAAGATCGACGTCCGATCGCTCAGATTTTTATGACGAACGCTCCAGATGTACACGCCCCTCAATCCGGATGTAATAAACGAACGGTTCAGATCGATCCGACGCGTCTGATGTCGATGCCGAACGCCCCTAATGATCGAGAGCACCGTACTTTCCGGACACGGGTTGGATGTTCGGGTTAGGTAAATGAACGCTAGGTTAGGGATCGAGTTAACCCGAGTAAGTATCCGAAAACGCCTTATTAACGTGCGTTCAAAAAAATTCGTGGTCAAGTAGGCTGTGGATTCTATTTTTCCTAAGAGTCTATGAGGGGAAAAATAGAACCCACAGCCTACTTGACCACGAATTTTTTTCAACGCACGTTACATTCAAAATTTCAATGCCCAAAATCTACCGATCGAAAGTTTGTTTACGCCGGCAGAATTACTTCCGATCTCCGATTCTTCTAAATGGTTTTAAAATATGTATATCAGTGGGCAAACGTAGGATCACTAGGATATTTTATGATCAGGAAGAAAAAAATCATGAAATATACAAAACAATATTTATTCAACTGAAAATATTTTAAATAGATAATTACCACATTTTTCAGATATAATGTACTTGCATGCTTGCCTCGCACAACTAATAAGGTCAACTGTTCCAAGATTGAAGTACAAAAGGAATTACATGATCTCAAGAAAATTGAGGTTATACAACTTTAAATGTCAATCACGCCATTTACAACTGAATGAAACCCATGCAAAAAAAACTGATTAGAGCGTGGGTGTTCGACGATACCAAAATCTAGCTCTAAAATCATCGGAACAAGTAAGGAAGGCAGCTTGTGTAGGAGAATGAGCTATAAGTCTCACTGCTCCGTTATGACCTAAAGACATGAGCTGTTTTCTTGAAGCGTTTCTCGAATTCCATGCACATAAAGAGGTGGTGGCTTCGTCGGGAAATAGGACATAATCCTCTGAAATTAAGTTTGTGTTACAATAATGAAAAATAGCCAATACCAATTGTTGAATTCACTAAAACTAGTATCTCATCAGGCTGAATTTCCATAGAATTTTCGGCGCATATTGTTGAGCTGGTGTATTTTTTTGCTATAATGAAGACTTTTATATTACAACTTTTTTACATTTGTACGCATTGTGCAGCACCTTGCTGCTGTTTTAACAACTGCGCAGCCTCAATTTCTAGGCTTGCTGCAAATATCGTCGCCTAGTGCGACGTTGCCATATTTCTTGTTTGTCGGCAACAGTCGCCTAGTGCGACGTTGTCTTGTTGCTTGATTTGTACGCATACTTATATTTTAACCCAAGTGTCAGCTCCGTATATGGATTACCACTATGATTTTGTAGACAATTACAAACGTAAATAATGGTTATCGTTTTGTGAGATATCACATATATATATATATATATATATATATAGTGATAAAGTGTCATTCTCACCTCCAAAACGGAAACTCGTTTAACGCTGTCACCTCATATATATCGTTGTCACCTCCGATTTCGGAGGTGACAACGTTTTGCCTTGTTTTTTAGCTTGTTGGATTCAGGAAGCTTCAGGGATCAACATATCAAAAAATCGTTTTGAGGTCACAACGCACCCCATTTCTATACTGAACTATCTTTTAGTTCACGTATATATCACTGGCGCTAGTGTGCCGAGCTGTATATGGAGGAATAACTTCGTGAGACTCATTGCGCGTTCTCCCCTCCGAAAATGGCAACGTTGCGTTTTATCCACAGATGTAAACAAGCGGCGTATCTCAAAGCGTTTTTTATTGCATTCTTGTGAAGGGGGAATTTTACGACGTGAAACCGAGGGGACTGAGGATTCTTCGTTCAAACGAGTGCATTTTGAATAATCTTATATTTCAGCGTTGAATCAAATAATTTTGTATCAACCACGTAATACTTTTTTCTGGAATAAGAGCAGGGTCGATATAGGTATTTAATCATATTTCTTAGTCATCTCCGAAAGCAAAAGTGAACAACTGTTTGAACATTTTCTCAATTCTGTTTACTCAAATTGAGACTTATTACTAATCAAATGTCCATCACTGAAAGATATCGAAACATAAGGTTCGAATATACCGCAATGCTTGATTTCGAAGAATGCTTAAATCTCGATTTTTCTCGAGTGCACATTTTTCACTCATATTGTGTTTTGTGAGGAAAATGATCAGATCATAAGCGCGATAAATTTCGAAGGGGTTGTCTGAGAGACTTGAGATTCTTATAGCGAGTTTTGTTCCCAAATGCCCAGGTTGAGTTCATTAACCAGCCAGATCGTACAGAATGTTCCACAAAATATGGACATTCAGAATTTTTGTTTCTGAATATCTCAGATAAAACGAAACTAATCGAAATAAAATTTTGCGGCCACATACAAGATTCTCAGAAGAAGCATCATGCAAAATGTTGTGGTCATAGTGTTAACAAAACCATAAAAAATTCAATTGAAATATTGAAAGACGAATCTTTATATCTTCATAGGAAGTTATCCTATTCGAGTAAAATTCATTCTGTGAATAGAAATAAATTGATATACTGAATGTTCGTCCAAAATTTCAGAAGGATCGCAGTATCAGAATCATAGAAAAAATCTCAATTGGAATATTGAAAAGTAAATATTTATATGTCCATAACAAGATATCCGATTTGAGTGGAATTCATTATGTGAAAAAAGATTGATGTACTGAATGTACAAGAGGATCGCATCATCAGAACCAAAGAATTCAATTCTTTTGGTTGTCAAGTTTTTACATATTCAAATTTTTGGATAATCTTCAGAATATTATTCCGATCATGCTGAGATTTTGCATTTATATAATTGGTATCAATCTCAAGTCCTTCGTAGAGTTTTGAGGTAAAAGCCTCATTGCTTTACCAATGAACAAGCGCTCAAAAGCACCTGCTCAGGGCTTTCTCAAATTTTTTCATTAAACCGTGAATAACTCGAAAACTACCAAAGATGGCCATGGAGAATTAAACATGAAAAGTATGGAAATTGTGAAAACACGACTGATATAAAAGGTGCTCCATTGAAAATCTGTGAATTGATTTCAGTAGGTATAAGCAGAATTCATAGATATTCACAAATAATTAAAAAAGGAGGATTTTATGACTTATTAGAACTAATATAATATTCTTGATACTTGAGCCGATAAACGGAAAAGGATAATGAATTTTTGATATAATTGTTCCCAAAATATCGAAAAAAAGGGCAGTGAGGATTTAACCTCAAAATATTGTATATTACTCGAGATCGATACTTTAAAAAGAATGCTAAATCTCGGCACGATCGAAAAATATTCTGGAAATTATTCAAAAACTGAAATTTGTCAAAACTTGACAATCGAAAGAATTGAATGAAAGATATAAGAAGTGATAGTTAAGAATATCAAAATTCTAAGTTTTTGAATTTACAATCCTTCCGAAAATTTGTATGATCATTTACTTCTCTGATTTACATCCTCAAATTCGATTTCATTTTAATCGAAAGGTATACATGGCGATATTAATTTTTTTTATATAACGATAGACTTTCCTATGGTTGAATAAAAGCAATTGCCACAAATGTTTGGGACTTGCTTTGAATTAGCATCGAACATTTCACTGCAAAATTTTATCTCGATAACATCGACGAACTCGGAATTATTGGAAAAAGTTCATGATTCAGAAAAAGTTCAATTTTATGGTTCTGATAATGAAATCCTTTTGAAATTTCGCATGAACATTCAGTTTATCAATCTTCATCAACAAAAAAAAATTTACTTGAATTGAATATCTTATTGTGGAAATATAAAAAATCTTCATCTCAATATTTTTATCGAATATTCTATGTTTCTGTTAAGACAATGGCTACAAAATTCTGCATATAGTTTCAAAATTTCATTTCGATTGGTTCCGTTTTGTCTAATATATGCAGGAACAAATGGCCATGTTTTATGGAACGATTTGGCCGGTGAACGAACCTAATCGCGGCATTTGGGAACCGAAGTCAACCTGGAAATCTCAAATCTCTCTGCAAACTTGAGAGCGTACAACAGTAACGAGTCGAAACTATATGACATGATTTGACGAAATGAAAATCAAATCAAATTGCATATCGGTACTTATGGTTTCGTTAACAGTAAATGAAAATATCCCGAAAACCTTTTTTATGAGAACAGGTTAGCAAGAAGAACAATTTAGAATTACGAGTAATTCGTAATTTTTATGTACCTACAGAATGTTCGAAAACGGAGAAGAGGTATGGAGCTATATGAAGAAATTTATCATCTATAGAACATGACATCATTTCTTTCTTTGTTTTCGCTCATCCTGTATAACAAGAAAAATTTTTTATGTTCTTCTCACAAACTTATACATATAAAAAATCGAGAAAAGCAAGAGCTTTTGAGCACTCGTTCTTTGGTTGAGCAATAAGAATTTTACCGCAAAATTTATATAGAATGTGAGATTGATACCTATTATACAGGGTATCCCATAATTAGACCGACCAAGTTCTAGTGGACATTATAGATCGTATTTTAGACAGATTCGACCCAAATCATATAATGCAAAATTGCTTCGTTAAGGAGCTAGTGCCCTTTGGAGATGACGTCCTGGTTCACACTTTTTGCCACATATTCGCAAAACGGAGTCACACAAAGTGCTGAAAGTTTACACATTTGCTAATATCAAAAATACGCATCGATTAGATTGAATGCAATTTTTTCATGTCAAGCACAATCGTATCATTTGGAGAGGGGTGAAGGGTATTTTTAGTTAACACTTTTTTAACTTTCATTATTTCGCGAGATTTAAATCATATTCATAAACTCTGATGTTTTTTCTTGAAAAAAGATGGTCTTGTATAATAAAGCCCAGATTAAATTCAAAACAAAAGGGAACATTGAGTACTTAGTGAAAAGAGAGAAAATTTCTAATCAATTTTTTTCAGAAATGGTGCATCTGGGCGTTATAATACAATAGCATCTTTTTTCAAGAAAAATGCGAAATAATGAAAGTTAAAAAAGTTTCAACTAAAATACCCTTGACCCCCCCCCCCCAATGATACGATTGTGCTTGACATGAAAGAAATGCACTCATCTAATCGATGCGTATTTTTGATATTAGCCAATGTGTAAACTTTCAGCACTTTATGTGACTCCGTTTTGCGAATATGTGGCAAAAAGTGTGAACAGGACGTCATCTTCAAAGGGCACTAGCTCCTTAACGAAGCAATTTTGCATTAGGTATATGATTTGGGTCGAATCTGTTTAAAATACGATCTATAATGTCCACTAGCAGTTTGTCGGTCTAATTACGGGACACCCTGTGTATAAATGCGGTATCTCATTACAATCGGAATTTCATTCTGAAAATAATTGACAAAATGAAATATGTAAAAAATGTAATATCAAACAATTTGATTCTATGGTTCTGATGACGCGATCCTGAAAATTTGCATGAACATTCAGTATACTAGTTTTCATTATCAGAATAAAGTTCACTTGAATCGGATATTCTGTCAGAAAATATAAAGATTAGTCTGTCAATATTCCAATTGAAATTTCTATGGTTCTGTAATGCTATATTCACGAAATTCTGTATGAACATTCGGTATATCGATCCACATTCACAAAAAAAAATTCAATCGAATCGGATATCTTTTTATTGAAATATGAAATTTTTTTTCGGAATTCCAATTGAATTGGCCACAAAATTTTGCAAGTGGCTTGTTATGAACATTTTGCATTTGGCCGTAACATTTCATTTCGATTGGTTTCGTTTTTTCTGAGTAATTGAGGAACAAAAATTTTGTATTGCCATAGTTTATGGAACACAGGGGACGATTTGGCTGGTTAACGAACTCAACCGAACTATTTGGGACCCGAACTCATCCTAGAAATTTCAAGTCTCTAGAAATCTCTTCGAAAGTTATTGTGCTAACGCAGGGCCAGACGGCCTCACAGACAATATTGAATTTGACCACAAGTTCTTCCTCAGGGAGTTTAACCCTATCGTTTGAGACCATTTTCGGCTAAAAATTCGAAAATAACAAACATTTGGGCAAAACGATATAGCACTCGTTTAAGTAGAACGAGCGCTCAAAAATCAAAGAAAGACCTGAGCAGGTGCACTCAAGCGTCGTTCATCGGTGGAAAAATAATGTTTTCACCTCAAAATTTGGTATAGGCTTGAGATTAATGCTAGGTATATAAATGCGAAATCTCACCACTAGGAAAATTATAATCTGGAATTTATTAAAACAATGAAATAAATTCTTACGTTCCCATGATGCGATCCTCTTGGAATTCTGTATGAACATCCAGTATATCAATATCTATTCACAGAATAAATTTCACTCAAATCAGAAATTCTTTTTATGGAATTATATTTTTTTTTCAATATTCCAATTAATTTTTTTGGTCCTTTTAACAGTATAGCCATAAACTTTTACATGAGGCTCATTAGGAGCATCTTGCATGTAACCGCAAAATTTCATTTCGATTGGCTTCGTTCTGTCTGAGATTGAGATATTAAGAAATGAAAATTTTGAATGGCTTTATTTTATGGAACACCCCCTACGATTTGGCTGGTTAATGAACTCAAACGCGGAAATTACCCTTAAAATCTCAATTCTCTAGGACCGTCCCTTCGAAAGTTATCATGTTTACAGTCGGACTCCTCTTGGACATAATTGAATCTGACCATGGATTTGTCATCAGGAAGCCGAACCCTATCGTTTGAGACCATTTTCGGCTCGAAATTCTAAAAATGACATACATTTGAGCAAAACTATATAGGTAGCACTCGTTTAAGTAAAACGAGCGCTCTAAAAGCACTGACATGAAGTCAATTTGAATATCCTGAGGGCAATAGCCCTCAGATCGAAACCTATAGGTTTCGATCTTTTCATTCATAAATGCATGTCTCGTCTTTAAATCTCTAACCTGCCTCGAAAATTTCAAATTTTGAAGTCGTAAACATAGTAACTTACGGAAGAAACGAATTCAGAACTGGACTTTCTTTAAGGCAGTTTCTACATTTTAAGGAAAGAGGCATGAATATATAGAATGATTCCAATAGTCCTCAGAATATTCAAATTGAATTTACTGTTTTTCAATAAGAACTCTACCGAGTCGGTTATAACTATTTTGATATTTTATTTTCTAAGAGACACGATTTCTGGGTTCTATGAAGATTACAATAGAAATCCATATAAACTTGTCAACTACGTCATAGATTATTGTAACAGAAATTTTTTAGATTCAAACAGGCATCACAGATTACAGATCCGTTCAATGTCGAACTTGAAAATTAGCGTTTGAACATCGACGTGCATATAAGAGATGATTTTCGTCAGAATCGCATTAGAATATTTTCACTAGAATAAATATTCTAATGCGATTCTGACGAAAATCATCTCTTATATGCACGTCGATGTTCAAACGCTAATTTTCAAGTTCGACATTGAACGGATCTGTAATTTGGCTAATATTGAACAGGACCGGCGCTAGTATATTTGGCGCCTGAAGCAAGGAATTTTCGGGCGCCCCTAGCCCTACCATACCCTAAATACGAAAAGTCAGCTGGCGAAAAATGCCGCCTCCAGAAAGCTGGCGCCCTGAAACATTTGCTTCACTGTTTCATCCCTAGCGCCTGCCCTGATATTGAAATATCAATGAGCGAAGTTTAAGTGAGAATAACTCCGAAAAATGTTAACCGATTTTTACTGATCATGATAGCATACAAACATGTAGCTATCTAAAATCTACCATGGAAATTTCAAGGTCGTAACACGTTCGAGAGTTATAGCAACCTTAAATACAACGGTTCACCACGCGCAGACAATATTTTTTCGAATTTTCAATAAAATGTAAAATGTACGTTATTCGTATGTAGCGGCATTCGGAGCTCGAATAATATTCGAAATTTCGGAACATTAGCTCAATCTCTTCGAGAGTTATCGTGTTCACAACCGGACGGACCGGCTCGACACACTTTAACTTTACTTTATTCTTTAATCTCATCATGAGGGCCACTTCTTGAATAACTTCTGATGTATTCTCTGTATCGAAAGAAACTGAAATATGTATTTTGAAAGAATTCCCTGCTGAGGTCTTTTATTATAAATAATTAAAAGTAGTTTTGAGTTAACATCTTCAAAAGTTGACATCGTTGATTTGTGACGAATCAGTTGAAAACCTGAAAAAAGCAGTCTATTTCAAATGATTGATCCGTTTCAAAATGGTAAAATCTTTCAATAATAATTGTATGACTATTTTCTTTTGATAGAACTTTCGAAAAATTGTTGGTTAATGAATGAAGTTGAAACAATAAGAACGTGGATATGATCAAGTGAAGAATTTAAGAACGTAGTAGTTAGTCACAAAATTTACATCAAACTACTCCATTAAACAATATCTTTTGATTTTATTTCATAACTCGTGATTATCATCGTGTAAAAGTTCCATGCATTCAATTAATTCCGATTCTTCCAAAACCGTTCAATACATCTAAGCAATAAAAATGAACAGCTGTCTTCGATATATGATAAGTTAGAACTCTCAAGCCTTCTGACCTCCGAAAATCTGGCAACCTTGCAGGAGGACACAGCGCACAACCCATACAAAATATACACGGAGGTGGCAAGGCCTGTCTCATGTAAGGAAAAATTTTTTTCGAGAAATCTGTTCCCCTCTCTAGGTGCCTTTATTCTTTGCCTTCCCCTCAACATCTATTGACAAAAATTTCTCTGATTGCTCAACCCCTTCACCCGGAGGTGAGGACGCCTATTGAACTTAACGGAGGTGACAGCGCACTACGAATTCATATATATATATCACATAAGATTGGTGAGAAAAACTCCGATATTTGTAGGTTATGGGGATAGGTCACAGAAACTACCGTGCACATATTATGCCAATATACGTTTCAAAATGGCTTTTGCTTTTTCGATTTCGCATAGAATTATGCAGACATGAAAGATTAAAAGTTCCAGAGAAGCACTAATTATTTGACGCAACTTTTGAAACAGATGTTAACCCTTTCTTTCCCAAGTTTCTTCAAGATATTCTGGTACGCTCAAAAAAATTATTACCTGCGCAATACATCTTGATCCGAGAATAAAAACTCGAAATATACTATTCAAATTTTTTTAGAATGCGATTTGAAAAAAACATTTTTTGGATGCCATATGGAATCAATGGGAATAAAACGTAATTAAGATAAATTTTTTTTATGAAACTCAAATCAATAAACTTTTGCAACAACAATAGTAAACATTCTATCTATATAACTAAAAATGGAAATATCAGGAAATTAATAATAATATTAAATATAACACAACTTATGACTTGACATGGAAAAGCTTGAAGCAGTTTCTAACTTTGGTCACGCAAAGAGCAATATCACACTTGGATGCTTTTTTTCGAAAGTCTGTGGTTTTTCGTGAAGGAAAGAGTGTGGCCAATGGAATATCATCTTCATCTGTATCCAGTGTGGAATCAAGGTTTATATTGTCTTCTAGAACAGCGTTGATAGAAGATACGCTAATATCATGTAATAATTTTCCTACAGTTTCCATCTCATCATCATCATCTAACTCGTCAACATTAGAAACATCTCCCTCCAAAAGCAGTAGTAATTCAGCAGCCTCTTTTTCCGATAGTCCCACATACGAGTCACACGACATCTGGAGAAATATGAAAAAAATTATATTGAGATTCCCATTGACTCCAAATGAAGTCAAATATTGTTTGAGTCATACAATTATTTTGATGAGATATTTTTGAGGAGAAAACTTGATACGGAATCACAAATAGTGCATGAATATGCTTCATATTTTTTCAATCATAATTAACTTCAATACTTACGATTTCATCAACCTGAATAATCCAAAAACTGAGCACAATTCACGTAACTTTGCAACGACACCAAATTTCAAATTGGATCTGGAGGAAATAAAGAAGCACCACCTGGCACGCCGTCTTATGTCGTAAAAACGAACTGAACATTAAGAATCTATCCTGGCAACAAAAAATACATCCCCATGCAAAAATGTGAATGACGCCAAATGTAAGCAATGGGAAAGAGAGGGTTAAGTATCACCTAACCCTACTATCTTCACAGTAGGGGTGACGTCAGTTGAAGCCAGCAATCGCTTAGAAAGATCTTGGCTTCAAGTCCCACAGTTATCAAATTACAGTGGAACTTCTCTATAACGAATTTCGTACAAGACATTGCACCTTGAATCCAAATTCCATGTTAAAAACACTTTCTAAAACGAAGTAATTTCTCTCTATAACGAAATATTCAAATAACATCACTCTTTGAATGGGTATTGGTAAGAAGGTATAATGGTGGGTTTTTTCCGAAATTTTTCCGGATATACGTAATAAATCCAGACCAAACTCATTACGGCGGGCAGAGAGATCCTTCTGAAACAGTTTTAAATACAGCCCAAGCTGTTTGATTTCAATCTAACCATTACGCTTGTGTGAAAAGTTGTGCGAAAATGTCTAAAAGCAAGTGCTTAAGTTTGAATGATAAACTCAAATTTATCAGTGAAGTCGACCGCAACATTGCCGACTATAGAAACAAATTTTCTGTATAACGAAATTTCTTTATAACGAATTTTTTTGCGGATTTGGCGCTTTCGTTATAGGGAAGTTCCACTGTACTTTCTATCATCATGAGAAAGAAAAGTATGTATTTCACAGTACTGAAAGTGAGCTATTTTTCTTATGAAGTACCTACAACTTACCTGTATGATTGAAAACGCATTGTGCCTCATATTCTTGTTTACCAGTTGTTCCCGCTCCAGTGTATGCAATCAAACATCTACTCGTTGTCAGCTCCCATAATTTACAGATGGAATTTTTACCAGCTGACAACAAATACTTTCCATTTTTAGAAAATGCGACAGAACACACTTCCAAACCGTCATGTGCCTTGACAAATGTGTTGATGCATCTGAAACAATTTTAATATTTAATAGAAGTTAAAATGAAATAGTAGTGAAAATAAATAACTGAAGGATATTGAATGAATTTGGAAATCACAAGACACTGCTTGACAGGCCATCCGAAAAATGACGTGAAGAAACAACTTTATAATGAACTCTGAATTCTACTATTTTGACGCCTCAACTAAAATTTCCGGGAGATAATTTCTAATATCAAAGATTTTAAGAATTTAACCTCTTCCAGGTTATAAAGTTTCACTCAGATCGTGAGTAAGAGACTCATCGGAAGGGTTAAGATGAGGACTGCCCTTTACGTGAATGTAGAGACTTATTATATCTTTTTGTACCATAAGACTTATATTATAAGAAACAATATAATAATGACTAAGTCATACACTTTGTATTTTGATTACTGCTTTCTTTATTGAGTAACAGTGGCGGCTCGTGAGATTTCAATCACAGGAGGCCCAAGACCACGCAACCAACAAACTAATTTATTTCGAACTGGGCTTTCTGTCAGCCACTGGCATTTATTATACCATTCTACCCAAAACGAACGATTATGAGCAGAATTAATAATTAAATTTGACATTGCTGGTAGAGGTGTCTTAATTACTTGAGTTATGAAAATTTTATCATCATAAGGCATTTTACTGAATTTATTATTCAAAATGAAATCTACAGGATTTTGCATTTCTTTAAGTTCACAACTTGCATTTTGATTCTCACTTCTTGTTTCCGTTTCCATCTTTCTTGCTGAAATATTAAAATCTTACCTACAAACTTTCCCGAAAAATGTCACAGAACCACAAACCGCACGCTGAAAGGATTAATATTTCGTTAATAAAAGGGAGGGAATCAAAACAACAGCTGATCTCCATCCACGATCGTCGGGGTTGATTCAGGCCGATCGGACGTTTAGTTTTGGCTAAGCTCGTTCGCCTAGAAGCGAAAATAATGCCGCGAAGTCGAGCCTCCGACACGTGATCTACAGCTTGAATTTTGAGTGGTTCATTTGAAGAAGTTTGAAATGTTACATTCTAACGAATGTAACCTGCTATGTTTGCCTCCTATCTGTTACGCTGTATTGTGTGTTGCGGATAATGTAAGAATATTTTAGATAGCTGAGTAATGAATAATCAATTTCAAGCGGATAACCGGTTATCATTTCGGTAAACCAATTGCATTCAAGCGGTTTTGGTTATTTTTGGTTCAAAGTAATGACGTCATGAATTAGCCCTTCGACGTCATTGATTTGAACCGCAAATGACCAGACTCAAGAGCTGGGTTAAACTTCTGGTTATTAGAAAAGTAGGGTTGTACGCGGCAAATTTCAAAAGTTGTTGACTGACGAAGCATACTTGAAAAAGATTTGTGAGCCTAGCCATGTTACGATTTATATTGAGAAAACTATTTCAAAAATTTCTATTATCTGCTTATTTAGCAGTTAAACTTATCTATTGAAATCTCTAAGTAAGGTTCGGAAATTAACGCATCCAAAAGCTTCTGACTAGTTAATATTATTTAAAATAGAATTGATCTAAGTTCTTAAAGATTGCTGATATTGTTTGAGTACAACAAAAATTCTTTCTTTACTTGGATAATGGGAAAAGCTTTGTGTTACAATTAATAGCTCTCAACTGTTAGAAAAAATTATGAATTAGTGTTCCCAAAAATAGTTCTATCAATATCAAACTTTACTGTGACGTGTGAGATGTAGCCAAATACCACAGCGATATCAATACATGTGAATTTAAATTATTAAACTATTGGAAAGGGTCCTCCTGTGTATTTTTCGGTAATATTTTCTCTTCGAATCATTTTTGTCAGAACAAAAAAACTTTTTTTTGTCAAGCGGAACACTCTGAAAAACATATGTTCATCGTAACATTGAATCCACGTTTCAAACAAATATTTTGGGATGCATGGAGTTAAACTTGAAGCATAATAATTTACATTTGCAAATCGAAATTTATATTTATTCCATAAAACTTTCAAAAATATAAAAATAACCTATTTTGACAATTGACAAAGAACCAGAAACCGCATTCAAGCGACGAGAGCCGAGGACCGGTTATTCGTTCTAGGACAAAAAGGGAATAACCAAGGGCTGAACCAAAGATAACCGCAGTTATTATTGGTTATCCGCTTGAAATTGATTAATATATGTTTATTACTTTGAGATTTGGATAGTAGATAGAATGATGGAAATAATACAGATATAGAAATGTGATTATTTCTTATTTAAACTTGAATTTAAAATTAAATAAAATGCAGTGGAATTAGGTGAGACCCGGCCTCCTCTGAGCAGCCGCCACTGCTTTTTGTACCATAAGACTTATAGGAAACAATATAATAATGACTAAGTCATACACTTTGTATTTGATGATTTGCTTGCTTTTCTTCATTGAGTAATCATTTATGAATTTAAAATAAGTTACCTACCTGTTAGAAACACCATCCCACAATTTAATATTACCATCTTTACTGCAAGTAGCAAAAACTCTAGCATCGGGAGACCACTTAACCCATGTTACAGTACTGGTATGTTGGTGGTTCGGAAAAGCACAGACGTAACACTGTGCAGTGTTAACATCGTAGAGGCGAACTACAGGATGATTCGTAGCTACCAAAAGATGATCTCCTGAAGGATGGAATGAAATACCTTTTACTGGTTCTGCTTCCTGAAAAAATAAATATATTTTAATTTCTGCCCGCATGTTTTTTCCATATTTTCTGAAAAGAAACCATAATATTGAATACTTCATACTCACTGTTATTGTTTTGAAAGCTTTCTTAACACTCGCTTTGGAAATATCAAACATTTTGATTGTGTTATCCTTAGATCCAGAAACTAATATTGATTCTTTAGGATGAAATTCCAAGCAAGTCACTTCTTCCATATGATCATACAGGGTCCTTATGACCGGGTGTCCTTGTTGCTCTCCTCTCGAAGGATCCATTTCATCTGGAGCTGATTTAGCCAACATTCTATCCACGTCCAATATTTTGATACTAGCATCGACACTGCCAGTAGCTATGAGTTGTCCATCACTTGAAAAGCAACCTGCTCTACAGTTGCCTTTATGAGATGTAACATATGCTGTTTCGTACAATGCAGGTTCTGGAGCAGGAGCATTACTTTCGGTTTCGAATTCCAGATCTAAAATAATTAAAAAATCAAGGAGATATCCATGAAAATATTATACGTAAGTCATACCTAAGCCAGGACCAATGTTGTTACTTCCAATGCCTGGATTTTGAGGTCTATCTTTTCGATCAGGTTCATGTTCAAGCCCAGCTAAGACAATATGAAAGAGGCGATCACTCGGAGGACATGGGGGATCTGCTTGAACAGCACTAGTCAAACTCGTCCCAATTGCTTGATGCCCATCGTAAAATAACTGACTATAAAATATTACACGTAATTGTATATGTTCGATTATAATACTGCATAACAATATAGGTACCTGATAATAAGCCGGTACAAATAATCACGATTTTTTAGCAGATTTTTAGACTCGACATCCTCTTCTTTCGTAGGACTGTTGTTAGTATTATTTGAATTAGTCATGATTTATTGATTGGAGTGCTTCAAAAAATGGATAATTCTTCAGAACCGAAGTTTATTTTCAAAACAAATTATACAGGTTAAGTTCAATCAATGACATTCGATGATTTTTCTTTTTCTTGATTACTGGACGTAGCTCTGTACCAAGTTTCATTCTTATTTAATTGAATTGAGGTGATAGAATCACGACTGCTATATTCAAATATAATATTTTATTTCATCTCAATCAGAATATTCTAATGATTTCATACGAAACGTAACGATTCGTAAAAGGGCGGGGTTATTTCATCGATTTATTCATTCTTTCATTCTATCAAGGTTGCCACTTTAGTAGAATTTCTACTAAATCTGGTGGAATGCGATGTCGATCTAGTGACTGAAATTTGAATCTGGTAGTTGGTAGAAATTCTAGTGGGCAACGAAGTGATTCTAGTGGATTTCTGGTTGTTTTTGTACAGGGCTGCATTTTAGGCTGAAGGCGAATTTTGGCGAGCTGTGGTTACATGTAACTATCTAACTATGGTTACATGATTTGACAGAAAATACGTGTATTAACTGTCAACTTTGTAACTATGGTAAGCTGTAGTTACATCGCCAAAATTCGACTTAAGCATCTCGCATCTGTTGTCATTGGGACGGAAGATTTATGCGAGTCTAGCGTGATTACGTGTAAGAAAAATCTAATTTTTAGTAGAGTTCACTCTGTCCGGTAGATACATTCGCTACATTCGCAATCATCACTACATAGTATAAAACAAAGTCGCTTTCTCTGTCCCTATGTCCCTTTGTATGCTTAAATCTTTGAAACTACGCAACGGATTTTGATGCGTTTTTTTTTAATAGATAGAGTGATTCAAGAGGAAGGTTTATATGTTTAATAACATCCATTAAATAGTGGAGAAGTACTGTTATTTTTGAAGTTTCTAATGTGATGTCGTACCGTGCGAAGCCGGGGCGGGTCGCTAGTAGATAAATAAACTCGTATTAGAGTTTATTTATGTTCGCAAAGTTGGACTCCTCTCTCCTTTGGGTGCGCAAATCACTCATCGATTGTGCTGCCTCTATACATATCGTGCGTTCAAAAAAATTCGTGGTCAACTAAGCTATTTTTGCTAAGAGTCTATGAGGGAAAAAATAGAATCCACAGCTTACTTGACCAAGAATTTTTTTGAACCCACGTTATTTTCTTGAAATATCCTTCCGCTTAGATACCTGCACCTCGGTGGTGAAATTGTAAACTAGTCTAGTACTAAAGCTTCATCATATAAATAAATAAATTTTCGAATAACTCACTCACTTTTCAAAAATAGTCCCTCAGAACGTGAAAAAGTTAGTAGAAATCTGGTAGATTCAGGTGAAAACAATTTCAGTAGATTTCTGGTGGATTTCATTCCTTCATTTAGTAGAAAACTGATTGTGACTTTTGGCAACCCTGCATTCTATGTACATGTGCATTGATTTCTTTATTTATTTATTATGTTCTGTGTTGATTTCTAACCTGATTCATGTCATGTTCATGAATTTTCTAGAACCGGCATATTCTAGAAAATGGAAAACGGTTGGACGAGTCAGAATTTTCTGGAATCATGAATTTGTAATTTACCTTTATAGAAACATAGTAATAACTATCATTACGTTTTCTATAAACAATGATCATTACAACTGTTTATCCAAAAATGAAACAGGAATGATTCAAATAGGTTTATTTATGAAATGTTTTCGAAATTGCAATTATTTTCGAATCTCAAATTCATAGTTCTATGAAATTTGAACATCAGCTATTGAAACTAAAAATTTACCTAATAATACCTGCTATTCAGGGCTTTATGTTCATGAATTTTCTAGAACCGGCATATTCTAGAAAATGGAAAGAGACAATCAGAATTTTCTGGAATCATGAATATCAGAAATATAATATTGCTTAAAATAAAAGGCCAATAACAATATCATTACATTCTATTCAAACAATGATTATAACAACTGTTTACCTACCCAAAATTATTTTGGGATGATTTGAAATATAATTGTGAATTCGTGTAATATTTTCGAATTTGTACCTACATCTCAAATTCATAGAAGTTCTAAAGAAATTTGAACATTACCTATTGGAACTAAAAATATAATAAAATATATTCATACCAGAGCTTTTAATTCTCTATCTCAGCTTGATATAAACCCCATTAAAGAATTATCATTTATCAATGAGTTGTCATAAGGTGGATAAATAATAAGACTTTACCAAAGCAAAGCAACTACAATGAAATTCAAAGATAGGTTTAAGGTCCTAGGTAATACTTATCATTGGTGTAAATGAGATTCAGAGACCTAATGAATAGAAACTCTGTTTCCTTCAATTTTTCTCTTTTGGATTTGATATGAACATGATTTTCTCATGAATGCATGAATAAAATATTTGTACGAAACAGTTGAATCATAATACCTAATACCCCATCAAAATCAATAGGAGGATAAAATAAATTTTGTATTAAAAGTGTGTTTTGGAAAAAGAAAAATCCAGTCTAATTTCACATTAGAATAAATTCGACTAGGTACTCAATCGATGATTTTTGAATTGGTATTACAACGAATATTTTCAACGAAACTTTTCTAGTTCGTTCATTAATTAAAGATAACCGAATTTAAAATGGAAATGATTAATCAGTTCAAGCCAATCTAATTAATTGTATGATGAAATAATCTCCGAATGCTCTCTGTGGATTTATTATTTTCTTCCAACCATTTCACTGATTCAGAGTGTTAAATGCACTGGATGAGGATTTCTATTCGTGATTTTTCACGTTATTCGAATGATTATAATAATGTCATTGTTAGAACAATAGATTACATGTATTATTATGAAATATGTGCTCTTAAAACCATTTCTTAGGGTGTAAAACTTTTTCAAATTCAGTCTATGGTTAGAACAATTATGAAGTATGCAAAAATATTCATTGTCAAATAATTTCCATTCAGAAATCCTATGAAAAAGATGCTTTCAATCTTGAATATTCGAATTTAGCGCCGTGGAAAGCGGAAACAAACACCATGCGGTCGATAAAATTTCGTGTTCTATGAGCTTCCATGGGCTTCTAGAACATTCTGGAATGTTCCAGAAACTCCGAAGCTATAAATACGCGAACAACTGCGCATCGCATTCAGATTTCATCAAACATACGAGCGAGTTCGTGGTGAGCTGAGTCTCTCTTGAAAGTGTTACTTAAAGTGAATTTGTGCTTATTTTCTGAAATTAAATAAAATCCATCAAGGTAAGCATTTGATTTTTCAGGTTTTCATTGACTGTAACTTCTAACAAAGGTTTAATTTTGAGAAAATACTTTTTGCCGAATTTTCAGTATTTCCTTTTTATAGTTATATAGTTAGTTAGGAACCAGTAGTTGTTGAATTTACAAATTATTCCATTAATTTTGATCGTAACTAACAATACAATACAAAATTTCATGGTTTTTCACATATCTAACTGAAAATCGATATATTGAAATTTGAAGAACCGGTTTAAATGTTAGGTTAGAACGGTTATCGCGTGCTTCCAAATTGAATTTAAATATTATTTACCGAATTATCAACATTATAGGATTTCTAGACCGGGTGGATTTTTTTTGACAATTCTTATAGGATTCCTATTGGAAAATGTCAAAATAATCATTTTTTTCTCATGATTACGTTAAAATTCGATATCTCGATCATCGAAGGTAGGTAATCAATAATAGAAATAAGAAACTATAACAATAATTTGTTTATTTATTTGTTTTCTCATGAAATGGTGCTTCGAAAAATTCGTGGTAATTTTCAATAATTTCGAAAAATATTGATTATTTTTTCATTTTTAATTATTTTTTCCCTAAGAAGAAATATGTGAATTCGGGTTATGAATTCAAATGATACTCAACTTTCGAACTGCATTTATTTTTATCTGTCACTCATTTTTTTTCATATTTCTAATGAGCTTTTCTTTTCAGATGCCTGAAGAAGTTCAGAATGGAGAAGTTGAAACCTTCGCCTTCCAAGCTGAAATTGCTCAGTTGATGAGCTTGATCATCAACACTTTCTACTCAAACAAAGAAATCTTCCTTAGGGAGTTGATCTCAAACTCTTCTGATGCTTTGGACAAGATCCGTTACCAATCCCTCACCAATCCATCATGTTTGGATTCTGGAAAGGACCTCTACATCAAAATCATTCCAAACAAAAACGATGGCACACTTACCATTATTGATACTGGTATTGGTATGACCAAGGCCGATTTAGTCAACAATTTGGGTACCATTGCCAAGTCCGGAACAAAGGCCTTCATGGAAGCTCTGCAAGCCGGTGCCGATATTAG
This sequence comes from Propylea japonica, assembly GCA_013421045.1. Taxonomy (NCBI): domain Eukaryota; kingdom Metazoa; phylum Arthropoda; class Insecta; order Coleoptera; family Coccinellidae; genus Propylea; species Propylea japonica. The sequence goes on from CM024240.1 coordinate 32,816,534, forward strand.
CATGATTGGTCAATTTGGTGTAGGTCTTTTCTACTCCGCCTATCTCGTTGCTGACAGAGTAACCGTTGTATCCAAAAACAACGATGATGAACAATACATTTGGGAATCATCCGCTGGTGGCAGCTTCACTGTCCGCACAGACCTTGGAGAACCACTTGGTAGAGGTACAAAGATCGTTCTTCACATCAAAGAAGATCAATCAGAATTCTTGGAAGAACACAAAATCAAAGAAATCGTAAAGAAACACTCCCAATTCATTGGATATCCCATCAAATTATTGGTAGAGAAAGAACGTGAAAAGGAATTGAGCGAAGATGAAGCCGAGGAAGAAAAGAAAGATGAAGAAGCAAGCGAAGAATCCGACAAACCCAAAATTGAAGATGTAGGTGAAGATGAGGAAGAAGATAAGGAAAAGAAGAAGAAAAAGAAGACCATCAAAGAAAAGTACACTGAAGATGAAGAACTCAACAAGACCAAACCTATTTGGACCAGAAACGCTGATGATATCTCTCAAGAAGAATATGGTGAATTCTACAAATCTTTGACCAACGATTGGGAAGATCATTTGGCCGTCAAGCACTTCAGTGTTGAAGGACAGTTGGAATTCAGAGCTCTGCTCTTCGTTCCACGTAGAGTACCATTCGATCTTTTTGAAAACAAGAAACGCAAGAACAACATCAAATTGTACGTACGCAGAGTTTTCATCATGGACAACTGCGAAGAATTGATTCCTGAATATTTGAACTTCATCAAGGGTGTTGTAGACTCTGAAGATTTACCCTTGAACATTTCCAGAGAAATGTTGCAACAGAACAAGATTCTTAAAGTAATCCGTAAGAATTTGGTCAAGAAATGCATGGAACTTTTCGATGAACTCACCGAAGACAAAGAGAACTTCAAGAAATTCTACGAACAGTTCTCAAAGAATCTCAAACTGGGTATTCACGAAGACTCCGCAAACAGATCAAAACTGGCTGAATTCCTCCGTTACCACACCTCTGCAAGCGGAGACGAAGCATGCTCTCTCAAAGACTATGTAAGCAGAATGAAGCAAAACCAGAAGAGCATCTACTACTTAACTGGAGAAAGCAAAGAACAAGTTGCCAACTCAGTATTCGTTGAACGTGTCAAGAAGCGTGGATTCGAAGTTGTCTACATGACCGAACCAATCGATGAATACGTTGTACAACAACTTAAGGAATACGACGGCAAAACATTGGTTTCTGTAACCAAGGAAGGTTTGGAATTGCCCGAAGATGAGGAAGAAAAGAAGAAGAGGGAAGAGGACAAAGCTAAATTCGAAGGTCTCTGCAAAGTTATCAAGAGCATTCTCGATAACAAAGTAGAAAAAGTTGTTGTTTCAAACAGACTGGTTGAATCTCCATGCTGTATTGTAACTTCCCAATATGGATGGACAGCCAACATGGAACGTATCATGAAAGCACAAGCTCTCCGAGACACATCCACAATGGGCTACATGTCCGCAAAGAAACATCTTGAAATTAATCCAGACCATCCAATCGTAGAGAACTTAAGACAAAAGGCTGAAGCCGACAAAAACGACAAGGCTGTTAAAGATTTAGTAATTCTTCTTTTCGAGACTGCACTTCTTAGCTCTGGATTCACTTTGGACGAACCACAAGTACATGCTTCTAGAATATACAGAATGATCAAATTAGGTTTGGGTATCGATGAAGAAGAATCCATGGTAGTCGAGGAACCTTCCGCTGATGCTCCTGCAGCTGAAGCCGGAGATTCAGAAGATGCGTCAAGAATGGAAGAAGTCGATTAAGCTACTCTATACTTTTAATATGTGTTATACTAATGAACATGTGTTTTAGTATGTTCCATCATTCCTAATAAGTTATTTTTTTATAGTACCTATCTCGAAAGAATAATTTTTGGCTGTGTTCCAACAAAGATTTCTGCTCGTACTGATTATTGTTAAAGTATTTGAGAATAAAATGTCATCATATTTACCTGCAGTTTCTTTCTTCATTTCATATCAGAAATCAGTTTGAAAGAGATTTTCAATTTAACTTAATTATGCTAAAAATAATTCACTGAATATTGAAAATTCAGTGAGAAACTTGTTTACTTGACGAGGGTTTGGTTTGTAAAAAAATTGTTCAATTTTTACATTTTAATCATAAGATTGATGTGAATGAATAGGAATTCATTGAAATTTTCCGTATATCTCGAAAATATTTTCTGCATTGTGCTATTAAGATACCTTACTGAAAATTAGGAATGAATATCCATCTGAAATGAATAATTCCACCAAGAAATTCTTTTATAGGATTTGTTGAAGTCCAGACCAAAACTGATTTAAGTTATTCTCATTTTCCTGGTTCAAATTTCATTATAAACAGACAGGTGATAATGAATATAGGTAAAAGCTATAAGCCGACCGTAAACACAAAAACTTCCGGAAAGAACGTCATAACTTAACATTTTCAAGGTAGGTTTAAGATTTTTTAGCCTTTTAGGAAAATTAAATTCATAAATGAATAGAAGTACACCAATATCTCTCGGGATATTCAAACTTGAAGGATCATTTTCCCATGTGAACAAACGATCAAAAGCTTGTGACTTTTTATCAGAGCTTTCGTGAATTTTTGAATCAGAAATTTTAATTGAATCAAGCAACAGATACAAAACCGCAAGCTTCATACATATCTATTTATTAGACTGAAACTATCACATGAGAAATTTGAAGAAAAATCACAATAAAGATCGCCTATTTGGACTAGAAATCGATACGAAAGTAACCCATCCGGATACTGAACTTGTCAAACCTAGCTTGGGTTCAGAACACTTTATTTTTCAGATGTTTCTATGTAAACTAAAGGGGTTAATACTTTTCACGTTGATACAAAATATTAATTTGATTAACTAGAGGCTTTTATATAATCCAGCACTGCAGCTGTAAAGCTGTTACTTAGATATTTAAAGCAAACTTATAATTCATTTGTATGAGGATGCTCTTTATTCTACATGGAATTTTTTCACACTACGAATTTGTCCTGAGTAATTCATCTAATCTATATTGCTGTTTTGGTGTGAGCCTAATTTTGTCCTCACGAGGAAGTGGCTCTATCAATGGATCGCAAAATTCCCTTCTTATTCTTATACCATCCAACGCCCTGAACTGCATCGCTTCTTGGCGTTTAATCTCAGTAATGAACTGCTTGCGGTATTTTTTCGCGCATCTCTGATACCTTTGACGACAGATCACCCTGCTGCAGAAAAAAATGATCGATAATTTTACAGAAGTATCTGTGAAAGATACAAAATTAAAACATAGCTGAATTATTTTAAATGTAAGTATAATCCAGGCAATCCAGTTATGATCCATCTTCTTTAGTCTGAGACAAAACATATTGTAATTCGCTACAATAATTATTAATAATTAGTTCATCAATCAAATTATTGATGAATTGTTATAGACAACAGAACATAAAGTATTCAGAAGCAATATACGAGTAATGTTACTCACATAATTATCTATGATGTTTCTACTCTATTGGAACATAGAAACATGGAAATTTGTATTTTGTCATTTTCATTTTGTGCAAAATAAAAATGTATTTCAATCAAGAAATTTCACCAAATTCCTAGTGCGGTCCTTGGAAAAATATTGTGATAAACTCGTTTATTAATCTAGTGATGTATAAATAACAAAACATGGCTGAATAGTTATAGAAATGAAGAGATATAAAACAGGTATGAGCAAGCTTATTCAATCTGGGACAAAACAACTGTCTAGCGAATTATAGCAGTTGTTATAATTTGCTACAAACAGTTATTACTCAATAGTTTATTCATCAATATCTAATTAGAGATGAGTTTTTCATTGTATCTCATATAGTGAAATAACTTTGTTAGTAAGTTGAGGTCAAATGGTTGATTTTTGTGAAGTCTGATGAGATGTAGTACACAGCCATGTGATCCCAGGCACACTAGAATAATTTCTTGGATACAAGATAAAATGAGTTGAAAAATGAAATGGATTTTGTTGAAAAACGAATTTCCAAGAAACTTGCAAGATCACTAGAAAGTTATTTGATTATATCTTTAAACTATGTAGATATTCATAATGAGTAATTCGTGGATAATATCTGCCTACCTACTGTGACATATTTTTTCCAATGAGCTATTATAGTGTAGAGGGACTTGAATAACAATAACTTTCGAAGGGATTGTCCTAGACAATTGTAATTTTCAGGATGAGTTCGGGTCCCAAATGGCTCAGTTAAGTTCGTTAACCAGCCAAATCGTGCAGGGTGTTCCATAAAATATGGCCATTCAAAATTTTGGTTCCTCAATATCTCAGACAAAACAAAACTCATCGAAATGAAACATTGCGGCCAATTACAAGATGGTCATAATAAGCTTCATGTAAAATTTTGTAGCCATAGTGTAAACAGAACCATAAAAAATTCAATTGGAATATTGGAAAGAAGAAACTTTATATTTCCATAACAAAATATCCTATTCGGATGAAAGTCATTTTATAAATAAAAATGTATACACTGAATGTTCATGCAGAATTCTGTGGCCATAGTGTTAACAGAACCATAGAAAATTGAATTGGAATATTGAGAAGGAAAATCTTTATATTCCCACAACAGAACATCCGATTCAAATGAAATTTATTTTGTGAATCGAAACTGATATACTTAATGTTCATGCAAAATTTCAAGAGGATCGCATCATCAGAACCATATAAATTAATTTTTGTAATTATTTATTTTTCATATATTTTATTTTTTGAATAATTTCCAGAATATAATTCCGATTGTGCTGAGATTCTGCATTTATATATTTGGTATCAATCTCAAATCTCATATAGAATTTTGAGGTAATAGTCTCATTGCTCCACCAAAGAAAGAGTGCTCAAAAGCTCCTGCTCATGGCTTTTCTTAAATTTTTTATATACTTTATATAGGTATTATTTAGTTAATCCATGAATGATTAGTTCGAACGAGATTCGAAATAGCTTCCCAAAGTGTGGATTTGATATTTTCAAAATACTCATAAAAAACATAACTTTTCTGGAGAAATATCTTCATGATGAACCATTTATTAGCTTGTTATAGTTTTGATACTCACTAGGGCAATGTTAAATTTGTATAACTCGGATCTCTGCTGTCATTAGGGGTGACAATTTCACAAGGCAATTTTGGAGGGGGTGGCTTCTTTTTCCACCACTGGTGACCTTTGGGTTTGAGCTCTTCTTTGGGAGCTCCATCAGTTTCAGAAGCGATGACTTTCAATTTAGAGCTGTCCGTCTTCATACGTTCCTTTGATTGAGCCGTGACTTTATCCTTGGACGATTCTAATTGTACTTTCGACATTTTTCTTCAATTTTCAAAATTACAAGTGGAGGAAACATTCGCGGTGTGAAAAGGTTTCGATCCTAATCTTTTGGCGGCTGTTGTCAATTCTTTTGTTTCCTAGGAGATGAAACACATGCGTGGATATCGATTCAACAATTTCATGGAAACAAAGCGTACACTGATGATCTGAAAACTGTATTGTGTCAAGTCTTCCAGAGCTCCGGACTTCGAAAATCCTGAAAAAGAAACGGTTAAAATTGTGTGAAGAGGCTGAACTAAATTTTCCGAATATTTCAACACTCTTTACAGATTTAGTGAACGATCGAATTTAATAGTGTTTTATGCAACAAGCGTATGATAGCTATGATTCACGAGGTGACGTTTAGGCTATAAGCCGTAGGCGAGTGGCCCAAATCACCGAGTGAATAACAGCCATTATGCGCGAGTAGCATACTATACTTTATCCACGACTACTGAATATATTTCTTGAAGATTTTAACATTTGGCGACCACGACAAGACCCTTCTGTGACAAGCGTGGAAGAAGTCAAGCTGACACATGAGAAATTTTTGGAGAACTGGTCATTGTATATTTTGAAATAAAAAAAGCTTTAATTGATATAATGAAAGTAGATTTGGCCCTCGATTGACAAGGTAATGCCCATATTTGTTAGTTGGAGTACTTAGACTACTGAAGAAATACCAATTTAAAGAAAACTTATCATATCAAAGCTAAATCCATGAAGCCTCTGACAGCAGTGAATTATAATCTCATTATTCCCTTGTTATTAATAATGGGTATTATTAAGGCCAAGCACAGCGACGTACAATAGACGGATTTTACAAATATTATTATCATTTAGGTATTATTATTTGTGAACTGGTTTCTTTATGGCTAGGTCAGCCTCCTCAGGAACTATGACCATTTAGATCTTTTGTTCTCTACCCAAGGAGGTCATCAATGACGTTGATCAAACCAACAACCCCCCATAGAAGCCTTGGACGTTATTTCTTGATGAGTGTCCGGTAACGGTTGCCCCAAATTACTGAACACATTGTATATATGTACCAATGATTTTTGTACCGTCAGCAGACCCACCATCACCCGAAGCTGAGCTCGTGATAGCTTCAAGAAATTTTTGGTATAGGTAGATGAATTCATCACGAATTTTTTGGCCTGAGTAAGTTCTGGGTTGTTTCTCCTTAGGGTTATTCGGTTATTCAACTCCAATTACTGGATTGCTGTTTTATAGGTCTTTTCTAAACTCGCAGAAAAGCTTAGCTCCAGCAGATGTTAACCTTGATGCACTTTCTGCAAGTTTATTGGCTTTTTAATTTTCTCTAACCCCACAATGCACTGGCACCCATATAGTTATGGTTTAAAAGAGGTTACAGTTCACTGCGACCTCAAGCTCTATTGTGCCTCATCACAGAGCTGTTCTGACCACACCCTTCAAAGCTCGCCTTCCAGTGCCAGAGATCTGACGAAGTCCACTATCTGTGAAGGCTTCAACGAGGCTAGTTCCTCACTCTTACAAGTTTCTCGCCCAAGGATTCTCTCCTTAGGCTCGCAATGTTAAAGCATTCCGTGACTAGGCGAATGGGGGTTTCTTCATCCTCCCCACAGAACCTACACTCGTCAGTGTCCGATAATTCCATTCTCAACAGGTGCTTCCTGAGGCGACAGTGTCCTGTAAGAAAGCCAGTGAGGAGGTATAATTGTTTCTTACCAAGATCCCGATATCTTTTGGATCTTGCTCTGTTTCAAAGTTCCGAGGGAACTTAGTGGAATGATCCATCCCTGGAAGATTCTGCCAGAGTTTTTCCTTCTCGGTTTTCTCCTTCTCCAGAAACTCCGTTGTATAGGTACATTTGCCTATACCACAGAAGGTTCTGGGCCAATGAGTGACATTGGTGCGCCCTCTTTGGCAAGTGTATTGGCCTCTTCGTTTCCTTTGATTCCCGAATGGCCTGGAATCTAGATTAAAAAGACCTTAATTTTCTTGCCTACCTCATTGAGTTTGTTCCGGCACTCCCAGATTATCTTTGAGACGATGACGTAGGAGCTCAGTGCTTGAATAGCAGTTTGACTATCTGAGTGTATGGCTATATCGCACCCATAGAAGAGTCACGTTATTGCTTCTTGCCAGTTGCTTTATGGTGTTACGAGTTACGGCACTCCCAGATAAGCAGGGACCTTAAACAAAGGCAACTATACAATCTTCTTTAGGTATTTTACCTTTCAAATGACATTTTACTCGTAGTTCATGTTACCATCAGTGTGGCCAAGAAGAAGAAGATAATATGGGTTTCATTTCTTTGATCTTGTTCAACTGACTTGTGGAATCTTTCATATATGTTCTCTTCCTCTGTAAGCTCTAAAAATACTTATTCCATAATGACATTCTTCATTATTTCTACCTTGGTTGCTTCTTCTCTTTGCTCAAGATATGCAATTCCTTTTCTTGGATCTCATTAATTGTTGATATGGGGCCATTATCACTTTCTCTATTTGTCTAATCGTATCTTGATAGATTCGATAAGTTCAAAAGTTGGACAAAATCATCGTCAATTTTCCTGAGGTTATTTCGTACTCTATTCAGTCTATTCATCATCAATGTGGTTTCTTCCTAAAAAATGTCTACTGACCCATTTACATTTTCACTGCTATTCTGTGAAATATATGTAATTACTCAATTACCAATTATTCGGAATTCATGGTGAAGGGGGCTCTTTCTCAAAAAAGTTGAAAATCATATACAGTATGTTTCTGAATTGATGCGAAAGATTTAAGGGGATGATTCCTCAGAATATTTTATGAAAGAAAGTGTCCATAAATGTAGTTCCGGAAATGCTTTGTTTCCAAGATACAGTGTGTTGAAGTTTCACTTAAAAACTGACTGAAAAAATAGTACGCCACTGGGATATTTCAAACTAACAATTATTTTTGAATTCTTCGTTCAAATTATGGTAAAAAAATCTCTTCTGCTTTCTTTTCGTGTGGGGTGCCGTTTTCATTCGAGAAAATTAAACATCTTAACTCGTATTTGTCGTTACTTAAACATATTATGTAGTAGAGATACTACGTCAAGATGTTTTATTTTTTTGCATAAAAACGTAGCCCCACACGAGAAAAGTGCTTGAGAGGTTTTTCGTCATAAATTGAACGAATAATTCAAAAATAATTGTAAGTTCAAGAAATCTCAGTGGCGTACCACTTTTTCATTCAGGTTTTAAGTAAAACTTCAACTCCCTGCATCTTGAAAACAATGCAATTCCGGAAATATATTTATGGGAACTTTCTTTCATAAAATATTCTGAGGAATCATCCCTTTAAATCTCTCGCATCAATTCAGAAACACCCTGTATGTACAAACGTAAAATAAATGCACGGGAAACGGGAAAATATAACCAAAGATGATTGAGCAATGGAAACCTCGCTCTAATCGAACAATTTGCCACTTCCACGAGCAGGAAAATGTCTATACATTCTCCAATATTGAGGTCGAAGCCTCAACCTAAACAACATAAAAGTGCAAAGTTAACGTGCCGGTCAATTACAGGAAAGCTCATTAAACTTGTCCTCTAATACTTTGAAATCCATCGAATGTAAGTTTTGAGAGCGCCAATTAAAATTATGCGGGGTGGTGACGGTGGTGTATGCCGGCAGCCATTTTTAGCACCCCTCGCCGACGCTCGAGTACATTCGGGAGCTTTCGGATTTCACTACGGAGTCCATATGGCATCTGCGCGGCACACTCGCGTATGTACAATTACGAAGATGCGAGTCAAGCTCTGATAGAGTGCAGTCTGCGGGATTTGTTATGAGAGTAGGACAGGAATGCCGCTAGTTTGTCAATATTTGAACCGTTTCCAATTAAATTCGGTGTGAATTTTTAGTGTAATTATAGTACAATGTGCGTGTCAGTTCGCTGGTAAAAGCACACTTTGGATACCGGAATCCTGTCAGTGGAAACGACCAGGTTATTTTAATAAATTGTAAGTTTTAGGATTAATAGTTCTTGTGTTATTTGAGTTTTTACCCTTTTTCATCCCTTGAAGTGATGTGAAGTTTGATTTTCCACCGAGAAACGTCAAAATATCGTGGTTGGAACCGCGACAGCGCTATTGGACTCTATTATTGATTTTACGATATTTAGCTGCCAATGTGAGTTTTCCTCCCTTTTCTGGATTTTTCGGCTGTATAGAGATTTAATTTAGCATTATTGGTTCAATTTTCGTATTAGAAAGCTATTTGCCTTCTTTCCATTCGCTGAATTCCAAAATAACATGCAGAGAGAGCTTTAAAAGGCTCGCGTTTGAATTGGCGCCACTGCCTACCTTCATATCACCGCCTTCGTTTCTGAACCTTGCGAATATTTCCCGGTCATTGCCGGAATTTCCAGTATTTTCCGAATTTAGATCCTTCTAGACCATCTAGAGGAAAATTCTATTGATGGATTTTCATTAATACCTTTATTTATACATTTAAAAATGCCGGATTTGGAAAATTTACTGCGTGCCAGGAAAGTAATGAACTCTCCAATAATTCTCTTACGAAGAATTATTAAGGAAAATTCTCGCACCTGTCGATTCTTAATTTCAAAGCTTTTTGAATTTTATATTTCTCACCCTTTCACTTCTTTATTTTTTCAAATGGGAATATTATATGGGTTGTGATACATCAAATGAATGGTAATTCGATTACCAATCCAGCGATGTGGTTGAAAGTAGAATTGGTTGTGCAGTTTTTTCAAAGAAAAAGTTGAAAAATTTAAAATTTGTGATTGGGGAGTGCTGCAATCAGACCAAAATAAGATTCTACTGATTAATATTGACGAAAATTCACAAACGGGTTTGTAGTTTCAAGAGCAGGTCTGCCTATGCTTGTTTGAATTTGGAATCTCATCTCCCCTACGCCCCACACTTTTTTTTTGAAAAAGAAATATGGATTGTGACATATCAAATGAAATGGGTAGGTTATAAAATTACCTTTCAAATGACGTATCACAACCAATAAACATATTTCCATTTGAAAAAAAACATTAAAGTGTTGCTGGGCTTAGGGGATGAGAAATATTAAATTCAAAAAATCATTTCTTTTAATAATTCTTCGTAGAAGAATGATTGGCGAGTTACGTTAATTTTTTGGAACGCAGTATATACAATCAATGAATGAAAACTTCATTATTATTCTCCCTATTCTGAAATACCGTGGAACTTCCCTATAACGAACGTCTGTATAACGAATTTCTTACAAGACATTGCACCTTGAATCCAAATTCCATGTTAGAAACGCCCTCTAAAACGAAGTAAATTCTCTCTATAACGAAATATTCAAAGAACATCGCTCTTTGAATAGGTAATTTTCCGGACGTACGTAATGAATCCCGACCTCAAACTAAATCATAAAGGCGGGCAGAGAGATCCTTCTGAAACAGTTTTAAATACACCCCTGGCTGTTTGGTTTCAATCTAAACATTACGCTGGTGTAAAAGAACGAAATATCTTCATAACGAATTTTTTTGCGGATTTTGCGCTTTCGTTATTGGGAAGTTCCACTGTATTCAAAATTGCCACATGGGCTCAGTTAATCGCAGGTTTTTTCGAAATTTAGCATGTTCTATTGGGTAGTTATTTCATTTTACACCCCCCTCAACCCCATCACTTATTCCGAAACGCTGTCTGCACCGATGAAGATTATTTCCGAAATTTCATGGCTTTTTTCGTTTGTGTCAAGAATCATAAACAGTTGATGAAAATGATAACCAGAACGGTTTTTCGCATGATCAAAATAACCAAAGCTTTCTGCTGTATATTCTGATTTCCCCAAGGCGGGGGTTGTTTCAACCCCGATTTGTACGACAATTATGTATTTGCATGTCAGAACGCCAGCCTATAAAATTTATTCAACCGAATGAATGTTTCCTGAATGAGAAATTGAAGCAGGAAATAATTAATGTGGCAGTGGACTCGTGGACTGTAAAAAAGATTTAGGTGCTCTAGTAGTAGGAAATCTGACATTTTGCTCGTGTAAGAGTTTCTTGTTCAGCACGGTCTCATGATGGTTTGAATTACTTGTAGGTGGAGGTTTGGAGATTGAAGAACTTCTGTTAACAATATAAATCAGTAATTGGGAATATTTCTTTCAACTCGTTATTTACGGTATCTTCATATGCACTATGGAATACGTTTATCATCAAGTTTAATAATAATAATACAGTAAAACTTTCCTCTAACAAACATCTGCCTAGCGAATTTCTCTGTATAACGAATTTCGTACAAGACATTGCACCTTGAATCCAAATTTCATGTTAAAACACTCTCTTAAACGAAGCAAATTCCCTCTATAACGAAATATTGAAAGAATATCACTCTTTGAAAGTATTAGTAAGAAGGTATAAGGGTGGGTTTGTTTCAAAATTTTTCCGGACGTAGGTACGTAATAAATCCCGACCTTAAACTAAATCATTACGGCGGGCACTCGGGCAGAAAGATCCTTTTGAAACAGTTTTAAATATTCCCCTGGCTGTTTGTTTTAAATCTAACCATTAGGCTAGTGTGAAAGTTATGCGAAAAGGAAGTGCTTAAGTTTGAATGATAAACTTGAATTAATCAGTGAAGTCGACATTGCCGACTATAGAAAATTTTTTTCTGTATAACGAATTTTTTTTGGTGCTTTCGTTATAGGGAAGTTCCACTGTAATGAGTGTAATTTATTCCATTTTCAAAAAATATTCTGCCCGATTACGATGATAAAACTTCATTTTGAGCGCTTATTCTACTCACACAAGTGCTTTATCGTTTTTTCAAATTTTGAGCCGAAAATGCTCACAAACGATAATGTTCGACTCCCTGATGAAGAATCCGGCCATTGAAAATTTTTCTTCCTAAATATCTCAGACAACAAAAATATCGAAATGAAATTTTGCGGACCCATGCATGATACTCATAAGAAGCCTCATACGAAATTTTGTAGCCAAAATATTAACAGAACCATAGAAAATTAAATCGGAATATTGAATAGAAAAATCTTCAAATTTCCACACGAAAATATTCGATTCGAGTGAAATCTAGTTTGAAGGTTAAGCTTCTAATACCGAATGTTCATGCAAAATTTCAAGAATATCGCATAATCGGAACCGTAGAATTCAATTTCTTTCTAAATTATCCATTTATTCGAATAATGCAGAATTTCTCAATTCGATCGAACTGAAATTTTGCAGTTAAATGTTCAGTATCAATTCAAAGCAGTTCGAAAAAAATCATACAGATTCTTCTTCCATTTAATCACCACACAAGGTGTTCCTACTTGGTAAAAAGTTAACTTCTCAACTAACCATACTTCCCCTATGTCGTCTGATCTTTCTTCAACACATTGGAATTGCGATGAATACGGTTTCGAAGAAAAACGAACATGTGTTTTTGAAGATGAAGATGTTTTATGTGTCCTTTCCACTCTGGCTTCCACTCGATGTTTTAAAGTATGTGTTTCCCATGCATATTATTTTATTTGGGTCGACTTCTATTGACTTTGAAACGAAGTCCGTTTTGCATTTGAAGATTAATCCTCGATATATTTTTTGAAAGAACTAAGGGCATGTTGACAAGAAGCTGACATTCTCAATCACCTGTTTGAATAGGTAAAATAGGTATTCCTGAAACTTAACTGTAAACTACTGAAACATAATTACAGTGGATTTAAATATTTTCTACGCCTAATTGTAAATAAAATTTTTAGTAGTAGAACAAACTTCAGAAAAATATTTCAAAAATATTGATAGCATATTTATACAGGCTGAAAAAATAAGTACAGTGGAATTTCCCTATAACGAAAGCGCTAAATCCGCAAAAAAATTCGTTATTAAGAAATTTCGTTAAACAGAAAATTTGTTTCTATAGTCGGCAATGTCGCGGTTGACTTCACTGATGAATTTAAGTTTATCATTCAAACTTAAGCACTTCCTTTTCGCCATTTTCGCACAACTTTCAAACTACCGTAATGGTTAGATTGAAACCAAACTGCCAGGGGTGTATTTAAAACTGTTTCAGAAGGATCTCTCTGCACACCGTAATGATTTAGTTCAAGGTCGGGATTTATTACGTACGTCCGGAAAATTTTCGAAAAAAACCCACCCTTATACTTTCTCACCAATACCCATTCAAAGAGTGATGTTATTTGAATATTTCGTTATAGAGAGAATTTACTTCGTTTAAGAGGGTGTTTTTAACATGGAATTTGGATTCAATGTGCAATGTCTTGTACGAAATTCGTTATATAGAGAAATTCGTTATACAGACGTTCCTTGTAGGGAAGTTTCACTGTATTTCTGAAACATTACTGTCAACTACTGAAACATAATTATTATAATTCTTACGCGTTAAACCTCTTTCTTCTCATAATTATTATGTTTTTCGATAGAAGTTCAATAAGTGTGAGCTCTTCAGTTCTTTTGTTACAAATCGGCAACACCTGGAGGGAGGCTTTAACCCCCTTTGTTCGTCTGTTATTGTTTTGGAGAATGATTTATGAATTAACTGTTGACTCGGGTCCTCTCAGGCCGAGTCTCAAGCGCTTTAGTATGATTCGTTTTTTTCCTTAATTCCAAATGAACAACGTTTCCTCTTAGAGATGAAATCGAAATCAGGAAGATTGTAGATCTCGGTTTATGCTGAGATTTCCTTGAAAGAAGGAAATGGAACATTACCATCAGTGATACGCTGCTTGTTTATGTTGCTATCCCATTATAACATAAACGGACATTAATTGAGGTGTTGTTACTCTGGCTAGTATTGCTATAATGGACTATAATTCCTTCAAACTGTTGGGAAGCGTTGTTTTTTCTTTGGCTGCAACAAATAGAAAGTACATCATGTAGATTTTGTATATGTATCATTATTAGTCCTCATTGTTGGGCGTTGCCATTTTACCCAATTTTTTTCAACTGATTACAACTAATTTTGATGAATCGATAGTGAAGAATGAATGAAACAAAAATTTCGAGGTGAAATTTGTATTAATGTAATTTGGTTTTGTGACAGCAATCCAACATTATTCATCCAAGCCTCGATCAGATCTTTCGCGATGTTTTGAAAGAATGCACTTGTAGCTTTTATAAAAAATTTAATAAAAAAGCCCTGAGCAGGAGCTTTCGAGCGCTCGTTTTTTTGGTGGAGCAATAAGACTATTACCTCAAAATTTTATATGGGATTTCAGATTGATATCAAATATATGAATGCAGAATCTCAGCACAATCGGAATTATTTTCTGGAAATTATTCCAAAAATGAAACATGTGAAATAAAAATAATTACAAAAATTAAATTCTTTGGTTCTGATGATGCGAGCCTCTTGCATGAACATTCAGTATATTAGTCTTGATTCACAAAATAAATTTCACTTGAATCGGTTATCCTGTTATGGAAATATAAAGATTCTTTTTTTCAATATTCCAATTGAATTTTCTATGAATCTGTTAACACTATGGCCACAAAATTTTGCATGAAGCTTATTATGAGCATCTTGCATATGGTCACAACATTTCATTTCGATGGGTTCTGTTTTGTCTGATACCTATATTGAGAAACAAATATTTTAAATGGCCATATTTCATGGAACACCCTGTACGACTTGGCTGGTTAACAAACTTAACCGAACCATTTGGGAACCGAACTCACCCTGAAAATTTCAAGTCTACAGGACAATCCCTTCGAAAGTTCTTGCGCTAACGGTCGGCCGGACGGTCCCACGGACAGAATTGAATTTGACCACGAATTCGTCATCAGGGAGTAGAACCCTGCCATTTTCGGCTCAAAATATGAAAATCGCTGATATTTGGGCTAAACGATGTAGAACTCGTTTAAGGAGAACGAACGCTCAAAAAGAGTTTTTTCCTTACATGAATAAGAAAAGTTTATGAAAGTATTAAAAAAGAAGAATTTGTCAGCTGCTCAGAGGTAGAACATTATCTCCTGAAAACTTCAAATTTTCCAGGTTTAAGATTTTAAAAGGAAAGTAGAATTCAAAGATGATATAATGAAGTCATGAATAAAAATGTTTTGTAAGCCAACCTTTTCTAAGAAAATTTCTCATTCTAAGGGAATATTAACTGATTCATTATTTTTAATAAACTATAATCAACCTGGATGTTCGAATTGGTTCTCATCAACCATCAGACCGCCAACTGTAGAATATATCTGAATAAGACAAGCGTGTGTCTAATAAAGTGCACAATAAAACCTGTAAAACGTAGATATCGTCACGATGTGTAATTGGAATGTTGTTGAGCATTCTTTGAGGCGGGGTCTTCAGAGCAATAAAAGTAATGCTCAGTGGTCCGTTCGTTGGTTTGTCAGGAAAAGCTATTGTCTCTATTGGTCTGCGATAAGATAGGCAAAGTCAATACGGATGAATACTGCGCTTTTCTGAGGGGGAAAATGAAACTGACACGTTGTGATATTGATTTTTTCCTATAATGACGATTTTTGCGAATTGCTCTTAAGGTCCCTCTTTTGAGAGGTATTTGGTTGAAACGATTTGAAGAAGGTGTCTGAAAGAAAATTAAATTACTGGATTGGGTAAAAAAAGGAGAAATGTCAGCTCGGATGTTTGATGATTTTTATTGAATATCGAAAAACAGTTCTGGGGTGTTTTCAATGCTTTAATTTAGTAAAATTTCATTTGATTTCGTGGCGAATATTTCATTTCTTATGCAGCCAATAAGTTGGTCTTTCCTTTAAAATGTTTCTATTCAGATGACACCTAGATAAATCGAGTTTTTTACCTCACGAAATTTATCACGGAGTTACCTGTACCAGGAATTTCGTACGGATTTCCCTGAAAATAGAGGAAAATGTCACTATATGTTTTGAAATGAAATATATCAGAAACCTCAGCAAAAAAAACTTTGTAATTTCAAAATTCCATTCAGTGATCATATTGTCCAGCAGTTTTTATATCACTCGTCGTATATTCACTTAAAATGCATAAAATTCCACAAAAACTCAAACTACAAATTATCCCAACACTCCATTAAAACCTTGTTAAATCCGACAAATTTGTTCTTAAGGCCTAATAGGGTGTTACAACATCTACCTGAGCTCAAAAAGGTACCATAATAATGGACGACTCCTGTTTGAGGTGTTGATACCTCAGCAATCTTTTTCCATTCTTATAATAAACAATGAATTCATTAACGTAAAGAGGGATTAAAGTTGAGCCCTCATTATAGATTACGAAGAATTCACCTGAGAAGAGAAATTGGAAAATTGATTCTACCCACGCGATTTATATTCAGAATTTCATGATTGAAATAATCTTGTCTAACAATAATGATTATATGCTGTTGATACGAAAATATTGCGTTTTGGAGGTTCATCTTCCCATTAATTCATTCAATTTTTGTTAGATTCTTTTTTGAAAGAATAGAGTCTGATCTCCGAAATAATTGTGATTTTCAAATTTTGAGCAAAAATAAATTTACATCTGAAAAATTTGTCATATGGAAATGAAATTAGGGCCCCATTTAATTTGGAAAATTCGTGAATATCGACGATGAAAATAATTTAGAAAAATATGTTATTGGACAATAAAGCTATAAAATAGTTTATCAATAGCATGATAAACAAACAAGTTGATTACAAGATTTTTCCGTGGGCCGCATTATGAATTGACTATAAATTCTTGATTGAAATGCATTCTTATTTTGCACAAGACATACAATACATTTGATACTATATAAATTCCTATGTTTCTATATGCCAGTAGAGCTGTTACATTACTCGTATTGCTTCTGAAAATTTTATGTTCGCTTGCCCATAACAATCGTACATTAGACTAGTAGAAATTGAGCAATGAAATGGATCATTATTGATGAATTTCAAATACACCACCATTTTGTGGAAGACATGAAGAGAACGCCATAATATGAATTTAAGATTGGAAAAACGATTGTAGAAAAATTTGGCAAAAAATCAGAATTCTCCAAAGAAGCGTAAAAGCTTTCAATCAATCATACATTGGTTCTTTTTCAGAGTTTTCAGTTTTCCTTCCCGAGAGTTCCATGTTTGAGTTTCGTATAGTTGAAATATTATCTTGGCATCTTGAAAAATGGTGTTCAACCACCAATAGATAACACCACTCCCAGCATTACCCGAACTAATTCGCAGGGTTTCACCCCGTATCTATCTATCTGATTGGTGATGGCTAAAATATGTGCACTCGGTTTTTGATAATTACTTGAAGCACGCAAGAATAGATGTTTGAACACGAAAACCAACGATATTCGGTGGGAGTTTGAGGTCAATTACTGAAGAACTTCGTTATTGTCTATCTTTGGGAATTAATGATTTTGTTTTATGTTGCACTCACGAATGAAGTCGAT
Source organism: Propylea japonica (assembly GCA_013421045.1). NCBI lineage: Eukaryota > Metazoa > Arthropoda > Insecta > Coleoptera > Coccinellidae > Propylea > Propylea japonica. The sequence goes on from CM024240.1 coordinate 32,834,257, forward strand.
GACCTTTTTACTTAATAGTTCCTTTTTTGAGAATTTTAGTTTAAATACACAAAACCGAGAAATAATTGGTATTGGAGGGTATATTTTTTTCTTATAATTTTTTGGCAGATAGTTTCACACAGATGGCATGAAGAAAATATCGCTAACATTATCTTTATTATGAGAAGATAAGGGCGTGCGAAATAGTTGTTTTTCTATCTAGAGCAGAAAATTGTACTTTCCCGCACGAAATTGCCGTTCGCGTTTTCACACAACCGTATTATGAAATGAAAAAAAATCAAGCATTCATTCCAAGATTTTCACTAATTCAGCTCAATAACCCAGATGCTATGGAAAAGTTATTGTAGTCCACGGCAAAGAAATAAATCAGGGCGTTATTAATAATTTTTTAAAGATGTCAAGTTAAAAAGTTAAAAAATTTCTGATAATTCGATCATTTTGCGGTGGAAAATACATTAATAATTAAATTGAAATTGCATAATTCATAATGACTTGTATCATTATAAAATACTAATTCCGTAGATCTCAAAATAAAAGGTGATTTTAATGTGCACGAAATTGATCATTAATGACCCATTTAAATGCTCAATTACTGCTATTTTAATGTGCAATCCTCATGGCAACTGTTCACAAAGTATTCAGAAGCACCACGAGAAAAAATGTCGAAACTCTACTGGAACATAGATACATAGAAATTTCATTATGTCAAATGCAAGTCTTGTGCAAAATGACAATGTATTTCATTCAAGAATTCATACACAATTCATATTGAGATCGTCGGAAAAAACTTGTAATCAACTCGGTTATTAATCGAGCGACTAATGGTCTCGAACTATTCGCGTTAAAATATCTTGTCCATTAGTCGCTGTCTTTAATAACCTAGTTGATTAAATAACTATTTCCGTCAACCCTAAAATAAAAGGTGGGTTTAACGTATACGAAAATGATCAATGATGACCCATTTTATTGCTCAGTTTCTCCTTTTTAATGTGAAATTGTCACGCCGGGCAACCGAACATTCAGTAGGTATTCAGAAGCAATACGATTAATGTTACAGCTCTACTGAAACATAGAAAAAATGATGTCAAAATATGTATTGTCCAGAATAAGAATGTACATATTTCAATCAAGAATTTGTACTCAATTCATAATAAGGTCGGCAGAAAAATGTTGTAATCAACTCGTTTATGATCTAGCGATTACTAGTTATACCATCTTATACCATCATGTTATTTCTGCCGGCGTTGAAAATTTATTTTTATCAGTTTGGACGAATTCAAAATGTAATGTAGAAATCACATCGCTAGAACATAATAATGGAGGAATAACCATTTAGTTTAGAGACGATACCAGACACAAATGCTGATCCAGAAGCAGATATCGCCGATGCCAGCACACGAACAGTTTCTGAATATGATTTATGTGCTACAATACCTTGCACTACCGCCTGAGGTTTGTTCGTGTGCTTCCAAATAAAATTTATAGCCACAAACGACTCAACACTGACTTCTATCCGAAAATATTTACACTTTGAAATAACCTTAACCAATATTTCAATATAATTATACATATTATTATTCTAAGCTGGTAAGATAGGAGTGTGAAGTTATTCCTACAAACGGCCTAAACGATCTTCAGATTGAAATGAGGACATAAATCACCTTTTCTTCTTTAGAACGGTCGGCGAAGATGTCATCTTTATATAAGAATATGCAAATGAAGAATGACATAGTGAAGTCCTTATACACATTGTATGAAGGTGTTTCCATATAGACGAGAAAATAAAGGGATTTCCAATAATAGGTGTTATTTTGAATAGCCCGCTATTTCGGTGCATGTCACGTTTGAAGCTGTCATTTTTTGACATTCGACAAGTAGAAACTACGCCATTAATAAAAATGGAACGATACACGCTTCAAGAACGCATTGAAATGATTAAAATTCACTATAAAATGGTGAAAATTTGGCAGAGACGGTTCGTAAAACTCGAACAATTTTGGGTCGTCGTGAAGCACATAGTCCGACCGCAATAAAGAAATTGGTGGAAAAATTCGAGCTGTTGGGACAAGTTAGTGACGTGAAGAATAAAACCCGTGCACGTCGCTCAAGAACAGCCGTGAATTTTGCTGTTGTAGCCGAAAGTGTTGAAGAAAACCCGGGTTTGTCCATTCCTCGTCGTTCTTTGGAATTAGGCATTCTACAAACGTTATTACACCGTATTTTGTATGAAGATTTGGATCTTAAGGCTTAAAAGAAGAGACTTAAGCCGGCAGATCATCAACAAAATTAACAAGTTTCCGGATCGTGTTATCTCTCGAAGAGGTGATCACAATTGGCCACCGAGATCTTGTGATTTAACACCTTGCGACTTTTTCCTTTGGGACCACGTGAAAGAGAAGGTCTACGCCAATAGCCCAGCGTCGATCCAAGACCTCAAAGATGGAATTCGTGAGGCTATCGAGAACATAGGGCAGCCACTTTGCGATTTGGTTATGGAAAATTTCATTAAAAGGATATGGTCCTGTAAGCGTGGTCGTGGTGGTCATTTGCCTGATGTTATTTTCCACTATTAACGGCATAGCTTCTTCTTTATAATGAAATAAACATCCGATCATTTTTATTGAAAAATGGCATTTTCATCGAATATCAAAATAACAACTCTTATTGGAAAACTTATCTGTACTTAGTACCTCAAAATACTTTTAGGTTTTCAATTTGGAGAACCATCAATTTCATAAAAAGATAAATTTATCCCTACTGAAATACTCGAAAGGATTTAATTTGAATGAATACAGATATAATAATTTCATTAATATGTATCTGCTGAAAAGCTATTAGCTTCTTTCTCATCAAATGTTGAAGCAGGGCCTTAGTGTAATTTTTATTTTAAATAATCCATAAAGTTAATTCACCTATCTAGGTGCCTTCATGTCATCATTAATTCAAATACTCCATTTATAATGTCATTATGAACATGAATGTTGCAACAACCATCTATTGTGCCTACAAGTGGAGTATTATGTCGTGATGATAATGACTCAAGCTAAACGGTCATTTACCTGGCTGCTGACCTGTGTTTCTTATTGACAACTCAATTGACAGCAAATGAACGTTTTATATGTCAATGGAGCAATTTGAGACAATAACCGCGGGTTTCACAAAGCTTGATTGGCAATCAAATCGTTGATTTTGGGAAAAGTTCGATGGTTTACGTCAAAAATGAACTGAAATTTGCACAGAAATAATGACACTTCATCAATCAACGTGATCGGGGTTTTTGTGAAACCCGGCTTAAGACGCATGGACCTATAATACTAACTGGACGTCGAACTTCCTAACTGTCACGTAGAAAAAAGTGAGGCAAATCGCCGCCATTTGCAGTTCGGAGTGAACCACAAATATTTTGATGTTTTATGCCATATGTGCTCGAATTTTGATTGAAACATAGACGTTCCTTTGAAAGAAATGATGAAAAACGAACTCTGTATATAAGGGTTCTGTGAACTCTGACATTTCGGTCTATATCAAATAATAATTTTTTTCGATTCGTGTGATTAGTTATTAAAATAATGTACCATTATGATGATTATACACAACAGATTCCTCAAAAACGGTATAACCTAGCTAATTCTAATATTTCAGTTCGTTGAAAAATTGACAACTCTCATATTAGTCAATTTCACTCCAAACTGCAAATGGCCGCCGTTTGCCTCAAAATTTTTGACATGTTCGCTATCTAGTTAGTATTATAAATCTATGTTAAGACGTTGTGTTTCAGCTAGCATTAGGAAAATAGGCGAACAAGAATAGAATGTCAACAAAATATAACGATTTATACAGGGTGTCTGGAAATTTGACGACCATAATGGAAATTTCCAGTGGTGCGGTTATCTGTTTTTGTTTCGTATTCAGGTTTTTGAGAAAAAAATACTGAAATCACCGAAATAAGCTGGCGAATTCGAACGACCAGAACAGGCGGTTGAGTGTGGCGTACTATTCAGCACTTATTTCATAGCACGATTGTTGGATCACACTTTACAACGATGCGAACTAAAGTGGTTTCTAATAAGAAGTGCTATTTTAATATTCAAAGAAGAATGCCATCTTTCAATATAAATGATCGAATGTTTATTTCATTATAAAGAAGAAGCTATGTCGTTAAGAGTGGAAAATAACATCAGGCAAATGACCACCACGACCACACCTTACGGGACCATATCCTTTTAATGAAATTTTCCATAACCAAATCGCAAAGTGGCTGCCCTATGTCCTCGATAGCCTCACGAATTCCATCTTTGAGGTATTGAATCGACGCTATGCTATTGGCGTAGACCTTCTCTTTCACGAGGCCCCAAAGGAAGAAGTCGCAAGGTGTTAAATCACAAGATCTCGGTGGCCAATTGTGATCACATCTTCGAGAGATAACACTGTCCCGAAACTTTTTCTACAAAAATCAATGCTTTCGTTGCTTGTGTGGCACGTAGCGCCGTCTTGTTGGAAGTAAACCTTGTCCAGATCAATACTATCCAATTTCGGCCATAAAAAATCATTAATCATCTCTCGATAGCGCAATCCATTCACCATAACTGTTGCTTTAGCCTCATTTTCGAAAAGTAAGGTCCAATGACTCCGCCGGACCATAAACAGCACCAAACAGGCACACGTTGAGAATAGAGAGGCTTTTCAACAATAACTCTCGATTTTTCGAGCCCCAGATGCGACAATTTTGCTTTTTTACGAAGCCACCGAGGTGTAAATTTGCCTCATTATGCTTGCTCGTACGTCATCATGGCGCGACGTTTGCATTTGCTATATTTAATTGAAAATAAATTACTTGAAATTTTGAGTGAATCGTTGGATAGGTACCTTTATGTTTATTTAACACTACTCTCAATGTTGCCACATGAAAAAAGGCCTATTTTGTAACCTACTGGAAATGCTCATTTTTGGTTCTGAAAATGCCCATTTCAATTCAACTTTCATAGCGTCTAAAACTTGCTGTCAACTGTTTCGGAATGCAATCCTGCGTTGCATTCAACAAATTCCAGTCGACCCATTTCTAAATCCGGGCGTTAGGGCTACATAAATATTTCCCCGGCTGACCAATGGATATCAATTAAAACTTATAATTGGTTTGCATTATAGTTTACCGAAACTTTGAACTGAAGTGTACTTTTAATTTTATATTATTTGAAGTGTAACAATAATGAGCTATTTTGTTAGCTCAAAATGACAGAAAAATTATTAAAGAACCATTAATTGCTGCCATTTCAACTAGTTGATTGAAAAACTCCTAAATTAAAGAAATGTGCAAAAATCGTAAGTTTGAATTGACACGCTTTCTCAACAATGAATAATTAAATCATTTGAAGTTATGAGTGGCATCGAAGCAAACCTACGTCCAAGAGTTCAGGAGAAAAAGAATATATGATTGTCTTTTACACCTCTATTAAAAAAAAACATCATTTTCGGTAGGTACTGGAAATAAATGTCCATTTCATTTCAACTTCTGTTATTCATTTCATAGCATCTAAAACTTGCTGTCAACTGTTTCGGAATGCAATCCTGCGTTGCATTCAACATATTCCACTCGACCCATTTCTAAATCCGGGCGTTAGGGCTACATAAATATTTCAGTTCCGATAAAGTTGAGCAGTAAATCGCCAAACCGAAGGTTTTTCATAGCCAAAACTTCCGTTGCAGCGGCAACAACGATTTTGCATCAGACATTGGCTTACATTTCCCCGGCTGACCAATGGATATCAATTAAAACTTATAATTGGTTTGCGTGATAGTTTACCGAAACTCTGAACCGAAGTGATACTAATTTTATGAGTTTAAACTAAGGCTGTGGGTTTCCATTTGCATCTAATAACCGAGTGTCACGTCGAAAAAGTGACAAATGGTAGTTACTACGATGCTTTGTTATTATTTTAATGTGTTTTCGAGTTTAACCGTTTTTACTTTGTTAGAGGTTGGAGTTAGAATCGGTTTCATAACAATTTGAATATGTAATTACAAGGGGGTCGACTTAAAATGATGGGTGATGGAAAATTTACTGTATCGTTTGTATTTTTCCTTTTGTATTTTTGAAATGCAATTACATGTTTATTCTTGACGTTGAATAGTTATCTAGTTATGATGATTTGAAATTTAATATTTCAAATTCAATTTTCTCAGCCAATTTTTCACTCATACACATAATTATATTAAATTATTCATGAAAATGCAAGATGTTTTTGTTATCCGGAGATTTAACTTTGGACAAACCTGAAATGAAGAAACTATGTAGTTTCCGTCAACCTCCAAAAAATCGATTTAACGTATGCAAAATTGATCAACAATGTCCCATTTTATCACGTGATTTTTTCCTATTTTAATGAGCACCCGAACAAAAATTATTCAGAAGCAATGTTACAACTACTGAAACAAAGAAAAGTAGAAATCCCATATTATGTCAAATGTATGTCTTGTGCAAAATGAGAATGTATGCCAATCGAAAATTTATACATAATGCGATCGGTAGAAAAATCTTGTAATCAACTCGTTCATTTATCTATCGATTAATGAATAAGTTAATTGAATAACTATTAAAGGCCCTCTCCAGTCTTTGACAGACATCAATTTTCATTCTGATTGTGATGCACCATAGTACAGTGGAATAGATTCTACAACTCTTTTTTTTATTTTCCACCATAAAGCTGAACAAGGTTCGATTATCACCGTTGAAAAATATGCATGAATAAACCGCTTCAATTATGAACTTTATTGGACCATTAGTTTTCATTGTGAACCTATAGAATGTCCATAAAAATAGAATAGATTCCTTGGTCTGTTGTTGAACCAATTTATGTTACCTATTTATGTTTTTTTTATGGACACGTTTTTAGGATCTACGAAGGAAGAGACCATAAAGTTTTTGAATGAAACGGGATTTTTCAATGTAATATAGATGGGCAAATAACAAAACAGATGGTTTCGAGAGTTTCATTTGTGTCTTCATGAGATGCATCAGAATATTAAAGGTGGTACCATAATAGTATATTATTATCATTGCTTGGGTAATTTATATTAGACAATAATTTTTCGTACACATTCCTTTTGGTTTTCTGAAATTTTCTGTTCTCAAATATAATTCAGAAATATTTCGTTAGATAACATTCAAGGAAAGAAAACCTTTTGTATCTCTGAAGAACTTCAGTATGAATATGGTAGGTTATTAATAAAACATAATCAATATCTATACACTTTCACAAGGAAATTATTATTTTCGGAGGTTCATTAACACTATGCTGTAGTACCTAATAAACAACGAGTTAAAGCTGCTTACTGCGCTTCTCACAGGTCACTATTTTGTGAGATATTATCTACACAAGATAAATTAGGACAACTCCGATAACTATAAGTTATGTGCATTGGCCACAAAAACCAGCGAGCACATATTATGCCAATAACGCAATGTATTGGCGCAAACCATACTCACTCTACGACGTCAGCCGATATAAGAGCGAAGTTTCCTTTTAAATTAATCAATATTCCTGAATAAAATGTAGCTCTATTATGGTAGGACACAAAATACCTCATTGGTCGCAGTTCCGAAAGGCAGTCACGGTGCCAATCGATCAAAATCTATTCTAATATACCTATTGCCTTATGTGATCTTTTTCTAAATCTTCCTTAAATCTCTGCTTATCTCTAATACACAAATTTTTTTTCAGGACATTCTTCCCAATGTGGCGGTGAGGATGAAAAAGTTCCTAACAAGGATGAACGGCGGGAGTATAGTGGCCGTGTTGGCTATATTAGCCATGTCACGTGATACTTCTTCAGAGACAGTTTCGGTCATACCGCATGACGCACACCCCGGTTACAACGTCAAAAAGTTTACCACAGGGACGAACCTTAGTTTTAAATTGTTAGATTCAGGGTTTTCGCAGTTTTTTACGATGCTCGAAGACGGTTCTATAATGACAGTATCAGACGTCAGTCCGTTGGTGAACAGGCCGATCGATCTTATGGTGTTAGAAGACAAGGGGAACGCGTCAGAGACGCATCTGTTACAGTTGTACGTCTTGGATAGGCGAAATATACTGAATTTTAAGACCGATTGTGAGGAGGAGTTCATGGGACATATCCCTGAAAACGTCAAAACGGGTACTAGAGTCAGTGGCTTGCCCATGCTGCAAGCTGCTAGTGGCCTCAACTTGGTTCCTATAACGTATTCTATCATAGCGGGAAATACAGGTCATGCCTTCGAGTTACAAAACAGTATTGACAACCAAACTCACTCTAATATCACACTTTCGGATTACACAGCTGGAGTTTACATAGTATCTGCTCAAGTATTAGATAGAGAAGACATCAGTAGGTACGTCTTAACAATAGAGGCCACTGATCCAAGCGGCATCAACAGAGCGTTAGTGAACATCGTTATAGAAGTCGAGGATGAAAACGACAATACCCCAGTTTTCACTCAGAAAGTCTACAGGTTTGTCGTTGGTGATGACTCCATGGAAGGTGACAACGTCACCATAGCATGGAAGAGGTTTTCTTCCATAGGCAAAGTTGAAGCAACGGACGCAGATGGTGACAAAATCGCTTACAGGCTGGCCACACCAACCAACTATCTCGTGATAGTACCACAAACTGGTGACCTCTTACTTTCCGAGGAACCCATGGATGAAACTGACCTCGAACTTATAGTTGAAGCCCACGATATTAGAACCCCTAGTAGAACGTCAGTGAGACCTGCTCAAGTTCTGTTTCATTTCAAACCTCCGGAACCTTCAAAAGTTGAACTGGTTCTTGATTTGCAACAGTTGGAAGAAAGGGAGATGCATAGGTCCAAAAGACGTGTTACAAGGGCTGTAAGGCCAACAAAACGCATCGAATTTACGGAAACTGACGGTGATACGGAGGGTAGAAATGTGTTTCAGCTAGAAAAAGAAACTGATAGGGAGACGTTCAAGATAAGGGATGAAAACCCTTGGGTTACCGTCGAACCGAACGGCGCTGTTAGGGTTAAGAAGAAGTGGGACTATGAGGAGTTGGGACCTGAGAAGACGATCGATTTCTGGGTGACCATCACCAATGCTGAAAAAGGAGGTAAGTTCCATTGATTTTTTTCGTTTTGTTGGGACTGAAAATGATTCCATACCAGTTTTTAGTGGTGGCGGGTTTTGGAAAATCATCTCAGCAGAGTTCTCTTAAAAACTTATCACTTTCGGTATTAAAATGATTACCCCATACAGGGTGTCCCGTAATTAGACCGACAAACTTCTAGTGGACATTATAGATCGTATTTTAGACAGTTTCGAAACAAATCATATAATGCAAAATTGCTTCGTTACGGAGCTAGTGCCCTTTGAAGATGACGTCCTGTCCACACTTTTTGCCACATATTCGCAAAACGGAGTCACATAAAGTGCTGAAAGTTCACACAATGGCTAATATGAAAAATATACATCGATTAGATTGAGTGCATTTCTTTCATGTCAAGCACAATCGTATCATTTGGGGGGGGCGACGGGTATTTTTAGTTGAAACTTTTTTAACTTTCATTATTTCGCGAGATTTACATCATATTCATAAACGCTGATGTTTTTTCTTGAAAAAAGATGCTCTTGTATAGTAACGCCCAGATGCAGCATTTCTGAGAAAAAAATTATTTTTATCATTCAACTAACTCTAAAGTACTTAGTGAAAAGAGAGAAAATTTCAAATCTATTTTTTTCAGAAATGCTGCATCTGGGCGTTATTATTTACAAGAGCATCTTTTTTCAAGAAAAACATCAGAGTTTATGAATATGATGTAAATCTTGCTAAATAATGAAAGTTAAAAAGTTACAACTAAAAATACCCTTCGCCCCCCCCCAAATGATACGATTGTTCTTGACATGAAAGAAATGCACCCAATCTAATCGATGCGTATTTTTGATCTTAGCCAATGTGTAAACTTTCAGCACTTCATGTGACTCCGTTTTGCGAATATGTGGCCAAAAGTGTGGACAGGACGTCATCTTCAAAGGGCACTAGCTCCTTAACGAAGCAATTTTGCATTTGGGTCGAATCTGTCTAAAATACGATCTATAATGTCCACTAGAAGTTTGTCGGTCTAATTACGGGACACCCTGTATAAATACTGATATTGAAAGGTAACCTCGTCAAGAATAATGCAGTTCATCGTGAATGAAGTATTTGTAGTTCAATAGTAAGAATTTTCTCTTAATTTTTGAACTATTATTTTCGACTTTGTTAAAGTTACAGACATAAAAAAATGCGATTCACGAAAGTTCTTTCCTTCTTGATCTCGAATATACGACATATACAGGGTGTTCGGAATTGATTCCTCAGATTATTTGATGAAAAAAGTTACTATAAATGCAGGCCCGGAAATGCGGTGTTTCCAAGAAAAATTGATCTTAAATATTTCAAACTAACAAATATTTTTGAGTTCTTCGTTCAATGTGTGACAAAAATCTCTTCTGCCTTTTTTGTGTGTGGCGCCGTTTTTATGTAAGAAATCAAAACATCTGAACGCGTATTTTTCCCCACTTCAACACATGTAGGAAAGATTTTTCATCAACAATTGAATGAAGAATTGAAAATTATTTATTATTATATTAGATCAAAATATCTCAGTGGCGTACCACTTTTTTTGTCAGTTTTCGAATGAAACTGCAAAACCATGTAAATCTTTCGCATCAATTCAGCAACACTCTGTATACAGGGTGTTTCTGAATTGATGCGAAACATTTAAGAAGATGATTCGTCAGAATATTTTATGAAAGAAAGTTTCCATAAATGTAGTTCCGGAAATGCATTGTTTCCAAGATACAGGGTGTTGAAGTTTTACTTAAGAACTGACTGAAAAAGTGGTACGCCACTGAGATATTTTAATTTATTTTTGAATTCTTCGTTCAATTTGTGATAAAAAAAAGCACTTCTGTTTTCTTTTCGTGTGGGGTGCCGTTTTTATTCAAGAAAATTAAACATCTTAACGCGTATTTGTCGTTACTTCAACACATTATGAAGTAGCGATACTACGTCGAGATGTTTTATTTTTTTACATAAAAACGGAGCCCCACACGAAAAAAACGCTTGAAAGATTTTTCGTCATAAATTGAACGAATAATTCAAAAATAATTGTAAGTTCAAAAAATGTCAGTGGCGTACCACTTTTTCAGTCAGTTTCTAAGTAAAACTTCAACACCCTGTATCTTGGGAACAATGCATTTCCGAAACTACATTTATGGGAACTTTCTTACATAAAATATTCTGAGGAATCATCCCCTTAAATCTTTCGCATCATTTCAGAAACACCCTGTATAATCGTGATCAGAAGTGAAAAGAAAGTTTGAAAAAATGAAGTTTCATTCATCATGTTGTTGTCCAGCATACACATCGATTTTGTGACATAAAAAATATCCGTTTATAGCAAAGATAAAGGGTTGTTAAATTAAAGTGAATAACAGAGTACAGGGTGGGCATATTTCGATGTTTTAGTACTACAACTTTTAAACCAGAGGAGATAGACAAAATCTGATACCCACTTCTCGATCTCTTTTTCTGAGAAACTAAAAAGAGTACTATTCATTTTTGGCTACCTTCTTTTGTTTTCGAGTTATAAGCGCAAATTGGAAAAGTGGCGATATCGAAAACAATTCATATCTCCGCTAATACTGATGATAGAGCTCTGAAATTAAAACATTATACAGGCACTTTTTTACGTAGAATCCAGTGGCGTGTTAGCCTTTTTTGCACCATTTCTAATTACGAAGCTATGACCCAAAGTTATGTTTTTTAAATGGCAATACTAGATTGTTGTGCATTTTCTGAAAGCTTATTTTTTTCTGATTTCAAAAATATATAACATTGTATGGTTAGTATCAATATGAGTATAGAAAATGATCAAAAACCTATTTTCATCTGAGTCTCAATATATTCTATGGTTTCAACTGTTGATGAGCACAGAAAAATGGAGCTTCCTATAACAAGAGCAGTTTCCTTCCGTCAATTTCATTATTTCTATGCTTTCAACTAATTTCTACAAAATTCGAACAAGGATATATTCCTTAAACTCTCATATCTTAAAATGGATTACGAAATGACGAAAAGATCCACATGATCCTCCTTTTCAACGATATACTTAGGTATAATGAGATGGACGCAGGAGAATATTTTTATTGCTCTCCAGAATAAATACGCACAAGTGCCAGTCTATTTCAAATCGCATATGAAATAACGCATATAGATTTTATTACAGTTATCAATTCAATTAGAAGAGTAACAAAGGAAAAATATTTTTCAATACCTAATAGTGATTACAATAATAGGTCAGTAGGTAATAACTTAGAACAAGGATCAAGTTTCACAGAGGTCCATTAATCTTCGATCTTGGAGAAATTGAGTAAAGAGCATGGAAATGAAAAGACTACTAGAAAGAGATTGTGATAGTTAAACGATGCTAAATTTTTCTGTGCTCATCAACAGTTGAAACCATAGAAAATATTGAGACATAGATGAAAATAGGCTTTTGATCATTTTCTATACTCATATTAATACAAATCATACAATGTTATATATTTTTGAAATCAGAAAAATATAAGCTTTTCGAAAATTGCACAAAAATCTAGTATTCCCATTTAAAAAACATAACTTTGGGTCATAGCTTCGTAATTAGAAATGGTGCAAAAATGGCTAGCACGCCACTGGATTCTACGTAAAAAAGTGCCTGTATAATGTTTTAATTTCAGAGATCTATCATCAGTATTAGCGGAGATATGAATTGTTTTCGATATCGCCACTTTTCCAATTTGCGCTTATAACTCGAAAACAAAAGAAGGTAGCCAAAAATGAATAGTACTCTTTTTAGTTTCTCAGAAAAAGAGATCGAGAAGTGGGTATCCGATTTTGTCTATCTCCTCTGGTTTAAAAGTTGTAGTACTAAAACATCGAAATATGCCCACCCTGTACAACATAAAGACTCATTCTGTAGCAAAGAAAAAACCAATGGATAACAAATCTTTCATAGCGCATTCATTGAAAATCGAAAACAATAAATCGTTATTTTTGGCCACGCTGAAAATTGAATCGAAAAGTATGAAAAGGGATTTTCGAAAAACAGGAAAAGAGCGAAACGGAAATCGTTTCAGTCGAAATCACAGCAATAAATCTTATTCGAAAATGGAAACGTTAAATTGCCGCGTTTTTCCGCAAAATGCTGTGGTGGTTAAATTATCGATTAGTTTTCCCTCGTCCCCTGATGCGATTTCCAATAAGACGTTGTTCTTAACGCCTTCCCCCTTTTCCTTGTAGCAGCTCTAAATCGTATTTTATCGTGAGGGTGTGGTAAGAATTCCACTTCCATAAATCAAACTGGCTATAATTGCTAAACCGAAAATGTTCACTTAGGAGTTTATTTCGTTTTCCTTTCAATCTTATACGATAACGATACTTATTCTGTTTATTATGTTGAATGATCCTTTCAATTCAAGAAGGTAATGATGAATGATTTTTTGCGCACGAGTGAGATAGGTTGAGCGAAAGTCGTTTTTAGAAATGACCGACTCACGGCTTGTGATTTGATAATAATGTCATTCCAAAGTGTGTTAAGCAACAAACCCTCATGAGAGAAATTTTGCAGGAAAAAATTTGATTTTTTATGATATGAAAGAATTGTTATTATTATGGAGTTTTCCAATAAGAGGTGTCATTGTGATATTCAAAGACAAATGACATTTTTCAATATAAATGATCGGATGTTTATTTCATTATAAAGAAGAAGCTATGCCGTTAATAGTGGAAAATAACATCAGGCAAATGACCACCACGACCACGCTTACAGGACCATATCCTTTTGATGAAATTTTCCGTAACCAAATCGCAAAGTGGCTGCCCTATGTCCTCGATAGCCTCACGAATTCTATCTTTGAGGTCTTGAATCGACGCTGGGCTATTGGCGTAGACCTTTTCTTTCACGTGGCCCCAAAGGAAGAAGTCGCAAGGTGTTAAATCACAAGATCTCGGTGGCCAATTGTGATCACCTCTTCGCGAGAGAACACGGTCCGGAAACTTTTCTCGCAAAAGATCAATTATTTCGTTGCTTTTGTGGCACGTAGCGCCGTCTGTTAAAAGTAATTCCAGATCAATACTATCAATTTCGGTGTAATGACATTTGTGGAATTCTTAATTCGAAAGAACGACGGCTACAGCAGCAAAATTCTCAGCTGTTCTTGAGCGACGTGCACGGGTTTTATTCTTCACATCACTAACTTGTCCCAACATCTCGAATTTTTCCACCAATTTCTTTATTACAGTCCGACAAGGTGTTTCACGACGACCCAAAAATGTTCGAGTTTTTCGAACCGTATCTGCCAAATTTTCACCATTTTTAGAGTGATTTTTAATAATTTCAATGCGTTCTTGAAGCGTGTATTGTTCCATTTTTATTAATGGCGTAATTTCTACTTGTCAAATGTCAAAAAATGATAGCTTCAAATGTGACATCTACCGAAATAGCGGGCTATTCAAAATAACACTTCTTATTGGAAAATCCTTTATTTTCGTTGCTATATGGAAACACTTCAAGCAATGTGTATAAAGAGTATACCATATTATTATTTCAGGAAAATATTCTCCAAGGCAATGAACAATTTTATTATATCGACTATAATAATATTTCATAACTTTCTTTTGAGTTTCATCGTATTGTATATTCTTGCTACAACGTTCTTAGGCATTTATGTTTTTGTTTAACACAATAAATATTCTCTGGAATCTGATGAGTCTAATCCTTGTTTATTGGTCTCCTCAAGAATGTTCAATTTAACGAATGTCCAATGAAGGTGTAAAAATTTTAATTTCCATTTTTATTGGCTCTGATCTCGAATATTGATGTGTTGTTTCAACCATGTCATATTGTCTGTTATTGATGAATTATTCAATTCCTAGAAAATTCTTTCATATTGTGTGGAAATGAAAGAGTCCTGAAAAAATCTTTAGGAGCACGATAAATCCTTCTATTGTATATTTCTACGAACGATGAATTTTGCTTATGACATTTAGAGCCCCTATATTCTAGTTATATTCTTTTATGAGCAAGAATATTATGTATATTGCACACCAGGGAGTCGTTTGTCTAGTTTCATTTCGTATTCCGCACTCAGTTTTCTGTAATTTGGATAGGTTGAACCCCAATGAAACATTTGATGGTTATTTATGAATTATGCTAGACATGTTCTGTATTAAAGAAAAATTTGAGAAGGTTGTCGGACTTCAGATGTTGTAGGACAGTTTTCGTCGTTAGGGATATTTTCTATTTTCTGTAGTGTTGATTCCTTGTTCATTGGATACTTTTGATTCATTCAATCAACTGCTTATAAATTTTCATTTGTGCAAAGTTAGAAAGGGCTTAAAAATGGTCGGTACCTGTATTTCTGACAAGAGAGCTTGATGGTTTGAGGTTTCATACACCGTGTACTTATTTGAAATAAAGGTGACAAAAGTAGCAATTGCATGAAAAGTTCATGAGTTCTCATGCTGAGATACAGGTAACATTAATGCCACTTATTTTCAACACAAGTGAAAGCCATTGTCTTATTTATATCATATTTTCTTTCGGATATATTTCAGGAGATCTGTTACAGTGTGTACTTTACTGACAAGCAGGCATTCCTATATCTTACATTACATTACATATATCAAATGTTGACTAGAATTACATACAATATACTGGGTATATCAAAAAATACATAATTATAAATGAAAAAAGGTTTCGATTTGAACATGAGAGAATTTTCTTTTGTGGCAATTTCTGATCTCTATGTTAAGTTGTTTTTATCGCACAAAAGGTTAGTGAGTTGCGTCTATACGAGGGTGAACGTTATGTCATAGGGCAGGAATTGTTTACTCGTATATTTGGCAGCTGCTTCTAGGCTGCCCCCTTTTTTCATTTCAAATAAATAATACCTTCCGGTATCACGTGGCCTGAAATCTGAATGGACTTTGATGACGAGGATTATGAATATCTGGATTTCCGAATACTAAAGATAGATTTAGTTGTTGACGCTGACGTATCAAAAGTTTTCGCGCTGGTGTTCATATCGATAAAATGTTATAGATGTAGAGCTACAGGGTGAAAAAGATGAACTCGCTGATTTAGAAATTCAATGGATTAAATATGCAAATATCAATTTAATTTCTAAAACACTTTATAGGTTTTCACTCCCAGTCTCTGAAACAGAAATAATTAAAAAAATTTCAATTAAGATGAAGTCCTTCTGCGAAAATCTTTGCACTTATTTGTCAGGAGCAAATTGGTTTTGAAAAAATTGTTGCCTAACAGTAAAACTAAAAAAAGGAAATAAATGAAAAGGATAATGTAACGTTTCGGTGTCTATATCAGACACCTTCTTCAGACAAACTTGTAAAATCTTCGGAATTGTGTGTTTTTTCATTTGCAGTCTGATTAATTAGACTGCAAATGAAACAACACCGAAACGTTACATTATCCTTTTCATTTATTTCCTTCTCTAGTTTTACTGTTAGGCAACAGTTTTTTCAAAACCAATTTGCTCCTGACAAATAAGTGCAAAGTATTTCGCAGGTGCACTTCATCGTAATTGAAATTTTTTTAATTATTTCTGTTTCAGAGATTGCGAGTGAAAACCATTTAAAGTTTTATAGAAATGCAGAATCCTCCCAGATTATATTTCGATCGATATCAATTTAATTATTTTCCCATCATCAAGTAAACATTTAATGTTTATGAATGAAAAATCATGCGTTCAACAGTAACGCGGGCATAATATAAACAATGAAAGCGGAGAATAATGTTAATTGATTTGAAATCAACCAATATTAAACTCACACTTCGGAACTAATCCCGTCAACGCACAAAGAACATGCATAGTGGTAATATCCAACAGAGCATCCATAGATAGCTATTTCGCCCTATTTGGGGCTCTTCAGTATGGAGGAGCTCTGTCTGAAAAGGCATTCTAGGTTCCCTTACTTGAAGAAATGTCGCCTAGCTCTGAGTATAACAGAACCAAAACGCCATCTCTTGGCATCCTTACGAACACCTACCTCCGATGCATGAACTCTGAACGAAGTGCGAGATGTTTATCCGTTTTTCATACAAACTGGTGGTAGACCAACTATGTGGACTTTACCTTCAGTCGATGAAGTGGAAACGCTCGTTTCTTCGTCGTAATCCAGACGTGGTAATAATACTAATGAATGAAAAATCATGCGTTCAACAGTAACGCGGGCATAATATAAACAATGAAAGCGGAGAATAATATTAATTGATTTGAAATCAACCAATATTAAACTCACACTTCGGAACTAATCCCGTCAACGCACAAAGAACATGCATAGTGGTAATATCCATTCAGTATGGAGGAGCTCATGCATCGGAGGTAGGTGTTCGTAAGGATCCCAAGAGATGGCGTTTTGGTTCTGTTATACTCAGAGCTAGGCGACATTTCTTCAAATAAGGGAGCCTAGAATGCCTTTTCAGACAGAGCTCCTCCATACTGAAGAGCCCCAAATAGGGCGAAATAGCTATCTATGGATGCTCTGTTGGATATTACCACTATGCATGTTCTTTCTGCGTTGACGGGATTAGTTCCGAAGTGTGAGTTTAATATTGGTTGATTTCAAATCAATTAATATTATTCTCCGCTTTCATTGTTTATTTAATGTTTATGTTTAAGGGATTATAACTGTGAAATGGTGTCCATTGTCGCCAAAACACTGCGTTAATCGATTTCGAAAATGTCTGACAACTCTCTCCAGCATTTCGTCGACTATTTTGGAGATAGCCAAACGAAGGTTGTTTTTTAACATTGTTTCCTCATGAAAAACCGACAAACAAGCCGGAAAACTGAATATTTCGGAACGACAACAGTCAGGATATTGAACATTCGTGATTGATCTTGAAAGAACAAATTCTCATTTTTTCTTCCGTGATTACTAAAAAGAACAGCGATTACTTATTGCGCCAGATACCACTTGGTAGCATTTCATCCTCTGGCATAGAAAATAAAAGAAATAGAAGAGACCGTGAATCACGAGCGAAGCAACGATTTACTCATTTTTGTTGGGAACAAATGATTCTTGGAGGAATTTTGCATATTTCTTTCCTCCGGGCTGAGGTTTAGAGATTCCGGGAATGTCGGATCCGCACCGCATTTACAACGTTTAGGCGCTCGGCTATCGCGCTCTAGGCGGTCTGAGCAATTACGAACAACGTACACTAGGAGAGTGCATAAATGGTGGATTTTTTCCGTTCATCTCGCGTTTTGTGTTAATATTAATCTCCCCAGGGGGTGGTATTAATTTTTAGGATTTTTCTTCGGGCGTTTTTTATGTCATGTTGAAGAAAATGTTTAATACGTTATGAGGATATTGTTTTTAGTCCGTTTCAAAACAACGATAGAAATATGTATTTCGTTTTTTTGCAATTTAATTTAAACAGTCGATTTACATGTTTTCGTGTATGCGATTATTGTCATATTGTTTGTTCATCATTTAGAAATTTAACATCTATCACAATATGCATCTCCTAGTATGTAAAATATAGATTTTTGTGACATCATTAAGAGTAGTGTTAAGTAAAGGGTTTTCCAATAAGAGGTGTTATTTTGAATAGCCCGCTATTTCGGTAGATGTCACGTTTGAAGCTATCATTTTTTGACATTTGACAAGTCTAAACTACGCCATGAATCAAAATGGAACGATACAAGCTTCAAGAACGCATTGAAATTATTTGAAATTCACTATAAAAATGGTGAAAATTTGGCTGAGACGGTTCGTAAAACTGGAGCTGTTGGGACAAGTTAGTGATGTGAGGAATAAAACCCGCGCACGTCGCTCATGAACAGCCGAGAATATTAATGCTGTAGCCGCAAGTGTTGAAGAAAACCCAGGTTTGTCCATTCCTCGTCGTTGTTTGGAATTAGGCATTCCACAAACGTCCTTACACCGTATTTTGCATAAAGATTTGGGTCCTAAGGCTTATAAAGTTCAGTCAACACAAGAACTCAAGCCGGCCGATCATCAACAACGTCGTGTTATCTTTCGAAGAGGTGATCACAATTGGCCAACGAGATCTTATGATTTAACACCATGCGACTTCTTCCCTTGAGGCCACGTGAAAGAGAAGGTCTACGCCAATAGCCCAGCGTCGATTAAAGACCTCAAAGATGGAATTCGTGAGACTATCGAGGACATAGGGCAGCCACTTTGCGATTTGGTTATGGAAAATTTCATTAAAAGGATATGGTCCTGTGAGCGTGGTCGTGGTGGTCATTTGCCTGATGTTATTTTCCACTACTAACGGCATAGCTTCTTTATAATGAAATAAACATCTGATCATTTATATTGAAAAATTGCATTTTTCTTTGAATATCAAAATAACACCTATTATTGGAAAACCTTTTCCATACCTTTTTACCTAGAGGACAAAAAATAGAATAGAGGATAATCATGGACTCTGCTTTCACATATTCTCTCAAAATTTGACGGAAATATCATCATTGAAATAATATTCGTCAGGATTTTTCTGGAATTACAGCTCGCTAGACGAAATTAAAAATTTTTGTCGAAAAATTTTATCTTCATTCAATGAAAAAATATTAAGGAATTTTATACCCATTATCACTACACAGAAAGACAATTTTGTCGTGTTCACAATGCAGAAGATTTATACGGAGAAATGAATCAACGCCAACAGGGATTTCTTTATATTGCCAAGGATTTGCTGTTATTAACTGCACCTCACTTTTCTTGAAATTCTCCGCGAATAGGGAACAGGCGAAGTCACCTTCTACATTATAAACACACATCTTCATTGCTATCACGTCGTCTATGAAACGAGAATTTAGGATTCAAGATAATTTTCCGAGTTCGGTTATTCGATTGCTTATTTGGTGGTTCACACAAAGGTCTGAGAAGGGTGATTTGGAGTTTCATCGCTTTCGGAATGACACAACTTTGTTTTGATGGCCCTATCAATATCGAGTTTGAGCAGCGAATATCAAAGGTTATTGGTATTTGCGTGTCTAGTCCTTATTGATGATTGCATGATCGTGAAATTTTTAGTTCGAATAATTCGGAAAAAACAGCGCTCACTCGTGGAAAATATCAGATTATACATTGGATGAATAGAACTGTCTTACGCAAAAATGGCTTAGTTTTTTAATTGAAGTAGAGTACTTTTCCGAACGAGAATAGTTATTTAATCAACTAGGTTATTAAAGACAGCGACTAATGGTCAAGATATTTTAATGCGTGAGCGGAGCGAACGCGTTAATAGTTCCAGACCATTAGTCGCTAGATTAATAACCGTGTTGATTACAAGATTTTTCCGACGATCATACCATGAATAGTGTATAAATTTTTGATTGAAATATATTATCATTTTGCATAAGACCAACATGTGTCATAATGGAATTTCTATGTTTCTATGTTCCAGTAGAGTTTTGACATTTCTCTTAGTGCTTCTGAATACTTTGTGTACGGTTTCCATGAGAATTGCACATTAAAATGGCTAAAAAATTGAGCATTAAAATGGGCCATTAATGCTCAATTTCGTACACATTAAAATCACCTTTTATTTCGAGGTCGGCGGAAAAAAAAATTTTCGCTCAAGAAAAGAACAATATTTTTCTACAGCAGTACCTATTATGAAATTAAAAGAAAAGAAATAAATACTCGACTAACTCGGAAATCTTAGTTATGAAGTTTGTTTCAAATGGCACGTTTTTTTAGGAATGAATGAAATACATAATTTGCATTTATTTTCAAAAACTTGAAATATCAGTCATGACATTTATGTGCGAAGAATAATATCTGCCAAATCTTGCATCTCTACAGGCGTCCACCTTTTCGTTGAAATTTTCAATGTCATTTTGACGAAATAATCGAGACTCTGTCTCTCTAATGACATTAATTATTGCATCCTTTAGTTCAAAAATCGATTGTGGATTATTCTTATAGAACTGACTTTTCACATAAACCCAAAGAAAATAGTCCAACGGTGTCATATCACATGATCATGATGGCCAATTGACAATTGAGAAAAATCAGCTTTCATTTATGAAATTGACTAAGGAATGACGTTTCAAATGATCTAAGGCCTTTAGTTCCTATGTTATTTTAACCTCATATGCCTTCAGAGCTGAATCGTTGTGTAAAATAAGGCATGTTGTGGACCCACTAAGTCCAACTTGTTGTGAACGTCATCTAATGAACATTTCAGGGTCCTCAGCAGGACTTTCACGAACCAAATCAATATTTTCTCGTGAACGACCTCTAGGACTGTATTTTTCACTTTTTTGATCTTCCACCGAACCGGTCTTTTGAAATTTATAAATAATTCGACCAATGGTGCTTTCAGATGGACGATTATGTGAACCATAAAATTCACGTTTCTTACAGAACGCTGATTTTCATAAAAAATTCAACGATTTGAACGCATTTTTGTAGCGTGCACTAAGCCATTTCCAAAAATGTCATACATCACATTTATTATATGCCAAAATACCCTGACGAGTTCAGTGTACCATCTATATTTTATTCACTCTTCATCTACGAGTATGTTTTCTTTTAATTTCAACACAGATAAATACAGAAAAAATTCAGCCAGAGCCGGACCGTGGGCGTGGCGAGGGAGGCATTTGCCACTGGCGCGAACGACCTAGGGGCGCAAAATGTGAAATATGAAATATTCCATTTTACATCAAGATTGACTACAAGCTCTATATTTCAAAGTGGCGAATTTACCAGTTTACAAAATTGAGAAACACGTAGTTAACGAACACTACCAAAACGGAAAAAAATCCTAGAAAATTATACATGGCGAGAAACACGACTCCCGGTGCATTGTCCATTACCTTAAAATATGGGAGATTATTGTCAATAAAAGGTTCTTCAAAATAAAGGGTTTTCCAAAAAGAGGTGTTATTTTGAATAGCCCGCTATTTCGGTAGATATCACGTTTGAAGCTGTCATTTTTTGACATTTAACAAGTAGAAACTACGTCATTAATAAAAATGAAACGATACACGCTTCAAGAACCTTGTCGGACCGCAATGAAGAAATTGGTGGAAAAATTCGAGATTTTGGGACAAGTTAGTGATGTGAAGAATAAAACCCGTGCACGTCGCTCGACAACAGCCGAAAATATTGCTGCTGCCGCCGAAAGTGTTAAAGAAAATCCAGATTTGTCCATGTTTCGTCGTTCTTCGGAAATAGGGATTCTACAAACGTCATTACACCGTATTTTGCATAAAGATTTGGGTCTTATGACTTATGAAGTTCAGTTAACACAAGAACCGGAATTCCATCGAAAAATCATCTTGAGTGATGAGGCCCATTTCCACCTCGGTGGCCTCGTCAACAAGCAGAATTGTCACATCTGGGGCTAGGAAAACCCAAAAGTTATTGTTGAAAAGCCTCTCTATCCGCAACGTGTGACTGTTTGGTGCGGTTCATGGTCCGGCGGAGTCATTGGACCACTTTTCGGAAAATGAGGCGATAGCAACAGTTACGGTGAATGGATTGCCTTATCGAGAGATGATCAATGATTTTTTATGGCCGAAATTGGATAGTACTGATCTGGGCAACGTTTACATTCAACATGACGGCGTTACGTGCCCCTAAAGCAACGAAACCATTGGTCTTTTGCGGGAAAAGTTTCCGAACCGTGTTATCTCTCGAAGAGGTGATTACAATTGGCCACCGAGATCTTGTGATTCAACACACCTTGCGACTTCGTGAAAGAGAAGGTCTACGCCCAGCCCAGCGTCGATTCAAACCTCAAAGATGGAATTCGTGAGGCTATCGAGGACATAGGGCAGCCACTTTACGATTTGGTTATGGAAAATTTCATTAAAAGGATATGGTCCTGTAAGCGTGGTCGTGGTGGTCATTTGCTTTATGTTATTTTCCACTATTAACGGCATAGCTTCTTCTTCATAATGAAATAAACATCCGATAATTTTTATTGAAAAATAGCATTTTTCTTTTAATATCAAAATAACACCTTTTATTGGAAAACCCCTTATAATAAAAAATGTCAATTATAAAAATCATATATTTATTGAAAAATAAATTTCTTCAAGGGCGCATTTTGAAAGTTTGCCACAGGCGCTAGAATCCTAGTTTCGGCTCTGAATTCAGCTTTTCATCAGATGAAATATTTTTTCCGTATTGTTTTCTCGTACCAAAAATGATCACTTAACGAGAAGAATTTAAATTGTTCAAAATAGGCAAGTCGAAAAGGAAATTTTATCAGGTTTTCCTTAATCGGCTGCATTTCCATCTCAAGCCATGACAACAGGTTCCAAAACGGAAAAGAACGAATAAACCTAATATCATTTGTGCAAATGGCACTGAGGAGGTATCCTGATATAAAATGCACCGTAATATGCTCTGCGGTGCACAGAACGTAAAGACGCGGTGAGGATTGCCGTATAATTCTCAATTTGTAGACCGTCAACTTCTTCAATAGACCGGATTCATCATTATGAAGCCGGAGGAATATCTCGTGCGCTTTTTGAAGAGAGCTTATGGAACGGAGAGTTGTTGGAAACACCAATAAGCGTTCTCTCAACAGAAAAATGTTGCTTTTAACCAGTTCAAAGGGAAATGGATGATGTTGTTATGCAAAGACGGAAAATTATCAATTTTTTAGCGATTGTTCGCGGAAAACGTAGTGCTTACGTTTTGTTACCGTGTTTACGCTCGGCCAAAGGACTTTGAATCTTTAGAAAAGGACAACTTAAAAAACTATAAAGTTTTGAGTTAACTTTATGGGTCGAATATCGAGAGGTTGGACTTTTTTTTTATTTTTCTGGACTGGCATCAAACAGAAAATTGATACTTAGGTATCTTTGGCACTTGTTCTTAACAACGTGCTATAGTTACTCTAGATCCGAATAAGTTATACAGGGTCTTTATAAATGATTGTAACAGCGCAGTTGGCTTTGGATTATTCTCATTTTGCCGCTTCCTATGCAAACCACATAATTCTGTGATCATGCTATGCTCTGATTGGTTAGAGATTAGTATTCGATAGCAGCAAAGTAATCTAAAGCCAACTGCGCTGTTACAATCATTTATAAAGACCCTGTATGTAGTTTTGATATTCTGAGAAATGAACATTCAGAAAATGTTGAACGTTTGATCTAACTAATAAAACCTGACAATGAATACTAACTTACGAAAAATTGCATGTATGAAGGACCTTATGAGTGCGGTAGAGCCTATATTGGTGAAACTTAACGACGGAAAATGATATTTCCTTACAACTATTAGTGTTCTACATAAAATGTTCATATGCATCTTCTTAATTTTCTCTTAATTTTTTTATAATAATTTCAATGAATCAGTATTTACCTGTTCAAGTCCTATTAATGGAAATTTCACGAGAGGGAACTGAAATTGTGTACACTAAATTCTACTTCTGGGCAATAATTCTGTAAATTCTAAAAAAATTGTCATAAATTCTACCAAATTCTAGGAAACTCTATCAAATTCTACCATATTCTATCAAATTCTACTAAATAATATTAAATTTTACTAAATTCGACAAAATTCTAGTAAATTCTATCAAATTCTACTAAATTCTAGTAGAGTGTACACTCATTTTCCGACTTTTGACGAGGGGGAAATCATTCCTGAAATTTCGTACACTAAATTCTCCTTTCGGGCAATCCATACTAATATTATAAATGCGAAAGTAACTCTGTCTGTCTGTCTGTTACTCTTTCAAGCCTAAACGGCTGAACGGATTTTGATGAAATTTGGTATGGTGATAGATGATAACCTAGAAATGGTCATAGGCTATAAATAATCACGCTATCGTTCTTAGGGGGTAGGCAGATAACTAAATTAAAATTGTGAACATATGAAGTTAGACGTGTTTCGTACGCTCTGTGAATTTCGGTGATTTTCTAGCTGTATTCTGCGAGATTAATTTCGAAAATTGTACCACTGTGTTGCTAATTTTATGCGCTTTCTTACTCCATAAAGTCTTTCCGGAGGCGGCTTGTGGTTTCATAACCATTCGATCATTCCCGAGTTAATTTACCGTTTTTCTACAAAACATGCCAGTCAATTGTTTATCGTGTGATACACCTGGCAGCAGGAACAGGCCAGCTGTAGGATGTTTCTCGTGCGACGGTGAAATACACCTCGCTTGCCTGGGAGTTTCAGCCGATGTCCTGAGAACGGTTGGGGATGTCGGCGGGATAAAATGGGTTTGCAATAGATGTTCGTCGAATTGCTCAAGTTCAAGCAATAACAACATTGCTAAAAAACTCGACAAGATTGTGTCTGATTTAGCGGCTATTACAAGCCAACAGGCCGAATTCATGAAATCCCTGAATTTTTATGGGAATAAAATAGACGACTTTGAGTCCAAATTGTCAGGTCTGGAAGATGTAAACCTCAAAGTGAATAAATTTGAAAATCGTTTGCTAACCCTAGAGAACGAGAATGATGAATTGAAGCAGGAAGTTAATAAGCTTCAGCAGCAGTTGAAATCGGGGAATTTGGATGTGATTGGAGTTCCTGAAAGAAAAGATGAGAATGTCTTGAGTATTGTTGAGAGAATTGCGCAGAAACTGAATATCTCTAATGTAAAAGAATTTATCCAGGGTTGCCACAGAATTCATTTTATGCCCAAAAAGGATAATAAGAGCAGACCTATCGTGATTGATTTCAAGAACAAGTATTACCGAGACAATTTTTTGCGAGCATACAAAGATAACAGAGGTAATATCAAGTCGAGTGACATTGGTTTCGATGGAGTAGAAAGTACGATTTATGTTAACGAAAGTCTTTCTCTCGATAATCGTAAGCTGTTCAATGCAGCTAAGCAATTTACTAGGGATAACAACTTCAAGTACTGCTTGATTCAGGAGGGAAGAATACTGGTGAGGAAGACCGAAGCATCGAAGATTTTCCATATTTCTAAAGAAGGAGAATTATTCAAGCTGCTTGGTCAATAATCAAGCAAACCTTTTCATGTCAAATTCTTACTCCTTTTAATGGTTCTTACTCTCAGTTTATACTACCAAAACTGTCGAGGTTTACGGACCAAGACAACGAATTTTTTGAAATCTACCTGGAACAGTAATGCGGATGTGATATGTGTCACCGAATCATGGCTTAAACCGACAGTGAAAGATTCGGAGTTTATGTGCGGAAATTATGGCGTGTTTCGTGAAGATCGTTCTGAAACTAATAGTTGCAAGAAAGACGGTGGTGGTGTTTTCATTGGTGTTGCAAATCACCTGGAATGTATACGGGTTTCGGATTGTCGTCATTCCACTCGAGTTGAGGACATATGGATCAAAATCAGAATAAGTGGGTCAATGAACCTGTTCGTTGGTGCCTGCTATTTTCCACCCGGTATATCTTCGAGCGAATATTTAAGTTACTTCGATGCAGTAACGGCTTTGATGGAAAAGCATGGCGACGGTGAGTTCATTCTGATGGGTGATTTCAACTTGCCAGCTTTTTCTTGGTCTAAGACAGCTGGTGGGGAGATGGTTTGTGATCTGGTGCAAGGTGACTCCTACACTGTATTCAGAGATTTTACATCTTACAACTCCCTGAGACAATTCAATTGCCATCCTAATGTTACCGGTAAGACTCTAGATTTAATTTTGGCATCCAATGTGCTCAATGTTCAATCTTCACGGGCAACGCTACCTTTTGTTGACGAGGATCATCATCATCCCGCCCTGGATGTTCTGATGCAGTTTCCGGGAGAAAGACACACTTCAGGGAAAACAAGATCTATGTATAAGTTTTTCAACGCAGATTATTGTGCCATCAATGACGAAATTTCATCTATAGATTGGAAACTTTTATTAATGAATGAGGATGTTAACCTTAATGTAGAAACTTTTTATAATGTAATCAACTGTATAATTGAAAAACATGTACCATCTAGAACAGTTAAAGACGATAGATTTCCATCATGGTTTACTCGCGAAACCATAAAATTTGTCAATTTAAAGGCCAAAATTCATAGTAAGTTTAAGAAGTTTCGAAATGCGGATGATTACGAGAAATTTTCGGTTTTGCGTAAACGTTGTAAAGAACTCATTCGTAGAGACTACGCAGACTACATTTCACGCGTTGAAAATAATATCACTGTTAATCCCAAAAACTTCTGGTCATATGTTTCGGAGAATCGGAGAGGCGATAGTTCACCTAAATCAGTGACTCATAATGATATCCAGTATAATGGAGGTCAAGATGTAGCGAATGCGTTTGGTAGGTTTTTCGCAGGTGTTTTCGAAGATTCTAGCAGGCCAGTTATCGATAAAGTCAATGTGGAAAATGTTAGAAATTCGACATGTGTATGTATGGATTATGTCAGTTCAGATGAAATTCTTAAAAAGGTCGAGGAACTGAAAGTAAACAAGGGTCCAGGTCCGGATTTGATACCGCCAATATTTATCAAATCTTCAGCCGCTTCCCTCATCTCACCACTCCACATAATTTTCAATCAATCCTTGCGTGCCGGTGTTTTTCCGAATAAGTGGAAGCTCGCAAAAATTACTCCCGTTCACAAAGGTGGAAAAATTGATGAAATATCTAATTATCGGCCAGTTTCCATTCTGAACCACTTTGGGAAATTATTCGAATCAATAATAACGGACTTTCTATTTAATTCACTCAAATCGAAAATAAGCGGTAGGCAGCATGGTTTTTTCAAGGGTAGATCCGTTTTAACTAACTTATCACCATACGTCAATTTCATATCTCAACATCTGGATCAGGGTACCCAGGTAAATGCCGTTTACACAGATTTTTCGAAGGCATTTGATAAGGTTCATCATGCGACACTTCTAAAAATTCTTTCAGAATACGGCGTAGAGGGAAATCTGTTGAGATGGATTGAATCCTACTTGACGGATCGATTTCAATTTGTAATTGTTGATGATGCTTTATCTACCGTTCATCTGGTTACGTCTGGAGTACCCCAAGGCTCACATTTGGGTCCAGTTCTCTTCTTGTTGTATATAAATGATGTCTATAAGTGTTTTTTATATGTATTTTTCGAGCTTTATGCTGATGATCTCAAAATGTATCTGGCTCTGAGGAATTTAGAGGATGCACGGAGGTTTCAGGACGATCTTGATAGGTTTTCGGCATTTTGTTCCGATCGCTATTTATCTTTAAATATTGAAAAGTGTAAGCACATAGTATTCACTAAGAACTTGAATGTTTTGAGGCCTCCTCTGTCACTCAACGGCTCAATTATTGAAGAAACGAATATCGTTAAAGATCTTGGAATCTATCTTGATTCGAAACTATCATTTGAACATCACATAGATGATATCGTTTCCAGAAGTTTTAGGATGCTAGGTTTCATTTTGAGAATTTCAAGACAATTCAATAATGTGGAAACTGTGAAGATTTTATATTTTTCGTTGATACGTAGTATTCTGGAATATGCAACGCCTATTTGGAGCCCCTTTTACTACAAATATATTGATCGTTTAGAGAGAGTTCAAAGAAAGTTCACCAAAATCCTGAATTATAGATTTGGAAATCGGCAAATTGAGTGTCCCTACAACGCAAGACTGAGACTATATAAACTGACAAGCTTAGAGCACAGAAGAGTTATTTTCGATCAGACTTTTTTATACCGCATAATAAATGGCCACTTTGATTTCCCGCTTATCAACGAGATCTTTTTCAATGTCCGCGTTTTTACTGGTCGCCATAGAGACCTTTTTTTCATACCTAGAGCCCGTACATCCTTATATTACCACTCGATTTTTTTAAGACTAATGCGTTTTTATAGCTGGCACCTGTATAACATTGATATTTTTAGTTTGTCACTGGGTATTTTCAAGAGAAAACTTGTTCAATATGTATGTAGGAATTACTGAATGTATAATTTTTTTTTTGCTGTCTTGTTCATAAAACGTTAGTATTAGTTTAGGATTAAGTTCACAATGCTATCTTATAGTTGTTTTATTTGGTGAACCCCTGTAATTGGGTTTTCCTGTTGGGGTTCCTGTTTACTTAAATAAATAAATAAATAAATAAAATAAATAAATTGAGTTAGTGATTTTTAGTCGTTTTTGTTGGGACTTTAGCTCTTTCACGCCTAAACGGCTGAACGGATTTTGATGAAATTTGGTATGGTGATAGATGATAACCTAGAAATGGTCATAGGCTATAAATAATCACGCCATCGTTCTTAGGGGGTAGGCAGTAGGCAGATAACTAAATTGAGTTAGTGATTTTTAGTTGTTTTTGTTGGGACTTTTGCTCTTTCACGTCTAAACGGCTGAACAGATTTTGATGAAATTTAGTAAGGTAATAGATGGTTACCTAAAAACGGATATAAGATCAAAATGATCACGTCATCGTACTCAGGGGGTAGGAAGTAGGCAGAAAACTGAATTGAGTTAGTGATTTTTTTATGGTTTTTGCTGGGAGTTTTGCTCTATCATGCCTAAACGGCCGAACGGATTTTGATGAAATTTAGTTAGGTGATAGATAGTAACCTAAAAAAGGATATGGGCTATTAATATTCATGCTATCGTACTTAAGGCGTAGGCAGTAGGCAGAAAACTAATTAAGTTAGTGATTTTTGATCGTTTGTTTTAAAAGTTTACCTCATTCACGCCTTAACGTCTGAACGGATTTTTATAAGACTTGGTTAATATAAAGATAGGATCCTAGGCACGGACACAGGCTACTTTTTACGGCGGGAAAATACCTCATTCCCGCGGAAATCTAGCGTGATCGTGTCAAGAAGCGAGGTTTCTAATGTGATGTCCGTGCGAAGCCGGGGCGGGTCGCTAGTAATTCTATAAATTCTAAAATAAATGTCCTGAATTCTATCAAATTCTACGCAATTATATAAAATTCTACTAAATTCTATTTAAATCTACCTACACTGATTTTCCCCTTGAAATTTCACCATCTCTTATCATTGCAATTTTGCCAACATAATTAATTTTATAAGCGTCAAGTTTGACAATTCAACGTTAATACTTTTTCATTGTAACCCAGGTAATTTTATTGCCAATTGAAAGCACCATGTATTAATGAAATAATTCTCGATGTTTTCGAAATTATTAATATTTGTCGATTTCAAGATACATATTTTCGAAAAAATAGTATGCTTACCTCGTTGGAAAAGTTCCTGAGCTCTGTGTTGCTAAGTCGAAGTGCAAGCCGAGGCATTTGAAATAATTCACTAATAATGATAAAACTATATAAAATTCCTGCTTTCGTACAAGTTCCCTAATTTTCCTCGAGTTTCTCAAAGTAATGCCCCCAAATATTTTATTTTTCACTTCGAAAACTGATTTTTCCCGGACAATTTACCAATTTATATTTTCCTGATATTTTCCCACCGAGTACCTCTTATCTTCGTTAGTTCAGTAACTGTACCATCAGCGGCCGTAATATAGACCTTGAAAGATATAAATTTAATACCATTTATCTACCAAACCAACAAAGTTCCGGAAGTGAGCAGATCATTCTTTATCTGCTTGAACATTTCCAATTCCGGAGTTGGCGAGGAGAGCAAATATCGGAAAATGTTTGGTCGTTGGTCCGGAAAGCGACTCTAATATAGACATTTCTCTTATCCTGGGCGGTAAATCAGTATGTCTGTCCGTCTGTCGGATCCACCAGCGATCAGTCCGGGCGGCGAATTCTCGACTTGACAGCGCCCGCCGCACGGAGGGCAACCGATCTTTGAAAGGCAACATTCACCGGATTAGATTGTTGTGGCTTTAGCCATTTTTCTTTCGGATTGGTTATCGACGAAGTTCTCGTCTCGGATATGGCCGATAATTCGATGTGCTATACAGTGTGTTTGGTCATTACTTAGCGATAATTTAAGGGCATCAAATATACCTAATATTATCGACAAAAACACCCACATTGGGAAGTTTACCTCCTTAGTTTTGGAGTAGCCCCCCTTTTGAATTTACTTTCTTATTTTCGTTGACCCTTCCAAATAATATCGATTACTTTGGGCGCTAAGGTCCCACAGATGTGAAAAAAATGTTTTTTGAAAGATGATACTACAACCTTCCATTAAAGTAGAACAATATGAAAACATTTAACTTGTAAATGCTATAAAAAATTCTTTAATAAAATTTTAGTAGAAAAATGAACTGATTTCCTTAGTAAATCCGCAATAGTACAAAAACTAGCACATTGAAGTATAAGTTTTTTTCAAAAATTCAACACACAAGGATATTAGCTACAAAACAACACCTCCGTCATATTCAACACACAAGGATATTAGCTACAAAACAACACCTCCGTCATTTCTGTAAGTTACATAATTTGAGAGTTATTGCTGTTCGAACATGATCACTACGCGAGCAAAAGACACAAGACAGGTCGTCATGAAGGCCACTGCCCGTCTACAAAGCAGAGGCAGCCATTTTGAGCAATTTTTATGATTAATTTGTTTGTCTGATCATTAAAAATTATCGAAAGTAAAGTACAGAGTTTTATTTTATGTTATCAAATTTCATAAGGGTCATGTTCGAACAGCAATTACTTTCTAATGATGTAATTTACAGAAATTATGTTGGTATCCTTTTGTAGCTAATATCATTGCGTGTTAGCTCATTGAGAAAAAATTATACTTCAATGTGCTAGTTCTTGTACAATTGCGGATTCATTAGGAAAATCAGTACATTTTTTTACTAACACTTCTATAAAGGATTTTTTTATGACATTTCTGAGTTAAATGTTTTTATATTGCTCCAATAGGTGGTAGTATCATTTTTCAAAAAACATTTTTTTTACATCTGTAGGACCTTTATGTTCAAAGAAATCGATATTATTTAGAAGAGTCAACTAACATTAAAGAGTAAATTTAAAACGGGGGCCACTCCAACTCTGAGGGGGAAAACACCCCAATGTGGGTGTTTTTGTGGATAAAATTAGATATATTTGATGCCCTTAAATTATCGCTAAGTCAAGACCAAACACACTGTAAATGCTATAAGCCGTTTCGATTTTTACCAATTTTTTCTTTCACTGAGCTCCTGCAAGCTTGTTCATATTGGAAAATACCTTAATTCAGACTTTAATAACCCGGGAACATTTGTTCTCATCCTTTTCATCCATGAATTTCTGCCCATCTTAAACTTATACCCTTATTACACCATTCCTTTTTTTGTCTATATTCGAGCCTTTTTTCAGGGCTATTTGTTGGTTGAATTTTCCCCAAATGAGTTGCACTATTACACCATGCCTTTTCAAGGGTTGTTTTAAGGGGTTTCAGGTATTAATTCCAAAATTGCAAACATTGGAGAAATTGATATTTTACCTTAAGCTTTGGTTTTGTTGGAATATTTTCGAAAGAATACCATGGTATCTGTATTGATATGAAAAAATAATGATGCAAAAAATAAAAGATGAAATTGAATTAAAAAAATCACTTACAGCTATTATTGCAACTGTAACTGTAATTCTGAAAAATAACAAAAAAGAGTTTTATAGGAGATAGAAGGTGAAGTCTTGGATGAACTAAAAATCAGGCAATAAAAGCCACGAGTCTAAATTATTAAATGTATACAAAACTTTTTGTGTCTCTCAAATCCTACAATATCGTTAAAATATTATCATTATTTCGATGATTTGATGAATATTTGGAGCTAAAAATTATTTAATTGAACTGCGGTTTAATTGAATCCTTCAAACTTATTACAGCGTGGCCAATGCATCGGAGGTCAAATCTGTATCATATATATCACGTCGGTATATACGAATATCTTACAACCCGATCAGAATCAATTCAAACAAAGTTAAAACAAAACAACTAAATAAGAAATATCTGAACTTTTAGGCAAATTATCACACCAGAAGCCCCTTTTTATGATTTTTTGTTAAATATACTCATAATCGCGTGAGGTGAAATTCTCAGATAACATTCGACCTAAAAATTTTCCTAAGGAGTTTAAAAAACATGGTTCCTAAAACCATGAGCGAAGGAAGTATAAATATTTGCTTCCTCCAAAATTAAAAAAAAGTACTGGCGTCGTGGAATTTTGGTATGGGGTGATGTAAAACCAGAATAAATGTTTGAGTTTCTCTTCAATTAATTTCGGAATAACTGGAGAATACACAAGTGGTTCATTTCACGGGCAGCATTTTTCGGAGTTTAGTGAAAATGGAGTTGAGTCCTCATTATATGAATTCGATAACAACTTTTACTCTTTTTTATAAGGATATTTCATTAAAAATGTCACATTGGCGTGAAGTTTTAAGCGTTGTTGGCCTGGTTTATATTGAATGACAATTCCAATTTGAATTTTATTTAAACGGTAGGTCTCTGTTCTACATCATACTATGAATTTTCAAAGAATGGTCTGAGAATATTGCAAAAAGATTCAATTCAACATTTCAATTCAAATACTTGATCCTATTCACAAATCAAATGAGTGTAAGTCAAGAGCTGTTCGAACAATTCCACTCATGAATAAAATCAATCGAGATTTTCAAGCTCAAAAGCTACTTTGAAAATTTCAAGCCTTCTGCTTATTCCTACTGACCTAAAAAACAGACATGAAAACCAAGCACATTGTGGAACACACAAAAGTGGAAAACAGTAGAAAGTAACAAAAAACCATGACAATTCGAATATCGAAAAATATATATCCATATATTGCCATGGTAGTATCATCCCAGTCAGCGCTAGGCCAACTTATATCAAGACCCCACATGCGAAGGATTCAAGCTCAGATAACCAATAGGATTATACTCTTCAAGCACGACTTAAAATCTCATATTCACGAAAAATGAGGATCCAGTTATCTCCTTCGTTTATTCCGGTAAGGAGTATTCATGTGGAGTTGTAGCGCGCATGCGTGCTGACCCGACATAGCCACCCCAGACGAGGAGGAAGAATTTCTAGGGCGAGATCCACGGTTCGTAGTACAAGAATTCGCGGCTAGCGCAGTATGAAATTAATTTCTAGCGTGCTTTGGAGGGGTAATTACCTTCAGACAATGAAACGTTCCGTCGAATAAAATCACGAATTCTGATACCGTGGCAGTTCGACTAGGAATGCTAATGAATATTTCTTTCCTTTGGGAATAGAACGGGATGG